>CM077200.1:11772501-12972501 GCA_039654625.1 Rhinogobio ventralis | reverse complement strand
TTAGTTTTTTGTATTTCTATTTATAAATATTTTGAATTAGCCTTTATTTATATATTTTCATTTAAATGTTTGGTTTTTTTGTTGTTGTAATTTTAAGTGTGTTTTGTCATTTCTATGTAGCTTTAATTTACTTTTATTTCAGTTTAATTTCAGTTAACAACACTGCTGCACAGAGGCATAAATAAGTGATTTATTTATTTTTGAATTGGCTTGTTTGAAGCGGTTCACTGATTCATGTGCTTGTACAGAAATCACTGCCTCTTTTTATTGAGACATTTAGTTATATTCAAGTATTTTAAAAAAATACTTTTCATGTTTAATTCACTAAAATGACTACATTTGAGAGAGACTACAGGAGAGCACATTAGATTAATGCCTCAGTTTGCTCGGCTGTAAAGCTGTGCGCACAATATAATTTGACATTAAAACAGTGATTTGTCATGGTGCACAGCTACATGTTTCAAAAGTAGCTTGTTACTGGAAAAGCTGCACTATTTTGAAAACAGTTGAGCTACTGTCACACTACTGGAAAATGTTAGCATTGTTATTTATAGTTCACAGCTTCTCAAGAAAGATACATATGGCATGCTGTCCATTATGTCAATAATTCACAATACTGGTTGAAAATGTCCATGCCACCATGTTTACTTAGTACAATTAGTGTTGCTAACAAGTTCAAATCTGGCTTGTGACATTCCTGATCAAATTCATATAAGGATGCAATATTTATGTCTAAAATTAGTAACAGATATTTAATAAAAAATGTGTGTTTTTATCCTATATGATCTTTATGCATGTATGGATTAAACATGGTTTAAGCATGCATTGAATTTGTACTGCTCAGGGAGAGGATCTATGGTGCTGTGTTACAGTATGGAAAGTAGGTCTAAGCAGCTTCAGGGAGGCCTGATGGCTATTGTAGGCAAAGCCTCTTCCCAGTAATGTGAAGCAGTGGGCACTAATCCACAACATCATGTCACAGCTCTGTGTGTGTGTGAGTGTGTGTGGATGCAGTCCAAGACATTTGTGTGAAAGCAGTCCAAACCACAGGCAAGTGTGTGGGACTGAATTATAGCGAAAAAGACAGAATGCTTCAGTTTTTCTTTAGGCTCACACAAAGTTTGTTCAGCCTATACTGTACCAATATGCCGACTAAAATCTATTCCAAATTAAAAGCTACTGAAGGCTATTTGTTCGTCATGACAAGCCATTTGTCTCTAGAATATGAAAAGTACCTGCTGAAATCTTATTTTATTTATATAGCACTTTTCCAACCAAATCAATGCAGTTTAAAGTGCCTTACAGACAAAAACAAGCAATTGACACTAAAATTAAAACAAATAAAAAATAGACCCAAAATAGATTACAACAATAACAAATAAAAAACTTAAAAGGTATAAAATAGAAAATCAATAGTGATGAAAACAAAAGCATGATATGAATGATGATTAATGTACTGTAAATAATCAAATACTAAAATCATAAGAATTGAGTGTTCAGTGTTATAGGACAATACACTATTGTACAATACTGTATAATACAATATACAATATATCATAAGTCACACAGTGGATAAAATAATCCATTGTTTATTTATCAAATTGTATCAAATGAAATATACATTTATTTATACTTAACAGTACTTCTATCTTGGATTAATATTTTTTTTTTTTTCAGAGTTTGCCGCAATGCATTATGAAATTGCATTGTCTGCAAATGATACATGTGATGCTGCTACCTTTTGCAGTAATATTCCTTAACATACTGCCTCCGTAGGCAACTCACTAGGGATTGAAAAAGGGCATGAGTGTGTGAAAATTGTCGCCATTCAGCATATGATTTCTCCAAGTGGACGTGCACATGGAAATGTGTGATAAACTTTACAAGAGAACAATTTACCTTCAGTGGCCGAGGCTCATGGTGAGCACACCTCAAGAAGTCACTCAAGCTGTGTTATGCGTGTGTATTTTTGGTGACTTGCTCTCTCTGCTCTCTCAATTGCCTCAGATAACCCCAGCCAGGTGTCCAGAGTGGTTGTTGCCATAGAAACACTGGATTTAAATGACAATGCTCCAGAGCTAGACAGGCAGTACAACACGGCCATGTGTGACTCCGCCTCCACTGGACAGGTGAGAGAACAAGCCAAATGTTATTATGGGTGCAAGGAAGGTCGTACCTGTCACCATTGACTTGTTAATTTGTTTTTTCAGCGAAATGTAAAAGCACAGGAAGTGCTCTAATGAGAGTCCTTTTGTTAAGCTCTGCAATTAAGTAATTGTCACAGATGAATTATGGGTGATTAATTACCTTTTCTCAAGACTTCAGGCCTTTAGACTTACTGACTCACACTCTTTGTGTTCATATAGATTTGGTGGTGCATGAAGTTTTTTTTTTTTTTGGTACGCTCTCATTTTTTTGTGCACATCTGTGAGTGTGTCCATTTATACAGCCTGCACGCTGATTGATTAGTTCTGCCGTTACCCTGCAGCTGAATCACTTCTGTTCCCATTTAGAGGATGCTTCACGCTTTCTCATCTCCTCCCTATAGATATATAAATTATTATCTGCTCATCTTTTGGTCTGTTGGCTTTCATCCATTTTGCCTCTCATTCATTTCGAGTGCCTGTCTTTCCATGATTTTGTCCTTTTTTTTTCTTTTGCCTGACTCATGTTTTTTCTTCAATTCTTAATTGGATGGTGTGCATCTGTTAAGCTGTCATAGCTTGTGTCCTTTCTCCTGTATTCATCATTCTGCTGTCTTTGCAGCTTGCGGTCATTGTGAAAGCTTATTGTGATTTGCCAAGTAGGACAAGTAGTTCTTGGATCAATGCTATTATCAACTTTGTTGGTCCTGAAACAACATTGGATGTGCTTACATGCAAGTTTGATATCCTGGATTAAAACAATAATTAATTTGTATGTGATGTAAGCACTTTTGTGCACTTTCTCACACTCACAATGTGAAGAGCATAAAACGAAGAACACATAGCTGGTATTTTATTGTTTTCCATGATGTTTCACCAGACAATGTTTTTAAAAAATTTTTTTTAGTACTGTCAAAATTAGCGCATTAATGCATGCGATTTATTTTTTCCGATTTAACACGTTAAAAATATTTAACGCAATTAACATGGCATCCATTTTTTTCTGTCATCCTTGGGCTAGTGTTACATTATATGATCACGCTTTTCACACAAATGCTTTTAAACCATTAAAGCGCGATAAGTCAAAAGAGAGCGCGCTAGAATCAAGTTCCCTTTTAGTCGGTCACGTTCAACGTACGTCGGAACTGACTGACGAATTGGGGATCGTTTTCAGAGACCAATCTACCTCGAGTGTTGATGAGCCAATGAAATGAAATGAGCCAATGAACATTGGCATGCGGTTCACGCATTCCACACTCCTCCCCGCAGCGCGGGTATAAATAAGGAAGTGGAAGCACCGCATCTTTGCTTTCTGCTTCGGAGCCGAACAATTGCTGTGGTTTCCAGTGTTGTTTCCTAAGAAGAGTGTTACTACGAGTCTGCCTTTGGAGTTGACGTCTCTGGATCTGGTGCGGGTGATATAGCACGTTCAGCGGTGGTCGCGTCGCGTTTGACGAACAAACAGCTGTTTTCACAACTCAGAGCTGGGCATCTTCAATGAGATTGAGTGCTCACAGCAGGCTTGGACTTTCGAACTGCTGTGAGCCACGGCCGTTCCCCTGTGTGCTTCAGCACTGTCAGAGCGTTTCCTCTAAAAGAGCTTACACGGTTTGACCCTGCGTCTTTTTCAAGATGTCATTCAAGCCGTGTATTTCTGGATGCGGTTGTTTCCTGTCCTCATTTGACGGCCACAATCTCTCTCACATATAAACATGTGAGATTGCATTTGTGGGTGATCTATGTTCTCTCAGGGGAACGTAATCACGTCGGCGTGTGCCGTCGAGCGGCGGGCTGACAGCGCGGGTTGTCACGGCAACCCAGCGCATCACTCGGTGCTCTAGATGCGCGGTCGAGACTATGAAACCTCAAACGGGGTTGAGTCCCTTCGCCTATTCCCTGATCTATTTCCTTTTCTGGTGCACCAAAAAAGGGCTACTTTGGCTAATAAGCCTTGGTGACCTGAGGATTACAGTGGGGCTTCCCCGCCGGGCACGTCTCCGTGGGCCCCCACTCCTCTAGCACATCGCAAGCATGTTGAGACTGTGTGTGTGGGTGGTTCATGTTCTCTCATGAGAACACGACCACGTTGGCGCGTTGTTCGTCTTGCCTTTTTCATAATGGCTTGAGCGTTCAGCGCGGCGTGTGCCGTCGAGTCTTACGGCCACGCTCACTGTCTCACATGCCTGCTGGTAGCTTACAGATGGGATTGCTGGTTCTTTGAAAAAGGGGACCTAGCGTTTCATTTGGGGCTCTGCAGAGGACAGATGTCAATTGCTGCTTTGGAGAGAGGGCTGTTATGCGCTGGAAATGAAGATGAGGCTGAGTTTCCCACTATAATAGTGTGTGCTCATGCTGAATCAGATTCAGAGTTGACAGCCATGCTTTCCCGGGTGGCTGAAGGGTAGTGCAACGCGTAAATCGCCTTGCCTGCCCCCTTCCCTATTTTCCTGGATGTGCATTGGGAAAAATTAGCAGTGTGGAACTATTTGGTGCCAAAAGTATGGAATGCCAAAAGGGCCATATTCTGTATAAGAAGATCCCGAAGGGGTGCTTTCTTTCTTGCAAGATGGGCTGGAGCGAAGGCTGTCTCCCTCCACCCTCTAAGTGTACGTCTCAGCAATAGCGGCATATCACGATGCAGTTGAAGGTAAGTTTTGGGGGAAGCACGACCTAATCGTCAGGTTCCTCAGAGGTGCGAGGAGGCTAAATTCTCCTCGTCCAAACTCGGTACCCTCTTGGGACTTAGCTCTGGTGCTCAAGGCACTTCAGAATCCTCCCTTTGAGCCTTTGCAGTCCATAGAGCTAAAAATCCTGTCCATGAAGACAGTTCTCTTGATGGCATTGGCCTCTATTAAGAGGGTAGGGGACCTGCAAGAACTTTTGGTCAGTGAATCGTGCCTAGAATTCGGGCCGGCCAACTCTCACGTCATCCTGAGACCCCGGCCTGGATACGTGCCCAAGGTTCCCACCACTCCCTTCCAGGACCAGGTGGTGAACCTGCAAGTGCTGCCTTCGGAGGAGGCAGACCCAGCCCTAGCTTTGCTCTGTCCCGTCCGTGCTCTCCGCGCCTACGTGGACCGAACTCAAAGCTTTAGAACCTCAGAACAGCTCCTCATCTATTACGGAGGCCAGCAGAAGGGAAAGGCTCTCCAAGCAGAGGTTAGCCCACTGGATAGTGGATGCTATTGTCTTGGCCTACCGGTCCCAAGACGTGTCTTGCCGTTCGGGTTGCGAGCACACTCAACTAGGAGTGTGGCTTCCTCCTGGGCGCTGGCTCAAGGCACCTCGCTGACAGATATATGTAGAGCTGCGGGCTGGGCGACACCTAACACGTTCGCTAGATTCTATAGCCTCCGTGCAGTGTCGGTATCTTCCCGTGTACTCGCCCCATTGGCCAGTAGCGTTAAGTGCCCGTTCTAGTGTCGGCTTGCAACACCACTCCCGCCCTCTGGGCCGGATACGTGCGTCTATTGTCTCCAGTTGTGTTCCCCAGAAATGGCTAACCCTGTCGAGCTCCTCCGTCACCCCTCGGTGTCAGACGTTGCGGCCGTCTGCTTGTGGACTGCTTGTGGACCGTGTGTGCTGGGTATCCATATGTGGCAGTTCCTACGGTAACCCCATATCTCACCACAGGTGCTGTACCTCCGCTGAATGGCCGAGTCACTAGTTCGGCTCCTCAGCGGAAAAGCAAAGATGCGGTGCTTCCACTTCCTTATTTATACCCGCGCTGCGGGGAGGAGTGTGGAATGCGTGAACCGCATGCCAATGTTCATTGGCTCATTTTAAAACACTCGGAAGTAGATTGGTCTCTGAAAACGATCCCCAATACTCCGTTCCCTCCTTCAGGGAACGAGGGTTACATACGTAACCGAGACGTTCTCTTTCGCACTTGAAGGAACAATAACACACAGAATTATGCCAAAATGCTCGTTTTGTTGAGTATTCTCATAAGAGCAGTCTTAAATGAGTTAAATAACGTTTTAAATTCACTTAAAGAGTTGTGAGAAAATTAGATGCCCGTGACACCGTGTCAGATTCGCGTCATGTTCGGCAGCGGCAGATCTTAAAGTGACAGCAGCCTAATAAACTAATAATAATCTATATTTAATGTATTATTTATGCAGTGCAGACTATCAAACATACTGTTTGATAACTCTATTCAAATTCTGTTAGACAGGTAAGAAGGCCACAGGTAAATATGACATTAATTATATGTGAATTTATGTGAAGATTGTTTTAAGTTCACCTAAAAGTTAAAGCCTAATAAATGTTGAAATTGATATAAAAAGCTTTCAATTATACTGTAATGTTGAATGTCTATCATTAATTATTAAAAATCTATTTCATAGAGACATCAGTAGCAGTATTAGTATATTATACTGGCCTTCATTCATAAAAAGATGATATTAAACAAATATTTAAAAAATACTGTCTTTAAGTTGTTTCTACATTAATTTGGAGAGCAATTGTGAAATTATTACAATATAAAAATATTAAAAACTCTGATGTTTTAATTTGATTAATTGCGATTAATTACAGATTTGTTTTTAAATTATTGTTATTAATTTTCCCTTTATGGACAATAAAGTCTATTTCATCAATTTCATAAACTGATTTAAAATCTAAACTAACAATCATTATTTCCTTGTTCATGTTTGATGAGCACTACACTACCTTCACTACAGTTTGTTGTCTGTAAGATTTTTTAAATGTTTTTGAAAAAAGCCTCACAGTTAAAAAAGTACAGTAAAACAAAACAGCTAACTTGTGAAATATCATTACACAAACTGTTGTCTTGCTTGTTGTCCTGATTACAACTAGTTATGACAAAAACTCTGTCTGAGATTTATTTGTCGATCTATCTTGTGTAATTTACTTTGGATAAAAGCTTTTACTCAATGTCTGCTTGCTTACTCAACTGAAAGCTTACATAACTTCCTACCACAAGTTACATTATGGGGAGGAAAGTTTGGTGACCCTTAAGACTCTGAAAACTACTAATGTGACTTGACATTATCTCATTGCAGTACTGAAATGAGGAAAAAAATCCCTTTTTCATGCCTCAGCACAACCGTCTAACACGCAGCTCTGATCTGCATCACACGGCTCATTTTTGTTTTAACTTTTTCCCTAATGTGTGGGGGGAACATTGCAAAAAGAGGCCCATCGAGTGATTATTTATAGTTTAAGTGGATCTCTGGAGTCGGCGCCTCCTTTTTAGAGCACATGCTAAAGCTGCGTCTATGTTTGGGTGTTCCCCAAGGCTCGCTACTCGGTCAGAGTTAATTATTGTTTGACTGCACAGTGTGGGCTAATCAGTCTCATGTCACCTATTTGCAAAGGTGCTGGCGAGGTTAATGCTGATATCTGAGATTAAAATGTGCATCAGGTTTTTTTTTTTTTTTATAATAATCTCTCCTCTCTCTCCATTATTCTTTCGCTCTTTTCTCTTCTTTTTCCCTTTTGGCTCTGCCCCTTATTTTGTTTCTCTCAATCCATCTTTCTCCTATCTCATTTTCTCAGGTGGTGCAGGTGTTGCGGGCGATTGATAGAGACGAGGGAGGAAATGACAGCACCGTCCATTTCAACATCCCTCCGGACTCCAACACTGCCCTCAACTTCAGCGTCAGGGAGAGTGGAGGTCTGTAGTTTCTTCCACAATTTG
Source organism: Rhinogobio ventralis (assembly GCA_039654625.1). Classification (NCBI taxonomy): domain Eukaryota; kingdom Metazoa; phylum Chordata; class Actinopteri; order Cypriniformes; family Gobionidae; genus Rhinogobio; species Rhinogobio ventralis. Next base: position 12,964,692 of record CM077200.1, on the reverse strand, counting down.
TTTCTCCCATCCAGTCGTGTGCATCGGCGTCTTTCTTGATCCGTTAGTCTGTGTCTGCAACCACATTGTGTGGCTGCTTTGTGCCCTGCTCCTTTGTTTTCCCCCATTGTTTGCTTTTTCTTCTCTGCCACATCTATCTTCTCCCGGCACACACAGACGAAATGTGCTCTGGCATTTATGCTGCATTTGGACTCACTGGTCTGTACAAATGTTATATGAGCAGCGATGGAATTAAAGTGCACTCGATTGAGTTCAATTAAATTAAAGTTCCATCGAGCCCAATTTGATCTAAAAGCTCCCCTTTTTCCTCTGTATCTTCATTTCTTTGCTATTATTTTCGTTTTCTAGGCCCAACTGCTAGTTTAGTGTTGGCGTCACCTTTGCAGACACTGTCTCGCTCTAGTTCTTCCTCCCTCACACTCTACGTCCCGCTGGTCCTGAGGGATGGGGTCTCTGGTTTGACCAGCACTGGGACAGTCACAGTGTCCGTATGTCCCTGTCTGAGGGGAGGAGCTCGGGCCGGAGAGAAAGAGAAGCAAAGTGAGGCGGAGTGGGACAGAGAGACGGTTTGCTTGCCCCAGCAGTCCTCCTTGCCCTCCCCTGGACTCAGCACTGCCGCCCTGCTGGCCATTTTAGCCTGTGTGGCCACTCTTTTGGGTAAGTTTAGTGTTAACTTCCATATAGTAAGGGATCATGTACAGTCAGATGGTCATTATCGCAAAATAAACACAGGGTCATCAGGAGATTTGATTTTATAATTTTATCTGTATCGGTATTGTTTTTGTTAACTAAAACTAAAAACAAAGCTATTAAAAATAATTTTCATTAATTAAATAAAATATAAACATTAGATGAAAAACCTTCAACAATACTTAGAAATGTTGTTTTGCCAACTAACTGAAATAAAATAAGTTTTAGTTGAAGTACTAAAACTGAAACTGAAATTTTTTTTTTTTTTAAAGCTGAATAGAAATATTTATAAAAACAAAAACAATGTAACAAAATGACTAAAACCTAAATGGAAAAAAAAAAAATGAAAAAATATGAATACATTCTATTATAGTATATAAATAATACTTACCTTTAGTATCTTAAAGCTTCCGCTAAGAAAATTGGAAAAATAGTCCACTACAGTGTGCAAAACAATATCTAGCATCAATACTGAAGTCCTCTGAGGTCATTGTCAACACTGTCGATATTTTTATATGAAACAATAAAGTGTGAGTGAATGAAAAGGCGCAGTGTGATATGAAAGACGTGAAAGTAGCGCCAAATTCAGTTACCCGGATCAGTGGTCTGATAACCAGCATTGTCATAGACAACGGTGAATATTAGGAAATATCAGACCACTAGATACAGTGATTGACTAATCAGAATCGAGTATTCCCCAGAGCTGTGTAATAAATGTAATTATGGGGCATCAGTCTGTGTAAGTGTTAGTCTTTTGTAGCACCCTGCAATTTTATTGCAAAAATTTGTCACCCAGAACAAACACACATGTCCTCTGTTTTTATATAAATGGAATCATAAAACACTCACTCTTTTCCTCTTCATCTCTCACTGTTTTCTTTCCCTCTGTCTTTCTTCTCTCTCTCTAGCTGTCAGTGCTTTGTCTCTGTCTCTGCGCAGGCAGAAAAGGGACTCGCTCTCGCCTTTAGAGGAGGATGATGTAAGAGAGAACATCATCACGTATGATGATGAAGGAGGGGGTGAGGCCGACACTGCTGCATTCGACATCACAGCGCTGCAGAGCGCCCCACATAACACACGCAGGGGGTACCGCACCCTGGACAGCAGGAACATGTGAGTGTGGCTACATCTGTTACATCAACTCACTCCTCCTGCACGTTCATAAAACATTTCCTGAATGCACTTAAAGGAATAGTTTACCCCAAAATGAAAATTCTGGCATCATTTACTCACTCTCATGTCATTTCAAGTCTGTATGTTTTGTTTTTTCCCCCCATGGAACACAAAAGGAGATGTTTAGCGGAATGTCTAACTGTTCTGTTCCATACTATAACTTTTTTTGAAAGTGTATTAAAGGGATAGTTCATCCAAAAATGAAAATTCTGTCATAATTTACTCACCCTCAAGTTATTACAAACCTGTATGAATTTCTTTCTTCTGCTCAACATAAGATATTTTGAGGAATATGGGTAACTGTGGGGAAAAAAATACTATGGAACAAACCTCTGTTTGGTTACCGACATTCTGACATCTTCTGTTCAGCAGAAGAAAGAAATGTATACACTGTAAAAAAATATTGTTGGTTTAACTTAAAAAAATAAGTTACCTGCATGGTTGCCTTAAAATTTTGAGTTCATTGTATTTGAGTTAATACAACAAAGGAGATTGGTTTAATAAACAGAAACTCAAAATATTGTGTTATCTGAACCACATGAATTATCTAAGTTGATTTGACAAATGATGAAAAGTTGTCATAACAAATCATGAAAATAATCTTTTACAGTGTACATGTTTGGAAAAAAATTGAGGGTGAGTAAATGATGACAGAATTTTCTTATTTGGGGGAACTATAAGACAGTAAATATTTCTATTGTAATTTTACAGTAGAAAAATTATTATTTTCTTTTTGTTAAATCCTTTTTTTTCATTTTGCTGTATAATATTTGTTACTTTTTATGTTCGATTTTTTTTTTGTAATAATACTACTAATAAAATAATATTCTTTATTTTTTATTATAATTTTATTGTCATATTGATATACAATCACAATATTTTTGGACATATTTTGGACAAAAACCTGGAGCTGGTTAGAAAAAAAAAAAAAATTTTTTTTATTTTTTTCTTTGAATCATGCATTCTGCTTCAAATCATCTTCAAAATCCATCTTATTTGTAGTCACTATTTTAATAAATCATGGCCTTTTTAGCCAGGAACACGGGAGATTTAAATGCTTCTTTAGGTTGTAAGAATTCTATTGTCTATGATGAATGTTTTGAGTTGATCATTGTTTATTTTAATGTTAAAATGTTACAATGAATTGCTAATTTTAACGTTTAAATTCCACAATGGTTATATTTTAAAGAACTACAGAATTAGTTTTTAACTGAAGTCAAAGGCACACAGCAAACAAAAGCAGAAGAAGACAGTCTAAAGAGCATGTGCTTCTAGCAGACCACACATCTCAAACACCAATGGCTATATCGCAATTATCACATCACCTCTCTTGAGGATTGCGACAAAAAACCAAATTATAACGAAAATCTGTCATTTTTTTACACAAATACAGGTATAGCAGATGTGCATGTATGTAAGCATGATTGAGATTTGAAAGCTATGGCAGAAAATTGTATGTGAATAACAACCTTTATAATTCGGTCTGATCCTCATACAAAGCTATTGTGTGGCCTCAGAAGACTTGGAGTATCCTGCTCAAGTCGTATGGACTACTTTTATGGTGCTGCCTGTTATTTTTATTTTATTTTATTATTTATTTGCCAGGCTGGATACAACTTCCATTCATAAAATATTCTGTGTTCCCTCAGACGTTATTCACAACAAAATCAGGACAAGGCTCGTACGTATAGCAACTGGGCTCAGGCTGCAGCGCTTGACCCCGGGCAGTACACCAGTCAAGGAGCCCCTCTATACGGGCGGTTTTGCTACAGCAGCCACACCCTCCCAGTGCTGCGTCGCTCACAGGGCCCCTATGAGCCCGGCTTATCCGAGCTGGCTTACCGTTTTCCTGGGAATCAACCAGACCACTCTCTAGTCATTCAAAACCAGGCGGCTGTAGTTGGCCCTCTGGACCCCGGGGCCATTTACGTGGCAAGAGCAGAGGCCAGTCATGGCTCTAAAGAAGGGACAGCATCTCAGGATGGAGTTACCGCATCTGAGGGAGGAACGCCAAGGAAAAATAACTCAAAGGATGATGCAAGCAGTGATGCCCAGCAGAGTCAGAGTCAAAGCCAGGATATGGATTGGGTAAAGCAACATACTTCTATCTTAATTATTTAAGTAAGAAGTCCAGAATCACCATGTTCAAAATCACAAAGCTGCTTTAATAACCAATATTTGGGGTAAACCCAAAAGGAGTACATTGAATTTATTAATTTCATTCTCCAGAGGTCTTTAAATAATACATTATTGTTTAATAATTAATGGACTTTTGAACAAACAGCAACACTGACAAGACAATTAGAAAACCACTCACTGCTTAAGGCTGGATGAGTTAAACACGAACCAAACCGAACATGAACACAATGCCTAAGAAAAAATAAACTGTATGGCTAATTTTAATTCATAGACGCACTTCTCAGTCACACTCTGACAGCACTGAATCAGTATTAATGGAATATGTCTAATAAACATTCATTGAACCGGAGACTCGGAAACAACTGTGAAATTAATATTAATATTTATTTCATAATGTGTGTTGCTCTGGGACAGTTGTCAGCCACAGATTCAGTTGCAACTGAAAGGCATGAATTCTAAAGAAAATATTGAATGCAGCGTGCATTATTTGTATACCGTTGCACATCTTAAGAGCCCAACCAGTGAATTTTAATGTCTGATTTTACGCACATACACATTTATCAGATGAAACACAAAATGTAGACATATTTTCACACTGAAAAAGACTAATTTTAGTTTTATTAAAAGTGAGGACACGTCCTATGTGTGAAAATTTGTTGTTTTCCACATCCGTAGTTAGCTGCCAAGTTAGTTTTTGCTTGTTTTTTGTTGTAGGTGCCAAACAGGTTGATGATGAAGGTGTGTTTTCACATGTTGTCTCTCATTGTCTCTCTTTCTCTTCATCCTCATCTCACAGTGCAGTGTTAGCTCTTTTTAGAGCTCAATTAACCTATTGTCAGCTATTGTCAACTGTTTCTCCTTCTCCATCTGTCTAACTTTGTCACTTCCTTCCTCTACTCACTAATAACTTACTGTCTCACTTCACTGTTATCACATTTTTCTCTGTTTTCACCTGCTCATTGTGTCTGAATTATCTCTCTGCTTTCTTTTCCCTCTCTCCTCACATGTCCCTCTGTTGAATAACAGAAGAATAAACTCATTCTTACCTCCCGCTCTAACCCTCCTGCTCCTCCCCGTCCCATACAGGTCCAGCCAGACACGACCCCCCGCGAACGAGAGCTGGTATTGACCCGTTCTGGTTCGGTCGCTGGGCCGGGCAACACCGGAGGGTGGGTGTGCGACTCCGCCACGCTTCCCCGAGCTGGACGGCACTCCTCACGGGGCAGTCTTTCCCTAAGTAGGAGCGGTGCGGGGCCTGCCGAGTCCAACCACCCTGGGGTGGCTGATGCTGCTAATGGCACAGAAATGCAGTCGGTCAGCGGCAATTATGCCACCATCCTGCAGGGGGAGCAGCAGAGGGACTACCCGGGGACTCTGGGACGGCGAGGGCTGGAGATGGGCAGCGGATTTGTGGTGGGCAGGCCCGAAAGAGAGGCCAGCATTCCACTGAGCACCGGGATGTATCCGGAGGGTGGTGGGTTCATAGGAGACTGGCACGAACGGGTGGGCATAACCGGGTATCCGCTGGGCAGGAGAGATATGACACCCCAGCTGCTTCCGTACCCTGGCCAAGGCCGGGGCGCTTTTGGGGGCATCCTGGGTTATGGCGGCGCGTGGCCCTCAGCACCTGAGGTGTCAGGAAGAGGGGCGCCCATCGGAGGTGCTCACTCTCTCGCCCTGAGAGTCGGCGAATTCCTGCGTCTGCGTCTGGCGCAGGTGACCTTTGACCCCTCGCAGCCGCCATACGACTCGGTGCAGGTGTACGGGCTGGAGGGCACAGGCTCACGCGCCGGGTCCCTCAGTTCCCTGGACAGCGAAGGCAGCAAAGACGCCGAGAAGGATGTGTGGGGAGCGGGTCTGGAAGATTGGGGCCCACAATTCCAGAAATTAGCCCAGCTTTTTAGGGAAAGGGAGAAGGAGAATGAAGAAGATAAAGAAAGAGATGTAGAGGCCCGCAAAAAACACAAGGATAGGGAATGGAAAGAGAAGGAGGAGCAGTCTGGAGACGAGGAGCAGGCGAATGTCTGAGAGAAAGAGAGCTAGAAGGAGAGGGGTTGGGTGGGACAGTGATTAAAAGGCAACAAGAGCTGGAATAATGAAAAGTGAAGGGTAAGGAGGGAGAGACTAAGAGGAAAGGTAATAAGGGAAGACAGGGAAAAATGAACAGAGAGAGCAGAGGCAGTGGAGAGAGTGATTGATGCAATTTGAAGCAATAAGTGTTGAAAAGCTGATGTGTGAGCGCAGTCAGAGCCGTGTTTCTTTAGCCAGCATTTAACATTCCTTAAGTGTGTTTGGCAGTGAGCGAAAAGCAAAGTTCACTGTATACCAGATCACATTTAATTACGACAGAGAAAGAAAGAGATTTGAATTCGGATTTTTGTGGCAGTGAGCAAGACAATGGCACCACGGGGGAGTGAGAAATGCAAGGCCGGAATAACAGATGAAAAGTTACGGCAACACACAAGGGAGTAGGAAAATTAATGTTTGTACAGAAATTGTTTATACATTCACAAAGGCAAGAGAACTGAATTATTCAAAAGAAAGCACTGAATATTACAGTAAAGTCCTGAATAAGTGTCTGCACAAAGATTCTCGGTGTTTACACATACACACAAAAAACGTCTCGGTTACGTATGTAACCCTCGTTCCCTGAAGGAGGGAACGGAGACGTACGTCGGAACTGACCGACGAATTGGGATCTATTTTCAGAGACCAATCTACTTCGAGTGTTTAAAAACGAGCCAATGAGAATTGGCATGCGGTAGACGCGTCCCACGCTCCGCCCCGCAGCGCGGGTATAAATACGGAAGTGGAAGTACCGCATATCGCTTTACAACTGAGGAGCCGGCTAAGTGGCTCGGCCTACAGCTGAAGCACAGCACCTGGCGACGGGACGTACGTCTCCGTTCCCTCCTTCAGGGAACGAGGGTTACATACGTAACCGAGACGTTCCCTTTCAGTCGGTCACGTTCGACGTACGTCGGAACTGACCGACGAATTGGGATCCCTACTAACACGCCAGAGATGCTGGCCCTTCCAGCGCCCTGACCGAGCTCGCTGGACCACACCTAGGTTGGTGCGGAAGTCAGGGCTCCAGTCAGGGAGGCCAGTCACTGCTGTTCCTGCAAGACCCACTCAGCGTGACTATTGGATAACGCTGGGAAAGCGTGCCCGTCTCAGGAGATGGTACGCTGCGGAGCCACGTCCTTCAGTGGAAGGAGAGGTGGAATTACTCATAAGGACTAACCTAGCAGGGTAGTGCTACCTATGGCAGTCTCTGGGGTGGATCCAACCTGGTCCCAGGGGGGAAAGAACACCACCAGAGACGACAGAGCGGGCTCTGTCAAGGGAAAGACACGGGGCTAGCCGAGTAGGGTAGCTGGTACCGTGGAGAATACACATATGGGGTTGCCGTTAGGGAACCGCTACATATGGAACCCAGCCTAACACACACGTTCCACAAGCATACGGGTGTAGGCCTGATGTCAGACGGCCGCAACGTCTGACACCGAAGGGTGACGGAGGAGCTCGACAGGGTTAGCCGTTTCCGGGGAACACAACTGGAGACAATAGACGCACGTATCCGGCCCGGAGGCGGGAGTGGCGTATGCAAGCCGACACTAGAACGGGTACTTAGCGCTACTGGCCACTGGGGGCGAGGACGCGGGAAGATACCGGCTCTACACGGAGGCTATAAAATCTAGCGAACGTGTTAGGTGTCGCCCAGCCCGCAGCTCTACATATGTCTGTCAGCGAGGCGCCTTGAGCCAGCGCCCAGGAGGAGGCTACACTCCTAGTGGAGTGAGCTCGCACCCCGAGCGGGCAAGGCACGTCTTGGGACTGGTAAGCCAAGACGATAGCATCCACTATCCAGTGGGCTAACCTCTGCTTGGAGACAGCCTTTCCCTTCTGCTGGCCTCCGTAACAGACGAAGAGCTGTTCTGAGGTTCTAAAGCTTTGAGTTCGGTCCACGTAGGCGCGAAGAGCGCGGACGGGACAGAGCAAAGCTAGGGCTGGGTCTGCCTCCTCCGAAGGCAGCGCTTGCAGGTTCACCACCTGGTCCCGGAAGGGAGTGGTGGGAACCTTGGGCACATATCCAGGCCGGGGTCTCAGGACAACGTGAGAGTTGGCCGGCCCGAATTCTAGGCACGATTCGTTGACCGAAAGTGCATGCAGGTCCCCTACCCTCTTGATTGAGGCCAATGCAATCAGGAGCACTGTCTTCATGGACAGGATGTTTAGCTCGACTGACTGTAAAGGCTCGAAGGGAGGGCCCTGGAGCGCTCTGAGCACCAGGGCTAGGTCCCAAGAGGGTACCGAGGTTGGCCGAGGAGGATTTAGTCTCCTCGCACCTCTGAGGAACCTGACGATTAAGTCGTGCTTACCTAAGGACTTACCTTCAACTACATCGTGATACGCCGCTATTGCGGCGACGTACACTTTGAGGGTGGAGGGAGACAGCCTTCTCTCCAACCCATCTTGTAGGAAAGAAAGCACGACATTAACCGAACACCTTCGGGGGTCTTCCCGGCGGGAAGAACACCATTCAACGAACAGGTTCCACTTCAGAGCATAGAGGTGCCTTGTAGAGGGGGCTCTAGCTGAAGCGATGGTGTCTGCCACTGCCTGTGGCAGGCCACCTAGAACCTCCGCGTCCCGTCCAGGGACCAGACATGGAGTCTCCAGAGGTCTGGACGCGGGTGCCATAGAGTGCCCCGCCCCTGAGAAAGCAGGTCCTTCCTCAGGGGGATCGGCCAGGGAGGGGCTGTCGTGAGGAGTGAGAGTTCGGAGAACCAGGTCCGGTTGGGCCAGTAAGGCGCAACTAACAAGACCTGCTCCTCGTCCTCCCTGACCTTGCACAGTGTCTGTGCGAGAAGGCTCACTGGGGGAAACGCATACTTGCGTAGGTCCCGGGGCCAGCTGTGCGCCAGTGCATCTGTACCGAGGGTGCCCCCGGACAGGGAGTAATACAACTGGCAATGGGTCGAGTCCGGAGAGGCGAACAGGTCTACCTGCGCGGCTCCGAAGAGGTCCCATATCAGCTGGACGCTCCGGGGGTGGAGTCGCCACTCTCCCGGAGGTGTCGGCTGACGAGAGAGCTCGTCGGCTGTCTGGTTCAGCGCACCTGGGATGTGAATGGCCCGAAGCGACCTCAGACGCTTCTGACTCCACAGGAGGAGATGGCGGGCGAGCCGGAGCATGCAACGGGAGCGTAGACCACCCTGACGGTTGATGTACGCAACGGCCGCAGTGCTGTCCGTACGGACCAGAACGTGTTTTCCCTGTAGCGGCTTTTTGAAGCGGCCCAGGGCGAGACGTACTGCCAGAAGCTCTAGGCAATTGATATGCCAACGCAGTTGAGGCCCCGTCCACAGACCCGCAACTGAGTGCCCGTTGTACGTGGCCCCCCAACCCGTGGAAGAGGCATCCGTGAAGACCACAGCATGCCTGGACACCTGTTCTAGGGACACTCCGGCCCGTAGAAAGGCAGGGTCCGCCCACGGATTGAAGGTTTGGCGACAGTAAGGAGTAACTGAGACCCGGTACTGGCCGCGCTGCCACGCCCATCTCGGGACTCGGTCGTGAAGCCAGCGTTGAAGCGGTCTCATATGAAGCAATCCGAGCGGCGTTACCGCGGCTGCAGATGCCATATGCCCCAGGAGCCTCTGAAAGAATTTCAGTGGGACCGCTGTCCTGCCTTTGAACGTATTCAAGCAGTTCAACACTGACCGGACTCGCTCCTCTGTGAGGCGCGCAGTCCGGTTGACCGAGTCCAGCTCCATACCGAGATAAGAGATCCTCTGCGTGGGACAGAGTTTGCTCTTCTCTCGGTTGACCCGAAGGCCCAACAGGCTGAGGTGACGTAGCACCAGGTCCCTGTGTTCGCACAACTGCTCCCGGGACTGGGCCAGTATGAGCCAGTCGTCGAGATAGTTGAGAATACGAACGCCGCGTTCTCTGAGCGGAACAATGGCTGCCTCTGCGACTTTCGTGAAGACGCGAGGCGACAGGGACAGCCCGAAGGGCAGGACTTTGTACTGAAATGCCCTCCCCTCGAACGCAAAGCGAAGGAACGGTCTGTGTCGAGGGAGAATGGAGACATGAAAGTACGCGTCCTTCAGGTCGATCGCTGCGAACCAATCCCGGGGACGGATGCATTCGAAAATGCGTTTCTGCGTTAGCATTCTGAACGGGAGCTTGTGTAGGGCCCGATTCAGGACACGCAGGTCCAGGATTGGTCTTAACCCACCCCCTTTCTTGGGCACAATGAAGTAGGGGCTGTAAAACCCCGCCCTCATATCGGCCGGAGGAACCGGCTCGACCGCGTCCTTCGCCAGCAGGACATCGATCTCGGACCGCAAGACATGGGCATCGCAACTCCGCACTGAGGTGAAGAGGATGCCCGTGAACTTGGGAGGCCGGCGGGCGAATTGAATCGCATAGCCGAGTCTGATGGTACGGATGAGCCAGCGAGACGGCCTGGGAAGACCTAGCCAGGCCCCCAGAGACCGAACAAGCGGGACCAACGGCACCACAGACGTGCCCGGGGTGAGGCAGCGAGATGGAGTACCCAGGCCCGACTCGGGAGGCCCGGAGGCGGCCCGGAGTGTTGCTTGAGTACTCCAGGGTGGGGCAGAGTGAGGGTGAGAAGGCCCGGGGGCGTTCTCGGTGCCCACACTGCTGCCCCCTGGCGAGGGGGAGAGGGGAGGAAAGGAGTGGCAAGGCCCGGGGGCGTCGCACACTGCCAACCTGACCCTCTTGGGGCCCAGGGAGGGAGGAAACTGCTCTTTTATTGAGAATGTGGGTACCGCTGGACTCCGGAGAGCCAGCGGCAGGATGTTGACACCAGCGTGGACATTCTCCCCCCGGTCCTCCTCCGGGGGGAGGAGGGGTGCGGACACCACCTCCCCGAGAACAGCTCCTCTCCTCCCTGGGCTGCCCGTCTCAGGGCCGCTTACCCTTGCGCTTGCCTGCAGAGACAGCGGGGCCCTGGACGGGTTGGGCGGCCCCCTTGCGCCTGGCGCCCTGCTTTGCCGGTGGAGGCTGCTGCTTTGGCTTGGCAGGGGCGGAGGCAGACGCCGGGGGACGCCCTCGGCGACGAGCAGGCGGGGGCGCTGCAGCCGGCGACTGGGTGGAAGCAGCAGCAGGTCGCCGGGGCAGGATATTTTTAATCGCCTCCGTCTGCTTCTGGGCAACCGAGAACTGTTGGGCGAAGTTCTCGATCGCGTCGCCGAAAAGGCCGGCCTGACAGACAGGGGCGTTGAGGAACCGCACTTTGTCGGTCTCACGCATATCTGCCAGGTTCAGCCACAGGTGGCGTTCCTGGACCACAAGTGTGGACATCGCCCGACCCAGGGAGCGTGCGGTGACTTTCGTCGCCCTGAGGGCGAGGTCCGTCGCGGTACGCAGTTCCTGCATAACCCCTGGGTCGGAACTACCCTCGTGCAATTCCATGAGCGCTTTGGCCTGGTAGACCTGCAGGAGCGCCATGGCATGCAGAGATGACGCGGCTTCTCCACAGGCCGTGTAAGCCTTGCCGGTTAGCCCGGACGAGAACTTACATGCCCGGGAGGGGAGACGCGGATTTCCCCGCCAGTCGGTAGCGGTCTTAGGACACAGTTGCATCGCAACCGACCGCTCCACTGGGGGGATCTCCACGTAACCCTTCGCCGCGCCACCGTCGAGGGTAGTGAGGACGGAGGAGTCAGTCGATCGGTTTCTAGCGCTATAGGGCGCTGTCCACGACTTCGTGAGCTCCTGATGCACTTCCGGGAAGAAGGGCACTGGGGCGGGGCGCTGAGAACCAGCACGGGCCGTCCCGAGATACCAATCGTCCAGCCGCGAGGGTTCGGGACGCGGTGGAGGGTTCCACTCGAGCCCGACACTCGTGGCGGCCCGGGAAAGCATAGCCGTGAGCTCTGGATCAGACTCGGGCAACGCTACCACACCCGAAGGGGGCAGCGCAGCCGAATCTTCATCTCCAGAGTCCATTAGCTCGTCCCCCGATGCGGCGATCGAAACCATATCCTCAACCGGAGCCCCAAAAGTAACAGCTGGCCCCCCGCGGGAAGGACCAGCATGCTCTTCCGGAAGCTCAACCGGCGCAGTGGAGGGGGGAGGGGCCCGAGGAGCCTGTTGGCCCGGCGGGAGTGCCCTCACAGTAACCCTCAGGTCCCCACCAAAGGTATCAGCCAAAGTAGCAGCCCTCTGCTTCGGAGCAGGAGGGCCACTAGATCGGGGGATGCGCAATGGGACTCCACCTCTTTCAAGGTAATCGAGCCTGGACCGTAGTACTGCGATGGTCATATTCCCGCAATGGGAACATGAGTCATCCACGAAAGCCGCCTCAGCGTGCTGAACGCCCAAACACGTGAGACAGCGATCGTGTCCGTCAGCTGGGGACAGGTAACGACGGCATCCAGAAACACACGGTTTGAATGACATCTTGAAAAAGACGCAGGGTCAAACCGTGTTGCTCTTTTAGAGGAAATGCTCTGATCAGTGCCGAGGCACGCAGGGGAAATGGCCGCGGCTCGCAGCGGTTCAAAGGTGCAAGCCCGCTGAGAGCACTCAAAATGCCCAAAGCTGTAAAAACAGCTGTTTGTTTTTTTCGCGACCACCGCTGCAGGCACCGTCACACCGACACTGGCAGAACTCCAACTCTCTCTGTTCGTCAGGAAACACTCTTCGTAGGAACAAACGCATGAATGTTCGGCTCCGAAGTTGAAAGCGATATGCGGTACTTCCACTTCCGTATTTATACCCGCGCTGCGGGGCGGAGCGTGGGACGCGTCTACCGCATGCCAATTCTCATTGGCTCGTTTTTAAACACTCGAAGTAGATTGGTCTCTGAAAATAGATCCCAATTCGTCGGTCAGTTCCGACGTACGTCGAACGTGACCGACTGAAAGGGAACAAACACACATCAATTTTAAACCCTGCTTGGAAATTCTGCTTTGTGGATGCTTCATTGTCAGGGTTCAAAATGACTTACGTTTTTGCCAAGAACAGATTGTATACAAAGTTGCTCAAGAATTTTTTTTTTTTTGACAAAATTAAAATGTAGTGATGCTAAAATTGTGCAAAACAACCATTACTTGTCAAAAAAAATCCCACATTTAAAAAGTGAAGGTGATATACGACAGCTGACAGGTCTGCTTCAGCTAGAATGCACTTTTATACATGATGTTCAAATAGATTACCAATGGTGTTGTTGTTTTTTTACTGGAGGAAAAAAACATTAAAAAAATGTTCTATGTAAATGCATTTAAATGTAAATATCACTGAATGCCATTGTGAAAAGTGACAACAGTACTGTAGTATTCAAGCAACAAAAAAGAATAGAATAATCAAATGAAAACCGAGGAGAATATTATATATAATGTCACATTGAAATCCACTGGTAACTGGAAGACACTGGATTGACTGAAGCAGATTAAACCCTACCATTTACAGTACGATATCGGATTCGGATGTGTCGCTCTTCCCAAAATGAACATATTTTAATTGAATGTGAAAGGTCCAAATAAATTCCTTTTTTTTCTGGATTGAGCACACACTGCATTGATATCCCGATTATTCACACTGTTTTTGGCCACAAGGACTCACTGTGACTGGACTGAACCAGAACCACTGTATCACTGCACATTCATGCGCACCAATACCAGGGGGCTCTATGCAGTACTAACCCACACCTTGTTAAACAACCCAAATATCATGCTCTGTCAAAAACATGAGCCTAAAATAATTATATGAAATATTCATGTAAATGTTATTGTATGAAGTATAATTACAGACTGAAAATCCCTCTGGAGCTTATTTGATCAGTGTCTACACTGGACGCAAGCGGTGTGACGTGACAAGCAAATGATTAGCCTGTTATAATCAGTCATACTGTCTACACTGGATGCGGCGGGAGTTTACAGATGGACACCAACTCTAAACTGATGGCCTGTTAAATTTCTGATGTACTCTATGCGCTTACGCTATTTCCGACAACAGTACAAATGGATTCGTAACTTTCGCTTCGTCCAGTGTAGACAGCCTCAAACTGTTGTGACCTGTTGTAAGTTTAAATAATTGAATGCATCCCATTCCATTCCATATTTTTCAGGTAGATTAGGTCAGCTGTAAACTGGGTGTGGAGTTACTGCATTCATCCTGGTTTCTGCCTTCCTATTGGACTGCATTGTTGTGGCCCCTGTTGGTACTGAGATCTCGCGATGGCTTGTACTAAAAATGTATTTATTCTGTTGTATTTTTTCCTTTTCTTTTTTGTAAATTTGAATAAAGACAGTATGTTTTGAGGTGATGTGTGCGCGACCTGATGTGTATATGCTCTTTTTTTTAAGAAACTGATTGAATTGACTTTTCACTCTTGTTCTAGTCCGTGTTTGCCTCTGCTGAGTAAATGAAAGTGCTGGCTTTGGAGATGTCCATAGAGGCCCTTCAAACTGGGACAAAGTTGGCAGGGAGTAAACACAGTGTCTAGTCTACTTACTCCCAAGCTATGGGACAGACTTACAACCCAAGGTCAATAATTGGAACTGAGAGTTTTAGGTTGCACTTTAAGACAGACAAAAGTTAACCGCAAGGTTCTCCTTGAAAATTGTTCTATTTGAAGTCTGGGTTATGTAAAAATTGTGAGATTTATTAAACATGCCTTAGTTGATCTGATGAAACTGGAGAAAATAAAGGTTGTTTCAAACCACTGCACCTGTAAGTCAGCCCTGCTTATCGTACACTTCAATCCAGCAATATGTGTGTGTGATTGTGTTTAAACTAGCGTATACCCACATGCGCTGGCAAATAAACAAGCCACAGCCACCTTTTTGATTCGAGGCTGGTTAATTATTCATGAGCTCCAGCACATATCCTGTTAGATTAAATTTGGTTTAATTACATTCGCAAAGCTTGATGTAGGAAATAGCAGAATGAGAGAGACAAAGAGAGAGTGTGATTGCTTCAAAATTCACTTAGAGCAGAAGAGGGATTCAAAATGATTTGGGAAAAGTGAGATTATGAATGCACGCTCGGTCCTTGAGTTACATAATGAAGTGATATTACGCAATGTACTGTATATCTAAATGTGGGTGTGAGAACCTCTCACACATGCACATACAGAAAAAGTATCGAGTTTTTAGCTGAAACTACTAATAATTTTCTCAGCTCTTATGCAAACAAATAAGATGGCTTCTGGGCATGTTTCATGAAGCAGCGTGATACCACAGATGGGTTATTTCTAAAAGTAGTGTCAGAAAATTTCGTTTTTCATAGACAGGAACACATTTCGCACAGAACACATGGAGCACAGAAGTACATGAATAAGAACAAAAATAACTTGCTATTAATACTTTAATTCACTGCAAAATGTCCTCATTAAAGATTTACTTGGTGAATTGCCCTGCAATCCTGCACAACTCAGAATGAAGCTTTAGATCATTAGCATGCAGGTCAACCACACGACATCTGGAATAGAGGTATGTTAACCTAAAATGTTTCTCAGTTTTACATTTTCTATGCTTCCTAAGGAACAGCAAGGTGAAAATGCCCACCTTGATAATTAAACTACTAAATATCTGGCCCACTGAGGCAGTGGGTGAAACAATAAGACTGCCTAGTGTTACATGCCATATTTAGCTCTGCATTACTGCAGACTGCCTAGTAGGGCTATATGTAGGGGTAAGGTGGCTTTGCCTACATTTACAAGGGTAGTAAAACAATGTGGTGACTGGTGAACAGTGAACAGTCCCACAAGGAAACGGCTTAATGAACACCGAATGATGCCTTTAATATAAATGCAAACAATGGTTTATGTTAGGTTTAGAGGATAGAATTTTCATAGGTCTATACAAAAAATAAATTATAGAAAATAAGTGTGTGTCCTTATAGTTTGGGGACAAATTTGGTGAGATAAATCTTACAAAAATACTAATTTTGGGGACATTCAACAACGTTTTTTAAAGAACATCATAAAAATGCAGTTTTATGTTAGTCAACATTTGAAAAGGATAGTTCACCCAAAATTAGCCCATGATTTACTCACCTTCAAGCCATCCTAGGTGTATATGATATTCTTCTTTCAGACAAATACAATCAGAGTTATATTAAAAAAAAGTCCTGGCTCTTCCAAGCATTATAATGACAGCCCAAAAATTGAAGCCCAAAAAAGTGTATCCATCCATTAGTGTTGTAGTCAAGACCACCTATTCTGAGACCAAGACCAATGTGTGTTGAGACCAAGACAAGACCAAGACTTTGAGGTGTTGAGACCAAGACAAGACCAAGGCAGGACGAGACCCGAGTCAAGACCAAGACCAGACCAGCACTCCTTAAATTCAAATGAGAAATGACTTATAACTTATAATATATGACTTATAATAAATATAATTAGAATAAGACACTATATAGAGCTGTTACCAATCAAATTAAATCATTAACAACAAAATTAATCTTTGCGCTACAGAGGTGATACAGAAGATGCATCTGAATTGGTTAATTACAAATGCATAAATAATGTTGAGAATTATTGAATGTTTGTTAAAGCAATATCATGTTTGCATTCATGCTCAAATTTGTGAAAACAGCTCTCTTGCTCTTGTGATATTGGTTAATTATATCACGTTATAAATCCAGATCTCATACAAGAACTTTTTGCAACAATATCTTGAATTTTGTGAGCATTTGTATTCATTTTTGGTACACAATCCCTCATTAATTTCTGAATCGGCACAATAAATAAATAAAATTAGAAAAAAAGCATTTAGACCGAATGCAATGATTGAACGAACATTTGTTGGTCCTGAGACTTTCATAGATTATATATGTACATGATTTAATATTTAGACCACTTCTGTTATTGTTTGCTATCAAGATGTGAAGAGAGTTTCAAGCAGTGTAAAAAAAAAAGTGTTTACAAAACAAATTGCCTACCCTACCTTTAAAAGAGTGCACCCAAACTATTTTTTCGGACATCACTACAAATAGCTGTCCCCTCAAATAGTGTCCTGTTTAAGGATAAAGGGGGGCGATTTCGGACACAGCCAGTGATGCATTGAGGATCGAAACACTATGTTGCTCAGAGACACGCTACGTTCGGTTCAATACAGCTTTGGAATTGTTTCCGTTGGCACAAAAAAAATAGTCCCTAAAATGTAAGTTACTCAAATTTACCTTATTATACTTTGAGTTATAAAAGCAACATCACACACGCAATACGAGTAGGCCTACAATTTACATGGTTGATTGCTGTGCGACCCAAGCGGCAACCTCCCCCAGTTTCTCTTAAAGCCAATACGGAAGTGAATTAAACTGCAATTCATCGACTGGCCACTAGAGACAGGCTCCAGAAGGGAGAAGAATCTCATTGACTCCCATGTTAAAATGCCCAACTTTACAGCAGAAAAAAAACATGTTTAAACAGACACTACGTCCATATTTTTTTACATGGTGCGACCTCGCGCATCTAGCCAAAGTACAGCTCAAACTACATCCTTGCTTGTGGAGATATTGCTTAATTATCTTTATATAAAACTATAGAGGTCTATGGTTTGTCCCTCATTTAGTCAGCTAATAAAATGTTGTGTTTATTTGCAACATGTAGCATTCCCTAATTCTCTTCTTTAATGTTCTTCATAACTTTCCTGGCCTCCACATGTGTGAGTGTGTTTGTACATAGTCTTGAAGCTGGACTGGCAGATTGTGATGTGTTGTGCTATGTGTTTAAGTTTGAAGTGGTAAATGAAATCTTTATTAACAATCTTAATTAGTGTTCGATCTCCCAAACAGTAAACAAAAAAAAAAAATCCATATAGGAGCAGTAAATGGGTCTCTGGGTTAAGGCTGAAGGCCGAAAACAGTAACAGAAGACTTTGGCAATAACTATGGCAAGACAAATCGGAATTGTCTAGACTAGAGGAAAATCCAAAGGAAAATTCCTTGTTGATTTTGCGAACAAGATGGTGCTGCCATCTTATGGGCACAATATAAATAAATAAACAGTCCAAGATGTAGTTTTTTTGATGCTTCTGCTGCTGCATTCTTGTGCATTTATACATGTTTGGAACGACATGAGGACAAGGAAAATTTTTAGGTGAACTATTTTTTTTAGTAGTAGAAGACTTACTTATTGTATTGAGAGACAATGCAGGGCAGATTTAGATTTGTTTATTTGAATTAATTTAAATAAATGTATATAGTTAAGAGTATTAGACCATATGGATTTAAATAAGATTAAATATAAATTACCAAAAAATCAGATAGACATTCCAATTCGTCAGCTCCTCGGTTGGGATAAGATGGTGCCCCGCTTGATAGTTTGTGTCCTACACAGGCTGCATAGTCTGCATATAGGGAGCGGCGGTATTGTGTCCTAGAGTATTCTATAAGCCTACAGTTTATAGGCAATAATAATAAATAAATATCAGCATTCATAATTGCATTGCTGAAGTACAGTATACTGTCTGTACTTTGTTTCAGCTTTTGAGTCTGGTGGTGTCTGTAACTGTTTTAAGGAAGAGGACTTGGGAATTCATAATGGGTAATGTAGATGAGGATCAATACAGTAGTAGTTCCTTGTTTTCCACTGAAAAATGTATAATGCATTCACGGACAGTATTTTTAAAAATAGTTTTTAAAAAATTAAACCATTTCAAACTATTAGACAGCATAGTGCTGTAGCGAATTAGCTCAAAGGGGAAATATTAATAATTATTCATAACTCATTATGATTATTCATTATGACTAATTATGAATATTTGAACTAGTTAATGAGATTAACTTGATGTAGCTACATTGACATTACAATCAATCGACCAGTTCATCCTGTGAACACTCAGTATTGATTATTAATTAATTCTAAGCAAAGGATAATTTTCATGGTCACAGAAAAATAATTCTTCCTTAGCATTTACAGTGCATTTACATGTACAGTATAAAATCAAACATCCCATTTAAAGAACACTGCGCCAGACGGTTGTAAACACGCACACAATGTAATGGGGGTGCATGTTAATTTATAGAGTATTTTGTCTATAACTTGAGTCAAAAGAGTGTGTTTTTACAGGCTTTGTTTCTTAAATGTGGCCCCTTTCCTTTTCCACGTGGCTACATTCTTTGGAGCAATAAACCGTCTTATCATTTGGTATCCATGGTAATTGAGGTGCTTGTGACTTTAGATGTTTAAATATAACAAATAATTATGTCTGATTTGTCTCAGTTACTACAGTGCTTTATACAGTGCTTACATCTATGCCTGGCAGGGGTGAATCAGGCATGCAAAATCTTGTATCACCAGACAGAAAGACTTTTTTGCTAGATATAAATGTGTAAAGAGAAATAAGAAAGAGAAATATGGGTCAAAAGGCTTGTCAAACATGCAGTTAGTGCTGTAGACCCCAATAACACAGTGATGTGGTCAACTGACGGGTTTCCAGGAATTACATGGAGCTCCGTCTTTGCAAGGTTGAGCTGTAGATGATCCTTCATCCAGGCAGAAATGTCTGAAAGGCAGGCAGAAATACACTATATTGCCAAAAGTATTGGGACACCAGAATTCAGGTGTTCCAATCACTTCAATTGCCAAATGTGTATAAAATCAAGTACCTAGGCATGCAAACTGCTTCTACAAACATTTGTGAAAGAATGGGTTGCTCTCAGGAGCTCAGTGAATTCAAGTGTGCTACCGTGATAGGTTGCCACCTGTGCAATAAGTCCATTTGTGAAATTTCCCCACTACTAAATATTCCACGGTCAGCTGTTAGTGGTATAATTACAAAGTGGAAGCAATTGGGAACAACAGCAACTCAGCCACGAAGTGGTAGGCAACGTAAAATCACAGAGTGGGGTCAGCGCATGCTGAGGCGCACAATGCGCAGAAGTCGCCAACTTTCTTCAGTGTCAATAGCTACAGACCTCCAAGCTTCGTGTGGCCTTCAGATTAGCTAAAGAACAGTGCATAGAGAGCTTCATGGAATGGGTTTCCATGGCCGAGCAGCTGCATCCAAGCCTTACATCACGAAGTGCAATGCAAAACATTGGATGCAGTGGTGTAAAGCACGCCACCACTGGACTCTAGAGCAGTGGAGACATGTTCTCTGGAGTGACGAATCACACTTCTCTGTCTGGCAATCCGATGGATGAGTCTAGGTTTGGCGGTTGCCAGGAGAACAGTACATTATGGTGTGGGGTTGTTTTTCAGGGGTTGGGCTTGGCCCCTTAGTTCCAGTGAAAGGAACTCTTAGTGCTTCAGCATACTAAGACATTTTGGACAATTTTATGCTCCCAACTTTGTTCCAACATGATGAGCGAGTTTGGTGTGGAGGAACTTGACTGGCCTGCACAGAGTCCTGACCTCAACCTGATAGAACAGCTTTGGGATGAATTAGAACGGAGACTGCGAGCCAGGCCTTCTCGTCCAACATCAGTGCCTGACCTCACAAATGTGCTTAGAAGAATGGTCAATCATTCCCATAAACACACTCCTAAACCTTGTGGAAAGCCTTCCCAGAAGATTTGAAGCTGTTATAGCTGCAAAGGGTGGGCTAACTCCATATTAAACCCTACAGATTAAGAATGGGATGTCATTAAAGTTCATGTGCATGCAGACATCCCAAAACTTTTGTCAATATAGTGTATGTTTTATTAACAAAGTTTGTGAGGAACACGTCCAAATGATCCATCCAATCAGCACGAGAGGAGACATATATATACACGTAGCCGGCACACCCATGTTCCTCGACAGTTTTCTTCATCTCCTCACTCTCGGCTGGCTCCTAATTCCAAGCTCGGAACCCTACCCGGTCCCTCGGACAGCTCATTAAATACGCATACTCTTTTACTCCATCCAATTATTTGTAAGTGTGAACTTGTGAAATGAGCTGAGAGGTTGAAAAGACAAAGGTGTGTATCAGCTGCCAGACTGGCTTTCGTTGAGTAGGTCATTCTGTGAGAGAAAGGCAGACAACTGGTAGACAGTAAAGGATGAAGAGAGCCTGGTATGTAGTTCTTCTGACTGCGACCAAAAGGATCACATTTTGCGACCTTTTTTCTTGCTGCTGCGACAAAATTTGTTAGAGGTCGCACTGGTGCCACCACTACATTGCCCAATTGATAAGAACTGCCATTTCTGTTGTGTATGAAAAACATCAAACAGCAAACAAAAGCTAAACGAAACAGCGCTTCTCGAACAGTTTATCAGCTCGGACCATGACAGCGCAGGCCAAGCTCAGTACATGCACTCGCAGGCTGATCTCGAGCTTGCAACACCGTTAATACACAGTCAGTGAGAAAGCATTTGAATTCACCGCAGTATTCATAACATCGCTGCGAAATCTAGTGAGAAGCATTCAGATTTTTTATTTCCTCAGAATTGCGAGTTTATATCTCACAGTTCTGACTTTATAACATGCAAGTCAGAATCGTGAGAAATAAAATTAGCAGTTCCGAGGGGGAAAAAAATTCTAAAAATTAATAAAATTTAAAACTTGCAATTGTGACTCTATATCACACTTCTGACTGCTATTCTGAGAAAAAAGAAGTTGCAAGAAAAAAAAAGTAGATAAAAAGAGATAAAAAGTCAAATAACCTTTTTTTCCCGTGGCGAAAACAAGCTTCCGTGTTAAAAAATAAATACGACCTCACGTTGTGTCAATCACGTTTACACACAACCTCTGAAACTTTCATCCGTCATAAAAAAATTCAGATCGGGTTCGATTTTCTGCGTTTTTTGCATCCGTGGTAGCAAGCATTTTTGAGAGGTGTTTTGAGAGTTCAGACCCACCGGATGACGAATACGAAAAAACGCATACAAACATTTTGAACTCAGTGTGCAAAGACCTTTACTGTGCACGCTGTGAAGGAAAATCAACCTCACAAGATCAACCTAGTAGTTGTCACGGTCTGTCTTAGTGCATTTTTTTTATCAAGGACTTTTAGTTTGCTTCTATTTGTTTTCCTGTTTCCTGTGTTTCCCCTTGTGTTTAGTTGTCACATTCATCCTGTGTATTTAAGCCCTTTCACTTTTCAGTTATGTTGCTGAATTAAAGCTAATGCTAGGCCTACTATTTAGTAGGATTCTCGTCATCCTTTGTGGGCACAGATTGTGACAATTGTGTTGTAGATTTAATAAAATGAATTTCTAATGACAGTGTTAATGACAGTAGTTAGCGACAATGGTTATGGTTAGTCAGACTGGTAACCCGAAGGTTGTGGGTTTGATTCTCAATACTGGCAGGAACAGGCAGCAAGGCACCTAACCCCCAATCGCTTCCTGGGCGCCACAGCAAAAATGTCTGCCCACTGCTCCGTGTGTGTGTGTCCACGGTTTGCAGTGTCTGTGTGTGTTCATTACTCACTGCTCCTAATTTGTGTGCGCTAACTTGGATAGGTTAAATGCAGAGGACAAATTCTGAGTATGGGTATTCAGAGTATTTGGCCTTCACATCATGTCACTTTCACTTTCTCTTATTCAGGGTTATTTAAAATCTAGTCTTGTGTCCCATGCTGATTAAGAGACAATGGTTATGGTTAGTCAGACCGGTAACCCAAAGGTTGCGGGTTTGATTCTCAGTACTGGCAGGAAATGACTGTCCTTGAGCAAGGCACCTAACCCCTCAATCGCTCTCTGGGCACCACAGCAAAAATGTCTGCCCACTGCTCTGGGTATGTGTGTCCACGGTTTGCAGTGTGTGTGTGTGTGTTCATTACTCACTGCTCCTAATTTATGTGCACTAACTTGGATGGGTTAAATGTAGAGGAAAAATTCAGAGTATGAGTATTCTGAGTATTTGGCCTTCACATCATGTCACTTTCACTTTCTCTTATTCAGGGTTATTTAAAACCTAGTCTTGTGTCCAATGCTGATTAAGTACAGGATGTCCCACACAAAGCCTAAAATATGTCCCATTGGCAGGCAACAGCATGAGAAACCTTCAGCATTGTTTATATCTTACCGTTCAAATGTTTACCAGAAGCATTTGATTTGATTGCAGTCTTTTTGAGAGATTCCCTAAATGTCACAGAATATTCTGTATAGTATGGTCTAATGTCAATAAAAATTTTGATCATTTAAATATATTGGCGTGTACAGTTGTATTGCTGAAGACTTATTAAGTAGGTTTGCTATGTACATAACAGAAAATATTGGGATTTTTAAAGTTATGAATTTCATGTTGTGATGAATGTCATCATTTAAATTATAGAAGAGATATGATAAATGTAATTCAACATTGAAGTTTCATGCATGATGATTCATAATTTTCTTCTGGATTAAGAGTATCTGTCTTGCTGCTTAGACTGAAAGTAATATAGATTTTTGTTTTTGAAAACATTAAAATATTTTCATGTAGAGGCTTGGGTAACTTTATTTTGATGGTCCACATTCTACTAACTATATTTAACTTTGCAACTACATGTGAACTACCAGTCAACAGACTGTCTGCTTGAGTGAGGCTTGAGTCATACATTCAGTTTCAGCTCTAGAGTTGGGTGGTGTCAAGAACACTTCATTATAGAAATAGTTCCTGTCAACAAGTGAAGAGTCAGCATGAGCCTTTACATTTGTAGTTAGCAAACCCCCAATGCTATGATAGCTTCTGTGATATAATGTATGTGTGACTCATATGTGACTTATGCAGTTTCTCAACATGTTGCTATGCAGAAGAATTCAGAGAAACACGTACACAAATTTCACTCTGTTCTTGTTCAAACAACTTCCTTATTAAAAGTCACTGGACTACATAAAAACAAGTTAGCAAGATATTTCGTTGTTTATCCAAACACCATCTTCAGTTGTAAAATACAGGAAGGAACTCTGGCAAATATACACCTACTACAGTCACATAATCAGAACATAAGTAGAAGTCACATGACTTAAGTTAACAAAATAGTATGTTTGCCAGAGTAGATATTCCTTGCACATTCCTTGGTGGTTCTCTGTTCTTTTATTTTTCCCATTTATTTCTACTTTTTGACAATAATAAATCAAATGAAATATAATTAAATAAATGAATATTTTAGTAAAAATTACAATAAAATAGCACTAGTTGTTTGAGAAACAAATGAAAATCTTTGTTTTGTGTGACTGTTGTAAGTTTTTCACTTAGAAAGGCTTTTCTTTTAGTAAACCTAGCGCATTTATTGAAGAAGTCATAACAGAGACATGCAAATATTTTTTTTATTTAATATCAAAGTCTGATTATTCCACTTCTGCTTAAAACAGTTCTTAAAATAGATTTAAAGCATATGGTGACATACAAGAATACAGCTATAGGCCTATTTATATCTATATATTTTATGATGGATTGATTGATTCATTCATTCATTTGAACAAGGTTTTTACAGCTAAACAATTTGGAAAAATATTTATTTAAATTTACTTTTTTAGGTGCCAGTCAAATTAAGGCACCAAAATAAAGCTGACAAAAGTTTTAGTTTGGAATAATCTCTAGAACTGTGATTCGCCTTGGATCATAAACACAGTCCTCTTCTAATCCACTCTGTACCATTCCACAGTTTGCAGGGACCCACGCAGTGTCATAACCATGTTGATGCCAGGTTCTCTGTAAGGGATGTCCCTGATGATCAATCCTCTTCACTTTTCCCACTCGAACGCTTAGTTTAAGAATGGCCAGCTGTTGTCCTCCTGCATTTGTAGGGTAACGGGAAGCTTTCTCTTCACTCCGACTCACGTAGACTCCTGGACCGAGCATGCCATCAGAAGAGGGTCTGAATCCTTCACGTTGGATCTTCTCTGCGATTTCCATTGTAGTGCCATGATACATGATGTATTTTCTCCGTCCAGGATACTTCTGCATTCCAGTGCCATAACCGTTGTCCCCCATGGCAGTCACAGTAACCAAAGCACTTTGAAAAGTTTATTTGATAATTAGTGAATAACTAAAGACAATATTTAACAAAAATATGCAGTTTGCAATATGATAGTTATGATGAAGGGACCTTGTGAACAAATTATGTGAACTACACAAATTATGCTGTGAAACTTTCTTTCTACATCAAACTTGTTTGAGTTTTCGGCATCATTTAAAAGCTTAAAGAGCTTTATTTAAATTTAGCTGAATAAAATTTGTTTAAATAAATGTTTAATTTAACTTACATGGTCAGGAAACAGCCACCAAACAGCCTCTGGAAAAATTGGAAATCTTTATAGAACTTTGGTTTCACTTTTAATTTGTATATTGGGTGGAGCAAAAGAGTGAAGATGGTGCTGGGTAAGGGTGTGGTCGCCTACTCTTACTTGGACTATATATCTTATCAATGCAATTCAGCGTGAGCAATCACGCCTGTGTGTATGTAATAATTAAAAAAGCAATGCTACACTAACTCCATAGGTTTTTTAGATTCTGTCTTTTAAAGGTAGGGCAGGTAATTGGTTATATAAACACTTTTTGCTATACTGGTTGAAACTCTCTTTACATCCTGATAGCAATCAATTATAGCTTCTGTGATATAATGTCTGTGTGACATGTACATTTATCTTCTGTGGAAGTCAATGTTCTATCTGCCTGTCAATATATGTATTTCCATACCTCAGTGCACCCTGCTCGCGCAGACATCACACATCATCAGTGCATTCCGTAAGGCTATGCAGAGCTGTAGACAGACGTCAATGAGCGCCACAAACAAACAGCAGCCACATTTTACAGTTCCTCTTGAACCAAAACAACGAGCTTATGCTGCGTTCACACCATGTCGTAAGCGTAATTACGAGATTTCAACCTGTGACTTTCTACCCGGAGCTGTTAATGTCCTCAGACTCGGATTTGTGCGTTTCTATGTAAACACTATCAATGCCGAAATGAATCTGCAGCAATAAGGTGGTACAACTAGAGCTCTGAAAGTTGTTTATGTTCATTATTATTGTAATATTAATATTTGTAATAATGAATAATTAAATATGTGCTTTGAGACATGAGGCAATTTAACGCCAGCTCTCGTCTTGTGACGCTTTGCATACTCTGCTGTGTGCGTTCATGTGTTTTGGAGGAGGCGTGGCTTTAGAGAACGCTCTGAAGGGAGGGTGGGATCTTATGCTTTCAAAGCTAGCTTGCTATTGCTAGCCTGTCCGATATTGCCTACTGTACCTTTAACAAAAGAAGTTAAAACAGCAGTTGCTCAACATGCTATGTTGAAGGAATCAGTAAGATGTGTATAAAAACTGGTACTGAAACATTCAAGGCATAAGTTACCTCCTAACAAGCTATGTAAGTTTGTAATACAAGATTGAGTCCTACAATGCAAACTAAAGCCAGTCTGAGACAACAAATCTAATTACTCAATCCAAGAAAAAAATCTGGAAAGATGAGATTGTCTCTTCTTTCTTTTATTCTTGCTGACAAGGCAGGATGCTTAGAATTGCAAAGACACATCCAAAAAACTATGCTATGCAGCTATTCAGGAGAGACTAGGGTTGGCAGGTACATTTATTTATTGTTAAAGTATATTCAAAATGTTGTTAATTCATGACTGGAGGTTAGCACTAAAAGACTAATAATCCTTTGTGGATTGGGCACCTGAACTGTCTGTAAGTTTTGTCAGAGGAAGGCCCACTGTGTGAATCTTTGAAAACCCCTGAAACGAAGTCCATGTCATAAAGCAAGTGATGGTGACCTCTGGTGTTGATCAGGTGGAACTGATGCTAGATGGTATCAATGACTCGCAACTAATTAGAAAGTCAAAACTGAACACTTGAAGGATTAGTTCACCCAAGAAAGAAAATTCTGTCATTAATTACTCACATCATGTCATTACAAACTCGTAAGACCCAAATTCTAAAAAGTATGTAAAAATAAAACAAAAGGCAAGTAAAATGTTCAGTTTGATTCAGTTTCAAAAACAAACAAATAAAATCATGAATCAGAATCTGTGTGTTTTGAGTGAATTCATTTGCCAGTCATTTAATATTGAAGTGATCATTACGTTTCACAGGATCTATAACACTTTTGATGGTCCCCTTTGAACATTATGTTGACTATATAAGTAACTTTGCCACTACATGTCAACTAACTCTCATTATAGTAGTAGACTGTCTGCTTAGTATCTGGTAACTTTTTATTGTGATGGTCACCCAACTTATCAACTTATTCTAACCCTAACCCTACCAGTCTAATACTCTACACTCTAATGAGAGTTAGTAGACATGTAGGTGCAATGTTACTTATAGTTAACAGAATGTGTTAAAGGGACCATCAAAATAAAGTGAAACCACAGAATCTACCAGAATCTGAGGTTTGGAATGACATCCAGCACTGTGATTCGGCTTGGATCATGCACACAGTTCTCCTCTAGGCCACTGTTCACCATGCCACAGTTAGGAGGAACCCACGCTGTGTCATATCCATGTTCATACCAGGTCTTCTGTAAAGGATGACCCTGGTAGTGGATCTTCTTCACCTTGCCCACTCTTATGCTAAGTCTGAGAACAGCAAGCATCTCCCCATGAATGCAGGGGTAACGGGAGGCTTATTCAAAGCTTCTAGTCTACCCAGCATGCCATCAGCGGAAGGAGAGAAGCCCTCAAGCAATATAAGCTCTTACTGTTCTAATGAATGGAACAAACATTTCAAATTTTCAGAAGATTGCACTTTTGTTTGTAGTTAGTGTGTGTGTACAGTCTCTGTTGTTGGTACTGCTTGAAGGTTCCACCGGTTCCATCGCAGTACTGCCCCTTGTTCCATGTCACACTTACTTGCCTTATTACTGCAAATGAGACCTTCTCATGGTCCAGCTTTGTAAGAACTGCGTCACCAGTTCTCAGTGTAGACAGATGTTTAGCTCTATTACGATGATTGTAGTAGTAGGCTTCTCTATCCTGTCTTTCAGCATGACAGACCTTCTGCTTGGCCACCTGGGTTGAAGATTCTTTTCTAGGGTAGGCAGAGTTGTTCTGATTTTCCTACCCATAAGAAGCTCTGCTGGGCTAACTCCTATGGTGGCACAGGAAGTCAATCGGCAGCACATGAGAGCCACCAGAGGGTCTGTTTGCTTCAGGATACTTTTTGTATTCTGCACTGCCCTTTCAATGTGTCTGTTGCCCTGAGGATGGTATGGGCTTGATTAGTGCTGGGCGGTATGACCAAAAATTTATATCACAGTATTTTTCTAAATTATACCGCTTTCGCAGTATATGACAGTATTCACCCCCCCCCCATGCACATTTTCTACTGATTGAGAGAGGAAATACTGCAGTAGATTGACTAGAATGCCCTATTTTACTGTCATGATGAGTGAATATTGTAGAAAAATTCCACACTAGAATTAATACAGGTTTGAAAAGCCCCACAAAATAATGCTGTGGGGAGACAACAACCAATAAAACACAGAATTGCAACACACTCATTACAGACATGAATATTAAAATATTAAATATTAAAATATAAGAAGAGAGAAAAAAAACAGAGTTGAGGGCACCTTAAGCATTTTAAAAATCTAACCCTATATAACAAACTGCCAAAACGAGGGAGAAATGCGGAGGAACATTTAAAAGGTCTAAGGATATTTTTAATACATTTAACTCTTTCCCCGCCAATGTTTTTAGGAAAAGTTGCCAGTGTAGCGGGTATGGCTAATAGATCGACTGTTATTATTATTGTTTCATGGTTGACATGTCCTGGGTTCCGGGAGTGGTCTGTTGTGGTCCAGTACCGTAAGATTCCAGCAGGTGGTGGGGTGAGCATAGAGAGAGTTAATTACAGACACACAGGTTCCCTTCCCCCCACTCATAATACAGAGATCAAGGGAAACGCAACAAGTGTTCTGTGTCTGTTCTTTAAAATATCTATGTTACCCTTTTCAGGGAGACTACACCAGCCACCGTCAGGGTTTTTGATAATTTTTGTAAAAAAGTAATGGCCCATAGAATATTCTGTTGTATGAATATCTGAGCATGAAATATATCAAAAGAAAGAGCAGACCCTCTGCTTTTAAACAAAAAAGCTTCATGCATTCCTTTTTTTTATCAACACTTAAATATGGGTACATTTCATTAAAAAAAGCAACATTTTGAACAAAAAGCTGAGAAAATCACGTTTTTGTCAAAGACTACATCCAGATCCGATTCAGAGCGATGATCAAACACAGATGGAGTAGATCGAGGCCATCAACACCCCTAATGCTTGCACAGTCCTATAGCTAGTCCTGGGTCGACATTTCATTCAGTAACATTAGGCAGTTTTGATTTAAAGGATGTTTAGTGTTGATCACGTTATTTTACTTATGCATCTGCTTACATACGATTGCTTGTTTTTTTGCATCTTCTTCGCCTGTTTTGATCAGGAGATTCTGTACTCATTCAGAAGATGCGTAATAGCGCTCCCTAGCATATAACAGTAAAAACACGGAAACCCAGAAAATTCTGTTTGGCAGGGAAGCGTTTTCTCACAAATAATGGAAAATTCTGTGTTTAGCGGGGAAAGAGTTAAAAACACTACAGTCTCTAAACAAATGACACGCGTCAGTTTAACACAGAAAGAATAATGAAGTTACTTTTTTGTATCCGAAATCGCCCCCCCATTCCCTCAAATAGGGCATTATTTGAGGGGACAGCCATCTGTAGTGGTGTCCGAAATCATAGTGGACGTTATTAAGCGCGCTCATTCAATCCCATATTGCACCGCAATAACGAGTGTACAGCCAATGTACACACAACGGCTGTCCAAATTCACTCACTCGTTTTCATTTACTCCTACAAGTTAACTATATTAGTGGACTAACGTAGGGAATAGTGAATGAGGGTTTAGGGGGCGATTTAATGCAATCTCAGCTGTGCCCTCACTACAGTGCAACAATGAAAAGGGAGGAACCCCTCTCAAACAGTGTCGCGCTGCACAGCGTTCCCAACGTTGTTTAAGCGACATATACCGTTATGGCGGTATAATCAAAATTTATATCATAACAAAAATAAACACCGGTATTCAGTATGAACCATTATATCGCCCAGCACTAGGCTTGATGTAATGTGTCTGAAATCCAGTTGTTTGTCCAGCTCCTGAAATCCTGAGCTGGAGAACGAAGGACCATTATAAGTCACCACCTCAACCGGAATCCCAAATCTGGCGAAGACAGCTTTCAACTTTTGGGTGACGTGAGATGTCAAAGGTAAATGCAGTATCTTTATACTATAGTATAGTATAGTTTCTCTGATACACTTAAATAATTTTGTCCCCTATGCTCACAAAGATCAACTGCAATCCTTTTCCAGGGCCTTTCGGGAGTGGTGTGGAGATCAGGGGCTCAGTGTGCTGGGTATTTCTCAACTCACGGCGTGAGTTTATTTCCGCTGAAATTCCCAGACTCCTGTGCTCTCTCTAGATTTTGTAAGGCCCTGTTGACCCTCATGAATCTTTTCCAGGATCTCCTTTCTCATCACCCTCGGCACAACAATTCTCCTTCCCTTATTCGCTAAGCCCTCATGCTCTGCTTTTGCAACCTTGCTGCTGCCGGAACTTGGCTTCTGTGTTGTGGCCATCCAGCCCTGATCAGCTTGATTACAGCTTGCAGTTACTTTATGGGCTTAAACATCATTAGGCACATCAGAAGTCTGGCATTGTACTGGGACATTATCTAGACTCCTGCTAGAAGGAACATCCCAAAGTCCATACCTGCTTGCATCTGCTGAGACAGCCGTGGTTCTAGGGACATCATAACATGCAAGGACTGGTGCAGTCATGAGAAACCCTTTGATGTTTTCAAAAGCTGTTTGCTGTGTCTGTCCCTACATCCATATACTTTTCTGGCAGAGAAGTTCGTACAGTGGTTGGCTGATTGTCGCGAAGCTGGGGATGAACCTCCCTAAATAATTCACCATGCCAAGCACCCTTTTCAGTTCCTGCATTTTGTGGTGGTGGCAGTGGTCGGATGTCTGGATCTGGCTGCACCCCATCTCGTTAATAGGGTACCCAGGAACCGAAGTTGACTTGGTCTGTATGTGTATTTCTTATAATTTAGTTTCAAGCCTGTTGACTCCACTCTCTGCAGCACCTGTTCCAGGAGAGTGTCATGCTGTTCCAGGGAGGACCCATAAACAAGTATGTCATCCATAAAGACCTCCAGCCCTTGTAGAGTCTCCAACATTTTTCATTGGAAGATTTCTGGGGCACTCGAAATGCCAAAGGGAAGTCTCCTGAAATATCTTCCAAATGTTGTAATAAAGTTGGAAAGTCTGCAGCTTTCTGGATGGAGAAGGATCCGCCTGAATCCGCTGGCTGCATCTAGATAGAACACTTTTGCACTGCTAAGTGCACACAAATGACTACATTACAAGTTACAAGTCACCAGTTCCAATACGACTTGAGTAAAAGTCTTAAAGTATCTGATTTTAACAGTACTTAAGTATTTTACTGATACTAAATATAGGCTCAACAATGCACTAGTCCTCGACACCTGTGAGACATACCAGTCAAAATAAGAAACAATTGTTCCCTTTCAGTCGGTCACGTTCGACTTACGTCAGAACTGACAGACAAATTGGGGATCGTTTTCAGAGACCAATCTACTTCGAGTGTTTTAAAACAAGCCAATGAACACTGGCATGCGGTTCACGCATTCCACGCTTCTCCTCGCAGCTCGGGTATAAACAAGGACGTGAAAGCACCGTATCTTTGCTTTCTGCTTCAGAGCCGAACAATTGCTGTGGTTTCCATTGTTGTTTCCTACGAAGAGTGATACTACGAGTCTGCCTTTGGAGTTGACGTCTCTGGATCTAGTGCGGGTGATATAGCACTGTCAGCGGTGGTCGCGTCACGTTTGATGAACAAACAGCTGTTTTCACAGCTCAGAGCTGGGCGTCTTCAATGAGATTGAGTGCTCACAGCAGGCTTGCACTTTCTAACTGCTGTGAGCCACGGTCATTCCCCTGTGTGCTTCAGCACTGTCAGAGCGTTTCCTCTAAAAGAGCTTACACGGTTTGACCCTGCGTCTTTTTCAAGATGTCATTCAAACCGTGTGTTTCTGGATGCGGTTGTTTCCTGTCCTCATTTGACGGCCACAATCTTTCTCACATATAAACGTGTGATTGCGTTCTCTCAGGAGAACATGATCACGTCTGCGCGGGTTGTCACGGCAACCCAGTGCATCACTCGGCGCTCTAGATGCGCGGTCGAAACTATGAAACCTCAAACGGGGTTGAGTCCCTTTGCTTATTCTCCGATCTAGTTTTTTTTTTCTGATGCTCCAGAAAAGGGCTACTTCGGCTAATAAGCCTTGGTGACCTGAGGATTACAGTGGGGTTTTCCCCGCCAAGTACGTCTCTGTGGGCCCTCCACTCCTCTATCACATCGTAAACATGCTGAGGCTGTGTTCGTGGGTGGTTCATGTTCTCTCATGAGAGCATGACCACGTCTGCGCGTTGTTCGTCTTGCCTTTTTCATAAGGGCTTGAGCGTTCAGCGCGCCGTGTGCCAGCGAGTCTGACGGCCACGCTCACTGTCTCGCATGCCTGCTGGTAGCTTACAGATGGGATTGCTGGTCCTTATAAAAAAGGGACCTAGCGTTTCATTTGGGGCTCTAGCAGAGGACAGATGTCAATTGCTGCATCCGAGAGAGGGCTGTTATGCGCTGGAAATGAAGATGATGCTGAGATTCCCACTATAATAGTGTGTGCTCATGCTGAATCAGATTCAGAGTTGACAGCCATGTTTTCCCGGGTGGCTGAGGCGTAGTGCAACCCGTAAATCGCCTAATCACCTGGCAGATATGCGTGAGCCCGACAAAGTTCGGTTCCTCACTGCCCCTATCTGTCAGGCTGGCCTCTTCGGCGACACCATCGAGAACTTCGCCCAGCAGTTCTCGGTGGCCCAGAAGCAGACAGAGGCGGTTTAAAAAAACATCCTGCCCCAACGACCAGCTGCTGCCTCCACCCAGTCGTCGGTTGCAGCGCCTCTGCCTGCTAGTTGCCAAGGGCATCCCCCTGCGTCTGCCTCCGCCCCTGCGAAGCCCAAGCAGCAGCCTCCACCCGGTCAGCAGGTGGCCGGGCGTAATGGAGGCGTCCAACCTGTCCAGGGTCCCACAAAGTCCGCCGACAAGCACAAGGGCAAGCGGCCCTGAGACGGGTAGCCCAGGGAGAAGAGGAGCTGCTCTCGGGGAGATGGTGTCCGCACCCCTCCCTCCCCCTGAGGGGGTCCGGGGGAAGAATATTTTTGATTCGGTTTCAGTTCTGCCGAGCTCAGTTTACAGTTTTCGGTTTCAGTTCTCACATTCTCAAGAGCAGTTTCCTCCCTCCCTGAGCCCCAAGAGTGCGAGGTCGGCAGTGTGCAACTCTTCAATGCCTTGCCACTCCCTTCCTCCTCTCCCTTTGCCAGGGGGCAGCAATGTTCAGCCCGAGGGCACCACCAGGCCTTTTCACCCACACTCTGCCTCACCCTGGAACACTCGGACGCCTCCGGGCCTCCCGAGTTGGGCCCGTGTGTTCCACCTCGCTGCCCCACCCCGGGTACGTCTGTGGTCCCGTTGGTCCCGCTTGTTTGGTCTCTGGGGGCCTGGCTAGCGCTCCCCAGGCCATCTCGCTGTCTCATCCATACCATCAGACTCGGCCTTACGATTCAGTTTGCCCAGCGCCCTACCAAGTACAGGAGCATCCACTTCACCTCAGTGTGAATGCCAAGAAAACATCCCCCACACCAGGACCACACCCCTAAATGCATTGAAGCAACTGCCATGTGATTGGTTGATTAGATAATTGCATTAATGAGAAATTGAACAGGTGTTCCTAATAATCCTTTAGGTGAGTGTATATTAAGGGATCAATATTTTCATATATAGTATTGAGTCATAAATGATAAATTCTTCTATACACTGTGTACTTTCAGTTTCAGCTCTAGAGTTGGGTGGTGTCAAGAGGACTTCAAACACATAAATGGGTACCCTAGATAAGGATCATTATAGTTCCTGTAAACAAGTGAAGTCACCAAATCCATTCAGTTTTCAAAACTGGTCAGATAGACGGTCGGTGAGACTAAACTTTGGATTGTTTTCCACTGATTTGATGCAAAATGGGAATTGTTTCTCCTTGCTGGATATCATGTGGCACCTATATCATGTGGCCTACTATAATTGATAAATTATTTCAGGGAATTCAGCAAGACAAAACTATAAATCAAGCTTTTCAATATTATATTAATAATGATAACAAAACAATGGCAAAAATAATAACACTAGTTGTTGTTGAGAAACAAATGGAAACACATTTATTTTCATCTTTGTTTTGTGTGATTGTTATAGGCCTACACATTTTTCACTCAAAGTTACTTGAGTCATTTATGTTATACTACGAGGCTGTGCTTGAATCTGATTTACGAATGTTCTAAAGCCCGAGATACACTTCACGATTTTCAGCTGTCCCAGACGAAAGATTGCCATTGTGAAACAACCGTGGCGATTTCTGTGATCGTGGCTCCTAATCAGTTGTCCTATGTCGTACAGTGAGAGAGGTTCAAAGACAGCCATTGTCACAGTCTTGAGACCAAGCCTACGATCATTTTCTGACAGTGTCAGAAATTCAACATGATCATCGCACAGTGTGTTTGCTGCTTCGACCTACGTCTACTGACCAGCCAATAAAAATGCGACATGAAATCAACGCGACATGGCGCTAAAACTTAAAAATGCTTACCTCAAGCTCTTTTCCCTTTCTCTTTCGCCGCGTCCTCTTTTTTTCAGCACACGTAAATACTACAACTGCCAAAGTGTGATTCATTATGGTCTTTTTGTTTACCACTAGCGCATGCTGATGACGTTTTATTCTTCTATAAAAACTTACATCGTAGCCTACGAGTCAATAAGTGTCATCATCGTACAGGCTACATACATGTCGTACCCAGGTTTAATAGATCCATGTCGCACAGTGTGATTTGTAATGATCTTATAGGATTGCTAAAATCGTGCAGTGTATCCTGGGCTTAAGGTGTGCAATTATTTTCAGGGAAACGCATGGCTAAAGTAGTTCCAGACAGGTCTTGACCGCATTACAGTTCCATATCACTTCGCCAAATGATTTCAGTTATTTCAAAGGTCCTTACAGCCCACAACGTAAACAATAGGATACAAACGACAAATTATTTCTCTGTTTTTTACCACAAAATTGTTTTATTATGTATAGAAAGCACATAGAAACATGCAGAAAGGTGTTGCCAGTGCTGCGCTGCTGCTAAGTTTAGCAACTTAAAAGCTACGTAACATTTCTCACTAGCGAGGTGATAAAAGTGCTGTTCTGTGCTGAACAATGTTGAAAATGTCCAAATTGGGCCCAATTAGCCATTTTTTTCCCCTCCCTGGTGTCAGGACTCATTAGTGTTACAAGGTCTCAGGTGTGAATCGGAAACAGGTGTGTTAAGTTTGGTTATCACTCTCACACTCTCTCATACTGGTCACTGGAAGTTCAACATGGCATCTCATGTGAAAGAACTGTTGTTGTTCTACATAAAGATGGCCTAGGCTATAAGAAGATTGCCAACACCCTGAAACTGAGCTGCAGCACGGTGGCCAAGACCATACAGCGGTTTAACAGGACAGGTTCCACTCAGAACAGGCCTCGCCATGGTCGACCGAAGAAGTTGAGTGCACGTACTCAGCATCCTATCCAGAGGTTGGCTTTGCAAAATAGACGTATGAGTGCTGGCAGCTTTTCTGCAGAGGTTAAAGGGGTGGGGGGTCAGCCTGTCAGTGCTCAGACCATACACAGCACACTGCAACTAATTGGTTTGCATGGCTGTCGTCCCAGAAGGAAGATGATGCACAAGAAAGCCCACAAACAGTTTGCTGAAGACAAGCAGACTAAGGACATGGATTACTGGAACCATGTCCTGTGGTCTGATGAGATCAAGATAAACTTATTTGGTTCAGATGGTGTCAATCGTGTGTGGTGGCAACCAGGTGAGGAGTACAAAGACACGTATGTCTTGCCTACAGTCAAGCATGGCGTTGGTGGGAGTGTCATGGTCTGGGTCTGCCGATATGGGACTTAATCTTCATTATTATTTTATCATTATTCTTTTGTTTGTATCCAGCCATTATAGCCTTTATTCTGGCATTATGGCTTGCCAAAACACCACACTACAGTAATCCACATATTATCTGAAGTCTTTATAGAAAACAAACAAACTAAACAGCATATTCTTGGGACCTTATGTAAATTGTGAATGATTGTGAAATAGATTAGCTCCTGGCGCAACAGGTGCATTAGAGCTACAGTTAGCATTAAGCTACATAACACAATTTAAAAGATTAAAATTACACTTTCACTCAAAACTCACTTTAAACCACCACCGAGTGTTTGTATTAGGCTACCTTCCGGTCACGATCTAATGTGGATTTCAGTCATATAATGATGTTTTATATAGCATTTTATATGGAGCTAATAGCTACACCTGCTTAGCATTTATAATGTAAACATCCATTATTGATATAAAAATAGCCCAAATCGCATAAAAATCACACACAAAACATATGCCATAGTTATTGTGTGTTTATTAGCTTCTTATTTCACGTGTAGAAATGTTTCTTTAGTTCGTTCTTCACTGAGAACTGGATGAGGAAGTGTACAGAGGACAGCATCATGCAGAAGAGCTGGAGTTATGGTCACGTAAGATGATTGACAGCTGTAGAGATCGAATGAGCGCGATGAGTCATATCTGACGCAAACTAGGAAGAAGAGACACAGAGCTCGCTGTGTATGCTTTTTTAGCTCACAATTCAGTGGGAAATGAATAGAAATGGTATTCTGTACGACAAAATATTTCGTAGCGGGAAGACGAGAGAGAATTTATATGCGTGATATTCTTTTCAAAAAATCTTACATTAGATTGATTATTTTGCACTCCTGACATAAATTAAGAAATTAATGTCACTGCAACACAGTTTTATCATAAACAGTGGTCAAATATCAGAGCTGGAGTCTTTCTAATGATACTCAGTTTGTCTAGATCAAGTAAGAGTGTGATGTTTTAACGTGGAGTGAATGTTGAACAACAGTAATCTGGGGCCGTCGGCGATCTTTGATCCTAAAGGGGTAATTATTTTTCTAATAATTCATTGGCCAGTCGTCAATTATTCCTTACTTAACGGTTGTCGAGCGTAATGGGCTTGCCGACGCCGAGTGCCTTTTTTTAGAGACCCAGTAAATTACACTTCTGCTTAAAGGTACACTATGTAACTTTGTAAAATTAACAAAAGTTAAATAATGAGTGAACACATTATCAATCCTTTTTCTGAAACGCTTTTTAGGTGTGCTCACACCATGTTGTAATTACGAGATTTCAACTTGCAAAAAGTGCCAACATCGTCGTATTTACAGCTTGTAATATAGGAGTTTTCCGAGAGCCACATGACCGCTGGACCACCATACCGCTGCAGATTCATTTAGGCATTGATAGTGTTGTAAAAGAAATGCACAATCCCCAGTCAGAGGATGTGAACTGCTCTGAATAGAACATCACGTGTTGTCATCTCAAGACTAGGAAATTACCACGTTGCCATGGCGTGACGTAGCATTAGGATCTATCCGTTTACAAGACACCGTTTTCAACTAAAAACCGAAAACTTTTTATACATTTGGCCATTCATTTAGACGAACTGTGTTCTGACGGCCTGAAAACGCTTTTTTAATGAGTTTTTTGTTATCGTCTCCATGTAAACAAGTCTGTACGAGAAAAGTGCAAAGAGAAAACTTTTCTGTTTTTAGTACATTGCTGTTGTGTAAACTTACCCTAAGCCTGTTATAAGTGCTTATATTTTAGACCTATCGGGTTGGTTTTCGCTTGAAATTGCGGCCGTGCGTGTCTCGTAATATCCGTTTCATGAGTTCCCACTTAATAATCACATAATTGGCATGCTGTCCAAGGGGCAGTGTTGGGAGTAACGCGCTACAAAGCAATGCGTTAGTGTAATTCCACTACTTTTAGCAGTAACGTGCATGTAACTAAATATTTTTTTAATCAAGTAACGTAATTACAAATACTGAAAATTAAATGAGTTCATTACTCGCATTACTCTCTTTTGTGAAAAATGAACGCTCGCAGACAAGAAGCTCATTCTCGCTGTAGTATTGTTGCCGCCAGTATTGTTCTGGATCAGCTTGGTCATCTGCACCATCTGGATCAGATTCGGGCTCGAATTAATAAAGTAGAACCGACATTATCATCTGTCAATATTGCTTTGCTTTGGGAGCTGATGTTCCAAATATGGTAAGAAGCGTGACATATTTGAGCCAATCACAATGCACTGGATCGCTGGGCAATCAGAGCACACCGCGCTTTTCAGATCGATGAGCTTTGAGAGATGAGACTTGTTAGCTCGTTTTAACATTTGTTGAGAATCTCATCTCTTATCTCTATTTAGCTTTGCCTTGTGAGTCATGTTTGTTAAACCATTTAGTTAAGCTTTTGTTAAATCACATATTCAATTATATGCAGAAACTCAAGGCACCTTTGTTTTCTCGTTTAATTAGTGTTAATACTGTAGGCCAATCACTTTTATTTCATTGGGCCTAATGTGGTAAAAAAACATTTTCATTTTGTTTTATGGTGCGAACTGTAACACCTTCTACCTTATTTTGATTATTCTCAGGTAAGGTAAAGCAAGTCAAATCTGCCCTAACTCGTAAGCATTTAAATGATCATACTCACTAGGAAGACTCCTTTCGTGGTTTAAGCAGCTCAAGACTAGAAATCAGAGGCTTTTCTGGCAGGTGTGTTGCTTGGTTATATACACTCACCTAAAGGATTATTAGGAACACCTGTTCAATTTCTCATTAATGCAATTATCTAATCAACCAATCACATGGCAGTTGCTTCAATGCATTTAGGGGTGTGGCCCTGGTCAAGACAATCTCCTGAACTCCAAACTGAATGTCAGAATGGGAAAAAAAGGTGATTTAAGCTATTTTGAGCGTGGCATGGTTGTTGGTGCCAGACGGGCCGGTCTGAGTATTTCACAATCCGCTCAGTTACTGGGATTTTCACGCACAACCATTTCTAGAGTTTACAAAGAATGGTGTGAAAAGGGAAAAACATCCAGTATGCGGCAGTCCTGTGGGCGAAAATGCCTTGTTGATGCTAGAGGTCAGAGGAGAATGGGCCGACTGATTCAAGCTGATAGAAGAGCAACTTTGACTGAAATAACCACTCGTTACAACCAAGGTATGCAGCAAAGCATTTGTGAAGCCACAACACGCACAACCTTGAGGCGGATGGGCTACAACAGCAGAAGACCCCACCGGGTACCACTCATCTCCTCTACAAATAGGAAAAAGAGGCTACAATTTGCACAAGCTCACCAAAATTGGACAGTTGAAGACTGGAAAAATGTTGCCTGGTCTGATGAGTCTCGATTTCTGTTGAGACATTCAGATGGTAGAGTCAGAATTTGGCGTAAACAGAATGAGAACATGGATCCATCATGCCTTGTTACCACTGTGCAGGCTGGTGGTGGTGGTGTAATGGTGTGGGGGATGTTTTCTTGGCACACTTTAGGCCCCTTAGTGCCAATTGGGCAACGTTTAAATGCCACGGCCTACCTGAGCATTGTTTCTGACCATGTCCATCCCTTTATGACCACCATGTACCCATCCTCTGATGGCTACTTCCAGCAGGATAATGCACCATGTCACAAAGCTCGAATCATTTCAAATTGGTTTCTTGAACATGACAATGAGTTCACTGTACTAAAATGGCCCCCACAGTCACCAGATCTCAACCCAATAGAGCATCTTTGGGATGTGGTGGAACGGGAGCTTCGTGCCCTGGATGTGCATCCCACAAATCGCCATCAACTGCAAGATGCTATCCTATCAATATGGGCCAACATTTCTAAAGAATGCTTTCAGCACCTTGTTGAATCAATGCCACGTAGAATTAAGGCAGTTCTGAAGGCGAAAGGGGGTCAAACACAGTATTAGTATGGTGTTCCTAATAATCCTTTAGGTGAGTGTATATCTTTAAGTTTATTTATTACAAGTTAGTTACTTCATATAATACCAATAATAAAAACAATAGGTATAAGTACATATACAAATAAACTGATTACAAGCGTTGTAAAGGCATCAAGGCATCTAACATCGGAGAGGCTGTCCCACGGAGCCAATTTTCGGAATGTGGCCTTTTATTGTTTTCCCTTTTTGCAATTGCAAAGTCCTGTCACCAAGTGTTGTGGGCAATGACACAGAAGGTAAATAAAACAATGCAGTTTAACTTGAGGCAATCATCGGTGACTTGATTAGTATGGCAAATCGTATGCTGTTTTGACTTTTATTCATTCACAGGATATGAATTCTTGATATCAACAATTAAATTTTTACTAGTAAAAACTCTAATTCTTGATATCAGTAATTGTATTTTCAGTAGTGAAATGTCACCATAGGCTGCCATTCAAATTGATAATTTTTAAGGTGCAAGAATTCAATTATTGATATCAACAATTGGATGTGAATTTCACTAGTGAAAATACAATTACTGATATCAAGAATTAGAGTTTTTACTAGTTGAAATTCAATTGTTGATATCAAGAATTAGCATTTTAACTAGTGAAAATTCAATTGTTGATATCAAGAATTCAAATCCTGTGAGTGAATGTCAAAACGGCTTGCCATAGTGCAGATGATATATAGTTATACAATGGATGTCTCTATTCAAATTAAATATGAGTCTTTAAGTCTCTTTATGGAAGTATTATTATATGTACTATATTAAAATAGACAAATACTATAGTGTCTCTTCTTCAATTGGACATACATTCAGTCACTTTAAAAAATGTTTTTGGAGATCACAGTTTTTTTCAAACTTATATTGGGCTTTATTAAACTTTATGAAACTATAATGATATGCTATTTTTACTTAAATTCTAATTGACTTAAGTCAATTTATTGAACAATTTTCATGGTCTTTTAACTGGTTTGCTATCCTGTGGCACCCTCTGGTGGACAGCATTATTATTCATCTCTGAATCGCATTCAATTACCCCAAGAATGAAAATTCACCATTGACTTCCATAGTATGGGAAAAAATAGGCCTACTATAGAAGTCAATGGTGCCCCACAACTGTTTGGTTACAAACATTCTTCAAAATATCTTATTTTTTGTTCAGTAGAACAAAGACATTTTACAGGTTTGGAACAACTTGAGGGTGATTAAATAATGGCAGAATTTTTATTTTTGGGTAAACCCTAATGGGTATAGCTACATCTTCAGCTATAGTCAGCTTGAGATCCTTTCCATCTAAACTGGGTAAATCTCTTGAGCTTATAGTAAATATTTTATGAGCAGTAGGATGATCTCTCTCTCTTGCTTCGATTGACAACCGTCATAACTTTTGTAACAGCATTAATTGTTAATCCAATTAACATTTAACAATTTTCTTCCGCAAAATGCATGCTTTGTTTTTTAACCACCTTTAAAAAAGTTCTTAAAATAGACCTAAAGTAGGCTATATGGTGACACAAGTATACAGCCATGTATGTATATTTTATGATTTATTAATTCATTTATTCATTTAAACAAGGTTTTTACAGTTTAAATAACCTAGTTCTTACTTCAACAATTTGGCAAGACTCCGTAGAAGGACAATTACTTTTTTTTAAGGTGCCAGTCAAATTTAGATGCCAAAATAAAGCTGACAAAAGTTTTAGTTTGGAATAATCTCTAGAATCCTGATCCGGCTTGGATCATAAATACAGTCCTCTTCTAATCCACTCTGTACCATTCCACAGTTTGCAGGGACCCACGCAGTGTCATAACCATGTTGATTCCAGGTTTTCTGTAAGGGATGACCCTGATGATCAATCCTCTTCACTTTTCCCACTCGAACACTTAGTTTAAGAATGGCCAGCTGTTGTCCTCCTGCATTTAAAGGGTAACGAGACGCTTTTTCTTTACTCCGACTCACGTAGACTCCTGGACCGAGCATGCCATCAGAAGAGGGTCTGAATCCTTCACGTTGGATCTTCTCTGCGATTTCCATTGTAGTGCCATGATACATGATGTATTTTCTCCGTCCAGGATACTTCTGCATTCCAGTGCCATAACCGTTGTCCCCCATGGCAGTCACAGTAACCAAAGCACTTTGAAAAGTTTATTTGATAATTAGTGAATAACTAAAGACAATATTTAACAAAAATATGCAGTTTGCAATATGATAGTTATGATGAAGGGACCTTGTGAACACTACACAAATTATGCTGTGAAACTTTCTTTCTACATCATTTCTACATTTTCTTTCTCCATCATTTAAAAGCTTAAAGAGCTTCATTTAATTAGATTTGTTTCATTAAATTAAATTGTTTTAATTTAACTTACATGCTCAGGAGTCTTAGGCGTCAAACAGTCTCTAGAAAAAGGAAATTTTTATAAAACTTTGGTTTCACTTTTAATTTGGATATTGGGTGGAGCTAAAGGGGGGAAATGGGGGTGGTGGTTAAGGATGTGGTCGCCTACTCGTACTCAGATAACATGGGTGCGTCTCATTCAGCTCCCTATAGTTCAGTAGTCAGGGCACTGATCAGGTAGTCAGCCCATTGGCTTATGTCCTGATCAGTGCCCTGACTACTTAACTAGGGAGCTGATTGAGATGCACCCCATATATCCTATCAATGTAGTTCAGTGTGAGCAATCACGCCTGTGTGTATGTAATCATTAAACAAACAATGCTACACTAACTCCAGAGTTTTTTTTAGATTCTGTCTTTTAACAAAAGAAGTTAAAACAACAGTTGTTCAACATGCTATGTTGAAGGAATCAGTAAGACGTGTACATTCTAGTTAAAGATACTGAAACATTCAAGGCATAAGTTACCACTTAACAAGGTATGTAACTAATACAAGAGTCCTACAATGCAAACTAAATCCATTCTGAGAAGAGACAACAAATCTAATTACTCAATCCAAGAAAAGAAAAAAATCTGGAAAGATCAGTCTGTTCTTGTTTTTATTTCTTTCTGACAAGGCAGGATGCTTAGAATTGCAATGACACATACGAAAAACTTGAAAAGATGACAACTATGCAGGAGGGCAGGACCAGGTTGTTAATTCATGACTGGAGGTTAGCACAATGTTAAAATACTAATAATCCTTTGTGGATTGGGCACCTGAACTGTCTGTAAGTTTTGTCAGAGGGAGGCCCACTGTGTGAATCTCTGAAAACCCCTGAAACGAAGTCCATGTCATAAAGCAAGTGATGGTGACCTCTGGTGTTGATCAGGTGGAACTGATGCTAGATGGTATCAATGACTCGCAGCTAATTAGAAAGTCAAAACTGAACACTTGAAGGATTAGTTCACCCAAGAAAGAAAATTCTGTCATTAATTACTCACCATCATGTCATTA
This sequence comes from Rhinogobio ventralis, assembly GCA_039654625.1. Classification (NCBI taxonomy): domain Eukaryota; kingdom Metazoa; phylum Chordata; class Actinopteri; order Cypriniformes; family Gobionidae; genus Rhinogobio; species Rhinogobio ventralis. The sequence continues at coordinate 12,921,372 of CM077200.1, read as the reverse complement.
CAAACCTGTAAGACTTTCGTGGCACACAAATGAAGATCTTTTTAATGAAATCTGAGAGCTTTCTGTCCCTCCATTGATATGCAACCAATTTCAAGCCCCAGAAAGGTAGAGAAGATGTCATTAAAGTAATCCATGTGACTCCAGATGTTTAACCACAATTTTATGAAGTGATGCGAGTGCTTTGTTTGCGCAAAAAACATAATTTACCACTTTATTTACAAAATACTAATCTCTAATGCACATTATGAATATTGTTCAAAATAAATGTATTTTTTATAATAAACTCATTATTGTTAAAACTGCCAATAATTGCTTATGCGTTATGTAAAAAACGATGTAAAAATAAAACAAAAGGTAAGTATGTTCTGTTATCATAAAGTCATTGTAATCATAAATTAATTTGCCAGTCTTTTAATATTGAAGTGTTTCAAAGAATCTACCAGAATCTGAGGTTTGGAATGACATCCAGCACTGTGATTCGGCTTGGATCATGCACACAGTTCTCCTCTAGGCCACTGTTCACCATGCCACAGTTAGGAGGAACCCACGCTGCATGTTTATACCAGGTCTTCTGTAAAGGATGACCCTGGTAGTGGATCTTCTTCACCTTGCCCACTCTTACGAGTCTGAGAACAGCAAGCATCTCCCCATTTGAATGCAGAGGGTAACGGGAGGCTTTTTCAAAGCTTCTAGTGACATAGACTCCGGGACCCAGCATGCCATCAGTGGAAGGAGAGAAGGCCTCGCTCATGATCCTCATCGCATTCAATATTGTAGTGCCATGATACATTATGTAGGATTGTTTGCCTCTATGCCAATTTAGTTGAATGTCAACAAAGAAACACTCAGGGCACATAGGGGAGCGCGGGGCACAACCCAATGCGGGGTTAGTTGTAACACGCATGGTTTAAAACTTTCCACACATGCCAGCATGACGAAACTTAGTGTATTTACCAGTTGTCATGTCAACAGTTTATAGAGAAAAAATTGCGCCAAAATTCTAAAGTCTTTGGAAAATATCACTGAACATTTATTTAACAATTTATTTAACCATAGCAAAAGTAAATTTCATACTAAATTTTGAATCTCTATTTTTTGTGTTTATTTTAAATGAGGCAAATTTGATATTATTTTAATCTTATATCTGTTATTTAACAGTTGAGAGAGTTCTTTAATGTTGATCTAACCAGCAGAAGACACGAGCCAGGGTTAAATCCCAGTTGCGCAGGTGGGGTGCATTATAACACTGCGTTACAATGAGCCCCTATTAGAACTATGATATTCTATTCTATACTTTTATAAATTCTATTGAGAAACCATGACAAAAAGGTGAATAAAGACTGAGAGTCAATGTTCAAAAATTATGAATTATTATTATGTTTTGAACTATGCTGTATAGCTGTGTTTAGCAGTGTGTTTGTTATCAAACTCAAAAATGTATTTTTTATGTTTATTTTTAATTATTAAAAAATGCCATTATTTTATATGAAAAAATTGACAATTGTATTTTATTGACAAACTATTTTAGTTTGTCTTGTATTTTTTTTATTATATCAGATAACATTTTAAGCTGTCATATGTTAATGTTACAAACCTTTAGATGAATGTTGCAATACATTAGTTATTTTTGTGGTTTGCTTAAAGCAGGGGTGTCCAAACTCGGTCCTGGAGAGTTCAGCTCCAACTGCTTCAACACACCTGCCTGGAACTTTCTGGAAGTTTCTAGTATGCTAGTAAGACCTTGCGGCATCCAAAATTGCATACTCTCTTGAGTAAGTACTTATTTTGAAAAAGTAATTACTTTGCAACCACTAAAAAAGTACATTCTATGTATTATGATTGTGTGTAGTATGAATGTAATCTGGACATACTACATTCGCCATATTGTCATTATCACGTGACCTACCTAGCGTCAGTTGCGTCGCTTCACTGCCATTCAAAAATCCAGTAGCAGTAGGTCATGCAGGTACTTTTTCCTACTCATTTTATGAGTATACTGTGAATTCAGACTTCTTTGTGACTTTTGCTAGTTTCAGCCTGACTCAGTTATCATTTTCACATCCAGCGCCACATTGTTTAAATAGCTAATGCACTCGCGCCCATCTGTTTGCCCATGGCCGTGCTGGTCTGAAAACAAGGTGTGTTCAGGTGCATTGTTGATGCGTTGCTATTTTGAGGCAACTGAAAACGACTGCGCCATTGATCAACAAAAACCTGGTCTAAAGTCAATGGCACAGTATTTTTTGTGTTATTTAAAGGGCATGTTAGTAATATGTAATAGTAACATCCAAACATTTTTAAATATTAAAAATAAAGGGATTCCTCTCTGGAGAACGTCTCAGGTTACGTATGTAACCATGGTTCCCTGAGAGGGAACGAGACGTTGCGTCAAGCACTGCGGGAACGCCTCTGCGTGATTGCGTCATGAAGCACTCGTGAAATCAGTCCAATGGCATGACGGGACGTCAAAGGCGGGTGACGTCATTGACCAGGAAACTATAAAGCACCCCTGAACCAGACAATGTCAGCATCTGATAGGTCGAACAATTCGGTCACAGGCATGCCAGGAGTATGGCAAAGCGACGCAGCGTCTCATTCCCTCTCAGGGAACCATGGTTACATACGTAAACTGAGACGTTCCCTTTCAAGGGAACTCGCGCTGCGTCAAGCGCTGCGGGAACCTAATACCCACACCGCCATAATCACAAGTGCCTGTATGTGTGAAATCGTGGCGCACACTATGTTCCAAGCACTCGAGACCCTGGAGTAGAGGCCACATTCAGGTTATAAAATCTCACGGAGGTGTGCGGTGAGGACCAGCCTGCCGCATCACATACCTCCTGAAGAGAGACTCCTGACAACAGTGCTGTAGAAGCAGCCATACTCCGAGTAGAATGGGCTCGGACCCTTAGCGGTGAGGGCTGACCGGCCGACTCATAAGCAACTGAAATAGCCTCGACTATCCACTTGCTCAGTGTCTGTTTAGATGCAGGCTTTCCCTTACTTGGGGAGCCAAAACAAACAAACAAATGATCAGTCTTATGCCACAGGGCAGCTCTGTGGACATAAGCATCTAGTGCCCTCACTGGGCAGAGCAGATTTAATTTCTCCTGGTCTGGGTTTTAAAATGGAGGCGGTGAACACACCTTCTAGCAGAATGTGGTAAGCAGAAATGGCCGCCACAAGGTAGAAGGGGATAACCCGGAAGAGAATTTATCTTGAAGAAACTCTAGTACTGAACCAACGGGGCAGTCAACTGGATTCAACGTATGGCTTGTGCACCATAAGACAAAAATTCTCCATTTAAGGGCATAAAGCCTCCTCGTAGAAGGAGCTCTGGAGTGCAGCATGGTCTCAACTACCTCAGTAGAGAGACCCGAATCTATGAGCCGGGCCCCCTCAGAGGCCAGACCCAAAGTTTCCACAGCTCCGGGCGTGGGTGCAGAATTGACCCCATCGCCTGGGAGAGAAGGTCCCTCCTGACTGGAATTTCCCATGGAGGGCCCTCGAGAAGAGACACTACGGGGCTATTAACAGCAGACGGATCCCCTCTCTCCAGAACTTCTGTCAACAGCGCCACAGGGGGAAAGGCGTACAGACGCAGCCTCGGCCACGTCTGCACCATGGTATCCAACCCCAGAGGGGCTGGATGTGTGAGGGAATAATATAGTGGACAGTGCGTAGTCTCTCGAGACGCGAACAGATCCACCTGAGCTTGCCCGAAGCGATTCCAGAGGAGCTCCACCACCTCGGGGTGGAGTCTCCATTCCCCGGGCACAACTCCCTGCCTCGACAGGAAGTCTGTCCTCTTGTTCAGGCGCCCTGGAATATATATTGCTCGAACTGACAATAACTTCCCTTGAGCCCACATCAGGACTCGGTGTACTAATTTCCATAACCGGGGCGAGCGCAAACCCCCCTGGCGATTTATGTAAGAGACCACCGTCGTGTTGTCCATGCGTACCAACACGTGATGGCCCCTGAGGTCTGGGAGAAAGTGCCTGAGTGCCAGGAACACGGCCTGAAAAGCTGATGGCCGCTCCACAGACCCCGGACCGAGCGACCACTCATGATCGCCCCCCAGCCGGTGAGGGATGCATCCATCGTTAGAGTTAAGCGACGACACGGAGCCCCCAACACCGGTCCCTGGGACAGGAACCAAGGATCCTTCCACATACCCAAGGCACCTTTCGGTATCACGTTGGACGCTGCTGCCATCAAACCCAGAAGTCTTTGAAACTGTTTTACAGTTAGTGACTGGCCTAGCTTCACTTTGTTATTGGCTTGGAGGATCGAATGTACCCGAGCGGGCGATAGATGAGCCCTCATGGTATTGGAATCCCATACTATGCCTAGAAAGGTGGTGCTCTGAAGTGGAGATAACACACTTTTCTTTGCGCTTAGCCTTAGCCCCAACGTTCTCATGTGAGCGAGAACAGCATCTCGATGCTGAACCGCCAGTTGTCTTGACTGTGCCAGAATGAGCCAATCGTCTATATAATTCAGAACGCGGATGCCCTGGAGTCTCAGCGGAGCCAGAGCTGCATCCACGCACTTCGTGAATGTGCGAGGAGATAATGCTAGGCCGAACGGAAGAACCTGATACTGGTATGCTTTGCCCCCGAAAGCAAACCTGAGGAACCTCCTGTGTTGAGGAAGGATGGAGACATGGAAGTATGCGTCCTTTAAATCTATTGTGACACACCAGTCCTCGGACCTGATCTGGCACACGATCTGTTTCAGTGTGAGCATCTTGAACTTTAGTTTTTTCTCGAGTGCGATTTAACTGACGCAGATCTAGAATGGGCCGCAACCCTCCATCCTTCTTCAGAACTATAAAGTACCGGCTGTAAAACCCTGACTCTCTGCTGTGGGGAGAGCCTCTTTTCCCATAACCAGAGCCTGCTCGGGGCTGACCACTGTGGACACCACCCCGTTGAACTTGGGCGGGCGTGACCCGAACTGAATTCTGTACCCGTTTTCTATTGTCTGCAGGACCCAATCAGAGATATTTGGCAGAAGTTTCCACGCTGCCAGAAAATCTACTAAGGGAACCAGCCTCTCGAGGCTGGCCTCTGGTGTTTGTTGAGTGGTCAGCTCGGTGCCCTGAAACGGCGCACCGGCAGGGAGCAACCGAACTGACCCTTTTTGAGCCCTCCTCAGAGGGCACGAGCTTCCCCGTGCCGCTACGGACATGGAGATGTGTGCTCGCTGAGGACCGCTGCGCCCTGAAGCACACGAGGTGGCAGGGTTGGCAGAACGGCCCCCTGATGGCACAGAGAGGAGACGGGCACCGTATAATGAGGTGGACACCAACTCCCCTCGGAGGGGACTGCCATCAGAAGCCTGACGCCACTGGCGTCAGGACTTCTTTGCCAAAGCCTTCCTGGAGATAATCACAGTCTGAGAGTGCTGAGAGCGCTGCCCCGACCCCCAGTCTCTCTGTGGGGGAGCTCGGGCCGCAACGCTCTCCTTCTGTTGTGCTCTGTATGAGGAGGACGTACTCGGCTGGGGCTGCTCCTGCCCAGCAACCCCAGGGACATGAGACTTGCGAGGACGGAACTTCTGAAACGCTGCTGACTGTTTTTTAGCTTCCTGAAACCTCTCGACGACTGTATTTACTGAGTCGCCGAAGAGGCCAGCAGCGTAGATAGGAGCGTCTAAAAGGAACTTTTTATCTCTCTCATTTATCTCAGATAAATTCAGCCATAAATGCCTCTCCGTGGCCACCAGGGCTGCCGATGGATTTGGCCGTCTCCTTGGTGGCCCGAAGAGACAAATCAGCGGCTTTCCTAATCTCCGCTATTGTTTCACGTCCCACTTCCTCACATTCGTCAGCCTGATAAGCTTGCAGTACCTCCATAGTGTGTAAACAAGCGGCTGCCTGACCTGCTGCCGAGTACGCCCTACCCACTAACGCTGATGTTGCTCGTACTGGTTTAGTGGGTAGTTGCGGGGCTTTCAGCGGCGATGCCGAATTGGGAGAGAGATAGCTCGCAAGCGTCTCTTCAACCCGCGGCACCGCCGCATAACCATGCTGTTTTAGTCCTATTATGTTTGAATACATTGATGTAGCTGGACTAAATACTCTGTATGAAGCTGTTTTTTTCCATGACTTCGACACCTCGGTGTGAAGGTCAGGAAAAAACGGCAAGCCCCGCTTTGGATGTTGCGATCTAGAAATCTTTCATCTAATTTACTTGACGGACGAGCTTCCTGCTTCTCGGCTGGCCAGTCTATTTTTAACCTGGCAACAGCGCGAGTCACAACCTCCATTAACTCCTCATGAGCGTGTGCATGTGGTGGCGAAATGATATCATCATCCAGGCTCACAACATCAAGTTCCTCGGAACTGGAGTGCTGCTGCACCTGCGCTTCAGCACGAGCAGAAGAAACCGCAGAGCGTGCTTCTGACTTGCGAGCTGAAACGTCAGATCTAGCAGGTAAGGGCAAGAGCCTTCGCTGCACCTCGGCAACAGTGGGACCTGAGCCCTGGGGAACGCGAGCCGAACCGCCCTCCTCAAAGAGTCCCAAACACATTACACAGAGCACATGCGTGTCCTCACCCGTGATATAACGAGGGCAGGGAGACACACACTGTCTAAACTGATTAGCCATTTTCTCTTTTTTTCTTTTTTGACACATACACAATTTTTGGACAAACGATTTGACACAGCGCTTGTGAAGACACAGAAGCTGACATTGTCTGGTTCAGGGGTGCTTTATAGTTTCCTGGTCAATGACTTCACCCGCCTTTGACGTCCCGTCACGCCATTGGACTGATTTCACGAGTGCTTCATGACGCAATCACGCAGAGGCGTTCCCGCAGCGCTTGACGCAGCACGAGTTCCCTTGAAAGGGAAGCGTTCAGTCTTTATGCTCGCAAATTCCACAATGTAAATAGCGAATCCGCCAGTAAGCTCAACTGGCTTGTAAAGGGAATGGGAGATGAGACTCTGGCTGGTTTATTGCATGTTACACCCAAAACACACCCATGACTAGGTACAACCTTTTGGACCATGCGCCTGCCATGCCGACCGTTTTTTCCTTCGTTAAAACAGCAAAAGTGGATTCGGACACGCCTAAGTGCACCTGCGGCATGGGCTTCAGACCATGCACTCCGATCATTAAAATAGGGCCCATACTGTTTTTTACCTAATATATAGTAGGGAAGTATGCAATTTCAGATGCAGCCCTTCAAAAAAGCTTTTTTTTTTTTTTTTTTTTTTAAAAAGCTTTCGCTGTGATGGATGAAAACACTTTGGATGGATAAAATAAAAAAACTCTGATTATACTGCTTCAGCAGCTCATCTACAAATTCACCAATTTAAGTCAAAAGAAGAAAGAAACATTAATGAACCTTGCACTGATTTACAACAGGCCATATGAGCAAATCTGTTTATGGAATTGAGCAGAAACAGAGATGTGAGAAATGATAAGCCATAGAAAATGAAACTAAAGATAAGAGAACAGTGATGAAACATTAAAGGATAGTAATAAAGGCAGACATATGACAGTACATAAGGAATAGATATAAAATATATTATTTGACAAAGAATTACTAACAACCTTTTCCTAAAATAATAATTATTGTTGATAATAATTTCAGTTATTTTTTTAATGAATGGAGTCAGAGTAGATAAGATCCAGCAAAAAATCTAATTCCATTATCCAAGAAAAACGCTGACAGTTCAAAACCAGGGCAAACAATGACAACGAAGACTGCTTAGAATTGCAGTGACACACAAGCAAGGCTTTGCAAGGATAGTGAAGAATAGATGTAACGGAGGCAAGCTAGTAAGAGCTGTGTGTGCATACCGCTCTCCCCAGTGCCAACTGTTTTCCATCAGTTCTTTTTTGTAAATTGGTGTGCAAAGGATTGTGGATCTGAAAGAACTGAAGGATGTGAAGGATATACATGATGCATCCTTCAAAATTAGCTGAATGAATGACACGAACCAAAGCCTGTCCTTAAAAGATCCTTCTAAATTGAGACGGCCTTTGACAAAGCTTGTTGACGTGGCATCCTTCCGTTTGAGAAGCACCAGTTTACTACCATTTCTTTTGTCATTTCACTAGAATGAAAGCATCCATCTGTGCGTAAAAGAACTTCAGTACAATAAGTTATGTTAAAATAAAAGATTAATCTCTCACACAATAATATTTAATTTTATTTTAAATGACAAAGTCATTTCAATTAAGATGTACATCATTAAATGCAAAAAGTCTGGCTGTAGATTTGATTTCGCCCTGCAACTCAGTCTGGAAACCTGTAACATTAATTTCTACTGCTTCTGTTACACTTTTGCGGGAACCAATCACAGACTGGCTTATCCACCTGGCGCGCTATTGGCGGGTTTAACATGATGAAGCATGGGTCGTTGCCCGTTGATCACGCCTCTTATGGTCTGATTGGTTGAAGGACTATCCAATTGCATACAGAGTAATTTGAATTATGCTTGTTTATCACGCCTCTTGTGGTCTGATTGGTTGAAGGACTATCCAATTGCATACAGAGTAATTTGAATTATGCTCGTTTATCACGCCTCTTGTGGTCTGATTGGTTGAAGGACTATACAATTGCGTACAGAGTCATTTGAATTATGCTTGTTTATCATGCCTCTTGTGCAGTAGAAAATACATAGCAGACTCCCCAGACCAGTGTTCAATCTTAAATTGAGCACACCCCTGTTCCCATTAAGCTCACAACGTTTTTTATTTATTTTTATTTTTATTCTTGTTTATTTTAAACAACATTTTTAAAGAATAAGGATTGATGCAGGATGATAAAACTGAAGAAAAAAAAAGCTTTCACTGTGATGGATGAAAACACTTTGGATGGATAAAATAAAAAACCTCTGATTATACTGCTTCAGCAGCTCATCTACAAATTCACCAATTTAAGTCAAAATATTAACTTGAAGTGACAACCATCAGTTGATATTTAAAGTCTGTTTATGAAGTATTTACATAGACGTTCAATGTGGATGAGCTTAAAGGGAGCACACTGAGCTTTATTGGAACAGCAAACATTTTTTGTATTAATAAATATTATTAAATAAAATTTAAAAGGACAATTTAGCTAAATAAATAATATAGGTCATATATTAAGTTCATACATATTTTAATATGGACCGCTATTATTGAAAATATCTATGAAATTATACTTTTTCTCAAGGATGTCACACTGAAGCTGTGATTTTCATAGTAGTGCACCCTTTAAGCTCACCTAAAATAATACAAAGTATTTAAAAATTACAGCAGTGTAAAACCACAGAACATCAATAAACTGTACATTTATAATATAATGGATTTAAAAGTACAAGCCAGTAATGCCTGTGAAGTAATATATTAGTGTAGCACACAGTCTTATACAGCTAGTAAGCTAACAATGTTCTGTAGCATCTGCGCTATGTTGCTACATCTATCTTTTTGGATCTAACTGTAATCATTTCCCACATCCAGGTTCCAGGTTCCAGGTTATAATATGCAAAAGTCTAAACATAAATCTCTTAATTTTTGCAATAAGAAGTAATACTTATCCAAAATAAAGGCTTAAACATCTAAAAAAAAAAAAGTTTTCAGACAGCTTTCAAAATGGCCACCAGACAGTGTGAACACATGAATACCCATATATCACTGTGCAATGGTCTGATTAGCTTGAAATGACAGGAGGTATATAGTAACAAACACATCAATTGGTTAAGATATCAAGTAGGATGATAAATTATTTTTTTCTTTTTCTAATCTGAGCTCAAAGATAGTAGTGTGCTTAATGGGTACTTGAGCTTAACAGGTATGTTTACCCTACTCATTTCACTATTCTTTCCCGCAAACTGTTTCAAGTAGAAGGGACAAAACCGTCCTAGCAACAGTTGACACATGTCCCACATGACCAGCCGTAGACGCCCACCACATAACATGCAAGGTCATGTGAGAACAATGTACTGTACTTTTATTGTTGCATTTAACACTGTTTGAAAAATGTAGTATGAATTATATAGTAGTATACATCTATGTTAGTATTTGATTTTTGCACACAGCTCATGAGTTGTCATACACTGACATTAATATATTTGTGTCCTTGGGGTTGAACAACAGTGTTGTGAAGTCCTGTAATCCAATATTGTCTTAAGGGTTCAGCCAAAGCAAACAACACAAATACATTACATATTCCTAAAACAATACTGATTATAAAACTGAAGCTCATATTAATGTTGTTGTGTTGCTTTCATGCCCTGAGCATGGGGAAAAATGCAGTTCTGTTGAACTTTAAATTTATAAAAGATTTATTTTTTTTAAAAGTATAAAAGTCCACAAAAATATTAAGCAGCACTGTTTCTGTTTTCAACATCAATAATAATGTTAAGAAATTATCTTGAGCAACATATTGGCATATTATATATATATATATATATATATATATATATATATATATATATATATATATATATATATATATATATATATACGGTATATAGTGCTGTAGAGTTGTTGCTTTCTCTGATAGACTGTTAGATAATATTTATTCATTGTGAAAGGATATGGCTTGGCTTCTTTCAGTAGTTTTGTCAATAGCAGTCCTCTTAGTCATTGCCCTAGCTCCGGGGCTGAAACCACACCCCTTGATATATTAATTCTGCATTGCCAGTGCCATAATCATACTTCCACAGAAACGAAACTCAGTCAAGTACTGCCAGTGCCAGCACATCAACAATCATGGAGGAAACAGCTCCAACTCTTCATTCAAGTGGATCCGCAGATGTGGAGTGTAATGCATGCGTTGGAAGGAAGCGAAAAGCTGAACAGGCCTGCCTGGAGTGTGTGGCATCATACTGTGATATTCATCTTGACTTGCATAACACTTTGCACGTGGGAAAGAGGCACAGATTGGTGGAGCCGAATGCAACATTGCAGGAGAACATCTGCCCTGATCATGGCAGGATGCTGGAGGTGTACTGCCACACAGACCAACGCTGCATCTGTCACCTGTGCATTATTGATAAACACAGAGGTCATAATGTCATTGCAATAGAAGCGGAGGTGGTCAATAAACAGGTCAGAAATGTGACTTTAAATGCAGAATGGCATTCTTAGCCAGGACTTGGTGTTTCGTATTGATAGGCTAATGTTGGTTATGTAATAACCGATACTTGAGCGATGTGGGCACTATAATATGATATTTTTGTAATGCGAGTTGCAGAGTCAGTGCCCCTTACAAAAGGGCATTAACCCCTTTCCCAAAATAAAGCAAAATCTTTTGAATATTTCTCTTAACTTTACCCTTAGAAATGAAAGGTCACTAAGGTAACTAAGATTCCCCACCCCATTCATTAAGTCACACCCAAAAAGGTAGAATAGTGCAACAGTCAAGTAAAAACTCTAAAAAATAAAATAAAAAAATTCTCCATGGGGAAATTGATTTTTAACAATAACTTTTGTTGTTTTAGACAGACCTACTGTGAGTTCAGAGTTTGTTAATTGACGGTATATGCTTTTGTTGAAACCATCTGTGAGCATTATTTCAATATACTTTAATGCTTACTTAATGTAATAATTCATGGTATTATAGTTATTTTTGCTCAAATTCAAATTTGCAATGTTGTGATTCGCATCGTAGCTGGTTGGCTTGGTTCGTGGATTATAAAACTTTAACAGATTTTTCAACACTTCCGAACTGAAAAAAGTGGGCAGGCATTAATGAACTCTATATTAGAATGAATTCACAGAGGAAATTTGAATGTGTAAATATAAATTTATTTGATTAAATAATACAGTAAAAACTAATACTATGACCTTTTATAACTTTTATTAATATATATTTTAGCATGTATTTTATTCCCTTGATGGCAAATATTCAGCACTTGAGTGATAATGCCAAAATGGCCAAACTACCACCGGTTAACACACATGCTCAACACATTGCTTATGTGGGTGGAACGAATTTGAGTCTGGCCCATGTAGTTTTTCTGTACTATCAGTGCCAATAAAAGTGATAAAAGGCTTAAAAACACTAGAATGGGTTCTACTGAATTTAATTGCAATCCTGTTTCTTTTTAAGGTTAAGTTGGGGGAGTTGCAGAAGCAGACCCATGACATAATCAAAGCAAAGGAGAAAGATGTGCAAGAGCTGAAACAATCTGTTGAGGTTTTCAGGGTAAGAGGGCATTTAACTTAGCTTTGAACCTGTTACTGTCTTCATTTTTATGGTATGGTATTGCTTGTATAGCTAATTTTAAGACCATCCACTCTGCTCCCTCTTCATTATTAGTCTTCAGCAAGTAGGGCACTGGAGAAGAATGAGAAAGAGTTCACTGAGCTGATCCAGTCTATGAAGGACAATCAAACCAAAGTGACAGAGCTGATCCAAGGTCAGACACAAACTGCAGTGAAGCAAGCAGAGGGATTCATAAAGACTCTACACCAGGAGATCAGTAATATTAAGACCGTAGGTGCTGATCTACAACACCTGGAGCTGCTCTCTCATGCAAACAATAATGTTCGATTCCTTGAGGTACACACACTGGAAATGGCTGTGAAACAGATGTAGAAATGGATGCTTGTTGGAGTGCATTTAAAGTATTTTCTACTCTCTAGAGCGCTGTGTCTCTGCCCTCACTGACCGAGTATAAAAAATAATTCGTCTTCCACGTGCATCCATACAATTCTTTTGAGCGTGACTCCATGGCAGTTAATGAACTGACAGAAAAGCTAAATATGACCAGCAAGTTGAGTTTATTCACAATTTCCAGAAAAGGTTAGAAGGTTTTATTTAAATACATATTTTATGATTATAATATACCTTCAATTCACCTTAACTATTTTTCTTTGCAGTGAAAAACACTAGAATCGTAACATCCCCGCCACCAAAGACTCAAGAGGAGTTTCTACAATGTAAGTTTCTAGTATAGAACTGAATGCACAGAATATGTTTTATGTTATAATTTGGCAAATGGAAAAGTTATGCATTGTATCCCCTAATATTGCATCTTTTCATCTGCCCATCCGTTCACCTCAGATGCATCAAAGCTCACTTTTAATACCAACACAGCACATGAAAGTCTCATCTTGAGAAAAGACGACAGAGAGGTGATGGCCTCGCACCTGATCCAGGACTATCCTGAACAGACTCAGAGGTTTAACTGCAGGGCACAGATCCTGTGCAATGAAGGTCTCAGAGGGAACCCTAAATATTGGGAGGTGGAGTTTGGCGGGGGCACCTGGGTCTGCATTGCTGTGTCATACCAAGGGATCCGTAGGAAAGGCAAGCAGCGTACTCTGTTTGGGAGAAACTCATACTCATGGGGACTACGCTGTAACAGTGTCCATTTTGAATTTTGGCATGACAATAAGACAATATTTTCGAAGTTTCAATCGCATGGCTCCAAAATAGGAGTGTATTTGAACTACAGGGCTGGAATCTTGTCATTTTACAATGTTTCCGACAATATGAGTCTCATTTATAAGCACCAAACTGTTTTTAGAGAGCCTGTTTATCCTGGGTTCGGACTGGCTGGGAAAGGTTCCTATGTGAGACTTTGTGATCCAGTGAAAAATGACACTAATATGCCCCTTTCTTCTCCATTTAAGTTTGCCAGTTTGTAAATTTTACCCCTGGTTTACGCTAGTCCCAGACTAAAATGCATGTTGAGCTCTTTTAACTGAAAGCAACTTGCACTGACAAATCTTAAAATATATCAGTGCCATTGTTTTGTCTCAAGATGCACACCATTAATGTTTTTTTTTTTTCTAAGACATGTTTATAAAAAGCTACTTAAATGCCCTAATTGAACTAAGGCCTAATCCTGGCTTAATCTAAGCCCTGTCTGTGAAACCTGGATTTAGTTATTTGTAATCCTTCATCAGGATTCAAAGGAAGGATGCCTTTTTTGCATGTAGACACTTGGTGGCAGCACTAGATAAGTTTTAAATTCAATCCTTTTTATCAGCATCTGCAATAGGGACAACACAAGTTTAGTCAAGAATAACAGAGGATGCATATCAAAGCGGTGGGTTTTGAGTGAAAAAAAGTTTTGTATTATATAATTGCATGATTATTGAATATATTTTTAAACACAGGGCACCACTTCAAGATCCACTGTCCTGCAGAGTTTAGCTCCAACCCTGCCTGTAGCCTTCTAGTAATTCTGAAGACCTTGATCAGCTTGTTCAGGTGTAGTTTAGGGTCTGTTTAGTGTTTTCCTGCGGGTAGTTTTTTTTGTGTGTTTTTTTCGTGTACAGAGGACAATGCACAGCCTGTAAAAAAAAATGCAACTTCAGACGATGCATCTTCAGTTCACTTCACTGAAGCCACCAAAGTCCCAATATGGGACCCAAGGCTGCATTACACTCCACTTTTAGACACGCACTCGCGAACTTCCCTAAGCACTTCCCCACCATTTTGAAGTGCTTTCCACTTCGTGAAGTGGACGAGGAAAGTTTATATGGACAGACCCTTGTCCCCTCGATTTTGACCGAGGGAGCGATTCTACTCCGATGTACACTTCAAGCAGCTCTATCCCACAATTCAACTTGATTGTGATGTCACAGCAGATCACGCTTAACTGAAGTGTATGATATATGAATTATTTTGAGAATTAATCGCGTAATACTTGTAGCTACCTTATGTTCACAGTCAAAGTTTATACCATTCATTTGTGTGTGTGTGTGTGTGTTTTTATTTTTCTCCAACAGCTCATATACCTATAGAATTTTATATATTTTCTCAAACAATTTATGCATATAGAATGGTGCATAAAACAATAAGTAAAAAAAAAGAAGTTAAAATAATAAATCAGTTTAAGTGATCAAGGGCTTAGTGCATTTAATTTAAACCTTATGCACGAGTTCCGCTAGTAGTAGGCACTCATGAAACGTAAGCAATGACGCACATCCGAGTCCACGAGATGATGGGAGGTTAGCGACTGAAGGGCATAAAACATTTGGAGTGGAACGTAGCCTGAAGTAGTGAGCGGGAAGTGGAGCCGTGGTATCAAGGCCCCGCCCACACTCCTGCAGAATCAGTTAGTACAGTTTACTGCTGGACAACTCATTATGTCAGTGTGAAATAAACAGTTATAGAAATGTAGAAATTAAAGTTCAAGTTTAATCTCCTCCCGAAAAAAAGTCAGTTGGTGACTAGACTTAGTTCAGAGAAACTGTCAATCATGATGTCACACACCCAATTTAAAAATAATAATAAAAACCAACACTTTAACTTACATCAGCATTATAAAAACTACCTAAAATGACAGAAACCATCTTTGGAAATTTTTTTATTTGAGGTGAAATTTGATTGTTTATTTAGTCTCACGGGAAAGGGCGGGGTTTATGACCTATACTGGTCCCAGCCACCTGGGGCCGATCGAAACGTTTTGGCTTCACTTTTCATGTGCGGCACACTTGGCACAACGTTGTCAAAACGATCCCTGTTCATGCTGATCTGCAATAACAATTAAAAATGCTGTATTATGCATGCCAGGCTAGTAGTTGGCGAGGTCACTTCGTAAAGGAAAACTATGAGACTAAACACGTAATACGCATACGCATCACGGTTTTCACAAATTCACATTTTTGTAGTTTACACGGAGACAATAACGGTATTGTTTTTAAAAACTTGCACTTTGAAACCCATTTTCAAAAGTTCAAATTTTCAGGCCCAAAACGCTGTTGTTGTGAAAATGAATGGCCAAAATGCATAAAAAGTTTTCCATTTTTAGTTGAACACGATGTTGTGTAAACGGACGCTAATCCTTCAACCACATCCACATACTCCGTCCTATCCCTGTTATCACTGTCCTTACATTCTTGCCTTGTTTATGCATTAGACCATCCCTCCTGTCATGTTCCCTTCAGCGTGCACTCTTTCACTGTCCCAACAAATACATGGTCTCTTTTTCTCCCTTAAACCACACAAATGAAAATACTCACACACACTTGCATTATCTCATTGAGTAGATATGAGGCCTGGAGGGTTGGTACAAGGGACAACACTAAACCCAGTCGCCTCCTGCCCTCCCCCCTGCTACCCACCCTTCCAAACACAGAATCAGCCTAGGGGTAAGTGCAGGGCAGACATGGTTTCAACAGAGCAAGCAATGGCTTCAGAGCAACAGTGAAGCACAGGGAATGTGTGCAGAGGGAAGGATAGGCAATAATAGAGAACATCATAGAGAGAGTGTGTGTGCCATGATCTTCAGGGAGCCCGCTTACAATTCTCTCCAATCATAGACATCATTTGCTGCTTATCCTTTTATGAGTGACAGGGATTTTAAAATACTCTATAATGAAAGAATCCATTTCTCTCACTGCCAAGGACACTGACACTAGTCTCTATAAATACCCGTTCTTAAATACTGAGTCACCATATAGACTAAAAACACTAGTCACAAACTCCTCCCATTACCCAGCAGGCTGATGCCGAGGTCTGTCACTCTTAACAAGGTGCTAACAAGGTGTATGACTCTCTTGCAGCTGTTAGAGTAAGTTGTTGTTGTATAATACACACAAGTTTTATTTCTAGCATTAGTATATTTCCTATTGAAATAAAAGGTTTGAGCGGGATATATTAAATGGCTTGACATTGTTTTTTGTTGTTGTTGTTTTAATTAGCCTTATAGGTTTTTGTTGCTAGTCAGTTGCAGGTGGTCTTGGGGGAGGGACCTGCTCATTCTAGATGGCATTTGATAGGACAAAAATTTGTATAGTGCAGGATGAGTCATCAATATTTTTGGACAGAGAAAGACTGTAAATTTGAAATGCATTCAGTATATCTTCTACAAGTGAATTTTGTTTTAACATTTAAAAACACACTATTACCTTGTGAAAAAGTACACTTTAGCATACTTTTTAAAAAAAGAGTACTTTTTACGGAAATAATAACCTTTAAAAGATTTAAAGCATATTAAATGTGAATGCAAAAGCACAAGTCGTTTTAAATGTATTGTTTGGAATTACACACATAATTCCTCATATGTAATATGTAAATGTAAAATCATATTTAAAATCATATGTAATGATGGAGTTGCTGTTTAGTATATTTAAAATGTGTCAAATAACACACTATACAGATGACATAATTACAAAGTGCACTTTATAAAAAAGTATGTAAGTGTTTTAAAGTCATGGAAGTGTGCTCTCTTAAAATACACTTAAGTTGAGTTTTATTTCATTAAAATTATATTATCTGGAAATACAGTTGTTAAAAGTATGTAATATGTACACTGCAAGTACACATTCGATACATATAAGTGCACTTCTTTTTTACAAATATCTATCTATCTATCATGCATGCATGTAAATAAGTAAACGAGATTAAAGGACATGACATTAAAGTCATGTTCTCATTTATTCAGGCACAAAACCTTGCGTCTGCATTATTAATTAATCGCTTTACATATATATATGTACACTTGTGTCTGAACTCTTCTCTCATGCCCCCCTCCTCCTCCTCCCCTCGCTGGCTCTCTTCAGTATGATATGTTTATAGGCATTGGCTGAGGGAGAGCGAGCATTATAGCTGCTCCTGCTTGATAAGGAAAAGGAAGAGGAAAGGGGCGCTGGACGTCATGGCATCCAAAGACACCGTCGCGACTGCTTTTCTCACCGTGAGTCGGGAAATGACAGGTGATTAAACCCAATAGCTCTTTTTTCCTCTTCCTATCCGACATTTGACACGCGCACCATGGGATTTGTTAAGCGCGTCCCCGCTCGCGGCCGGTGCTTTTTGTTTTTAGTGGTTTGAAATCCTAACAGCGGTGAATGTTTTGTAAGGTGGCAGATTTGTGTAGATATAATGATTTCTAACACAGATTGAATGTGATTAATGGTATATATTTTATTGCGCGTGAGCATGTGTGCTTGTCGCTGTAATGACGGTCACTTCGTGTCTATCTTCAAAAGACTACATTTGTGCAAATCGATCAATTGGTTTTCTGTATGTGTGTGTGTTTGTTGCGTTTGCCTGCAGTGTTTGCGCGCGTGTGTAGGTAGTTGAGTGTGTGTGTGCGCGCGCGCTGTTCTCCCTTTGATGTGTAGCTGATATGAGTTACTTTCAGTCCCTTACACATTTGCCTATCGTTGCTGACGCAAGTTCACAGAGAGGCTGATAATCTTCA
Organism: Rhinogobio ventralis; assembly: GCA_039654625.1. NCBI lineage: Eukaryota > Metazoa > Chordata > Actinopteri > Cypriniformes > Gobionidae > Rhinogobio > Rhinogobio ventralis. The sequence goes on along the minus strand of CM077200.1, from coordinate 12,903,256 downwards.
GTCACATTCATGATGTGTGTCTTTAGGGCTGATTGAACACACACTCATCATAGAGGCCGTCATCTTTGCGCACGGTGATGCGTCCTCACACACTGGCACATACAACGACACACTGAGCAGAGCACACACTAGCAGTTTGACATTTGGAGCGCTCTTACTGTTAATTACCTTCACACATTATTATCTTCCTTTGGTAATTAATCCCTATTACTAACCCAGTATTTACTGTCCTGCTCCCAGCCATTTCAATTTCCATTTAGTGGCCTTAACTATAAATGTTAACTTGTTAACTGCTCTACCTTACCATGTAATTTTACTATAATAATTAAAAAAACATTTTTTTTATTGTATAAGGCATATGAGACAACACATAGGCCTACTGTAATTTTTTAAAGATGATGATTATTATTATTATTGAATGAAGATTGCCATGGACTCGGAGCGATGTTCTTGTTTGTTCTTCTCTTATGATGGCTCTGCATGGGTAAATTATTGTAAAGTTTATAGTTTTTATAAGTAAAAAGTATCAACTTATAATTTGGGAAGAGGGGCATTCCCAGAATTCTTTCTAAAATGAGTTTCTTATTTTTTTGTTATCAATTATTACATCACACTGGAGTGTTTAATGTTATTTAGTTCATGTTTATTGCATCATTTTGTCATGTGCAGTTTGTGTGGGTGACACTGTTCAGTATATTACTGTGAGTCATCATGTAGCCTTCCATTGTACCACCTGTATTATTATCATCAGTATTTGTTCAGTAATCTACAGATTTTAATTTCTCAGATAGATTGGCATATTATTGTTGTTTTTCCTTTTAGAAAATCTAAAAGGTCTTGAAAAATGCTCAACTAAAATATACACTTTCTGTTGTGCAATTGGGCCACTTGTAGACAACAAACATGTCAATGTTAATAAATGACCATGAATTCATGCTATTTGAATTTTAATGTGTTCAAAAGTAAAATTACAATAGTGCAAATGGAGTAAACAAGTAGCATTAACAAATAAAACATAGAATAAAAAAGAAATGTACGGGATGGTGTACAGTCAGCCGGTGTTTATCACAAAATAAGTGATCCAGACCCCAATGTAAAGCTTATTTCATGGCTAATATATATATATATATATATATATAAATGGATGTGGATTATTGATTTGAGCTGAAATTATTGGATTATATGAGAAGAAAGAGACATGATGTGTGAGACATGAAACTTGTATATAGGCCAAATATACAGTAAATTTATAATAAATATTTGATTACACAATGATGTGACTGACCAATCAGAAACTAGCATTTTGTTAATGGCATGTAATATGCTAAAATAAACAGTGCAGAGTAAAATAAGAGCACATTAAACACAAATGAAAAATCTAAATGATAACATTAATTAAAGATGAGCAATAAGATTAAGTTATGAAATAGGGGAATAGTGGATCACCGCAATATAAAGGACAGTGATTGAAGATGTAGCTGTGCTGCTTGAACACAGCGGCCTTTGCATTCCTCTAATAAAAGGGCAGCAAAGTGTTCTCTCTCTCTCTCTTACTCCATTTGTTTTTTTCCCCTTTTCATCTTCTGTTTCTCTCACTTTTCGCCCACATTTACATATCCCTACCCCATTTACCCATTTATTTATCCCCCTGTGACTCACTGTAATGGAAGCATGTGCTCTAGTTTGGCCCTTTGCTGTTCTTAGTGTCAGTCAGAAAGCCCAGGATTCCGTGATTGGGTTTTACACAGATTAAAGTTGATTGCGAGTGCATTAACTGTTTGTCTCACGCTGATCCTTCTCTCTCTCCCTCTCTCCCTCTCTCTCTCTCTCTCTCTCTCTCTCTCTCTCTCTCTCTCTCTCTCTCTCTCTCTCTCTCTCTCTCTCTCTCTCTCTCTTTTCTCTGTTATTCCTTCTTCCTTTCTCTTCCTTCTCTGAGTCTTTCCTAATGGTAAAAGTGTAAAAGGCATATTTCAGGAATTAGATCACAGGTGTCAGTTGTGACCCTGGACCACAAAACCAGTCAAAACCATATCATCTGAAAGCTAAATAAATAAGCTTGTTGAGCTAATTAATGTGGTTAAATACGCTAAAAATAAGCTAATTGATGTATGGTTTGTTATGATAGGACATTTCTGGAATCTGAGGGTGCAAAAAAGTCTACATTTTGAGAAAATCGCCTTTAAAGTTGTCCAAATGAAGTTCTTAGCAACTCATATTACTACTAATAATAATGTTTTGATATATTTACGGTAGGAAATTTACAAAATATCTTCATGAAACATGATCTTCACTTAATGCTCTAATGATTTTTGGCATAAAAGAAAAATCGATAATTTTGACCCATACAATGTATTGTTGGCTATTGCCACAAATATACCCGTGCGACTTACGACTGGTTTTGTGGTCCAGGGTCACATATGTGCGAGGCCAGATACACTGCTTTTGCTTTGAAGGTCATCTTGAGGTGCTTTTTATTTCTTTGTTGCTTTGGATATGTACAGCAGGCTATGCATGCAGAAAACCACCTACACATGTGGACAATGTGTGAAAATATAGCATATGGGTGTAATGCAGTCATCTAACCCTGCGTGCAGAGAAAATATGTCTGAGATAGAGAGAGTGCTTCTCTGGCTGTTAATGCATCGCCTTTCTATTTTGCAGAGAGCGTCAGACGTGTTATCGACAAGACATCAATCAAGTTGGTAAGAGCTATCAAAGTAGAGAACAAGAGTGGCAAATCAGAAGATCGGATTCTGGTAAGGCACTACATTTAACATCCTTATCTTATATGTCCTTAAATGTACAGTTCACTCAAATTAAACTTGTGTCATTAACCCTCATGTTGTTCCAAATCTGTGTGACTTTCTTTAGTGAAATTCAAAAGGAGAGATTCTTTATTTCATAAAATTACAATGAATGGGAACTCAGGCCTCATAAAAGAATACCAAAGCACCACATATTGTTCTTACAACTCACTAGTCCAGATCTTCTGAAGCCTTAATGTAAGACCATTCATTCTGTGATGATCTTCACCACTAGTTAGCTGTTAATTGCTGTGACTGGATCATTGAGTAAGTGAGTTCGACTCAAGAACTGAATTAGTTTGATTTGTGAATGAATCATACAGATCATTCTGGTGCTTATTGATGCTTAAAAACTTCCGTCCTTGTTCCACAAAAGAAAGAAAGTCATACAGGTTTGGAACAACATGAACAAAAAAAATAAACTATAAAATTTTAAAAAACCCATCAACATCGGCAAACGTGTGCATTCACTCTGTGCCTTTATTTTGTGCCTCTATTATGCAGCAGTAACAAAAACAATGAGCCTAAGACTTTAACCTTTCCTCCTCTGTAATGGTGTGTGCAGTGTTTACTGCCTGCTGGTTGGGTTGTTTTTGCCAAGTCCATTTGGAGAATGGGCAATGGAATCAATGATAAAAGCAATGTAAGTGTGATGGTGCGCACACACAAACAGAAATTGTTGGAGACCAGACCCCTGCTGAGCAGTGAGCATTACTGTGGCCATTGAGTCTTGGTGGGTCGGAGGGACCGACTGACTCTGGAGGGAGTGTGCGAGATGAAGGATGGTGAGAGCATAGGTGGCATACGAATGCCAGTGTGTGTGTGTGTGTGAGTGTGATAGTCACTTCAAGACCATTGAAAGCAGCTGGAGACTTGAAATGCCAGGGTTTGGAGCCACAAAAGCTAAATTAATCATCCAGATCGTTTTCAAACACACACACACACAAGGTGAAGGAGGTGATGGATCAAACTAATTTCCTGCTGAGTGTCTACGGACTGATGTTGACAAACCCTGAGAGATCTTTCTTTCTATTTATAGGGATAGTTCACCCCAAAAATAAAGGTTCAGTTATGTACAGGATTCAACCTAATGTCCTTTCGAGCCTGTTTGACTTACTTTCTTCTATGGAACACAAAAGGAAATGTTTAGTAGAATGTCCTAGCTGCTCTTTTCCATTATTATAAGTGAATGTAGAACACACTGTAAACCCAAACAGTGAAATTAATCAAATTAAATGAGTTTATTTCACTTGGTTTGTTTGGTCCGGACCAAAAAAAACATTTATTACTGGTCTGCTTAGCGTTTACAGTGGCATTTTCACACCAAACCTAAAGACTAACCTAAATGTTCACAACCTGATTGGTCGGCTTTTATTACGTATATATCGTGAGCAATCCCACCAGGGTTCGTTTTAATCGAACCAAACAAGCGTGAACACACCTTTAAATATTACTGAAAGTTCACTGTACTTCTTAGAAAACAGTTAAGCTGAACTTTGTTAACTTATTAGGGTTTACAGTGCACGGCACAAATAATTGATGACCAAATTGTCATTTTTGGGTGAACTATCTCTTTAACCTCACCCTTCCTGCCAGTCTGCCTTTGTTTCTCTTCCTCTTTCTGACTCTGTCCATTTATATTAGGATCTTCTACACCCCTCCCCTCCCCCCACTATGCTGTGTCTTAGACAGCTCTGTTTTTTTCTTTCTCTGTCATCGTTCTGTTGCATTTACATTATATGCTTTACTCAGGCTAGCTTCTCTTTTCTGTCAGATTGATGTCAAGTGTGTATTTTCAGTAGATTAATGTGCTTATGATTATGAATGGTTAAAAATTGTGCCCAAAGAGCATAACAAATTTGAATGTAGGTCCAACACTATGACGAGAGCTTGCAGGCACACAAAAACACACTTAGACACACACTCCCTGTGTAGAGATCCTCACTTGTGGTCTGTCACTCGATGCTCCTTTACCCCAAGGGTTTTGTGTGTGTGGTGGTTTGCCAACTGTACCAGCCTACAAACACACTCTCATCTGCACATTCATCCACACACATACACACGCACACACACACAGACATATCTGGCCCCGATACAGCTGTATAGAGCGCTCAGCAAGACATCAGCTCAAGCCTTGGGGCACAGCTCTAAAAAATATCACTCAAACACACTTTTTCTCATACACGTTCACTTAGAGCTCACACAGCTTTATGTGCGCACACACATACAGTATATATTTGTGGCACCCACATCGCTGCCCCCACAGCAGAGCACGATTGGTGTGATGTTGGAAGATGGGATAAAAGCTGGGCTTGGTGAACACAAACACACTAGGGAGAGGCTCGCAAAAGGGGGCAATGGAGAGAGTGAGAGAGCGAGGGCGGACGGCAGAAGAGGTTGTTTTGAAGCCCCAAATGTCGCCTTTTCTTCCCCTTCAATTATTTATCTCGGTCTGTCGCTTCAGTTTTTCCTCTCCTGTGGAATAATAGGCCAATTAAAGGCTGTGATCGCCACAGTGAGTGACGTGAAGACTTCCTCAGATCGAGGCTGTCCGCACCACCACGCTGACTGCTGGCCCGTACTCATGCAGAGCGGTTTCTAGCTGAAATGACTGGCTTAGTTGACATGCTTAAGTTCAGATGCAGTGATTTTTATTAGGATATTTCTTACAAAATTTGGTTTTGCTTTTAAGTGTATGACTGTTATTGGGTAGTTGACAGTGCTGGTAGTGTGACATGCAATTGATCTAAAACTACTTTTTAATTCTCATAAAAATGAAAAAAAAAAACTTAAACAGTCACAACACCTTAATATTTAGTTTAGTCATCTTTGGAAAACAAATATTTTTTTTTTGATGAAATCTGAGAGCCTTCTGTCCCTCCATTGACAACTACACAACTGACACTTTGTCGCTTCAAGAAGTTCATAAAGAGACTAATCCATATTAATTGAGTGGTTTAGTACAAACTTTCTGAAGAGACACGATGGCTTTATTTGATGAACAGATTGAATTTAGGATTTTGTTGACATATAAACATTCATCAACACACATATCAGTTGTTATAAATGGAAGATCAAGCATGTTCACTTGATTTGCGAGAACCAATGAGGTTTGAGCTTCCGCAAGAACCAGTGAGGTTCATTCTCGTGTGAATGCAGCACATTTGAGCTTCCGCAAAAACCAAAGAGGTTTATTCTCGTGTTACTCAGCACGTTTAAGCTTCCGCGAGAACCAATGAGGTTCATTCTCGTGTTACGCAGCACGTTTAAGCTTCCGCGAGAACCAATGAGGTTCATTCTCGTGTTACGCAGCACGTTTGAGCTTCCGCAAGAACCAATGAGGTTCATTCTCGTGTTACGCAGCACGTTTGAGCTTCCGCGAGAACCAATGAGGTTTATTCTCGTGTTACGCAGCACGTTTGAGCTTCCACAAGAACCAATGAGGTTCATTCTCATGTGTTACGCAGCACGTTTGAGCTTCCGCGAGAACCAATGAGGTTTATTCTCGTGGTACGCAGCATGTTTGAGCTTCCACAAGAACCAATGAGGTTCATTCTCGTGTTATGCAGCACGTTTGAGCTTACACAAGAACCAATGAGGTTCATTCTCGTGTGAATGCAGCACATTTGAGCTTCCGCAAAAACCAAAGAGGTTTATTCTCGTGTTACTCAGCACGTTTAAGCTTCCGCGAGAACCAATGAGGTTCATTCTCGTGTTACGCAGCACGTATGAGCTTCCGCAAGAACCAATGAGGTTCATTCTCGTGTGTTATGCAGCACGTTTGAGCTTCCACAAGAACCAATGAGGTTCATTCTCGTGTTACGCAGCACGTTTGAGCTTCCGCAAGAACCAATGAGGTTCATTCTCGTGTTACGCAGCACGTTTGAGCTTCCGCAAGAACCAATGTGGTTCATTCTCGTGTTACGCAGCACGTTTGAGCTTCCACAAGAACCAATGAGGTTTATTCTCGTGTTACGCAGCACGTTTGAGCTTCCGCAAAAACCAATGTGGTTCATTCTCGTGTTACGCAGCACGTTTGAGCTTCCGCGAGAACCAATGAGGTTTATTCTCGTGTTACGCAGCACGTTTGAGCTTCCACAAGAACCAATGAGGTTCATTCTCGTACGTTACGCAGCACGTTTGAGCTTCCGCAAGAACCAATGAGGTTCATTCTCGTGTGAATGCAGCACATTTGAGCTTCCGCAAAAACCAAAGAGGTTTATTCTCGTGTTACTCAGCACGTTTAAGCTTCCGCGAGAACCAATGAGGTTCATTCTCGTGTTACGCAGCACGTTTGAGCTTCCGCAAGAACCAATGAGGTTCATTCTCGTGTTACGCAGCACGTTTGAGCTTCCGCGAGAACCAATGAGGTTTATTCTCGTGTTACGCAGCACGTTTGAGCTTCAGCGAGAACCAATGAGGTTCATTCTCGTACGTTACGCAGCACGTTTTAGCTTCCACAAGAACCAATGAGGTTCATTCTCATGTGTTACGCAGCACGTTTGAGCTTCGGCGAGAACCAATGAGGTTTATTCTCGTGTTACGCAGCATGTTTGAGCTTCCACAAGAACCAATGAGGTTCATTCTCGTGTTATGCAGCATGTTTGAGCTTCCACAAGAACCAATGAGGTTCATTCTCGTGTGAATGCAGCACATTTGAGCTTCCACAAGAACCAACGAGGTTCATTCTCGTGTGTTACGCAGCACGTTTGAGCTTCGGCAAGAACCAATGAGGTGCATTCTCATGTTATGCAGCACGTTTGAGCTTCTTCAAGAGGTTTGTTCCCACGCGTCAACCATGTTCAGTTGAGCTTCTGTTTATGTTCACTGACCAATGTTTATATGTGAATAAAAGCCTGTTCATCATATAAAGCGATTGTGAAATTCTCTTCAGAAAATTTGGAATAAACCGATTGATTCATATGGATTAGTTTTACGATCTCTTTATGAACTTTTTGAAGCGTCAAAGTGGTGGTTGTGTAGCTGTCAATGGAGGGATAGAAGGCTCTCAGATTTCATCAAAAAGAATGAATTTGGAACGACATGAGAGTGAGTTGTAATGACCGAATTTTAATTTTTGGGTGAACTATCCCTTTAATACATTAATAAAATTTGTGTCTTATATTATTGGTCAACTAACCTATTACATATGATTCATGATCTTTATTAAAGCAATATTCTATGTGAAATACCAGTTTTCAACAGCATATTGACAGAAATGCACTTACAGTGGAAGTCTATGGACAGCCGTTGTTTTTGTGTTCCATAAACCTCTATTATAATTGCATAACTGTCAAAATGTTGTTTACAGCTGCTGTTGCTATATAGTAGCTTAACTTGTATTTAACTCAGAATAATCCTTTAATGTGCTGATCAGTTCACATTAATATAAAAACTAACAAGGATTATGGGTGTACCGCTCAGGGTAATGAGCTTTCTCTCCTCTAAGAAGTATCTTAAACTTGCACAAATGCTGCATTATGATAGTAGACGCTGGGTAAAGACGGGTAATGTGATACTAGGTGCTTAAGGAGAAGTCTGCGGTGCATGGACAACCTGTGGAGATGCAGAGAGGCAGTGACTATGGGGGATTTGACTGCAGTCTGGCCGGATGTGATGCAAGAGACAAAACTGATCCACAAGCAAAGAGGGAGAGTAAGAGAGATGGACATGAAAGACATCATAGAGTAGATATGGTGTGATGAGTATCCCTTTTGGTTTGTGTTTATCTGTATAGTATGACTTAAAGCTGAGGGTAAGTTGTTGTTGAAGATCTAAGATGATAACCAAAAGATTGTAGGTTCAAACCCCAGAAAGGGCATTGACCATTGTACCCTTGAGTGAGATATTAGTGCAGTAAATGTCTCTAACAAATAACTGTTTCCTGTAGAACTTTTTCTTCCTCCATGGGGTCTGATGTCTGTGAAAGCCGAACTGCATTAATACAGACATTTGTATAAATACTAAGGAGTACATTTAAATGTTTTCCAAAGATTGAGGCCAGACATACCAATGGCAATTTGCTCTTAAGCAAAGAAATAAAATAGAATTCCTGATTTTGGCTAATTGCCATTCTACCATTATTCTATTTTTATACAAAAATAATTCTAATAATCAGTAGCTTTGTGTTATTGTGTTACCAAAATACCTGATAATATATTTTAATCAGTACTATAAATGTACTTGAGAAGCAAAATTATATCATTGAGTGGATTCCATTTGAAAGTGTGCATTATTATGTCCTACTCATTCTGAAAGACAGCACTTGAAGTGAACACTCTGGAGATAAAGGACATTACAGTTTTTATATGTCTCAACATTTTCATTTGAATTCTGAACTCTGCCTTGAAATTCAGGCTTGTAGCTGCATGGATCTTAACCAGTACCAGTTTGATACATATTAGAACCTAATTGTATGAAAAACATGGTGGGGAACAGAATCTAATGACGAAAAAAATGAATTTAGGTTTATAACACAAGAAAGCCAATGGTAAGAAAATAAAAAATAGTTTAAAATGATTAATTTAAGTTGATTAATTGCAATAAATCACATCTAACATAAAAGTTTGTGTTTAATTTACGTGTGTGTATATATTATATTTATTTATGTTATGTGTGTGTGTGCATCTGTGTGTATGTGTGTAAATACACTTACCTAAAGGATTATTAGGAACACCATACTAATACTGTGTTTGACCCCCTTTCGCCTTCAGAACTGCCTTAATTCTACGTGGCATTGATTCAACAAGGTGCTGAAAGCATTCCTTAGAAAAGTTGGCCCATATTGATAGGATAGCATCTTGCAGTTGATGGAGATTTGTGGGATGCACATCCAGGGCACGAAGCTCCCGTTCCACCACATCCCAAAGATGCTCTATTGGGTTGAGATCTGGTGACTGTGGGGGCCATTTTAGTACAGTGAACTCATTGTCATGTTCAAGAAACCAATTTGAAATGATTCGAGCTTTGTGACATGGTGCATTATCCTGCTGGAAGTAGCCATCAGAGGATGGGTACATGGTGGTCATAAAGGGATGGACATGGTCAGAAACAATGCCAAAAAAGTGTGCCAAAAAAACATCCCCCACACCATTACACCACCACCACCAGCCTGCACAGTGGTAACAAGGCATGATGGATCCATGTTCTCATTCTGTTTACGCCAAATTCTGACTCTACCATCTGAATGTCTCAACAGAAATCGAGACTCATCAGACCAGGCAACATTTTTCCAGTCTTCAACTGTCCAATTTTGGTGAGCTTGTGCAAATTGTAGCCTCTTTTTCCTATTTGTAGAGGAGATGAGTGGTACCCGGTGGGGTCTTCTGCTGTTGTAGCCCATCCGCCTCAAGGTTGTGCGTGTTGTGGCTTCACAAATGCTTTGCTGCATACCTCGGTTGTAACGAGTGGTTATTTCAGTCAAAGTTGCTCTTCTATCAGCTTGAATCAGTCGGCCCATTCTCCTCTGACCTCTAGCATCAACAAGGCATTTTCGCCCACAGGACTGCCGCATACTGGATGTTTTTCCCTTTTCACACCATTCTTTGTAAACTCTAGAAATGGTTGTGCGGGAAAATCCCAGTAACTGAGCAGATTGTGTAATACTCAGACCGGCCCGTCTGGCACCAACAACCATGCCACTCTCAAAATTGCTTAAATCACCTTTCTTTCCCATTCTGACATTCAGTTTGGAGTTCAGGAGATTGTCTTGACCAGGACCACACCCCTAAATGCATTGAAGCAACTGCCATGTGATTGGTTGATTAGATAATTGCATTAATGAGAAATTTAACAGGTGTTCCTAATAATCCTTTAGGTGAGTGTATGTTATACACACACATATATTTATATATATGTGTGTTTGTACATATAAATAATATATTTATAATATATATAATATAAACACACATATATTATATAAACTTTTATGTTAGATGTGATTAATCATGCTTAATTGATTTGACAGTACTATTAATAATTATTATTAGTTCCTGTTATTATAAATAATTGATTTGACATAATTATTAACAATAATTATTAATTCCTGTTATTATAAATAATTATTTATTAAAATGAAGTCTTATTATCTTCCACAACTTTGCTTCTCAAGTAAATTTATCATACTTTAAGGATGTTTAGATTGTTGGGAAAAGCAGACAAAAACAGTAATTTAGAAAAAATATCCAATTGATAAATGTACTTATGCATAAGAGATTATAGCTTGTTTTCATAGACTTAGATATTTTAAAAATAAGTGTATCTTGTCTTTCTGCACTGGCTGATTTTTTCGCTTGTTTTTAACTTATTTATATTTAATGTAGTAAATTATTCAATGATGTTTCGATACATGTAAAAAACTAAGTAACATACTTCTTCCAGTCTTAAGCTTTTAGCCCTCCTCTCTGTCTTTCTCTTTCAATCTCTCTTTCATTTCCTCTGTTGTTCTTTCACTCTAGGCTTTAGTTACAGAGCTGCTTTGATTCTGAGACTTTTAATCATCAGTGAATCTGGAGCACACGGCATTTCAGCCCTGATCCGTCCTTCTTCTATCCTCTCTGCTCACTCTTTATTCCTCTCATCTCTTCGCCTCTTAAGTTCAGCAGAGTTAAGACACGGACCTGCCGCGGGAGTAGATCCACGCTCTTCCTCTCCCCTGCAAAGGCTGACAGCCGAAATGGGTCTGTCTTAGGCAATGACACCTGCGTGCAGGCAAGGCAGTGTGAAGTGTGTGAGAAGAGATGTACAGAGGCATGTTTGGAGCAATCTGCTGCTCTTTTCCAGTCTCCTGGGCACAGCGCTGACTTGTCCCCAACACCCTTTGAATTATGGGTCGTGTTTGAAGTGTCAAGCCAGATCCCTGACATTGTATGATTAATATAAAACCTCTCCCTTCTGCACACAAACCTCTCCTCCCTCTTTCACTCACACACACACACACACACACACACACACACACACACACACATATCCTCATATCTCTCATTCTTTGAAGTCTAATAGGATGGTGGATGATTTTTAGGGCAAGTGTTGAACCAGTCTGATCTCCTCAGGCTCGAATGGTCCATTAAAGCCACGGACTGAAGTCGTCCTGTCTACGACCGCCTACGATCGCAGGATTAAAAAAGTGTTTTTTTGCCCCTTAACAAGTGGATGTGGTGGGTTGCCGTTTCACTCAAACCGGCTGACCTCTGACCTACTCGCAGGACATTGTTACAGACAGGGGCGTGTTTACCATTTTGGGGGCCTTAAGCAAAGTCAGCCCCAATATTGCCCTTTGAATTTCACAACAGTAATATTGAGCCTATATAGAATTAGGTGAGACATATAAAAAACAAATTTATTTTACTTTGAACTGCATAACAGCACACAAAATTGTCTACAGTTTGGTATGACATAATCTAGTCCTTTTAGCTGAATTGAACCTTTGTTTTTTTCTTCAGCAAAATCCTTAATTATATCCTCCATGTTCAGGGATCTTCTGACTCTCTGCTCAATAGAAATCATTGCTAAGACATTCAGTCGTTCCCGGCACGTGGAAAGTTTTTCCTGATTTCAGTTGGTCTTCAAGTTTGCGCTAGGTTTGCATTTTTCCGCGATGCGCTTTGCCTTTTTCATGCTCTTTTTAGTGGCTGTGGATATTGATCCACAAGCAAAATCCATCACTACTAAGTGAATAGGTGATGATTCCCCTTTCAAAAAACTTACCACCGGATCATGGGGCGAGGGCTGGGTTTCAGGGACAGGGCACTCATCTCTGCTGCCAGCAAAAGTAGTGACAGGTGCGGGCACAGCTTGTTCAGTGGGTGGCATGACTGGGTCATCCTCATCTTCAGATGTTTTATTTTGATTTTTAGGCAAAAAAATGTTGTAAGTTTTGGCAAACTGTCAGTATTTGATTGCTTTTCTTTTGTTTTCTTTTGTTTTTGAGTGTCGCTTGGTTAATAAATGATGTCAAAATTAATCATTAAATGAGTCAACCGCTTGTGGCAAGTAGGGGCCCCATGCAATTGCGTGCTTTGCGTGGTGGGTAAACACGCTACTGGTTACAGACAAACCCAACCTCGCTTGGCCCGTCTTGCTCAAAATACTTGCTCAACAGGGCTCGGATCCAATAATGAATACTAATGTCGATATCATTATATGCCGGATGCCGTATTCCATCTGCGCTCGACAGCAGGGTGAGTAATGTGCATCGTAGCTTAACTGCTGCATTCATTACCATGTGATCAGCCACGGTCCCCACCCATGCAATGTGTTAGGTAGTCTTTGATGTATTCCAATCTTTTCCTTAATTGGGGGGTCCCCCCTCTTCCATCCATCCATGCAAACTCGGTCAAGTCCAAACACCCCAGCGGGTTTTAATAATTAATGTGGCTGTTTACGTGCAGATCTTTTGTGTCTGCTTCCTTTGATAGTAAAGTCTTTGATGAGTTGACGACGCTTTCTGGTTCCCGAATTGACTTTTCCTTCCTCTATCTGTCTCTCTTACGCCATCTCTCTTTCTTGAGGAGCATATTTATAAACTAAGTTTTCCTGACCAGTTATTGAGTTTTCAGGTGGGGTGCACTCTCTAAAATGTCCTCTCTTGATCAATGGTTGTGTCTCTGTTAACTCTGACAGAGCATCGGGAACTTTCTTTACACAAAACGTTCAAACTTCAACATCCAACCCCAGCCACCATCAAACCCTATATGAATACCCGCCATCAAAGCCTATAGAAAGTCTTTATTAAGGAGAAATCTGGGATCTCCATCTCTCTGTTTCTTCTTATTGGTGGGGTGCCATTAGTAATACATTGGAGGGAGCCATTAAAGAATCGAAAGCGACAGGGCAGAAAAAGAATAGACGAATGAAGGAGGGGGAAGAAAACAGGGGGCCTAGGATGTGGGAACCACACAGAATCAGAGGATCAAATGAAGAAAGAGTTGGAGTATATACATAGTTGATCAGAACATCTCGGGAAGAGTAGAAGAATGTTGCAGAGGAAAAAAGGGTAGATGGAGAATGGTTGATGTTTAAATCAGTGGATCTCTGCCTTTTTGACTCGTAGGCCCACCACTGTCCATCACACACACACACACACACACACGCGCGTACGCATGCACGCACACACACACACACACACATACACGCACACACACAATCTATAATATATTATGATATAGGTTAATTGATTGACCAATTCATTTTGTGATTCCAGAAATTTAGTTGAGAATCACTGGTTTAGATGATAGGGAAGAGAGGGATTGGTGTGAGGGGTGTGACAAAGGCCTAAATGAAGTGTGTTAATAAGGAATTTAAATTATGAATGAGATTAAGTGGTTTCTCCAGACCTGACCGTACTCGTTCAGACACACGCACACACTCGTTCCCTTTCTCAAAATACAGTACAATCCCTCTTTTTATGTTTCTGTAATCCTCAGACATCACATAAATCCTTATTCCATCCTCTCTGCGCCTACTCATCTGTCTGTAACGCTGTTCGCTTCACTTCAGTACACATGTGAAATCCATAAACAACAGCACCCACAGCACTGAATCATTATTAAAATTAATTATTAAAATGCCTTGTGAATTTTCTTAACCCTGTAAAGCATATGAAATAATAGTCAGACAAATCACATGTTTAAATCGAATGGTTTATTGAATCTTTAGACAAAATATTTATTTAAAAAGTTTGCCTATGTGTTTGTTTGTTTGGTTTTTTGCTCAGTATCATATTTGATAAATCAGGCTTTTATGGCTCGTTTAGTATGATATAGTAGAATATGGAGCTCATACATAAAATGCATATAAATATTAATTGTCTAGTTGCCTAAGCCTGGTCCCAGACTAAAATGCATGTTTAAGCTGTTTTATCTGAAAGCAACTTGCACTGGCATATCTTATAATTGATCAGTGCCGTTGTTTTGTCTCAAGATACACACCAGTAATGGTGTATTTTTTTTTTCTAAGGCATGTTTATAAAAACTACTTAAATGTTCTAATTGAACTAAGGCCTAATCTTGGTTTAATCTAAGCCTTGTCTGTGAAACCGGGCCTATATCTCCCAATAATATGTCTTAGTAAGATAAGATGATATTTAAATGCTTAATTTTATGATCAAAGCTCTTTAGATTTATTTGTCTGGAGCAAAACATACTGTAAAATAATGCAATGCAATACAATGATGATTTAGAGATAAACAAATAAACATTTCTCAAAAGCCTGATTTACTCATTTTACTTATTTTAACATATTATATATTATATACTATTTTATATATATATATATATATATATATATATATATATATATATATATATATAATAAGCTGTATGGATAATCATGTAAACCTAAATGGCTTTAGTCCAGAAAGTGTTACTAACAATATAAAAGTTATACTTACATTTACTTTGAAAATCAGTAAAGATTTCACAGCAAAAAGACTGAAGGGGGACATTTTTTGAATAATACTAAAAGGCCTTTTACTTGCTAAAAAGTTAAAACTATCAATGACAGAAGATACCGTGCGCTTTATAGGGTTAATCGTGTTGCGTAATGCACACATTTAACTTATAAAACTACAGTTGTACTGCAGTGTTATGTTTGTAAGTAAAGTGTTCAGTAGACAAAACGGTTAAACTTCCTCAGAAACTGCTTCATGATTTATATGATGTCTACTGTCCTTTTAGATTCATTTGAACAGGTTGTTCTCCAGGGAAACCTAAACGTTAACATTGTCTTGCACTTTGCACTTAATCTTACCCTATTAATTGTTCTTTCAACCTCTCTTTTGTCTCTCAGGTTTTGGCAACATGGCGGCTGTACCTCATGGCCCCCAAGATACCAACCAAGGTACGGTAGGCAATTACGCACCACCTGTCTGCTCCATCTCAAAGCACTGCAGTAATCTGATTCAGAATGACTTATGTAGCAAGATGCTCATTTTCACCTCAGGTGGAACAAACGTTCAACTTCCTGGAGATTCGGGCAATGAACACCCACCCGGATAATCAGGTAGAAAAAGCATTTACAGGGCTCCAGTGTTTTAGGTTTTGTTGCCAGATTTTTTCTCTCAAACGTTTTGTTCTTTCCTTTACAGGTTGTCATAGAAACAGACAAGTCCACATATTCCCTGAGGCTGCAGTCTAATGACCACCTGGATCAGCTGATTAGCCACATCAACTTTGCTCTCTCTCGGATCTTCAACAACTCCATCTACACGTAAGTATCCCAAGAACCCCACAGGTTTGATGTGGTCCCGCATAGCCACTAAACAGTGAAACGTTCCACATTCCAGCTTATTCTGGTGAAGAACTGCCCACTCGGATAGGATGAAACCAAGCAACCAATCACAGTTTGCTTTGTTTTTACATTTGGGGGCGGTTTTGTTTGAAATAGATTAGGCCTATATCACAATATTAGACTGCTGTTGAAAAAATTACTAGTGGTTTTTCATTATAAATGTATTGCATCCAAAAGTTAGAGCTTATTATATATATATATATATATAAAATTAGTGCTGTCAAAATTAGCGCGTTAACGCATGCGATTAATTTTTTCAGCTTAACGTGTTAAAAATATTTAACG
This sequence comes from Rhinogobio ventralis, assembly GCA_039654625.1. Taxonomy (NCBI): domain Eukaryota; kingdom Metazoa; phylum Chordata; class Actinopteri; order Cypriniformes; family Gobionidae; genus Rhinogobio; species Rhinogobio ventralis. Next base: position 12,886,880 of record CM077200.1, on the reverse strand, counting down.
CAATTCACGCAGCATCCTTTTTTACATTATATGATCATGCTCTTGCATGCAAATGCTTCTAAACCATTCAAGCCCGACAAGACAAAAGAGAATGCGCTGTCTGTGAATGTCCTGTCTATGTGACACACGCACATGACGCACAGAAAGATGCGCGCCAGTATCGTGTGCACAAGTGTCAAGTTCTCTATTGCTTTTGAACAAACAATAACACCCAGAATTATGCCAAAATGAGCAGACTTACATGAGTTAAATAACGTCTTAAAGGTGCAAAAAAGGTGTAACTTTTTCGTCCGCTAGAGGTCGCCTATTCAAAACAAAGGCGTAGCTTGATGTCGCCAAGTTTGAGCGCAGAATCTTGGGACATGTGGTCTTCACCTCACAGCCGGTGGAAAAGAATCGGGATAGGACTCAGGCAGAAATCATGTTTATGGATGCGATTATTAACGTTACTGTAGTATGAAGCAGAGCAGGACGAGTGTTGTGGGAGCTGAGCAAGGCCGCTGGAGCGATTGGTAATAAGATGAACGCAAAACACACGCCTCGCAAGCAGCGGGACTTTTATTATGCCACAGTCGCTGGCGCCATTTCCGCTTTTCCGGTCATGAGTATGAGGTAACGCAGTTCTGTTTATCATATTAGATACATTTGAGTGTGTTGAAAATTATGTTATGACGTTACTCTGTGCGTTCGCTCGGCGGCTGCTATGACACTTGTTGCACACTGCAGTAAGAGTAAAGCATTTCTGCAAAATATTTGACAGGTGACTCCCTCACACATCCCGGTTCCTTGGTTAAAATAGCAATTTTCTCATGATTTACAAATAGTTGGAAACATTTGGGATATTGTAAGTACTCAATTAAACCAAAATATATAACACTGGCCTAGTGGTTTTTGGATATTTTACTGCAAAAATGTTACATAGTGCACCTTTAAATGAACTAAGTTGTGAGAAAATTAGATGCGCGTGACAGCTCGGCAGATCCGCAGCGGCAGATCTTAAAGTGACAGCAGCCTAATAAACCGGTTGCTGTGATGTCTATCGTTAATGTTAATCAAAGAACAAAGGCAACAGAGAAAATTGTAGCTTTAATAAGGATTAATCTATTTAATTTATAATTTATGCAGTTAAGACTTTAAAGTGTTTGATAACTTTATTCATTTTCCATATATTGATTATACATGAAGGCCACAGGTAAATATGACATTTATTATAATGGGTTTATTTCATAGAGACATCAGTAGCAGTATTAGTATCAGTGATACTGGCCTTCATTCATAAAAATGCCATTACAACAAATATTTAAAAAAATCTATAAAAATATTAAGTTGTTTCTACATTAATTTGGAAAGTAACTGTGACATTATTACAATATAAAAATGTATTTATATTTAATCGCGATTCATTACAGAAAATATGTGTGATTAATTAGTTAATATATAATTTTTTTTAATCAATTGACAGCACTAAATATATAATATAATATAATATAATATAATATAATATAATATAATATAATATAATATAATATAATATAATATAATATAATAATATAAAAGCAATTATTGATGTAATAAACCACACACAGTTCTTTTAGTAATTATTCTGGTATAATCTATTTCAAACAAAACCAGCCCTAAATCCAGCATAAAAATAAAGAAACACTTAATAAAGGATTCTTTGCTTCTGTCAAAAGTTGTTACATTATTTAAACATTGCAAAGTGAAATACAGTAGTTCTTCTTATGGATATCTAGTAAACTACTACTAAACTGGAAAATTCATTTTCAAAATTAAAACCTAACATTGTTCACAGGTGGACTGATTAAAAAGAAAAAGAAACCTATGTGCCCTTACTCATGGAAATTGCATAAAACCAGCCAATCAGATTAAAGCTTGCTATATCGAGTGGTTAGCGAACATGACACAGAGACTAACCCTGTTGCAATCTGTATTTGCTCACACCATCCATGCAGAGATGCAAATCTGATTTCTGTCACCCATGCACTGTATCTTGTAGTGCTAATGTAGTTTTTTTGTAGAATCCATAATGCTGCCTATAGAAGTCAGTATCTGCTAGAGCAGCAGGGGTGTGATGTACTGCTGAGCAGTTAATTGAGAGATTTTCTAATATTCATACAGGAGGAGATTAGTGCAATGCATAATAGCACTATTTTTCTGTCTTAGTGTTCAACTCTCTTGCTCTCTTTCCTGTTTCAGCTCTTTGGCCAGGTGTTCACATGCTGGTTCGGAATAACTGAGATTCTGATGCATTGCGAATCCCTCTCTCCCCCTCCCTCTTCTTTTCCAGCCCCTCCATCTTTCACGCAGATGGAGATGTTACTGACGGAAATCGGAAATTTTCTCCAAGCTCTGAGAGTTCGGTGGAGACGCAAAGGGCGTGTGGTGAGAGAAATATAAGTACATATAGTTAATGCATTCACACACAAGCTCATAAATATTTTGATTATACACCAGATTTTAATCTCTCGAATCTCTTTTTCTTCCCCTCACACCACTGCTGTCTTCTTAAAGAATATTTAGAATACATGCACTTAATTTATGCCATCTACTCAGTTTTGGTGCTCTTTGCTTTTCATGACAAATTATATTACAATATTTGCAGCAGCTGCAGCTGTAGACAGTGAAGGACAGAATAAGAACACTGTGCCAAATACATAAATTAAGAAAACAATAATACAAAAGATCAACTAAGTTTGATAAAATCATAATAGGGAGCAGTTATAGTGAGTACAAGACTATGCAAATTACTCAGTGCCCTTCATAGTGTGACAGGGATAGATGTAGTGTGCAGACAGTACACAAAAGTCCTTGTGTTTGACTTAAAGGGTTCATGAATTGAGAAATCAAATTTTCCTTGATCTTTTGACATATAAGATGTCATTATGCTATAAAAATATCTTGTAAGTTTGTCCAAAAACAGCTTTTATTTACCGTCCAAAAGACTCATTTTGGATTTTGTCACAGTATGACATAATAGTGCGACAAAAGACCGCCTCTGCAGAAGATCATCAATGCCTACTTCTACATTATTGCCTCTTTAGCACTGCCCACCGATTTGCGCAAACACAGGATTACTCCAGCAACAAAACAATAGAGGACTCGTTTAGGATTACAAGACGTTTTGAAGTGGAAAGTTGTGGAAAAACACAGGAGGAACTTTATTTTTAACAAAGTTCCAGATCGCGTCAGCAAGACACTGTTCGTTTGCTTAATTTTATTGTTTATTGCAAATAAAAAATAAAAGATGATACAGATGATACTGAAAATAAAAGATGCTACAATGCAGACTACATTGGATCCGACAGTAATGTTGCAACACACAGGTGTGAGTAACAATTTACCATGTACAGGTGCTGGTCATATAATTGGAATATCATCAAAAAGTTGATTTATTTCACTAATTCCATTCAAAAAGTGAAACTTGTATATTATATTCATTCATTAAACACAGACTGATATATTTCAAATGTTTATTTCTTTTAATTTTGATGATTATAACTGACAACTAAGGAAAATCCCAAATTCAGTATCTCAGAAAATTAGAATATTACTTAAGACCAATACAAAGAAAGGATTTTTAGAAGTCTTGGCCAACTGAAAAGTATGAGCATGTACAGCACTCAATACTTAGTTGGGGCTCCTTTTGCCTGAATTACTGCAGCAATGCGGCGTGGCATGGAGTCGATCAGTCTGTGGCACTGCTCAGGTGTTATGAGAGCCCAGGTTGCTCTGATAGTGGCCTTCAGCTCTTCTGCATTATTGGGTCTCATTTACATTTATGCATTTGGCAGACGCTTTTATCCAAAGCGACTTACAGTGCAATTATTACAGGGACAATCCTGTGCCTTGCTCAAGGACACACTGGTGGTGGATCGAACCAGCAACCTTCTGCATATTAGTTCAGTGGTTTAACCCACTAGACCACCATCCCACATCTCATCTTCCTCTTCACAATACCCCAGGCGAGTTTGCTGGCCAATTAAGAACAGGGATACCATGGTCCTTAAACCAGGTACTGGTTTATGAAATCTGCATCTCCATAAAGTTGGTCAGCAGCAGGAAGCATGAAGTGCTCTAAAACTTCCTGGTATACAGTTGCGTTGACCTTGGAAACACAGTGAAAACACAGTGGACCAACACCAGCAGATGACATGGCACCCCAAACCATCACTGACTGTAGAAACTTTACACTGGACCTCAAGCAATGTGGATTGTGTGCCTCTCCTCTTTTCCTCCAGACTCTGGGACCCTGATTTCCAAAGGAAATGCAAAATTTACTTTCATCAGAGAACATAACTTTGGACCACTCAACAGCAGTCCAGTCCTTTTTGTCTTTAGCCCAGGCGAGGCGCTTCTGACGCTGTCTGTTGTTCAAGAGTGGCTTGACACAAGGAATGCGACAGCTGAAACCCATGTCTTGTATATACGTCTGTGCGTAGTAGTTCTTGAAGCACTGACTCCAGCTGCAGTCCACTCTTTGTGAATCTCCCACACATTTTTGAATGGGTTTTGTTTCACAATCCTCTCCAGGGTGCGGTTATCCCTATTGCTTGTACACTTTTTTCTACCACATCTTTTCCTTCCCTTCGCCTCTCTATTAATGTGCTTGGACACAGAGCTCTGTGAACAGCCAGCCTCTTTTGCAATGACCTTTTGTGTCTTGCCCTCCTTGTGCAAGGTGTCAATGGTCGTCTTTTGGACAACTGTCAAGTCAGCAGTCTTCCCCATGATTGTATAGCCTACAGAACTAGACTGAGAGACCATTTAAAGGCCTTTGCAGGTGTTTTGAGTTAATTAGCTGATTAGAGTGTGGCACCAGGTGTCTTCAATATTGAACCTTTTCACAATATTCTAATTTTCTGAGATACTGAATTTGGGATTTTCCTTAGTTGTCAGTTATAATCATCAAAATTAAAAGAAATAAACATTTGAAATATATCAGTCTGTGTGTAATGAATGAATATAATATACAAGTTTCACTTTTTGAATGGAATTAGTGAAATAAATCAACTTTTTGATGATATTCTAATTATATGACCAGCACCTGTATCTCTATTGCTTTGACTATTATAGATCGCTTGTTATGTACTCACTTTACTGAAAATAATGATCAATGAATATAAGAACGGCATTGCAACAAACGATTTTACATTCATTCATAATTCATTTACACGAAACACTGTAAGTCATTCTTTTTTCAACTTTAACTGTCTGTGGTAATTCCAAGTACTTAAACTTTATTTGCCACAACCAAGACTTATAAAGCATATGTAATACTCATAAACGTTTTACATTTGGCAAATGTTTCAACTATGTAATGAGATAAACACCTTTTGTTGGTGTCTTCATTTAAATACTAATATAATGTAATAATTGAAAATGATTTTAATGTGGAAAACTGTTATCCAATCATAGCAGTGGCTCTAAGTCTTGAATACGGCACACACATCAAAACAGAGAGGAGGCCAAAAACAGGGTAGAAAATAGTCTATTACTTCTAAATGAAGATGTTTTCTGATATAAAAATCTTGATAACATTATAAGTGGACCTCAGAGAACATTATACATTTAAAAAAATGCAGTTCATGACCCCTTTAAAGATGAGAAACAAAAAGAGAATATCGTTAAAATGTCCATATACATATTGACAGATATCATTAAAATGTCATATTGTCCCTGTAAACAGCAGAAAGAATCCTTATTTTTTTATATTTTCAGTTTTCATTTGAATTTTAGTTTAAGTTTTAGTAATTTTGTTTTGCTTTTATCATAATAGTAGCTTTTTAATGTTTTGATTTAGCTTGAATACATTTTTATTTTAGTAATTTTTGTCTTTTTTCTGTTGGTTGCCAAAATAACATTTCTCATTTTTATTTAAGTTTTTCATTGAATATTTATATTTTATTTCAATAGCAGAAAATGATTTTGTCACATGCTGGTTGCAGCAATAAAGAAACGTTGGCAGGATCTAGATGCAACAGCTACTTTTATTAGAAAAAAATTTAAATAAACAAAACACTAAGGCTACATTCAGACTGTCAGTCCAAATCCGATTTTTGTGCATATCAGACGTTGTTATAGAAAACATGCTGAAAGTCACTGCAGAAACAAGGCTGTGTTGTTGCAAGGTGCCGAATGAGCAGAAAATGACAATATAACAGAGATTCTGAGGCAATAATGTTATATTGCCACAGAAGATGCAGTAGTCAAGATGTTGTAAATAAGACAACATATGTATTGCAAACCAGTTCAAGTTACGGTTGTTGTTGTTGTTTTTGGCATAAACATACCAACTCAACATCATAGAAACCAATGCAGATATTCCGGAAAGCGAAAGAACGTCATGGACACACAAATCGGACACAATGTGGACAGTCAATAATTTTAGATTCCAATTGGACAATACACAAATAATCGGATTTGGACTGACAGTGTGAATGTAGCCTAAGAACACTAAAACTAGAAGGAACGTAAACAGAACAACCAACTGAAAGAAACATAGGGCTTAAATACAATAGCAAACTCTGAGAAATTTTTAGTAGTTTTAAACTTAGTTATGCTATAAAAATATCTTGTAAGTTTAGTAAAATAGTTTAGTAAAATAGTTTAATAAAATTTTTTAGTAAAAATAGTTTGATAAAATGAGAGTTGAAAAAATGAGTTGCCTTCAGTGCTCAAAAAGAGTAAATGTACAAGTAAATGTAGGGCAAATGTAGCTTTTTCATTCTTAGGCACATATCCTTTTTTTTCTCTTTCTCCAATTTCAGGGGGCTTTTCTGAGACCTATGCAGCTCTGTGCGATTACAATGGTATTACCTGTAAAGAGGAAGTGCAGTGGGTAAGTGCTTCCTTTCACCACAAAAATATCCTCAGCACCAGCAGGGCCATTTTCAGTATGTGTCACTATTGTTATTCCACTCTAAATATGTTTTCTTCCTCTTTTGGGGTCTCTCTGCCTTCTGCTATCTCTTTTGCTCTTTCAGGATGTGGATACCATCTATCATTCGCAGGACAACAGGGAGTTTAACCTGTTGGACTTCAGTCACCTGGAAAGCGGGTAGCCAGAGCACACAAATCTCATCTTAATATTCATGTTCTGTATCTGCAACCACTAATTGCTAGCCTTTACTTTCATTGCCATCTCTACATCCCACAGATTGGAGGTTTAAAAGCTTCTTTATTTTGGAAGGATTAATCTAATGATAACTCTATGCTTTGCTAATTGCCACAGGCAAACTGATGTCAGCCACTGCTTTGAATATGTGCTGAATTGCTACAGTAATAATACATTTAGTCTCTTTCCTGTGGCGTATCTGCTGACTTCCTGCCCAGTAGGAGTCATGCTGTTTCTTTTTACATCCATCCAATCGGTGTTAGGTTCCTTCACTGATTCCAGATCAGATTCGGTATTTTCTGCTGATGTGGGTCTGTGTTTGAAGTCTGAAGGCTGGTTCACAACTCACTTCCTGTTGAAACAGGATTACAAATATATATGACCTGTGAAAATGAACCTCATCTCTGCACTTTCAGCTACACTTCCCTGCTGCCTTTAACACATAAAAAAAGGAAATGCACTTAATATTTATACTCTGACTCTGAGAAATGATACGGTTTGTTGAGCACTTTGCTCAAGGGCAGTTCCGGTTATCTGCTGAAAAAGGATTTTTTTTTCAACAGTCACATGATGAAACTCTAATGGGAGTGCGGTCACTTAAAGATTTTTGAATTTTAAAAAGAGCTTTTTCCTGACAAGAGTGCATGTAATTTCAGATATACAGTTTGAGTCGTTTTAGTGAGTCTCTTTCAGACGATTGGTGTAATTTAGCAAAGGCTTTGGCTCCATCACTGACCACATTTGCATGCTGTGTTCCAAATGCATGATGTAAACATTTTAACAAAATTGCCTCAAGTTGATTAAGCCAATATACCGGTTTCTAGAAATCTGTATAAGAAAGCTGCCATATTCGTTTTTTAATCTAAGCTCTCATGTGAACACCTGTTTTGTAATGTTCTGTGTATATCTGCACATGTCCAAGTGAAAGTAGTTATGACTGCTACAAAAGTAAAGCTTTCAGAGAAAACGATTTTGGACAGAGGAGAAAAAAATCTATCTACAGACAGCGGACGAGTCTCATGACCTACATATTGAAAAATCAAAGCGCTTTTGTATGCTGGTGTCAAGAACATGACTGAGGATTAATGATGTGATTAAAATAATATATATATATTTATATATACACCGATCGGGCATAACATTATGACCACTGACAGGTGAAGTAAATAACACTGATTATCTTTTCATCACGGCACCTGTTAGTGGGTGGGATATATTAGGCAGCAAGTGAACATTTTGTCCTCAAAGCTGGTGTGTTAGAAGCAGGAAAAATGGGCAAGCGTAAGGATTTGAGCGAGTTTGACAAGGGCCAGATTGAGGCCCCATGTCTCAAGTTACAGGACTTAAAGGATCTGCTGCTAACATCTTGGTGCCAGATACCACAGCACACCTTTATGGGTCTAGTGGAGTCCTAGTGGGGTCTAGTGGGGTCAGGGCTGTTTTGGCAGCAAAAGGGAGACCAACACACTATTAGGAAGGTGGTCATGCCTGATCAGTGTGTATATAGAATAAAGGTTTAACCAGCCATGTTGAAAAATCTATTTTAAGGTGATTAGTGTTTTGAAGCTTGTCATTAGCTGGTGGTATTAGTTGGATCACCAGCCTCCAAAAACCAGCTGGACCACATTTAACTGGCAACAAACCAGCAAGTAGCTGGTTTGTTGCTGGTCCAAGATAGTCTACCAGTTTATGATCAGCTAATGAACAGCTTAGATTAGCTAATGACCAGCTCACACTAGATAGAAACCAGCAGCAACCATGTCCCAAACACATCGGCCATCTTCAGATGGATTTTCTAACAAAGCACTAAATAAATGTAACGGATTATTATTATTATTAAAATATGGTCCTTCATCAGAAAATGATGTGCATGTAAATGTGGTCACTGACATATTACTATTAAAAGAAGAGTGTAGCTTATTTGCATTGCCTTAAGAGTTAAACATTAAATATTTGCAAAAAGAAGTATATTTTAGACACAAACTCAACAAGCCTTTATACTGCAGAGCATTTCAACTGCCGTTCCTTTGTTTATTGCTATTTCACCAACGGGGACACTTAGACTACCATCTAGATGCTTCATCTGCCTTGAAGATGTTATGTCATTGATTTTTAAGCATTTGTTCCATTAGAACATCTAAAGGGAGAGAGACGAACGGGTGAGGTAGAGAAACTCTCATTTAGAAAGGGAGAGAACAGCTGAGTACACACTGCCTACAGCCTCACTACAGCGTCCAAACAGAGGAATGACGAAGCTGCAAAGGAGAACACAGCCATCAGCCATACTCAACAGGAGAAACCCCTCTTCATTTCTTTCATTTTCTTCGTTCTCCATATGAGTGCAGTAAGGTCTGCTCTGTCTACTGGGTAAAAAGGTTTTAGGCTCAGAGCCAAGATTAAAAGCTGTATCATAGACACATTGCACTGAGTAATTCACTGACCTGGCATTAGTTTTCCCATCGATCCACACTGTCCTCTTCCCTTCCTCTCCTGGCTTTCCTCTCAGGGAGCATTTTGCTGAATCCATCATTTTTCTTGAATAATAACATCTCTAATTTTAGTCTTGAGGAGAGCTTGCAATCTTATGAGGGGTTGCATGAGAAAAGTGAGAATGCCTCAACGGTTTTTGCAGCACCTCACCAAGACAATCTGTTTTGATTTTTCTCTTTTGTCTCTTTTTGTCACAGGGACCTTGCGGTGATTGTGGCGGCCATGGCGTATAACTCATGGTTCACCAAACTTTATTGCAAAGACTTACGCATTGTAAATATCCTTTTATAACTATTTCAATCTTTACTGTGTCCAAGTCTTTTGTTTTTCTGTTTTTGTTTGTTTCACGTGGTATTATCAGGGCTCTTCATGTGGTTTTGGACACTAATTTGATGGTAATATGATCATATTCTTTGAAGTACCATGCTAATACTATGGTATATGTATATGGTACTCATTAGATAAGCCTGCCTAAAATCTGTAACAGTGTGCATGAAGTCATTTTGTTGAATCTTCATGAAGAATTTAATTCAATTCTAATTTAATTCTAGTGCTTTTCTCTCTACCTCCCCCCCCCCTCTCACACACACACACACACACACACACACACGCACACACAGAGTTCAGAGGTCGTAGAACAGATTCTGCACACTGTCAGTAAATCCAGCAGTCTGGAGGAGATCACACTGGAAAACGCGGGCCTTAAAGCGTGAGTTATAAGTCTTTCTATTGCTCTCCTTCTGTTATTCATCACTCCAACCACTTTACTCTCTCTCTTTTCATCTAAAAGTTCATTTCTTGTTCTGTCACTGTCATTTTTTTCCTTTATGCCGTTCCCAGTCTTATTCCCCTGCCACATCTTTGCCTCTGTATTTCATCTCTTTCCCAGTATGCAAAGCTTTGTATTGCAGTTCCGTTTCTACTCATTTTCTTTCTGTCATTTAGAGATTTCCCACAGAAAATGGCCACTGCCCTGTCAGAAAACCCAGCATCAGTCATACACTCCATTAACTTGGCCCACAATACACTGGACAACCAAGGTACATGCATCAAAGTCTCTCTGGTTCTACTAAACTTCTCTCTCCCCTCCCCTCCGTCTTTTTACCTGCCTTTATCTGTTTTTACACTTTCTGTATCAGCATGTGCATCTGCTATTTCTGTCTCTGAGTGGGTGTTTTTTGTTCTTTCTTCTCTGTTTTGCTGGCTTATTGTGCTGAATCTGTTGCTGATTTGAAAATGGTGTCTTTTAGATTTGTGTGTGTGCTGTGGTTTTTGTGTCATTTTGTATGTACTGTACAGTGTTTGGTGGAGCAACTACAAGTAATCTTAACGGGATAGTTCACCCAAAAATTACAACTCTGTCATTAATTACTCACCCTCATGTCATTCCAAATCTGTAACGCTGCATTCACATGGGGCCTTGGCGTCAACGCTCCTCATTTACTTTGAATGGTCGACATCATGCATTGCTGAACTGAATTGTGGGTTCCGCTGTGTCCCATCACTGGCTTTGCTCGAGGCAGAAGTTTAAAAGTTTTCAACTTTTTTTCAAAAAAAGTTTTCAACATTTTAAGTGCCGTGTGAATGCAGCATAAGACTTTTGTTCATTTTCGCAACACAAATGAAGATCTTTTTGATGAAATCTGAGAGCTTTCTGTCCTTCCGTTGACAGCCAGGGTTGCCAGGTCTGTGCAACAAAAGTAGTCCAAAAAGCCCAATGCGATTTTCACCAATCGGACAGCCGAATTCTCCACTGGATTTGTGGGTCTGGGGGTGTTTTGAGGTTGTTGGAGCACCAAAATCTTTCTTACGGGGGTGAAAATTAACCTACGGCAACAACTTAAAAGTAGCCCAATAACACGGGAAAACCGCAAACTTGGCAACACTGTTGACAGCTACGCAACTACCACTTTGACGCTTCAAAAAGTAAAGATAAAGAGATTGTAAAACTAATCCATATGAATTGAGCGGTTTAGTCCAAAATCTATCGCTTTATATGATTGAATTTAGGCCATATGTAGGGGTGAATAAGATTTTACAAATAACTTTTAAAAATATTTTTAATTGCATATTTAAAAGGCTACTTTCCCTTTAAGTAGCTACTTTTTGTCAGTAGCTTGTGGTTCCACCAACAATAGCTTCAAAGTAGCTTCTCTAACACTGGTACGTCCTCTATATGTGTCAGGGTCAGAGTTTCAGTCTGCCATCATGCCTGACACATGTCATTGCCTATCACATCACAAGTATGAGTGCATGAATGTAACTACAACAATGTCAGTGTTTGCCTAAAGGTGCATGATAATATGCTGTGTGTAAATTGCTCTGTGACTGATCCAATGTGCACATTTATTTCCCTACAGGAGTGTCTAACCTCATCCAGCAGGTGTGTCGACTCAGTAAAGGCTTGCGTCTACTTAACCTCTCCAAGACGTCGCTTTCTTCAAAGGGTTTGTGCAGAAATAATCTGTCTCTAGAGGTGTAGCTCCCTCTGCTGGTTGAGTCTATCACAACTATTCCTCAATTACATTTCACTTGGTAGTAGATGCCATAACTACACAAACTGTCTAGCAACATTTAAATTTGAAATATTGAATTAATTATATTAATATGTAATAATTTAATATAATAATAAATTAATATTTGTAGTTACGATTAAACATATATAATAAAAGATATAAAATCATCTATCTATCTATCTATCTGTCTATCTATCTATCTATCTATCTATCTATCTATCTATCTATCTATCTATCTATCTATCTATCTATCTATCTATCTATCTGTCTGTCTGTCTGTCGGGATGATCTGTCTGTTGGGATGATCCGTCTGTTTGTCTGTTGGGATGATCCATTTGTCTGTCTGTCTGTCTGTCTGTCTGTCTGTCGGGATGATCTGTCTGTCGGGATGATCTGTCTGTCTGTCTGTCGGGATGATCTGTCTGTCTGTCTGTCGGGATGATCCGTCTGTCTGTCGGGATGATCCGTATGTCTGTCGCTGTCTGTCTGTCGGGATGATCCGTCTGTCTGTTTGTCTGTCTGTCTGTCTGTCGGGATGATCCGTCTGTCTGGCTGTCGGTATGATCCGTCTGGCTATTTTTTTATGAGGGCTCTAACTTTCTAGCACCATTTTAGCTTAAAATCTATAATTCATTTATAATAATTAAATATACATTTTAAATTATTATATATATATATATTATATAATTGCTACAATTGATATTTAAAGTATAGTAAAAATATGAAAAATACATCAAAAACATAATAATTATTTTAATATTATATTTAATATTATAATATTATATTTAATATTTAAGTGTCTGAATAAATTTTGGTTTGACTGTGTATATATATATATATATATGTGCACAAAACAGTCATTTGTCAAATCACAGTCTGGACACATGGGCTCTAGCAGATTTATCTGACAATCTCTCTGTAACATTTCAGGCTGTAAAAATAACGTTTTCTGATCTAGAATCAGCTTCCTGTTCTCTCTTAAATCAGTAAGATTATCGATGGATTAGTTGCATCTGACTTCAGAGCTTCAGATTCATGACCAAAGAACTAGTCTTCTCTTGGAGAGTCCAGACTCAATTACCAGCATCCTTGGCTGCTTCCAGGGGCTGCTAAATCTCTGGTTTTCTCTTTCAATCAATACAGTTTTAAACCAAGTGGATAGATGGATAGCCTTCCAGCACGTGTACGCCATGAATCAAAATCCACTCGAAATAGCTCCCATCATTAATCTTTATTTATAATCTGTTTTGAAATCTGTTTATTTTTTTATAAGTAAAATCATCATCATATCAGCAGTAAAAACTGAATTTACACATCAAACTATGAAATAGCAACTGTGAAAGGCAAACCTAAGACTACTAGATCATGAAAGGTTGTAGTGGTTAACATTTTGATGAGTAAATTCCTGCTTTTATAGAGCACAGTGGGATGTTTTTGCTACTCCCTGGTGAGGAAGCGTACTGGCTGAGTTCACTGGCAAACTGCCACCTAACAGAGTTAGTAGAGCTGTCTTTTTGTCTGATGCTACAAAAGGCAATCACTAGCCTTTTCTTCTTCAGAAACTAAATGAAAACCCACCCTGCTTACAGAGCATTTTTTGCATGCCGTTGTGGTTTGGTGGTCATGTAGCTACAGTGCAAAAGTCTGAGACAACATTGAGTCCAAAAGTCTGAGACAACATTGAGAATCTGGGATTCAAAATCTAATTTGAATCCTGAAATACACAAAAAGGGTTTAGGATTTTATAAAATGTACTCAAATGAAACTAGATTCATTTAAAAATGAATACTCAAATGTGAATACTCAAATACTCAAATATGTATATTTGTGACATTGATCATGTGAACTCCTTTGCACAGACAGATGTTTTTGCTTCCATGAAAGGTCAAAATGCTTGTTTTTTTCATGCTGGAGAACATAATTATCAGGTTTAAAACAAACTCATTAAAGCAAAATGACAGCGTGCCAAATGCTACAAATATCAGACATTCTGGAATTTAATTTAATATGTAATGAAACTGTGTTTTATTTAAAACATGCAAAACAGAAGCATCTTCTCTTGTGAACTTTAGATTTGCCGTGTGATTCAGCCTTTCCTTTCCTTTCTTCCCAGGGGTCACGTCTCTTTCGCAGGCCCTGTGCTCCAGTGATGACTACTCCAACTCTCTTCTTCACCTGGACCTGAGTAAGAACCCGGGGATTCTGTCTGGAGAAGATGCAACGGTTAGAAATTGTAGTGTTCTTAAAGGGGTTTTTGGGGTCTATTAGTCTATTAGGATATCATGCTTGAAACTCATTATTTTTCACATATTTTACATTGTTGCAGCACCTCTCTTCTCAGTCTGTCAGTATCGCTCGGTTTAGTTCCAGTCTCTATTAAGCACCTCTTCCAAAGGCACAATGTGCTCTGATTGGTCAGCTGGACCAGTGTGTTGTGATTGGTCAACAACTTTGAGCGTGTTTAGGAAAGCACGACAGCACACTACTAACGCATTTCAACCAGGCTTCGCCTTTTTTTTGCAAATGCCTTGGGCAGGAATTATTTAAATAAGTAATATTGTGACGTTTACAATCCTGGAAGAAAACTCAAGATTAGAGGCTTTTAGGGAGTTCAGAAACAGTGCTTACTAATAAATAGAATAACTCCCTTATTGTGCAAAGTGGACTTTGTGTTTTGTAATTTTGCAGACGCAAATAGCAACATCACACACTAAAGAAAGTTGAAAATGTAAAAAAGCATTATAGGTCCTTTTTAAATGAATCTAGTTTCATTCACTGTAGTTGAAGTTGTGGTGTAATGGTGTAGCGTAGTATTGGAGACGCAACTTTAGTTTAGCTATAGCTTACCTAGCTACAAGCTACTCAGAATTTAAAGTGTTTAAACTTACACAAGTTACAAAAAAAGTAGTTACATTGGGGCCAATATGTATTTAAATATTTAGCAATTAGCATTAAACATTTGAACAGATAAAGAACCAACAACAAAAAATTTTTAAACTTAAAACCAGTTTCTTAAAACTTAGAAAAGCACAAAAAGAAAAGTATTCCATGCTGGAAATCTAATTAATAGATGATTCATTTTGGAAACAAATTATGTTTCATATTTATATTAAGTAGATTTATTTGTTATATTTAAATATATACTGTTATATACTGTATACACCGATCTGGCATAGCATTATGACCACCTTCCTAATATTATGTTGGTCCCCCTTTTGCTGCCAAAACATCCCTGACCCGTCGAGGCATGGACTCCACTAGACCCCTGAAGGTGTGCTATGGTATCTGGCACCAAGATGTTAGCAGCAGATCCTTTAAGTCCTGTAAGTTGTGAGGTCATCCCACAGATGCTCGATTGGATTGATATCTGGGGAATTTGGAAGCCAAGTCAATGCCTCAGACTCGTTGTTGTGCTCGTCAAACCATTCCTGAACCATTTTTGCTTTGTGGCAGGGCGCATTATCCTGCTGAAAGAGGCCACAGCCACCAGGGAATGCCGTTTCCATTAAAGGGTGTACATGGTCTGCAACAATGTATAGGTAGGTGATACGTGTCAAAGTAACATCCACATGGATGGCAGGACCCAAGGTTTCCCAGCAGAACATTGCCTCCGCTGGCTTGCCTTCTTCCCATAGTGCATCCTGGTGCCATGTGTTCCCCAGGTAAGCGACACGCACGCACCCGGCTATCCACGTGATGTAAAAGAAAACATGATTCATCAGATCAGGCCACCTTCTTCCATTCTTCCATGGTCCAGTTCTGATGCTCACGTACCCACTGTTGGTGCTTTCGGTGGTGGACAGGGGTCAGCATGGACACCCTGACTAGTCTGCGGCTATGCAGCCCCATATGCAACAAACTGTGATGCACTGTGTATACTGACACCTTTCTATCAGGACCAGCATTAACTTCTTGAGCAATTTGAGCTACAGTAGCTCGTCTGTTTGATCGGACCACACAGGCCAGCCTTCGCTCCCCACATGCATCAATGAGCCTTGGCCGCCCATGACCCTGTCGCCGGTTCACCACTGTTCCTTCCTTGGACTACTTTTGATAGATACTGTCCACTGCAGACCGGGAACACCCAACAAGAGCTGCAGTTTTGGAGATGCTCTAACCCAGTCCTCTAGCCATCACAATCTGGCCCTTGTCAAACTCGCTCAAATCTTTACGCTTGCCCATTTTTCCTGCTTCTAACACATCAGCATTGAGGACAAAATGTTCCCTTGCTACCTAATATATCCCACCCACTAACAGGTGCCATGATGAAGAGATAATCAGTGTTATTCACTTCACCTGTGACTAATGTTATGCCTGATCGGTGATCGGTGTATAATGTTAATGTTCCATTAAGATCCTCACAAAACTTTTTTGTGAGGACACGCACACGAATGCTGAAAATAACTTACACAGAGGCAGATACACAATACACGCATACACACACCACTATTAACAGCCTCCATACTTCTTCCTTATTGTAGAATCTGTACCTCTTTCTGGCACAGCCGAACTGCCTGGTGCATTTGGACCTGTCAGGCACAGACTGTACCGTAGACTCTGTGAGTTGACAGTGTGTCTCATCCTTCTGAATTTGTTATTGCCAAACTGCTTTTTACTCACCATGATTTATGTCATTGCACCCAGGATGCGAGACAACAATTTATCTCTGATTTCATATTGATATTTCTGTCACATTTAATGGTCCTAAATTACAGAATTATTCTAATTTTCATCATTCTTTTGCTGCCCTCTCCTTCCCTCTCTTTTTTTACTCTCTGTTTTCTACATTCTCTTTCTATTTCCTCTCAGCTATTTGGAGCTCTGCTGCGGGGCTGCTGTGCCGATCTCTCCTACTTGAACCTGTCCAAAAACTCCTTTTCTCACAGGTGAGCTAAACTGCCCCCCACCTGCTCTCGCATTATAATATGTCACTTGTTTTGAGTCAGTCTCACAGGTGAGCTAAACCTCCCTGCCTCAACCACGCACATCATCGCGAGTCAGTTTGACTCATCTCAGTCAGTTCCTCAGAAAGCACTTCCTACTGCTTCCATGAATTTCACCAAAAGTAGAATCCTGCTGGAAACGAAGCTAAACCAGCTTTAAGAGCCCACAGTTTTATTATGAGGCCCACATGATTTAATCAGTATTTTGTCTTGTTTTTCAGTAAAATTGTCAAAACAATGTGTTTACCTGAGAAGCAAAGATATATCTTAAGATTTTAAGGCTTATTTTCAGAAATCTTTCTATTTAAGTCGGCATGAAACAGAAGTTGTGATAATCTTTTCTTCCCTATTGTGACGTATATATCCGAGTGAAATGGCTCCTCGAACAAGAAAAAATGTAGGGCGCGACTTAATTTCGTCCACAGGTTGTTACTCACACTTCATCAGAGAAGAGAAGAGATGGATAAATCATTTATAAACAATGCTGTAATATTGCATAAAAAACAAGACTTGTCCATTTTAAATTCATGGTGACTTTAAGTTTTCTTGTGCCCAAAGCAAATTATTTCTTAAGCATAAATAAAAAAAATAAGTGAATCAAGAAAATGTAATGAAGTTTATGCTTAAAAAAGATAAATAAGAATTGCCTGTTTTGATTTCATGATGACTTTAAGTTTAATTTTATCATGCCAAAAACAAATAATTTCATATGCATAACATTTTTTTATTTAAACATGTTTTATTTTGCACAATTTTGCTTCTCGAGAAACTATATTCTGTTTTAATGATGATATATTTTTGTGACTGGAAAACAAGACAAATGTTTTGTAGTGCAGAACAAGGTTGCTGGTTGGACCAGCTTGGACCTGTTAGTCACCATAAATGATCAGCTTGTACCACCGGGATTTAACTACCATCAGAAGCTGGTTGTTAGTGTGTTTCCCAGCAGGGAAATACATTATGAGTTTAAACTGGGACATGAGTGATCAGATAGAGCTGATGGACCTGCATGTTGCACAGATGGTAATGCAGCTACTGTAACAGCATCAGATGGTTTTCGTGTGACAAAATTTGTCTCCAAAAGTGAGCCAAATCTTTCAGAACCTGATTTGGAAAAACAGCTCATAAACTAAGTAAATGTTGTTTTTTTAATTCTACCAATAATCTATAATTAGCTTTATAATACAAGCCTATGGTATGGCAAGTTAACTTGCATGCGCCTGCATGTGAGAAGCTGTAGGCTAAGGAGATACAGAAACACAATGATCCATCTTGCTGCCTGACTCCCTCTGAACCCGAACAGCAATTCCATCTCCCCTCTCGGCACGTTAACGGCATTACGAGAAACTCTCTGAAATATGAGGCTAATTTTAGCTGAACTTATTGTTCATATTGGAAGGTTTCTTCATCCTCAACACCTCCTGCAAACATGTTTGTTCTTAATTGGGTTTGAATTTGCAGAGGGATGAGTTTTTAAAGATGATTGACTATCTTAAGATTGAAACCATCTCTTTTTTGGCAGTGTTGGGATTGAAATACTAGCTTACTACATACTGAATACCGTGCAGTATTGTTTATCTAATATTTGTTGAAAATTAGTGCAACAGAGCATCTTATGAAGAAATATAAAGCCCTTTTCACATAGAGATTCCGGAAAATACACTGATAATGTGTCTCGGGATTTGTCCTGGGATTGTTTGATTTTGGTTCATTCACACTGCCAGTGATGTTCTGGAATCTGTTAATAAAGGCCTTCTGAAGCGAATCGATGGGTTTGTGAAAGAAAAATATCCATATTTAAAACTTTACAAACTGTAATCTCTATTTTCCGCTAACTGTCGTACACACGTTCACGAGAGACTGGCGTTCCAGCGTATGATGTAGGTATCAAAATATAAAAATACACTCTACTTTAAAGAACTTGAGTATTTAAAGCAGCAGGTGTCATAACACTTATAATCATCAGAACATTATTGCGTATTGGTGTGGACACAAATATAATTATTGTTATGTTTATCTTTATAGTTATCGTTCTGTGTGAACAGGCCTGAATTCTATTGTTATCAAATGTAGTAGGTCATTGCATATTGTGCTCAGCATGCTTACTATATACTACAGCAATAATAAGAGTAGTATGCTAGTATGTTATCGTCAACATAGCCTCATTTTCCTAGTGCTAATTTCATCCTCTCACAAACTCCCACCTAAACTCCCACACTTGTGAGTGTGAGCACTCAGAAACGTGCACATCCAAACACAGAACCACTGCACACATGGGCATATCCATATGAGCTGTGTGGGCACATGTGTAGAGTAAATCTGGTTATGCTAGTGCCATGTGAAGGCAGGAATGTAAATCTGTTTGAGCTGATAAGACAGAGAGCTCATGAATATTAAATGGGAATGTTCCCTAACACTCTCTGCTCTTGTTAACACATTTACACCACATATTCTTCCCTCTCTCTCTCTCTCTCTCTCTCTTAAATAATAATGTCACTGTCAAACACAGAAATGCTATCATGAACTGTCAGTATCCCTCATTGACTGTCTCTCTCTCTCTTTCTCATTTTCCTTGTCTAGTTTTGGTTATTTGTTTAGTTCAGTGTTGTATGCCATAAACTAAAACAGCTTGTTAAAATGTTTAACACATAATAGAGATACAAATGACTCTTTTTCTAATAAGCCAGAGGGTATACTTTTTCTGGCTTATTGCTCAGGGCTTTGTGAAGCGTGGTATGATGTATTATGGATAAAAGTCTCCCCTTCATTTCTGTCATGCTTTTAGGAAAGTAAGAGAGACACTTCCTTCCTTCCGTCAGTTCTTCAGTTCAGCGTTCAGCCTCAATCACATCAGTCTGGCGTCTATGAAGATGCCTCCCGACGTGCTGAGGTGAGCCCGGTCAGCATTTTGGTTTTTCATGCTGCAGTTAACACTGGCTTAGCTAGTTTAATCTGGTTTAGTAGGTTTCCAAGCCTGACCAACTCAAAAGTGCCCAAAACCTTTCTAAATCAAACAAGCCATATTTTCACATGCTGGGAGACAAGCCAACCACATTAGACTTGCATGGAACAAGATACCCCATGTCACATTAACCCACAATTTCATTATCTTTACCATTCAGGTGCTGTATATTAAAGGGATAGTTCACCCAAAAATTCATATTCTGTCATCATTTACATCATTATTTACCTCATATTGTTTCAAAGTGTATGACATACATTTTTTTCCTGTTGAACACAAAATAAGGTATTTTGAAGAATGTTGGTAACCAAACAGTTTTGGTGACCATTGACTTCCATTGTACGAAGAAAAAGACCCACAGACATTTCTCAAAATATCTTCTAAGTGTAAATGATGACAGAATTTACATTCTTGGGTAAACTCATTGGTTATCACTCCAGTTTTAAAAAAAAATACAGTTTTCATCTCAGCATGTAGGCAGCAGTGAAATCACTCACTTTTGTGAATTTTTAAAGGCAGGCATATTTTTTTTTTAATGTAATATAGATTTGAAGGGCTTGCTGAACAGATCGTATCAACCTCACCCCCTATGTAGTGTACAAGTAAAAAGTGTAGTGTGCAAGTAATAATTTTTCGAAAACATGTTCAGCTAAATTGTCCAACGGTCCATTAGTTGCATTGCTCAGCAATTCTCACAAAAGCTACATTTATTCGATCAAAAATACAGTAATATTGTGAAATATTATTATAGTGTTGTCTATATACTATATTTTAATACATACTTTTTTCATGTGATATCAAAGCTGCATTTTCAGCGGCTGTTACTCCAGTCTTCAGTGTCACATGTTCTTTCAGAAACCAATCTAATATGCAGATTTGGTGCTCAAAAAGCATTTCATATTATTATCAGTGTTGAAAACAGTTGTGTTGAATAAAAAATTCTTACTACCCTAAACTTTTGAGTATGATTATATATAATATGACTTTTACTATTAATGGACATCTCAATCCTTTGATTGAGGCTCATAATAAATAAACTGTTGGGTCTGTTATTAGGGGTTCAAGCGCGTAGCGCTGAAACCTTATTGTAATTGTTAAATTTTCCAAGGATCAGCATTCTCCCCTAAAAGTGATCGTAAGTCATAGAGACTTGAAACTTTGAGGGCTGGTAGTACTCACACCGCCTACGTCGTCACCAAGGCTCGCCCCGATTGGCCTGATGGGGGCACTACAGCGGTCAAAAGTATGAAAAGGCGAAATGTTCGCGGTATTTGGGAGTTATTGTAAAACCTACTTTTGCAAACTAGGCCTAGGTTTTTTGCCTGATCAGAACCGCTAGTCTGATTGACTTGAAAATTGGCATGCACTGTCTTTATCCAAAGTGCCATGATAGTCTATGAGGATATTGGCGTATCTCAAAAAACATGGCCGCCACTGGCAAATTGAGTTTGAGCACCTATTAGACAAGGTTACCAGAGGCCGATCAGAACAAAACTCCTGAGCATGGTCGACTCATGGCTCTAGAGGTCTGTAAGAATTTTTTTAAGAAATCGGCCACTAGTTGGCACTAACCAGTTTTATGCCTCTGTAATCACTTGGTATTTCACTGTAAATGGTCTTTTCCTTCTATGATTTAAGTGGTTACATGCTTGCTAAATCAAACTTAATATCTTTTTACACATGTGCTTAAAGGCCTTAAATTGCGTGAACCACGGTAATTGCTGCCAGCAGCTATATTTATTATTATTATTATTATTATTATTATTATTTACCTCAAAGGAAACACAAACTGCAAATCATATTCCAATTTATTTTTTCATTTGGATGTATTCATCAAAGGGTTAACAATTTTGAGCCTATAAAAAGCCCACTAGAATAACTCTCTGGGGATTCAGTTCTAGTTTTAAAGCTCTGCACCCATAACTGAGGTCAGAATCAAGATGTTCACGCAGCTGCTATTTTGGGAAAGCCAGAATGTTTTCAAATGAAGCATTTCAAACAGGGTCATACTACCTCTCTGCTCACAAACACAAACCGAGCATAAGACAGGCTGTCACACCCAGCTGAGCACCTGATTTTAGCTCTCTTCTGTCAACACGACTGGCCCACACCAGAGAAGTCGAACTAATCTCTAAGCTCTTTTCCCCTTAATCCGTTAAGACCTGCGTAACGCTTTGACAGTGTCCATATAGACCTTTTCTGATTTGATTTATTATGGAGATCAACCATGGAAGCACATAATAGAATGCTAAGTCTCTTCAATGAGGCATGTAATGCTGTCAGTAATGACAACGTCCATGTGTTTGTTCACAGGGCTCTGTTCCTTGGACTTTCATCCAATCCTCACATCACTGACCTACACCTGGACATCAGCGGCTGTGAGGTACCCCATCCCCCGTTGTGGCCCTAAATAGCTCTATAAATACCTGTCCTTCTCCCTGTTGGCTGTAGATCCTTCAGTCTGTGGTCACCTTACTGTGTGTACAGATATGTTGGCTACTGAATTAGTCACACAGAAAGTCTTTCAAGGTTTCCTTTGAGAATGCAATGTGTGTTTATCTCTGTGGGGCCTGCATTGCCTTATTTTGCCCTTATGCAATTGTTTTGTTTGTTCTCAGAAATCAAATAAATCATAAACTATTTTATAGTGCTGGGGAAACATTAATCATGATTAATCGCATCCAAAATAAAAGTTTGTGTTTACATAATATACACTCACCTAAAGGATTATTAGGAACACCATACTAATACTGTGTTTGACCCCCTTTCGCCTTCAGAACTGCCTTAATTCTATGTGGCATTGATTCAACAAGGTGCTGAAGGCATTCTTTAGAAATGTTGGCCCATATTGATAGGATAGCATCTTGCAGTTGATGGAGATTTGTGGGATGCACATCCAGGGCACGAAGCTCCCGTTCCACCACATCCCAAAGATGCTCTATTGGGTTGAGATCTGGTGACTGTGGGGGCCATTTTAGCACAGTGAACTCATTGTCATGTTCAAGAAACCAATTTGAAATGATTCGAGCTTTGTGACATGGTGCATTATCCTGCTGGAAGTAGCCATCAGAGGATGGGTACATGGTGGTCATAAAGGGATGGACATGGTCAGAAACAATGCTCAGGTAGGCCGTGGCATTTAAACGATGCCCAATTGGCACTAAGGGGCCTAAAGTGTGCCAAGAAAACATCCCCCACACCATTACACCACCACCACCAGCCTGCACAGTGGTAACAAGGCATGATGGATCCATGTTCTCATTCTGTTTACGCCAAATTCTGACTCTACCATCTGAATGTCTCAACAGAAATCGAGACTCATCAGACCAGGCAACATTTTTCCAGTCTTCAACTGTCCAATTTTGGTGAGCTTGTGCAAATTGTAGCCTCTTTTTCCTATTTGTAGTGGAGATGAGTGGTACCCGGTGGGGTCTTCTGCTGTTGTAGCCCATCCGCCTCAAGGTTGTGCGTGTTGTGGCTTCACAAATGCTTTGCTGCATACCTCGGTTGTAACGAGTGGTTATTTCAGTCAAAGTTGCTCTTCTATCAGCTTGAATCAGTCGGCCCATTCTCCTCTGACCTCTAGCATCAACAAGGCATTTTCGCCCACAGGACTGCCGCATACTGGATGTTTTTCCCTTTTCACACCATTCTTTGTAAACTCTAGAAATGGTTGTGCGTGAAAATCCCAATAACTGAGCAGATTGTGAAATACTCAGACCGGCCCGTCTGGCACCAACAACCATGCCACGCTCAAAATTGCTTAAATCACCTTTCTTTCCCATTCTGACATTCAGTTTGGAGTTCAGGAGATTGTCTTGACCAGGACCACACCCCTAAATGCATTGAAGCAACTGCCATGTGATTGGTTGATTAGATAATTGCATTAATGAGAAATTGAACAGGTGTTCCTAATAATCCTTTAGGTGAGTGTATGTGTGTGTACTGTGTATAATTATTATGTATATATAAATACACACACATGCATGTATATATTTAAGAAAAATATGTTATATTTTTATATAAAAAAAATACATTTATATAGGTGCTGGTCATATAATTAGAATATCATCAAAAAGTTGATTTATTTCACTAATTCCATTCAAAAAGTGAAACTTGTATATTATATTCATTTATTACACACAGACTGATATATTTCAAATGTTTATTTCTTTTAATTTTGATGATTATAACTGACAACTAAGGAAAATCCCAAATTCAGTATCTCTGTGAAAAGGTTCAATATTGAAGACACCTGGTGCCACACTCTAATCAGCTAATTAACTCAAAACACCTGCAAAGGCCTTTAAATGGTCTCTCAGTCTAGTTCTGTAGGCTATACAATCATGGGGAAGACTGCTGACTTGACAGTTGTCCAAAAGACGACCATTGACACCTTGCACAAGGAGGGCAAGACACAAAAGGTCATTGCAAAAGAGGCTGGCTGTTCACAGAGCTCTGTGTCCAAGCACATTAATAGAGAGGCGAAGGGAAGGAAAAGATGTGGTAGAAAAAAGTGTACAAGCAATAGGGATAACCGCACCCTGGAGAGGATTGTGAAACAAAACCCATTCAAAAATGTGTGGGAGATTCACAAAGAGTGGACTGCAGCTGGAGTCAGTGCTTCAAGAACTACTACGCACAGACGTATACAAGACATGGGTTTCAGCTGTCGCATTCCTTGTGTCAAGCCACTCTTGAACAACAGACAGCGTCAGAAGCGTCTCGCCTGGGCTAAAGACAAAAAGGACTGGACTGCTACTGAGTGGTCCAAAGTTATGTTCTCTGATGAAAGTAAATTTTGCATTTCCTTTGGAAATCAGGGTCCCAGAGTCTGGAGGAAGAGAGGAGAGGCACACAATCCACGTTGCTTGAGGTCCAGTGTAAAGTTTCCACAGTCAGTGATAGTTTGGGGTGCCATGTCATCTGCTGGTGTTGGTCCACTGTGTTTTCTGAGGTCCAAGGTCAACGCAGCCATATACCAGGAAGTTTTAAAGCACTTCATGCTTCCTGCTGCTGACAAACTTTATGGAGATGCAGATTTCATTTTCCAACAGGACTTGGCACCTGCACACAGTGCCAAAGCAACCAGTACCTGGTTTAAGGACCATGGTATCCCTGTTCTTAATTGGCCGGCAAACTCGCCCTGACCTTAACCCCATAGAAAATCTATGGGGTATTGTGAAGAGGAAGATGCGATATGCCAGACCCAACAATGCAGAAGAGCTGAAGGCCACTATCAGAGCAACCTGGGCTCTCATAACACCTGAGAAGTGCTACAGACTGATCGACTCCATGCCACGCCGCATTGCTGCAAAAGAAGCCCCAACTAAGTATTGAGTGCTGTACATGCTCATACTTTTCATGTTCATACTTTTCAGTTGGCCAAGATTTCTAAAAATCCTTTCATTGTATTGGTCTTAAGTAATATTCTAATTTTCTGAGATACTGAATTTGGGATTTTCCTTAGTTGTCAGTTATAATCATCAAAATTAAAAGAAATAAACATTTGAAATATATCAGTCTGTGTGTAATGAATGAATATAATATACAAGTTTCACTTTTTGAATGGAATTAGTGAAATAAATCAACTTTTTGATGATATTCTAATTATTTGACCAGCACCTATATATAAGATAAATTATATATACAGTATATACCTGAATATATACATGCATGTGTGTGTATTTATATATACATAATAATTATACACAGTACACACATATATTACACAAACTTTTATTTTGGATGCGATTAATCACGATTAATTTTTTCCCCAGCACTACTATTTTAACATTACCACAAATCTCAGTACTGTGGATTTAAAAATAATTAACATTATGGGCCCTATCACACACCCGGCGCAATGTAGTGCCAAGCATGACGCATGTGTTTTTTGCTAGTTTTAGCCCAACTGCACTCGCACCCATTTGTGCGCCCATGGGCATACTGGTCTGAAACAAGGTGTGTTCAGGCGCATTGTTTGCATGTTGCTATTTTGAGGCAACTGAAATAGACAGCACCATTGACCAACAAAAACCTGGTCTAAAGTCAATAGCGCAGTATTTTTTGTGTTATTTAAAGGGCGCGTTAGTAATATGTGCCTGTAGGCAGGTGCACAACGCGTGTACACTCTGCTTATTACACACAGGGATGCGCAGCAGCAGACAAACATGCCAAATATTAAAAATAATAGGATTACAATGTAAAAGATTATTATTGTGTAAATAAAGATAAAAATGCCAACATGTCATAATGGATAGTCATTGCATTGCATTGATAGTCAGAATTTCCTATTTGCAGTAACGACGAATGAAATTGGCTACTTATTTAACCAATCGTGGCAATACACACGTTTTGTCTATATTCCGCCATGTAAATAGCGAATCCACCATGGTGCAAGCGCAACTGGCTTTTAAAGGGAATGGGAGATGAGACTCTGATTGGTTTACTGCACATTATGCCCAAAACACACCCATGACTCATTAAGAGAATAGGGACAACCCTTTTAGACTATGCGCCAGGTGCGCCAACCATTTTAAACTAAGCAAAACTAGCAAAGTGGATTTGGACACGCCCCTAAGTGCACTTGCGCTGTGCGCTTTAGATCATGCGCTTAGATTGTTAAAATAGGACCATATACAGCTGCAAGAAAAAGTATGTGAACCGCTTGCTGAATCTGTGAAAATTAGAATAATTTTAACAAAATAAAAGATATCATACAAAATGCGTTATTTTTTTATTCAGTGCTGTCCTGAATAATATATTTTACATAAAAAATATTTTACATATAGTCCACAAGATAAAACAATTGCTGAATTTATTAAAACAGGGGAACAGGTTGAACAGGATGAAGAGGTCCAAATTTTTCTTATTTTGTTTAAATATAAAAAATTTCATTTAGTACTGCCCTTCAGAAGCAACAGAAAATACTTGCATGTTTCCCGGAAGACAAATTAAGTACAATTTACCTTGATCTTCAAATTCAACAAGTTTTCACCCCCCGGCTCTTAATGCATTGTGTTTCCTTCTGAAGCATCAATGAATGTTTGAACCTTTTTTAATAGTTGTGTTTGAGTCCCTCAATCGTCCTCAATGTGAAAAGATGGATCTCAAAATAGTCACTGCTGGAGAGGGTTTAAATATTCAAAAGATGCTGGAAAACTGAAGAATTTGCAGGACCTGGAGGATTTTTTTGAAGAACACTGGGCAATCTAACTGCTCAGGACAAACAAAGGACTCAAGAACAATCATCACAAAACAATGTGGATCATCCATATAAGGACACACAGTGTTGAGAATCAATGGTTCACAAACTTTTGAATGGGGTCATTTTAATAAATTCAGCTATTTTTTTGTCTTGTGGACTATATGTAAACATTTTTTATGTACAATATATATTTATAATATTTAGGACAGCACTAAATAAAAAATAACATGCATTTTGTATGATCTCTCTTATTTTGTTAAAATTACTTACATTTTCACAGATTCTGCAAGCGGTTCACATACTTTTTCTTGCAACTGTATGTGGGGCTAGTATCAGTATATTTTGTATGTTGGCTTCAGGACATGGATTTTATATTTCATTCAATTTATTAATTGCAATTTTGTTTAGTATAGTAAATAGTAAATTTGTTTATTTAGTAATAGTGTTTAGTAGCTTTTGTTGTAACTTTTTCAGTTGCCATTATGACTTATGACTATAAAATTAAATGGCCACTTTATATTAGGTGGCCTTAACTACTATGTACTTGCATCAAAACATAAGTACAATGTATTTTTAACATATTGTATTGCAAAACACTTTTGCTGATATTTAGGTGGGATACGGGTAGTGTTAGGGACAGGTGTGGTGGTATGGGTAAGTTTAAGGGTAGGGTTAGGTTTAAGGGAAGTGCAGAAATTAATTACAGAAATTAATTACAGATGTAATTACATGCAGCTATACAAATGTAAGTACAATGTAAAAACATGTATGTACACAATAAGTGCATTGTATCAAATGATTAATTAAAATGTTAGTACATAGTAGTTAAGGCCACCTAATATAAAGTGGGTCCAATTAAATTAATATTTCTTGATAGAATTTTTGTAAAGTTCTGACAGTAACATTTGTAAAAGTTAGAAATAATACATTCGCCCAAAACTGCTGTTCTATCCATTATGTACAGTAAAAATGGATAAATGTGCAGAGCTATTTCTAATGGATGAGTCATTCTGGATCTACTTTTGATTTTGACGCTTGGACTATTTTAGAATAGCAAAACAATACTTTGTGTTCCTGCACAGAAATTGACCTTAAAAAAATCTACCTAAAGAAATAATCACTGGAGACAACCAGCCCTGGTCTCAAAATAAACTGTTTCAACACTGATTTGAAATGCTGTTAAAAAATAAAAAAGCAGTACATTTATTTATTTGGCAGAACTGTGTATTAAGGTCTGATTTTTCAGCACGTGAATTGATCTCATGACCTTGGTTTTGATAGCAACATGCTATTTCAGTTGAGCTATTGGAAATATATAAGTGCATACTAGTATAAATTATACGTTTGAGCCTTTGAGTGTTCGCTCACTCTATCTACCCTGTGTGCCTGTCCTTCTCCATCTCTTTTTCATTCTCTTCGTTGCCTCTCAGCTCAGGTCTGCTGGAGCGGGAATAATACAGGACCTTTTCCCAAGAGTCTCCTGCATCAGCACACTGGACATCTCAGACAACGGTGAGACATTTAACTGCATAAATGAAAGGAAGCTTTTGTCTGCTCCCACTGACCTTAAGCCCATCTCTTTCCCCTCAGTTGCATTTGCTTTAGTAGCCGTTGACTCATTTCCGTGTTCATTTCAGGGCTGGATTCTGATCTCCTCTGTGTAATTCCCGCCTTCTCCAGACACCCGTCCCTCAAACACCTGCTGCTGGGCAAGAACTTTAACATCAAGGGCAGGTACTTATTCTCGGACTGAGAGAACATCACAGAGTAAATAGATATACACTCACCTAAAGGATTATTAGGAACACCATACTAATACTGTGTTTGACCCCCTTTCGCCTTCAGAACTGCCTTAATTCTACGTGGCATTGATTCAACAAGGTGCTGAAAGCATTCTTTAGAAATGTTGGCCCATATTGATAGGATAGCATCTTGCAGTTGATGGAGATTTGTGGGATGCACATCTAGGCCACGAAGCTCCCGTTCCACCACATCCCAAAGATGCTCTATTGGGTTGAGATCTGGTGACTGTGGGGGCCATTTTAGTACAGTGAACTCATTGTCATGTTCAAGAAACCAATTTGAAATGATTCGAGCTTTGTGACATGGTGCATTATCCTGCTGGAAGTAGCCATCAGAGGATGGGTACATGGTGGTCATAAAGGGATGGACATGGTCAGAAACAATGCTCAGGTAGGCCGTGGCATTTAAACGATGCCCAATTGGCACTAAGGGGCCTAAAGTGTGCCAAGAAAACATCCCCCACACCATTACACCACCACCACCAGCCTGCACAGTGGTAACAAGGCATGATGGATCCATGTTCTCATTCTGTTTACGCCAAATTCTGACTCTACCATCTGAATGTCTCAACAGAAATCGAGACTCATCAGACCAGGCAACATTTTTCCAGTCTTCAACTGTCCAATTTTGGTGAGCTTGTGCAAATTGTAGCCTCTTTTTCCTATTTGTAGTGGAGATGAGTGGTACCCGGTGGGGTCTTCTGCTGTTGTAGCCCATCCGCCTCAAGGTTGTGCATGTTGTGGCTTCACAAATGCTTTGCTGCATACCTCGGTTGTAACGAGTGGTTATTTCAGTCAAAGTTGCTCTTCTATCAGCTTGAATCAGTCGGCCCATTCTCCTCTGACCTCTAGCATCAACAAGGCATTTTCGCCCACAGGACTGCCGCATACTGGATGTTTTTCCCTTTTCACACCATTCTTTGTAAACTCTAGAAATGGTTGTGCGTGAAAATCCCAGTAACTGAGCAGATTGTGAAATACTCAGACCGGCCCGTCTGGCACCAACAACCATGCCACGCTCAAAATTGCTTAAATCACCTTTCTTTCCCATTCTGACATTCAGTTTGGAGTTCAGGAGATTG
The DNA here is from genome assembly GCA_039654625.1 of Rhinogobio ventralis. Taxonomy (NCBI): domain Eukaryota; kingdom Metazoa; phylum Chordata; class Actinopteri; order Cypriniformes; family Gobionidae; genus Rhinogobio; species Rhinogobio ventralis. The sequence continues at coordinate 12,856,740 of CM077200.1, read as the reverse complement.
TCTTGACCAGAACCACACCCCTAAATGCATTGAAGCAACTGCCATGTGATTGGTTGATTAGATAATTGCATTAATGAGAAATTGAACAGGTGTTCCTAATAATCCTTTAGGTGAGTGTATATGTATACATTTATTTGTTTGGCAGAGCATGTATCCAAAGTGACTTACAGTACAAATGAGCATTTTTAGTAGCTGCCTGTAGCAGTTTGAAGATAAGTGCCTGAAGGTTCAATACAGCTTAAACTCTATCAACAACATCTGCGGCATGCTGTTGATTACCAAAAAACAAAAAAAATTTGTTTACAGCTGTGCACTTACAATGAAAGCCTTGTAGGCAAGTGGGAAGTGTGAAACTCAAATTTTTGTCAAAGCACTTACATGAATCCTACCGTAAAAAATGTTATTTGAGCTGTCTAAATGGTCTAAATTGTCATTTTGAAAAGGAGCGAGTTCTCTAGGTTGGTGAAAATATGTTTTTAACAATATAAACCGTTCAAGACAGACCTACAATGAGCTCTAAGGTTATTAATGGATGGTAAATGTTTCTGTTGAAGCCATCAGTCAGTGTTTAAAAAAGTAATTATATTTAATAGACAAATTCCAGGTTAAGAACTACACTATCCATAACCCCAGGATGAAAGATATACCTATCAGAGAGTTGCAGCAAACAAATCAGCTTAGCAGCGACCACCTACTACCATGAAGCATTGCATATGATGTAACTGAGTCTGTCTCTCTATCAGAGGTGGACAGTAGTGAAGTATTTTTACTTTCTACTCAAGTACATTTTCCAAGTATATGTGCTTTATCAGTGTTTTTCTTTGGAAAACTGTTACTTCACTACATTCCAAAGCATAATGTCGTACTTTTTACTGCACTACATTTTATAAGTAAACATGTTTTTTTTTTTAACCTTTAATACTTAATTACATTAAACATGTAGTACTTTCTTACTTGTACTCTTTCTTTAATAAATCCAAATCCAACAGGAAACAGCATTTAAAACAACCATGTAAAGCAACAACGACACAGAACAATGAACAGAAAAAACAGTTATAATTACAATTTAATTATTTTAAATTGTAATACTATTTCACAATATTACTGTCTTTTTTACTCTGAATATGGTCATAAAATGCATCGTAATTACTCAAGTGTTACCTAGTCACTCTGCAGGAACTACTAATGATCTGGACGATTATTTTAAAGTGAAAAACTTTTTTTTCACTTTAAAATAATGGTCCAGATCACTAGTAGTTCTTAAAGGTATAAGCCATTTCTATCTGCATACACCACGGGTCCCCTTACAGTGAAATCACCATTTTGCGCCTCATTGTTTCTACAGTAGCCCTAAATGGACAAACTGCTCTACAGAGCGCTAGCTACTCTCTGCCGTCTCAGACGACAACATCTTTGTCCTGTGTCGGCCACCATTAGCCTAGAAATCTAGATGCACCCTAGCAGCAGCAAATGTAATTTGCAGCCAGGGTCGTCTAGTAACTCTCTGTTGGCTTGTGAGCTTGAAAAACCAAACTTTAGTCAGGCCAATCACATTGTGTATAGAGTCGGTGGGCGGGCTTAATATAATGATTGCAGAGTTGCGACGGTTCCGCATGCTACTTGAAAACAAAGAAGCTGGCGAACAGCGGTCTTTCGAATCTGCTTTGGCCGCGACTCTGGAAGACTTGGAGTTAAGCTTTTCTTTGAGAAAAGAACAAAGAACAGCACTGAAGTCATTCTTAAAAAAGGAAGATGTGTTCAGAGTTTTGCCGACCGGATACGACAAAAGTTTAATCTATCAACTAGCTCTGCTTCACCTTCTTCATTGCTCTGGTTGGTTGTAGCGCTATCCTATTGCGTGCAGAGGGAATTTGAAAGACAACCGTTTGCCCCGCCCCTTTGGATTGAGCCCTGCCAATGGTGTGTTCCAAGACCCAACATCTTGATGTGGGTCTGGCTTGTCAGATGTAGCGTCTGGAGTCTCTCTGGACAGGATCAAAGATGAGTCGATTCCACTATAAACGTCAGAAAGCCTTTTAGCCGTATATAAATTAGGTTCCGGTACCGAGGAGTCTGAGGAAGATGGCATCGTGGACAGTTTTGTGGCTTGGCTGAGGTAGAACAGACAGCACCGTTAGAATCCTGTGAGAACTTCAATCAGGACGCAATCTCTCCTCCTACCCCCCCCCCCCCCTCACTCAAAAGATAAGAGGGGGCCTAGACACACAGGCTCCTTCCAATACACAGACACAAACATTTTCTTTATGTAACTTTAATTAAACTATCCCAGAATGTATATGATGATTCCTGTGTGTACGCATGCTCCCTATGTCATTGCCAACATAGTCATGATGTACGAACAATGTAAAGTCATGTAAGATGCTTGTATTCATGTGTAAGAATGTATCTCTGCTCTAATATCTCCCAGTCATACTGTGTTTGATATCTAAATATTCCTCTCTCTTTCTCTTAACCAACGGTGCACAGTAGATGATTATGAAATGCATCACATTATGTTACCCCCCCTTTTGAGTAGAAATGTACCAAGTATGACACCATCATAAATTAGGCAAATGAGGTCATAAACGGAGACAAAGAAAGTGTTCTCCCGCCTAAAACTCCCATATCTGATTGGTCATTTCAGAAAAGATGGGCGGATGTTAATGTTTCTTTAAAGGACAGTAACACCAACATATCTTTGCTCAGTCGGTGCAGTCGATAAACAACCCTCTTATCATCTCGGCTCGTCCCCTGGCCAGGCGGCTTCGGCCCTGGCTTGGCGGCTCAGTCACGTGGGTTGCTTCCTTTGAAGTCGGCGCGCTCCGCAGCCAGGCGGACAGGCAACGCGCGCCATCCCAGCGCGCTCCATCTCAGCGCTCAGTCGTCTTCTAAAACTCCGACGAGACAATCTTCTTTTCCTCCCCTTTTCGGCATTCGCTTCAACCACCTTCAAACTTCCCGCGGATCGAGAACGCTCCGGAAGGACCAAAAGAGAACACACTCCAGCTCAAAGAACGCTCTGAGAAGACTCACGCGCATTCTTTATACTCAGCACAAAACAACCCATGCAAGTATAAATTCCATCGAAATTTAGATGCGCTTTAAGATGTGTACCCCTGTTTAAGGTGATATTATTCGTTGCTGGCTCTCGGTGGTTATGTTTGTGAAATTGCCATTCCTGAACCTTTCCTTCCTCTCTTTCATTCTCTTCTTTTCATTCTCTTTCGTTACTATTCGTTGTTCTGTATATACATGTATTCTTTGTTTTAGTCGTATGTGTTCGTAGTATCAATTATTAAAACCATTGTATCCACGTTCGATTGTCATTGTTGCCGCTCACAAGGCATGGTCACTTTAATGTTCCGATCTAGCTACGAGCTCTCAAGTATCTTTGAATACTTTAATTAATATCATAATAGTTCGGGAAGTTTATTCTTCGTGACCAGAAGGATAATCTTCCCGAAGATTTGATAAGAAAGAATAAAACTTTGTGAGAATTGATGAAAGATTGTAGTACTGTTCGTTCGTTAAATGAACGGATCAGATGAATTTTGAATTAATTCTAATTCAAAGGTTATTCTGTAATGATTTAATATATATTCGTAGTTAATTGCAACCCATTGTCGTTGACTATATATATATATTGCATAAATACCTAGGTTAGGTATTTCCCTTTTTGGGTGATTTGGAGATTTATAATTTAATCATAACCCGTTGCGATTAGTTATAAATAATTAAACATTAATAATCATAATTCCCTATTGAGCTAATTTAATTTATTATTATTATATGCAGCCGAGTCGCTACATTTTATGGTGGAGAAAAATTCGGGCACATTTTAAACTTTGTTTTGTGAGCAACAGTGTCAGTTTTATGTGTATATTACTGGTATTAATTTTTGTTTGTGTATGCGCGCTTCAGAAAGTGAGAGAAGTCGCAACGCGACGCAAACTCACATATCTGATAACTGGCCCAAAGTGGCCCAAAGCTGATTTCAGCCCAGTTAACAGCTGCTATGTGTCAAACATTTGAGTCACTGTTAATTGCTTAAAATAAACTGCAGTTCATAATATTAAAACTGTTTCTGTGAAAGAGAAGGAAACCTCTTTACAGCACAGTTTAATATTTTCAAAACCTGTAAGAACGAAGAAATCTTCTTTCAGTGTGATAAATGTTGATTTGAGCGATGTTCCTCATTTCATCTTAGTGAAGGCCTCACTAATGTATCGTAGTTGATTTAATTGCGTCGGTGTATTATTCAACTAAGCGATCTCACTCCTTTAGGTTAAACTTTGGCGTAGCTAACCAAATGCTTATACCTTATACAAATCAATCGGAAAAACTGCTGGCCAGTGTCCGATTGATGGGTAAATGGGAGTATTTATTTTTAAACCTTGATCCAGTTTAAAATTTGTAACAGAAAAAAATATTCTGTTCCATACATTTGTGTGTGCATGCGGAAAAAGAATTCCGGCCACATATTCTTTGTGTACCAATTGGCACAAAAAGGAGATTTGAAAATAAATTCTCTTCTCACTCGTGAGTGTAAATCGCCGCGTTTAGGAAGAAAAAAAAAAAACTTCCTCTCTTCGGACGCTTAAATCACTTTTTATTTTTTATTTTTTTTATTTTATTTTACTTTATTATTTTTATTTAAAGTGTCGTAATACCTCTGACTAACACAAGAGGGCAGCCTGTCAGGTGTTCAGCACCTCTCAAATTACGCACACCCCCACCCACTCCTTGGTGTGGACTCAACTACGCCATCTTGTGGGCATCTGCGGATGTTTCTTTCCTTTCCTCTATCTCGTTTGTCAAAGTGAACTATCTTTTCCGCTATTTTATTTGTTTACTATTATAATCATTTCAATTTCTTTCCTGTTATTACTGTTATTTTAAATTGTTCAATCCTCTTGTTTTGCTGACTTCTCACACTTATTTAAATCCGGTTTAAACTAAGTTTAAACATGAATTTAAATTAAGTTCTCGGTTCAGCCATTAATGTTACTTGGTGGGAGCACGCCCCTATGTGACATTCTCGGCTAAGTCAGTTTTCCTCCTTTTCTCCTGTTGTTTTAATTTGAATTATTTTGATTCTATTTTCCCTTTTAGTTATTTGAGTTCCCTCATCAATTTATCATTACCTTATTTCTAATTGGTACCATTCTAGCAATCCGCACTTATTTAGATTTTAGTTTAGACAAGTTTGAACTTAAATTTAAATTAAGCCTTCTCTTTTCAGCCTGTGATAGCCACTTATCAGTAGCAAGCCCCCTACTGGGTGTCCTCATATGGGTGGGCATTCCTCTCTCTTCCCCTTTGGCTCCGTTTTCTGAATGGATTTATTTTGATGTCTCCCTTTTTCAAGGTTATTCAGATAATTACCATTATTTTCATCATTCTTTTGTGTTTTAGCACCATTTGGTAAATAATCCTTTACCTATCTTACCATACCTAACTATTTAAATTTGGTGTAAACAAGTACTAAGCTTAAGTTGACGTTAAGTCTCACTTGTTTAGCCAGTTGTGTACTTACAGGTAGTACTTCTCCTAGTACTTGGTGGTGAACTGACGGTTACCTTCTGGTTGGGTTTCGAGGGGTGGAGTCACCTGGCCGGCGTAACTGACAGTGGCCGTGTGTGAATCTCGGGCACCTCTGTCCTCGTACCATTGGTGGCGGCACGCGGCCGACATCAGCAATTTGGGCACTCCAGGGAGAAGTCAACGAGTCCAGCTGACCACCAGGGCAATTTTGGTTAATTACTCTGATCCTCCCATTTGGACTCCAAAGGGGCCTCAGAGGAAACCCAATTTTGACCCTGCAGACTGGCCGTTGACCCACCTTACCTGAGTGCCACCCAGTTGTGCTAAGAGTCACAAGCTGTTTGAGTGGGCGCACCGTGGTAGAAAGGGGACGAGGATCCGGGGACACCGCAGTCGAGTGTCCAGGGACCGCCGGTGAGATTGACTTCACCGCCGATTCCCCCCTGAGTGACCCCAATTCACCCCAGGCATAGTAAATCAGGTAAAGCCCATTCACTTATTGCAAGCCATAGAATATACATATTCCCTGGTCATTTAAGTGTTTGGCCCAACCTTCCTGTCTTAAGCCATACCATCCCCCTAGGTTTTATAGCTCAACAGCGCCTCCCACTCGCTTGGCCCTGTCATAAACCCTAGCATTGGTATTAAGCTGAGACCTTTTCCCTCTCTATCTCTTCTTATGTTCTCATTTTTGTTTCATTTTTATTTCATGCCTTTTCTTTTAGTTATTTTCGGTTATTTTGTTTTGTTCTATTTGCTTTCCTTTAATTTTGTTTTCTTCCAGTTCACCTAAAGACAGAACCTGTAAGAGCCATCAAGGAAAGCTGAATAATAGATTGACGACCCAGCAGCCAGTGTCAGTAAATGACCCAGTAGGCTACCGCACTGTCAAAATTGTTATTTAGATCCGACACTTACCCACACAAATCGGCCCCACCTGGCCGCTCACGGCCAAGACAATAGGTGCCCGGCCTAGATTTCACTAACTGTCTGAACCAGTTAGTCAAAATTACACACACAAATTAAATAGTCACACATTGCTATAGCTCGCTAAAACCCTATACGGACTTGCATTGGCCTCTTTTGTGCTGTCTTTCTCTTGCCTACAGCCCAGTATGTCCCGTTCATCCAGCCCCACTGACCACTGGGATCACGTCGAGACCTGGTTGACCGCCATGACGACTGCGTTCCTGCCTAAAGCCACCGGTGACCTGCAGCACCTGAGCCAAGAACAGCTGGACGACGACTTGAACCGGCTGATGGCCCACGATCCAACCCAGAGCCACAGCCACAAGGAATGGGCCAAGATCGTCGGGTGCCTCGCTCACAACCTCATCGTCCAGGCACGACTCAGCGAAAAGAGCAACATCCACCTGGAGCAAGAAGCAGCAGCACTGAAGCTCCAGGCTGAGGAGGCCCGGAGGAACCAGGCCCACGCACAGAGTCGTCTAGATCAACTACTCCTCGAGGCCCAGGACCGGCACGAGACAGAGGATGAAACGGACCCACAGCTTCAGGAGGAAGTGGAGAGACTTCAAAATGCCCTAGCAGACCTTCGTGTAGATACAGAGCACAGAGAGCAGTTGGAGAGAGAATCCCAAAAGGAACTAAGGGAAAAACTCCAACAAGGTGAAGCTCTCCTAGCAAGAGCAGAAATTGAACTGAAAGAAAGGGACGGCAAGGCCATAGCCTGTGAAAACCACTTGCAAGCGGCCCGTGCCCAGATCCATGATTTGGTTCAACAAAAAGACTATTTAAAAGAAGAACTTGCAGCTGTTCACAGAGAACTTAAGTACGCTTACAGACTGCAGAGTGACCAGAAAGGGGAAACACACACCACAGAGTTTCCCCTGACAAGTGGGCCTATGCCTCCCCGTCAAGAGTTCCGAGCTCAAAAGGGGGATGAAAGCCCACTGCTCAAGATGTCACCAGCCAGTTTCCAAGAGCCCCCATCAGCAGCAAAGGGGTGGGAGCCTGCCCAGAAAATCTGTGCCCCCAGTCACGCCATGGCTCCCCAAGAACTCTACAAGCTGGCCAGAAACATCCCAACTTTCACCCCAAACCCTGCAGGAGGCCACGACGTGCACGCCTACCTGCAGGTCATAGACTTTCACCTGCAAACTATGGCTAACGTGACCACATGGGACAGACTTTATCCCCTTCGAGGTACGTCCAGCCGTGAGGTGCGGAGTTTCCTCGATCGGCAACCCGAGACTGTCAAATCAGACTACCAGCAGCTGCATCAGGCCCTGATTAGAGAGTTTTCGGACCCTGACTCAGACCAAGGGATCATCAGCGCCATGGACTTGAGACAGGGCCGACTGGAAACCCCGCAGGCCTACTACAACAGACTCCGACAGGCCTACTTTGGAGCACAAAACGAGCCAGGTATGGAGGAAGACTTCAACTTCAGAACTCTATTCCTTCGAAATCTGCATCCAACAGTAAGCCATCACTTGGGAGTCCTGGCCTGCCCACGTAGCATGTCCACCCGACAGCTACGGGACTTAGCCCATAAAGCTTATGCCAAGCAATAGACTGCTTCTGAAAAGACTGTGAGAAATCCAACAATTTGCCCCGTCTCTGACCACCGTTCAGAGCTGGCTCTAGAGGGCGCCCAGTAACACCACAGTGACAGACTTTTTAACAGAGAGTCAAGACCGTTCCAAGCCAGCAGAGAGCAGCACAACCGGCATGGTGCCCATCCTAAGCACCAGACCGGGCGCTCTGAAAGATTCTGGGACAAGCCACGTCAGTCTAACCACCCAAAGGGTGGAGCCACGTGAGATGCCAGCCGACGGCCCAGAAATGGACGACCTTCATCAGCCAGAGCATCCAGCCCAGATGGCCAGCAGCGGAACGGCTCGCGACACACCCCGAGCAAACTCAAGTCTGAGCACCCACCAGAGCAAAACAGTGCAGCTTCGTCTGAGTTAGCAGAGATCCTGAGGATTCTGAAAGAACTCATTCAGAAGAAACCTCGCGAGGGAGACAAGAAGGACAGGCCAGACTCCTTATGACTAAGTGTAAGGCCTGCACCCAACATCCTTCCTGACTGCCCTCCGACTAAACCAAGCACCCAAAGCACTGCGCACCAGTCACAGTCCACAGAACCAGACAACTCATTACCAAGTGACAGCGTCGCCCAATCACCTCAGATGACAGCTGCACTTCCTGATCAACACAACGCAAGTCATCACGCCAACAACCAAAATCCCAAGGTACCAGAGAGTGCTGTTCTGGTTGTCTGCCTCTCTAACGAGCCACATGATACCATCCCTAACTGCTTACCGATCACCACACAAACCCCAGAACCAAGACTCCTGGGAAACCTGATCGAAAAGGGAGTGGCCAGAAAACTACATCTAGCCATCACATTGGAGAATGAGGTGAGACTTGAAGCCCTGGTCGACACAGGAGCTGATCTCACTTTAATGTCATCTCAACTCTTTGACAGACTCCAAATTGAAGCTAAGAGACAAAATCGAACTTTGAAATCCCAAAAATGTGAGCTAAATGTGCAGTCATACAGCCAAAATGAGATCCAACTTAAACAGATCGCTCCCATCCATCTAACGATTGGTCCAATGAGTCTGGTACACCCTGTGTACATCTCACCAATGGACACATACCCCCTTCTCGTCGGCAAAGATCTGCTAGACCGCTTCGAGCCCCTATTGGACTTCAGACAGCTGAAAATTTGGGCTCAAGTGCGAGAACCTCTGCCTCTCCAGCCGCCCAGATCACCTGAGCCAGACTGTCAGGCCACAGAGGTCACGAGAAACCTTGCAGCCAGCCACGAGAACACTGTCTCAGCACCAGAGCAAAGTTCAAGTTCGCTACTCTGCACTTTTCAACTCACCATAGACTCTGACTGTCACTTCCCCAAGGTCATGACTGACCTCCAGCTGAATGATGTAACAACTACAGACATCATGCTCGCACTATGGGCAGACAACTCAGCCATCAGCCTAGCACTGTTCAAAGCCCTCATGGAAGACACACCAGACCTTCCGTCTGCCAGCAAGCACACCCGCTTCCCCTTGGACTCCTGCCTATCAACCATGGTAACTACCAAGGGCATCTGTGCTTTGAACTTGAAATGGAATGACCGGTGCCTCACTCACTACTTCCTGGTCCTTCCAGACCTGCCGCATAATGTCTACATAGGAGCAGACATCTTGATTCGCCTCAAGGCTCATGTGGATTTTATCAATGAGGTGGTGTGGGCCCCACCGACATCACAGCCACCTGTGGTTCCTGTCAACCCTGAAAACCTCCTGTCAGGCCAGACCATTCCAGAAGTCTGCACCTTAATCAATGAACAGGAAACCACAGTACCAGCTTACACCAAAGGGGTCGCTGTTCGGCTCAACATACGATGTGGCCAAACACTAAACCACATGCTGGGCTTCTTCCAACCTTCACCCGAATGTGTGGGATTGGACTCAGTCTGGAAGCCACACCACTCACTGAACTGTCATCCCGTGTAGTCTACATCCTGTTCAACAACTGCACAGCAATGGACATCAGGATTCCCAAGGCCTACCGCCTGGGATGGCTAGTGAGTCACGACTTCCATGACTTTGAACTCACCTTACCAGTCATTGGTCCAATCCCATCTTCGATGACCCCAGAAGGGAGCACAGACAACACAGTGTTCACAGCACCCTTCAAAATCATCTCCATCGCTTCTGTCATGCCGATGGCCAAAGATCAAGTGTGCAGAACAGAGCTGACAGAGGACCAACGTCTTGCAGTATACACAGTCACTAGCCAGCCTGCCTGCAAGACTGATGACAGTGCCGCACCTCTGACTGCCAACACGACAGGCGACACAACAACAGAGGAGCCGTATCCAGGATTTGAGACACAAGTCCAGCAAATCCTGAAAGAAGCAGATGCCATAAAGGACGATGCAGAACGCGAAGAACTCAGACAAGTCTGAGCCCACCCACCCACCCTTAATGTTGCAGCGATAACCCGCAGCAAACGACCTATTCCTGTGATGGTTCCAACATCACAGCCGCTTGCGCCGGCTCCACAAATTTCCAACAATGACATAGCTGACATGCAAGCCTCTGATTCTGCCATATAAACTATGCTAAACCACCTCTCAGACCCCTCCAACCACCCTATTACTACGTCTGAATTCACTGCTGCCTCAGGCCTCAGACGACTGCATGACGTCAAACACATGATGCGTGGGAAAGACAACATTCTGTGGTATGCCCCTGAGGACCTCACAGCGCAAAGGCTTGTGGTGCCACATTGCCAAAGGGGGGTCATGCTAATGTATGCCCACGACGCACCATGTGCCGGACATCACGGTACCAGAGCCACTTACGAGACACTGAAACAAGTGGCATACTGGCCGGGCATGCAGCAAGACGTGGCAGAATATGTCAGTGAGTGCCTGGTTTGCTGCCAATTCCAACCAGCAAACCCAAACCATAGAGCCCCACTGCAACGCAGAGGAGTCACATTCCCATGGTCAGACCTCCAAATAGACTGGGTAGGACCCCTGCCCAGATCGACGAGGGGCAACGAATACTTCCTCACGGTTGTGTGCCAGTTCACCAAGTGGGTAGAGTGTCTTCCAGCACCAAACGACACTGCCCAGACCACGGCATACCTCCTGATGAACCACATCTTCTCCAGGTTCGGACTGTTACTTAAAGTGAACTCGGACAGAGGCACTCACTTTACAGCTGAGATCATGCAGCAGAGTTGTAAACTCCTGGGAGTACAAGCTCAACTGCCCATCAGCCACCATTCCATCTCGTCCAGCCAAGTGGAACTAACAAGTCGAACTGTAGTCAGCATGCTGAGAAAGTATGTGTCTGCCAACCAGCAAGACTGGGATGGGAAACTTCCTTTTGTGCTCATGGCCATCAGAGCCACCCCGCATGAATCAACTCGTATGCCTCCCTTTGAACTAATGGCTGGGCGGCAAATGACACTGCCTCTGCACCTGCTGTATCAAACGGGAGACTCCAGCCTTGTCACAGCCTACACCACTCACCAGTATCTTGATGAACTACACCGGCACCTGAGAGCAACCTTTGCTTTCGCCCAGCATTGACTTCAAAAGAGTGCTGAAGGCCAGAAAAGCATATTATGACCAGAAAGCGTCACACCAGGAACTGGACATAGGCGATAGGGTCTGGCATTATAGCTTTGTCCAGCCGCCCCGGACAGCCTCCCATCGGCTGTCAAAGAAATTCCTGCCTCACTGGACAGGCCCTTATGAGATTGTGGACAAACTCTCCCCGGTCGCATATCGAATCAAACTGAGCCGGGGGCAGAAAGAGCCAATTTTCAAATGGGTCCACCGCAATCAAGTCAAAAGACATGTGGCTACGGGCAGAAAAAAAACTGGGAGGGGCCAATGCAAACTAAACTCAGTTGCAGACCCCACAGCAAAAAGACTGTCCTGACCAACCAAGGACACTCCTCGCTGATCAACCACTTCTCTCCCCATCTCTCTTTTCTCTCTCTCTCTTTCCTATACCAGGATGCTGCTGTGGCTCACTGTCCTGTGCCTCCAGCTCACTGTCCTTTGCCTCCAGCTCACGCTGCCGTCGGAACCCTGTTCAACATTGGCATGTCTAGCGTCAACGCAATGAGCCAGACTGAAATCCCACATCTGAGAGAACAGCTCGCAACACAGAGTGCAACCCTGCAGACCATCGGCAAATCATTGAAAGACACTGTGGTGGTTCTCAATACTCACAGTGTCCTGCTGAACCAAACTGAACTCAGTGAGACAACTGTTTTCCGTTTTCCAAAATGATTTTGCCCAAACTCAGCTAGTCACAGCCCTGATGACAGACATGCTGCGGGAAGTGAGCTCCTCAATTGACAGCTTAGCCATGGGCAGGATTCCTCCGTATCTGGTACCCCTGAGCCTTGTGCAAATAGTGCTGGCCTCTGCCACTACCAGCCCAGCAGATCCTCTTCAAGCACACCTTGCCTACTCTTTGGGTAGTGCCATCCCCTTGCACGTCGACCCTGAGCAAAGGGAGGTGGCCTTTCTCCTGAATCTACCCATCATCGAACCAAACAACATCTACAGACTCAAGGACCTGGTCAATGTCGGGTTTTGGCAAGGCAACACTCATATCAAGATACACACCCCCGATGTGGTGGCCTACCACGACAGCAACACACAGCTGTACCTGGCCCCCAACCTGCGTATGTGTACTTTGACAAAGGACATTCACTACCTCTGCCCTAGCAAGCCATTCCTCAGAGACAACACTGAAGGAATCTGCGGGTTGCAGCCCATGAGAAGTGACACCCGTTGCCCTGCCGAGGCCACGTCTCGCACCCAAGTCACTGAAACTCGAGCTGAGATTGTGGGTGATCGGTGGCTCGTCAACACTCCCACTCGTACGGCCACCCTGACTTACGATCAGCATGACACGGCCACCCGCACCAGCCTGCCCAACCAGAGTATGTGGATTCAAGTACCAAAGGGTGCCATCCTCCACCTTGATGATCTGCCGTTGTACCATCTCCCAAATGAAGAGTACTGGTCAGAGCTGGAAATCCCATCCTTCTTCAAGAATCACAACTCTAGATCCGGAACTGGAACTGAGGATTGAGGAAAGGGGGTCCCAGCTAATTGACATTACTCCCATCGACACGGCCCTCCAAACACTGTCCCGGCTGCCCATCCTGACCAACTCCCGCCGACACAGCTCTTTGCCTCTCTACGGTATTAGGCTACACCCTGACACTGGGCCTGGCCTTCATCCTGTTCAAAAAGGTCCACGAGATGCGAGAGTCCATGACCAAGAACACGGTCGCTCTCCCCCTAGGTTTCAAACGAAACCCACGGAAAAGAGGTACCAAAACAGATACCATGCCAAACCTCATCGAGATGGACTCTCAGCCTGAGGAACCAAAGGTTGAGTACAATTAGAAACCACCTGCCATCCGACCATCATGATCCACCTGCCATCCGACCATCATGATCCACCTGCCATCCGACCATCATGACTGTCGTCCGACGATGTCACACGGACTTCGTCAGACGAAAAGGGGGACTGTAGCGTCTGGAGTCTCTCTGGACAGGATCAAAGATGAGTCGATTCCACTATAAACGTCAGAAAGCCTTTTAGCCGTATATAAATTAGGTTCCGGTACCGAGGAGTCTGAGGAAGATGGCATCGTGGACAGTTTTGTGGCTTGGCTGAGGTAGAACAGACAGCACCGTTAGAATCCTGTGAGAACTTCAATCAGGACGCAATCTCTCCTCCTACCCCCCCCCCCCCCCTCACTCAAAAGATAAGAGGGGGCCTAGACACACAGGCTCCTTCCAATACACAGACACAAACATTTTCTTTATGTAACTTTAATTAAACTATCCCAGAATGTATATGATGATTCCTGTGTGTACGCATGCTCCCTATGTCATTGCCAACATAGTCATGATGTACGAACAATGTAAAGTCATGTAAGATGCTTGTATTCATGTGTAAGAATGTATCTCTGCTCTAATATCTCCCAGTCATACTGTGTTTGATATCTAAATATTCCTCTCTCTTTCTCTTAACCAACGGTGCACAGTAGATGATTATGAAATGCATCACATTATGTTACCCCCCCTTTTGAGTAGAAATGTACCAAGTATGACACCATCATAAATTAGGCAAATGAGGTCATAAACGGAGACAAAGAAAGTGTTCTCCCGCCTAAAACTCCCATATCTGATTGGTCATTTCAGAAAAGATGGGCGGATGTTAATGTTTCTTTAAAGGACAGTAACACCAACATATCTTTGCTCAGTCGGTGCAGTCGATAAACAACCCTTTTATCATCTCGGCTCGTCCCCTGGCCAGGCGGCTTCGGCCCTGGCTTGGCGGCTCAGTCACGTGGGTTGGTTCCTTTGAAGTCGGCGCGCTCCGCAGCCAGGCGGACAGGCAACGCGCGCCATCCCAGCGCGCTCCATCTCAGCGCTCAGTCGTCTTCTAAAACTCCGACGAGACAATCTTCTTTTCCTCCCCTTTTCGGCATTCGCTTCAACCACCTTCAAACTTCCCGCGGATCGAGAACGCTCCGGAAGGACCAAAAGAGAACATACTCCAGCTCAAAGAACTCTCTGAGAAGACTCACGCGCATTCTTTATACTCAGCACAAAACAACCCATGCAAGTATAAATTCCATCGAAATTTAGATGCGTTTTAAGATGTGTACCCCTGTTTAAGGTGATATTATTCGTTGCTGGCTCTCGGTGGTTATGTTTGTGAAATTGCCATTCCTGAACCTTTCCTTCCTCTCTTTCATTCTCTTCTTTTCATTCTCTTTCGTTACTATTCGTTGTTCTGTATATACATGTATTCTTTGTTTTAGTCGTATGTGTTCGTAGTATCAATTATTAAAACCATTGTATCCACGTTCGATTGTCATTGTTGCCGCTCACAAGGCATGGTCACTTTAATGTTCCGATCTAGCTACGAGCTCTCAAGTATCTTTGAATACTTTAATTAATATCATAATAGTTCGGAAAGTTTATTCTTCGTGACCAGAAGGATAATCTTCCCGAAGATTTGATAAGAAAGAATAAAACTTTGTGAGAATTGATAAAAGATTGTAGTACTGTTCGTTCGTTAAATGAACGGATCAGATGAATTTTGAATTAATTCTAATCCAAAGGTTATTCTGTAATGATTTAATATATATTCGTAGTTAATTGCAACCCATTGTCGTTAACTATATATATATTGCATAAATACCTAGGTTAGGTATTTCCCTTTTTGGGTGATTTGGAGATTTATAATTTAATCATAACCCGTTGCGATTAGTTATAAATAATTAAACATTAATACTCATAATTCCCTATTGAACTAATTTAATTTATTATTATTATATGCAGCCGAGTCGCTACACAGACTAGGCCACCATAGCTTCTCTATTTGCTTCCAAAGGGAGGGGTGAGTGGTGGGTGGGTGCAATTCACAACCTCACCGCTAGATGACGCTAAAATTTACACAGTGCACCTTTAAAGAGTGACTTGGTAACACTTGATTAATTTATTAATTAGTGATGCATTTTATGACCATGTTCAGAGTAAAAAAGACAATTGCTCACGTCTCAAACATTGTAATGTTAGTGTTCTGATTAGTAATAAATTGGTAATTCTATATAATTTGTCAGTTAGTTATTAGTTCATAATGAGGCTAATCTCATTCAATTGATTACCCAAAAAGGAATCTCAGTCTTAAATTTGCTATTACTTACTAATGTACTCATTTGTCCTGCATTACTTCCTGCATAGTTACCTATGGACCATTATTCTAAAGTGTTACCAATATTTTCAAAACTCAAAATAGTTTTACAAATGGCTGTAAATCATTGGTGCAGTCTACACAGTCTTAAATGCATTACTGCAAGCATCAAATATTTGTTTTCACAGATTGAGGGATTATTCAAAATTATGTTCTGTAATAATCAACAGCATGACATGCAGTAGATATTGATGGAGCTTAAGTACAGTACACAGATTAACAGATATCCACTTTGAGACAGGCAGGTGAGGTAAGCAAGTTAGAAAAGTCTGTGAAACCATCTGCAATCACGAACTGAATGTGAGCACACAGTAGGAGGCTCTCAGGGAGGCAGAGGAGGGACTTTGGGGGAGGTGTGTGAAGTGTCATTAATCTTGAGGTTGATGGAGTTTATGTGTGTGTGTGTATGTTTGTGTATTCCCTGCTGTTTCCTGTGTTTGCAGGGTTCTGGATGAGGTTCTGCAGAAACTAGTGCATCTCGTGCAGGAGGAAGAGTGTGTGAGTGTTTCACAAGCACACACACATATACACGTGGACATAACTCTTTGTTTCCTGTACGCATCTTACACCCTCTCTGCTTTCAAACACACACGCAGAGTACAAAAGCTCTCTAATGGTCTGCTGTGTGTATTACAGCACTAGTGATTCATCCATCCTTCCTTCACTCTCTCTCCTTCTTTCTTTATAATATCTCTCCTTCAGGGCACGTAGTCCTCTCACTGCAGATATCGCCTCGCTTGATCAATTATTAAGCACTGTTTTTGCAGATCACAGACATTGCAATCTCACACACACACACATACACGCTCTTCTCTCTCTCTCCCTCTGGTTGCTCTCCTTTTTTGACAGGCCCTGCAGAGCTTGTCTCTGGCTGACTCTAGGCTGCGTTCAAGGGGCACGGTGCTCGTGAACGCTCTCGGCAGCAACGCCTGTCTGAAGAAGGTGGACTTGAGTGGGAACGGACTTGATGACACAGGAGCGAGGATGCTTAGTAAAGCCCTGCAGATCAACACCACGCTCAGGTAGTCTGCCGTAGGGAGAACAGGGTTACATATACTACCAATTATAGAAGAGATGATTCGAGATGATAGGTACATACACTGTCTCTTGGGGCCAGATTTACTAACAGCTTGCACCTGTGCAAACCATCTTTTGGTTTTAAAAAAACTACTGTCAGGAAGGTGTGGACAGGGTTATTTTTGTGGTCGACCTTATTGCATATGCATTTGTTAGTGGGAGGAGAGTATTTAATTTGAATCATGCAAGGTAATTTACTAAGGTTTGCGTTTGTTGATTTACTGGTATTTGTGCCATTATTTAACGGCCAAAAAAGCATGTCTTAAAGGGATAGTTCACCTAAAAATGAAAATTCTGTCATTAATCACTCACCCTCATGTCGTTCCAAACCTGTAATACCTTAGTTCATCTTCGGAACACAAATTAAAGGAACACGCCAACTTTTTGGGACTTTAGCTTATTCACTGTATCCCCCAGAGTTAGATAAGTCCATACATACCATTTTTATCTCCGTGCGTGCCATAACTCTGTCTGACGCACCCACCGCTAGCCTAGCTTAGCACAAAGACTGGAGGTAAACGGCTCCATCTAGCCTACTGCTCAGTAAGTGACAAATCTGGTCCTAGATCTTCTAATGATACATCCTTTTTCATAGAAAGCTTTGTAGATTTCAGCAAAATTATGATTGCACATAATTAATTTTGTTCGACATCTTCTACCCGTTGCATTTTTTCCCCCTTTATTAAATGTTTTGGTTAATTTGCTAATGGGTCATTTTTAAATATGGTTTATAACATGATTTTATAACTTTGTCTTTTTGTCTATTAAATATAAAATAGTTTGACACATTGTTTTGCAGTTTTTTAAAAACTTTTTGAATTGCCTAAAATATCCATTTTAAATGTATGTATTTGTTTGTTTGTTTGATTATTTATTTGAATATTTATGTATGCATTTATTTAAGCCTTTACATTGCTAACACATTTATTTATTTTTGCTTATTTTGTTTTCTCTGGGCTAAGCAGTAGTGCAAGCAGAACAAAATAGGCAATTAATAATGATTTCTTCAAGTTGGAAAATGAACAGTTTTGACAATGACCCTAATTATTTTCTCTATTTAACACATTTTACCATATTTAAAATAGAATTCAGCAGATTTTTCCTCAAAATCAGTGCTGAAAATGTACAAAATGCATGCAGATTCCATTCGGGTGTACTTATTAATAATAAATAATGCATAATGGTTCTTGTAATACTATTTAAGAATGTCATGGTTTGTTTCTTTCTTGTAGAAGTGTGACGTGGGATCGGAATAACACAAGTGCGACGGGTTTCCAAGATGTGGCTCGAGCCTTAGAACAGTATGACACACACACACACACTCTCACATTCATATCATGCACACTCACCCATGTGAGAACTGACTCACTCATCCCTCTGCAAACTTATTCACAGCATGCTGTTACTGGGAAAAAATAAGAACTTCAGTCCATGCCTACATGAATGTGTTTGCTATTGCACAGTCTTTCATCACCTCTCCGACCTGCCTGTGATGCACAATTAGAGCATTGTTCTGGAAACACCTCTGTTCCCTGGAAAGCTACACAACTATTATTTAATGTAGAAACTTTTGAGCAGACTTGAACTTGCATTCAGAATCATCGTAATCATCGTGAGAAAGTTGTTTTCAGTACTGAATGCTTTGAAAACTGTTGAAAGAAACATAGTACTCTGTTAAAAGTTAAAAAGAAAGAAAAACAGAAGAAGACAACATTTTCTAACTTGCTGGAGCTTATTAATCTCTTGTGTGGCCATGTTTGAGGGAAACTTTAATAATTTTTGCTCTGTCCTCAGTAACTTCACTCTGCAGTACATGCCCATCCCACTCAGTGATGTCACACAGGCGTACCGTAGCGCCCCTGACAGGACAGAACAGGCACTAACCAAGGTAAGAGTGCTAATTTTTTTTATTTTGAAGAAGTGGTAACACTTTAGTTTGGGGACCAATTCTCCCTATTTGCAAGTTACTTATTAGCTTGCATATTGCTAGCATATAGCCATTCCCTAGCAGCTCCATGACAGGTATGAAAGCATTGCTGTGAGGGATAGACTTAAGGCCCCGATATACTTAAAGCAAAATCGAAGAACAAACTGATGTGGCGTCATTTCGAACAAAATCAGGAACCTTTGGAATTAGTTTTGGGAGTTCGAAAAAGCTTGCCAAAGCAAACTTTCTGGTAAACACCTTTGCACCATTAGTCTGTGGCGGAGGCTCCGCCTTCTTTCACATGGAAATCTTTTTCTGGTTAATTTCTGCTGCGAATGAAAACATGAACACACTGGAGAGCTGCTTTATAGTAGAAAAAGAATTTGTATTTCTTATGAAACAAGACACTGACACTGTTTTTAATATTTAATACAGTAAAGCTGCTTGATTTTAGCACGCCTTGTTGGCAAACGCTATTTACACTAGCTCCGCCTAACAATGTCTGGTTGGGCCACACAAGATTAAAAAAAGACTTGCATGTTTCAACATCTTCAGTGGCGTAGTCAGTAGAGTGTAAGGCTCATTGAACTTGGTTTTGACGCAATTGACCCAGGTTCAAATCTGCCTTTTGCAGAGCTCGCCCTTCTCCCTTTTCCCATCACATATCACATCGGAAAGGCATTTACTTTCAAATAAAAATGAAGAAAATGTTCTAAGAGTGGAAATAAAGTGCCTAATGAAATGTTTAATAATAATAAAATATTTATTGGGTAGGGTTAGGGGCAGGTGTAGGGAGGGCTTTTATTGTCCCATTAAGGTGGCATCCATTTTTCATGAGCTGAACTCAAAGATTTAAGACTTTTTCTATGTACACAAAAGGCATATTTCTCTCAAATATTGTTCACAAATCTGTCTAAATCTGTGTTAGTGAGCACTTCTCCTTTGCCGAGATAATCCATCCACCTCACAGGTGGGGCATATTAAGATGCTGATTAGACAGCATGATTATTGCACAGGTGTGCCTTAGGCTGGCCACAATAAAAGGCCACTCTAAAATGTGCAGATTTACTGTATTGGGGGGGTCCGAAAACCAGTCAGTATCTGGTGTGACCACCATTTGCCTCACGCAGTGCAACACATCTCCTTCGCATAGAGTTGATCAGGTTGTTGATTGTGGCCTGTGGAATGTTGGTCCACTCCTCTTCAATGGCTGTGCGAAGTTGCTGGATATTGGCAGGATCTGGAACACGCTGTCGTATACGCCGATCCAGAGCATCCCAAACATGCTCAATGGGTGACATGTCCGGTGAGTATGCTGGCCATGCAAGAACTGGAATGTTTTCAGCTTCCATGAATTGTGTACAGATCCTTGCAACATGGGGCCGTGCATTATCATGCTGCAACATGAGGTAATGGTCATGGATGAATGGCACAACAATGGGCCTCAGGATCTCGTCACGGTACCTCTGTGCATTCAAGATGCCTTCAATAAAAATGCACCTGAGTTCGTTGTCCATAACATACGCCTGCCCACACCATGGGCCACTTGATCCACAACGTTGACATCAGCAAACCGCTCACTCACCCGACGCCATACACGCTGTCTGCCATCTGCCCTGTACAGTGAAAACCGGGATTAATCCGTGAAGAGAACACCTCTCCAAAGTGCCAGATGCCATCGAATGTGAGCATTTGCCCAGTCAAGTCAAGACCCCGATGAGAAAGACGAGCATGCAGATGAGCTTCCCTGAGACGGTTTCTGAAAGTTTGTGCAGAAATTCTTTGGTTATGCAAAACGATTATTGCAGCAGCTGTCCGGGTGACTGGTCTCAGACGATCTTGTAGGTGAAGATGCTGGATGTGGAGGTCCTGGGCTGGTGTGGTTACACGTGGTCTGCGGTTGTGAGGCCGGCTGGATGTACTGCCAAATTCTCTAAAACACCTTTGGAGACAGCTTGTAGTAGAGAAATGAACATTCAATTTATGGGCAACAGCTCTGGTGGACATTCCTGCAGTCAGCATGCCAATTGCACGCTCCCTCAAAATTGCAACATCTGTGGCATTGTGCTGTGTGATAAAACTGCACATTTTAGAGTGGCCTTTTATTGTGGCCAGCCTAAGGCACACCTGTGCAATAATCATGCTGTCTAATCAGCATCTTGATATGCCACACCTGTGAGGTGGATGGATTACCTCTGCAAAGGAGAAGTGCTCACTAACACAGATTTAGACAGATTTGTGAACAATATTTGAGAGAAATAGGCCTTTTGTGTACATAGAAAAAAGTCTTAGATCTTTGAGTTCAGCAGCTCATGAAAAATGGGGGCAAAAACAAAAGTTTTGCGTTTATAATTTTTTTCAGTGTAAATATAATCATTTACACTCTATGCTATTATTGCATCCTGTTAATGTACAGCAATACTGAGGTGCAAATAGTATGCCAAAATAAAATAGCCTATAAATAGCATCTAATTACTATTTACACATATTGCAAAAAACTGCTACTTTTCAATGGTGTAAATAGCATCTACCGCTATTTGCATTTATTATAAATAACATGTATCGCTAGGAAAATATGCTATTTACACTTGGTGTAAATAGAATCTAGTTGCTATTTGCACTTAGTGTAAATAGCAATTATTGCTAAGAAAAATACTATTTTTACTTAGGCAAATAGCCGCTGCCAATATATAAACGTGACTTTACTAGAGTTCCTAATGCAGAGCTTGTGCAAACATATCCACGTTGCTATGATCAGATGCTTTTCTTATGCTTTATTATAATGTTTGCTGCTTTCTCAATTTACTTGTGTTTATTTTGTTATTGAGAGGAAAGTGTGTAGCCCATATTTACATATTCATCTAAACATCGCTCTCAGCAGAGTGGGCGGCTCTGAATGTTCGCTAATAGTATATCACAGGTCATGAATTTCCAAATTCATTTTACCCCTAAGCGAAGAACTAAAAATAACTTCACCGTGATTATATCGGGACCTTTAACGTGTTTTCAATGGCATCTGCTGTAAAAAGCTATATAAAGCTCCTAGATCACTTATCATTTTCCACAGCTCATACTGTCGGGAGGTTTTGGTCTACTGAAATTTCTTGTAAAGATATTTTTGCAGTGTTTCATCAGCAAAACATTCCAAAACACATTAAGTAACAGTACAACCCATTAAAGAGGTGTAAACATCAAAGATGGCGCTGCTGTGAATAAGGACTATTGGCTGTTTATTCACAATCACGAATATTTGGTTACATTCTTGGATTTCATAGTAGATGTGACTAATTCATTCAAATTAATTAATTCATGTTTTTCCATGATATGACTTCTTTAAATAACTCTGTGTGTCCGGCCTGTTTTGAGATTAACAGTCCCAAGGTGGTCGAAATGTTTATGCATGTTTAATGAGCCCGGAGATATGAAACTTTTACAAGGTCAACGCTGAGAGAGGGACACAGCAGACAATACATTTATCTTTCATTAATTCGCAGCATAATTGCAATCATTTCCACATGACTGCATGGCTTATCTGAGCATCAGAGTTCTTTTATTTGACATTAATGAGTATTCTCTCCCTCATTCTGTCTGTCTGTCTTCCTGTGTCTCTCTCAGATCCAGCGGGCTCTGTTAAGGAATAACCAGACTCAGCGTTTCTCTCAGAAACAGGCTCTTCGGTTGCATCAGGGCCTGGTCACTAGTACTGCAGAACAGGTACAGATCACTTCCTGACCACCGCCTCAAATTCACATGCTCATTGTCTCTCTTATTCTTCACTACTGCAGATCCGTCTCACTGACATCACACTTCTAGTATGTGATCATGTTGATGATGGTGATGATGAGGGTCTCTGGGTCAGAGTTTGGGTCAGTTCTATTTCAGTTCTGCCGGTTCGGATCAAATGAGTTTAATTGGTGGCTAAATTGCAAGTTTCATTATATGCATTTTCTGTAATATGTGAATTAAAATGGCCTTGATTAAAAGTGTCAGTAACATATTTCAGGGTCAAATGCCACTCTTTTTTGTGGAAGCAGAATTGCATAATTATCTCATTTAAATTCTCAGTTAGGGTTTTAAAGTTGCAGTGTGTTATTTCAGTGCCACAGGTTGTCCTCTCACAAATAAATGGCATTGGTTGAAGCAGAAATATGTTGGACCCAAGGAGGTCTAACATGCTCTACTGTTTAAAAGTCTGGTAACAGTATTTTTTTATTTTCATGAAAGTAATACTTTTAATTCAGAAAGAATGCATTAAAATGATCAAAACTATTTCAAGTAAATGCATTGTTTTGTCTATTCACCAAAATTTTTTTATGGTTTTCACAAAAATATTAAGCAGCACAACTGTTTTCAACATTGATAATAATAATAAATGTTTCTTGAGCAGCAAATCAGCATATTAGAAAGATTTATGGAGGATCATGTGACACTAAAGACTGGATGCTGAAAATTCAGCTTTGCCATCCCAGGAATAATTTACTTTTAAAATATATTAAAATAGAAAACAGTTATTTTAAATCGTAATAATATTTCACAGTGTTACTATTTTTACTGAATTTTTTGATCAAATAAATGCAGCCCTGGTGAGCATAAAACTACGTTCAGACTGCAGGTAAATGTGGCCCAAATCCGATTTATTGGCTCATATGTGATCTGTTTTTGTCATGACAGTGTGAACGGCACAAAAATTTCAATTCGGATTTGGGCCACTTCAATATGTGGTCCTAAATCCGATACAGGTCAGATGTTTTGCAATGTGACCTCAGTCTGAACAGTTATATCATAATTAATGTGACTTTTACGTCACTCTAGTCTAGAGCAACAATCAATTCTGCGCTCATTGGAGTCACTTCAAAGATTGTACATACCTGAAGTTATCAAGACAGTTGTGAAAGGTAGTCAGTGAAGGACAGTGATGTGTCCGAACTTATAAGTATTACAGTGACTGCTCTAAATACAAGCAAAACATGAGGGCTCGTATTATAAATGTTTAAAAACTCTGCTCTCTTTTTTTGCATCCTCGTTTTTGTTTTTTTATATTGTCTGTGCATAAATTCGCTAGCTTCCGCGGCAGATTACACTATAAATAAACGCGTAATCACTTACTTTAATGTTGTCCGTGTTTACTTCCGTAAGACAGCGTGCTGCGTGATGTCTTTTTATCATTTTTTTGCGCATGCGGGTCAGTCCATATCATGACCATGATCTGTTCCCACTGGAATCTGATATTGGCCACATTTAAAACAACAATGGGAACAGCTATACAAAAATCTTTTATACAAAAAAATGTATTGCGGATCTGAGCAATAAATCGGAAATTGAGCACTAAGGCTTGCAGTGTGAACTGAGAGATTTCTTAAAAAAAAGAAATTCTGTATAGTATAACTGTAGAGAGGAATTCTATCCATTAGCATTCCCATTCAGGTCAGCCTGTGAATGGATTGCTTATATTGGTCTCTTCACAATAAACTGTGATAAGAGAAAGTTTTTACCATAAAAAAACGACACGCATATAATTTAAACATTTGT
Source organism: Rhinogobio ventralis (assembly GCA_039654625.1). Classification (NCBI taxonomy): domain Eukaryota; kingdom Metazoa; phylum Chordata; class Actinopteri; order Cypriniformes; family Gobionidae; genus Rhinogobio; species Rhinogobio ventralis. The sequence goes on along the minus strand of CM077200.1, from coordinate 12,832,368 downwards.
GTGTGTGCGTGTGTGTGAGCATCTCTTTTACTTGCTAATGTGAACTCCGACTAATGTGATCTTTACTCTGTAATTGTTAGATCAAACTCACACAGCGATCTCTCTCTCTCTCTCTGTGTTTTGCTCTGCCTTTCTTTCTCTCTGTCTCTGTCTTTCTCTCATCCTGCTGTCCCAGGTGATGGAGCGTCTATGCGTACGCGTGCAACAGCAGGTGTGTGTGTTGAGAGGAACAGGTGAAGGGGAAGAGCTACAAGCTGCCAGACAGGTCCTCAAGGAGGCCAGGAACTCTCGAGCTGTGAGTGTGTTTGTGTATTTACCTGTCAAAAGTTTGGACAACCACTGTCACATGCTTTATTACACTGTAAAATCCAACAGTGATTCTGACTAACACTTTTTAGTTCACTTTACTTAATGTCTTAACAATTGTAAAAATCTAGTAATCTGTACATTCACATACTATTTTACTCAGAAAACCCAAATTAAGATTAATTGATTGGTTTGAGTGCCATTTTGTCAAGCAAAAAAAAAAATTTTTTTAGGCGGTGCACTTCTTAATAGACTTTTTACTCATGTCCTCCACTTCTGCAGTTTTTCTCTGTTTGCATTTACTCATTTTTCCAAAGTCATCTTGAATGTTGAATTGTCGATACAACTAAAAAATCTGAGAGATAAGCTGACATTCATAAATTGATGTTGATTTTCCTAAAATGTTTTTGTGATCACCATTATGGTGATCAGTATTCCCTTTGGTTGGGCACATGGAACTGTAGGACGTGAAGGAATTATACACTATACACTATCATTAAAATGTTTATGATCAGAAATGTTACTTTTATTCTCTAACAGAGCTGTGACAGTAGTGACAGTAAAGACATTAATAATGTTACAAAATATAAAAAAAAAATGCTGTTCTTTTGAACTTTCTATTTATCAAAGAATCAGTTGATATATATTTGTACATACATGCATACATTTGTATATACATATGTTTATTTGTAATATTTAAATATTTTACAATGAGGAACATTTTTACAGCATTTATTAATGTAGGTAAATTATCATTTATAAATTATTCTACTGTTCATTGTTAATTCATGTTCTTTCATAATACATTCTCTAATGTTAATTTATACAACTTAAAATTTTCAAATTAATTAGCATATGTACAAAGTAGCACTTTTAGTTTAATAAATGTTGTAAAATAATTGTTCATTGAATTAACTAATGTTAACAAATTTTTAGGCACATTTTAGGCACATTTATGTTTGCTTACAAAACTAATTTAACCTTTAAAGTAAAAGATTTTAAGATCATGAGAAACAAATTCAGTCAAGTTTGTCTACATTTTTGACTGGAAGATTAAATTACATATATAGTATATAATTTATTATTTTACACCATTGCTTGGACATTTTAGTTATGTGGATTTTTTTCTGTAATCACATTAATGTTGATATTTGCTTAACATCATTTAATATATATAGTAGGAGATGGCTATACAGTAATATTCAATCAGATTTTATTTATGTGTTAAATGCAGATATTTGAGTTATTTCATGTGTTCTCTGTTAATTAATTTAAGGAACTTCCACTACTATTGCTTTTATGAGCAAACATTAAAAGTTAAAGACATCACCTGCATGACTCCCTTGTAACAGAACCCTCATAGCGGTCAGTGAGAGATCATGACTGGCATGTGAATTATGTCTGCACTGTCCTCTAGCTGTACCCCTCTCTGTGTGAACTGGCCCACGTGCTGTCAGTGGACGGGCCGGTGAGACAGAGGCTGGACTCCCTGGCCGGAGAACTTGCCAAAGCAGCTGATAAGGAACTTCAGGTGATGTTTCTTTCTCTCATCACTCATCCTGATTTATATCTGCTTTCTTGTTCTATTGGACTTGAAAGGCGTGATGGGTGATTGATGATGGTGTATTTGCGCAGGTCATTGTGGACTCCATGGTGTCTCTGTGCCGGGAGCTGTGTCCGCTTTCTTGTGCCGCAGCAGAGTGTCTCTCTCCTCCCCTCTCCTCCATCTCAGAGCGCGTGTCCATCCCTCGTTCATCCATCCGCACTGCTCTGATGGAGAGAGCAGCTCAGGACATCAACAGAGCTCTGGAGTAAGAAACTTGGGTGTTGAGTGGTTGATGTTTCTCAAATTAACACCTTGAGAATTATACCAAAATGTTTGTGAAGTCAGTTCACTCATCGGCCATCTTTATAACGCTCCCGGGCAGCAGCTTTCAAAACAACTGTCTACTTGAAATAACTAAAATGTGTGCAACACAGGACCAAAAATCTGCAAATTAAATTAAATTAAATTAAATTAAATTAAATTAAATTAAATTAAATTAAATTAAATTAAATTAAATTAAATTAAATTAAATTAAATTAAATTATCCAATTTAGTTATTTAAAAGATCCCTTGATTTAGATTCTTTTTTATATTGATTCATCTTGCACACATGAGTGTAACCAGATTTTTGTCCAGTCATATGCTCTCTGCACTCATTAGCCACTGTGTTCACAGTTGGAATTCCCAGCATGGTTTTAACATGATCTAACATGTATTTTTGTGTCTCCATTTTTCTCACTCTTAGGGAGGTGAAGCTATCTGTTGTCTCATATCTCACCAACTCTATAGTGGACCAGATCCTACAGGAACTTTATGCCACACACAAAACCCTGGTACTACAAACCAATTTCTCTCTCCATTCGTCTGTTCATTCTGAGCACGTGCACACGCATCGCTCTTCCTCACGCATCTGTTCGTCATCACAGCTCCGGCAGGTTTCACAGATGAGACGGCTGGAAGACGGGGGAACGGCCAGGCGCGCGCACAGACACGGCGACATACTGGATGTTGTGGAGGATGACTTTGGCATCAGCATAGTGAGTGTGTTACGTGAATCACTCACAACTGACTCATCTGTGTGTTTGGTGGTATTTACAGTATCTGTCATCTCTTGTAACTCAGCGGTCTCATCATCATCTGCTCAGTTTGCAATGTTCTCACTCACTTCTGTCGTTCTGCACCCAGGACACAATCGCCATTAAGAAACGCAGCTCCAGGACCAGACGCATTCGTCCCGTGTCCAACAGACTCAGTGAGTCACACACACACACGTTATGTAGGATGAAACCAGGACTATCATTCATATTTTAGTTAACACTCATTCAGTGCTTTCAAGTCTTGTATACTTCACACATTTTTCGGTTTAAACCCATTCATTATTTATAGCATATTTTAGCTCAAATTTATAATATTTATATAGCATTTATTAGGCCTGTCGATTTATCATGTTAACTTCATAATTCTTTTTTAAACAGATCAAAAATGTAAGTTAAAGTGTTAGTTCACCCAAAAATTTAAATTGTCCCATAATTTTCTCACCCTCAAGCCTTTACTCACTGCTCAAAATATCCTGGCTCTTCCAAGCTTTATAATGGGAGTGAATGGTGCCTTAGGTTTTAAAGCCCCAAAAAGCGCATCCATCCATCATAAAAGTAATCCATATGGCTCCAGGGTGTTAATAAAGGCCTTCTGAAGCAAAGCTTTTTGTTTTTGTTTTTGTAAGAAAAATATCCTATTCAATTATCTTATATCTTATATCAATTATTATAACTATAATCACTGGCTTCCGGTAACTGCCATACGTGAGTCTAGTTCCGGTGGAAGAGTGACCTCTGAAGAGCCAGGATATATTTTAATGTAATGCCGATTGTGTTTGGCTGAAAGAAGAATGTCATATACACCAAGAATGGCTTGAGAGTGAGTAAATTATGGAATAATTTTCATTTTTAATGAAATAATTTAATTTTTTTTTAACTAATCCTTTAAACATATAAAAACAGCACTGATAAATAAATCAACAATTGACTTTTAAAGCCACTTTTTGTCATTCAGTGCTTTTGTCTGCCACAATGCCTTCATTTGAGTGCAAAAATGTATGTGATTATTTGCGAATAATTTGATTAATTCATTAATTAGCATATCATGTAATTAATTTGATGTGATTCACTGTCCTCTAGGTTTAGGTGACGACCCTAACTCCTCACCTTTAGTGTCCACTCCTCAGACATCTGCTCCCCTTTCGCGCTCTGCATCATGGGAAGGTCTGTCCACCCTGCCCACACAGGGTTCACCTCTGCGTCATGTGACCCACGTCAGACCGCGGCCACCACGAAGGCACAGGACTGCACATGCTCCTTTTGAGACGGTAAGAACCACACTATTATTGCCAGTACTTTTAATGTATCTTTATATAGCAAAAACATTTTTATTGCTAAAATAAAAACACCTAACACTGCACTCTGACCATTTCAGGCTTTGCCTCACATTGTCTCATCATTGCCCTCTAGTTTGATATTAACCACATATTCATTTTTCATCATATATTTTTGTGATCACTATTTTCTTTAATTCAGTTTGATGGAAACGCTTGGTAACGAGTCATACAGGGGCCTTGGTGTATTGTGGGAGAACACGATCACATCAAACTGATTTCTCTTATTTAACCTGTAATTAAATCTGCTGCAGACATAGACACGTTTAGATTCGCACCTCCAGAGGCATTCTTTATCATGTTGTTGTTGTTGAATAGCTTGTATCCCCTGTAGTTTTCTTGTAACTTCTATTATTCCGCTGACTAGTGAACAAATCAGTTCTGGATTCTTAGAGAAAAAAACACTCACAAAAAATCTGCAATTAAATATGATTTGTAGTAAATTAAGTCAAAATCACGCTGGTTTATGGATTCTACAGAAGCTATTCTTCAAAAATATGCTAAATATGAAATAGAAACGGGTTAACCAACAGCCATTCAAGCTGTTACCAGAGGAGGGGGGGTGATTTTAATCACGTTCTCTTGTTAACGTGATTGTTCTCAGAAATCGAACTAAACGTAGACCCAGATGTTTTCTGTATGGTCTCCAGAATTACAGCACCAAGCATTAAAGGCTCTCTCCTTTTCAATCACTTCTGATCAGTCTAAATGCCTGCAAGCCGTGTCTTTGTTTTGTCTGTTGATCAAATTAATGCACGGACATAATACTGAGGAACAAAACCCAGATGGTGAGACACAGTACTATGACAGCATCATCCTCTAACACAAATTTAGAGAGATGATCTACTCCAGTCCCGGTCCTCAAAAGCAGACATCATCATCATCATTATTTCTCTTGTCGTCCTGTAGCACTGCTCGGAGAACGGTGGGGTGTCTCTATTGGATGATGGACTGCCTGACTTCTACACCAAGAGAGTTTTACCAGACAGGTGCTTTAGTACTTAACACTTCTGTGTAGTAATGAAATATAACAATGAAGGTGTCACATTTGCCCACTTTTTAAAGGTTGAAGGGATCTGGGCATGCATAAATGTAGACATTATCTTATCTCTGACACCCTGACTTTCTGCCTTGCAGTCAGCTGTCATCCCACCATCACGCTCAGGCTCTGAGGAGGAAGAAAAGACGCAGTGTGCTGTCAATCTTTTCAGGATTCAGAAAGAATCGAAACTCTACCATATCATATCAGGAGCCAGACCCTACAGGAAGGGGCGGGGCCTGCGGGGAGGAATGTCGCACTAAGTGAGTCCTTGGTAGCACTTTATTTTACAGTCCTGTTCCCTATGTACCTATTATAGTAATTGCAATAACTGGGTAATAACTAGGTACTAAACCTACCCCTAAACCCCTAACCTTAACCCATCTAGTTGCCTTATATTACCTAGTACTTTCTTAGGTAGGTACACGTAAGTGCACGTGCTGTAAAATAAAGTGCAGCCGAGTCCTTCATATGTTAAACCCCAGTAGTGGCCAAAAGTGGGTTACACTTTAATTGTTACATTAATTATATATTGAAGTACAGAGTAATATTAATTAAATACATGTACTTACTATAGGGTTATGGTAGGATTATGGTTTGGTTGAGGGTTAGTTGCATGCAATTATGCATAATTTAATGGTATTACTATGGTACATGTAACATATGTAACAAGGACACTGTAAAATAAAGTGTTACCCTTTATTTTAAAGTGTCATTGTTACAGTGTAATTACAGGGAGTGCAGAATTATTAGGCAAATGAGTATTTTGACCACATCATCCTCGTTATGCATGTTGTCTTACTCCAAGCTGTATAGGCTGGAAAGCCTACTACCAATTAAGCATATTAGGTGATGTGCATCTCTGTAATGAGAAGGGGTGTGGTCTAATGACATCAACACCCTATATCAGGTGTGCATAATTATTAGGCAACTTCCTTTCCTTTGGCATAATGGGTCAAAAGAAGGACTTGACAGGCTCAGAAAAGTCAAAAATAGTGAGATATATTGCAGAGGGATGCAGCAGTCTTAAAATAGCCAAGCTTCTGAAGCGTGATCATCGAACAATCAAGCGTTTCATTCAAAATAGTCAACAGGGTCGCAAGAAGCGTGTGGAAAAACCAAGGCGCAAAATAACTGCCCGTGAACTGAGAAAAGTCAAGCGTGCCACTTGCCACCAGTTTGGCCATATTTCAGAGCTGCAACATCACTGGAGTGCCCAAAAGCACAAGGTGTGCAATACTCAGAGACATGGCCAAGGTAAGAAAGGCAGAAAGTCGACCACCACTGAACAAGACACACAAGCTGAAACGTCAAGACTGGGCCAAGAAATATCTCAAGACTGATTTTTCTAAGGTTTTATGGACTGATGAAATGAGAGTGAGTCTTGATGGGCCAGATGGATGGGCCCGTGGCTGGATTGGTAAAGGGCAGAGAGCTCCAGTCCGACTCAGACGCCAGCAAGGTGGAGGTGGAGTACTGGTTTGGGCTGGTATCATCAAAGATGAGCTTGTGGGGCCTTTTCGGGTTGAGGATGGAGTCAAGCTCAACTCCCAGTCCTACTGCCAGTTTCTGGAAGACACCTTCTTCAGGCAGTGGTACAGGAAGAAGTCTGCATCCTTCAAGAAAAACATGATTTTCATGCAGGACAATGCTCCATCACACGCGTCCAAGTACTCCACAGCGTGGCTGGCAAGAAAGGGTATAAAAGAAGAAAATCTAATGATATGGCCTCCTTGTTCACCTGATCTGAACCCCATTGAGAACCTGTGGTCCATCATCAAATGTGCGATTTACAAGGAGGGAAAACAGTACACCTCTCTGAACAGTGTCTGGGAGGCTGTGGTTGCTGCTGCACGCAATGTTGATGGTGAACAGATCAAAACACTGACAGAATCCATGGATGGCAGGCTTTTGAGTGTCCTTGCAAAGAAAGGTGGCTATATTGGTCACTGATTTGTTTTTGTTTGGTTTTTGAATGTCAGAAATGTATATTTGTGAATGTTGAGATTCACAAATAAATAATTGAAATGGGTATAAATTTGTTTTTTGTTAAGTTGCCTAATAATTATGCACAGTAATAGTCACCTGCACACACAGATATCCCCCTAAAATAGCTAAAACTAAAAACTACTTAAAATATTGATACAAAAATATTCAGCTTTGATATTAATGAGTTTTTTGTGTTCATTGAGAACATGGTTGTTGTTCAATAATAAAATTAATCCTCAAAAATACAACTTGCCTAATAATTCTGCACTCCCTGTATATATTTAAGTACTAAGTAATAATAATTAACTGTAAAATAAAGTGTTACCCAAAAGTGATGTCCGGAAGGGATATTTGGTTTTAATTGCCCTACAAGTTTGATTAAACCATAAAAATATGAGGAAAATATTTTGTTTAAATGTTATATAAATGTTAAATACGAGGGAAGAACAAAACACTAAACTTGGTTAAGGTATTTATCTGACAAAATTATTTAGCAAAAAGTGCTAATATAGCTACAGGTTTTATTTTACTATGCAAAAAAAAAAAATCTCACAGGAAAAAGCATACATTGACTACAGCATAATCAGTTATTAATATTTTCATTACGTTATCACAAATAAAACAATTCAATCACAAGCACAACTATACAATATGCTTAAAAAATCTGAATAATGGATTATGTTAATTTTCTCAGGCCGGAAATCACTTTTGATCACTACTGTATATAATAATTTATAATACACTACCATTCAAAAGATTTTACCAAGGCTGCATTCATTTTTGTCAAATGTAGTATATTTGAAAATGTAATTTATTATGCTGCTAAATATTTTTTGTGAAAACCATGATAAATTTTTTTCAGGATTCTTTGATGTATAGAAAGTTCAAAAGAATAGCATTTGTTTGAAATAGAAATCTTTAGTAACATTATACATGTTTCTACTGTCACTTTTGATTAATTTAATATGTCCTTGCTGAATAAAAATACAAATTTATTTAATCTTACTGAAACCCAAACTTTTGAATGGTAGTTAATTATAAAGTCTCTGTAATACATTAATAAATCAGACAACATAAGTCAAACTCTTAATCTCGTTTTGTTTATTTTATCTTTTGCTCTCTCAGTATTGCCACTGAGAATGTGTACTCCTTGATTCAACACCCAAAGGATCGTGGGAGGTCAGACCCAGGCTCTGAAGGCACCAATGGGAGGTTGGTAGGGCCCGGTGTTCAGAGGACCCCTCAGCTGTCAGGGCGGCCCATTCAGGGTATACCCCTGCCAGGAATGATGGGAATTAACCCCTCCTGCTTCTCACAGAGACAGGTAAAAATAAAGTTCACCTAAATTTAAATTAAAATAAATTTATTTTATGCCTTTTTCCAGAAACATTAGATTATATTAATAATCAATATTTGAAATGATACCTGTAGAAATAGTTATTTAATTTATACAAACACTGTATTTGTTATAATTTATTATTATAATTAATTGATTTGATTTAATAAACTTTAATTTTATTTTGATGTCAGTATTTTTTTGTTATCTGAAAAGAGTGGGGGGAGGGGGCATTTTGTGATTATGTATGGAACATGTAAAGGTGCAGTGTGTAAATATTAGCAGCATCTAGTGGTGAGGTTATGAATTGCAATCGCCCACCGCTCACCCCTCCCTTTTGAAGCACATAGAGAAACTACGGTGGCCGACACAGGACAAAAATGTTGTCGTCGGAGAGAGCAGAGAGTGACTAGTGCTCTGTAGAGAAATTTGTCCGTTTAGGACTATTGTAGAAACATGGCAGCGCAAAATGGTGATTTCACTGTAAGGGGACCCACGGCGTATGAAGATTGAAATATCTCATTCTAAGGCAGTGTTACTCATTGCGCGGCTCGTGAGCCTCCTGCGGCTCGTCCAGCATATATTTCATAAAAACAAGCAGTGCTATAACATAACCCATTAAAAACTCAAAGTGTCTGCTCTATTACAAATAATTTATATTTAAAAAATACCCAAAAACAGCGTCATTACAAGATGGAAATATATACTATTTAAACTTGCTCTGCCCTTACGTCCATGACTCACTGCGGAGTTGCCAGTTTTGGCTGTCTTTCCAGCTCTTAACGCCGAATGTGCTCTTATCTATAACACGAATTGTATTTATCATGCGATTTATACGCCAAAATGACTTTTTACGTGCATATGATACGCATTGTCAACTAGGATTAGTGGTGTGGGTTACGCGCCAGCATCATGAGCACAGACAGCGCGGCAGAATCGAGTTCTCTTTCGCTCTAGAACAAACTATAACACACAGAATTATGCCTAAATGTACGTTTTGCCGAGTATCCTCATAAGAACAGTTTTAAATTAGTTAAATAACGTCTCAAATGAACTTAAAGAGTTGTGAGGAAATGGGATGCATGTGACAGCGCATCAGATCCGCATCATGTTCGGCAGCAGCTGTCACATGTTTGCTCTGTCTTGTGTTTTTGATTAAGTCTCTGTGACCCAGTTTTTCCTAGTTTGTCTAATTAGTTATATCATTCACCTGTGCCTCGTTTATCACCTCGTTGTTCTCATTTGCTTTGTGTACTTAAGCCCTCAGGTCTCCCTCAGTGTTTGTCGGTTCTCGTCTTTAGTTATACGTGTGTAAGAGTTTCCTGAGTTTTATTATTAAAGTTCCTGTCTCCTGTTCATCCTCGTCTCTGTGAGCTTATATCCTAAACGGAACGTGACAGAAGAACCGACCAAAACTGTTTTTTTTGCGGTGTTTTTTCCTCTGTTTAGTTTGAGTTTTTCCCCGTTTCCCCATGGACCTTCCCGCTGTTCAACTTCTCTGCCTAGAGCAAGGAGACCGTCCGCTGGAAGTACACACTCGGGACTTTTTACATCTCGCGTGCCAGACCCATTACCCGGACCACGAGCAGTCGAAGGCACACGTTCCAGCGGACGGTCCTAAGGAGGATTTCGCCGCATTCATGGAAGTGGGTACTGGTAAACAACGACTTGCCATTTACCATCGGCCCGGCTGAGGAGGACAGCATTACCAGTCCCGTTCCACCACCGCCAGAGACCATCCAACCACCGCCAGCGAGTGACTCGACGGAGATGTTGCACCAGCCCACCGCAGACCGTGGAGACCGGCCACCCGTGAGAGATGAGCCGGTACCGAGGATAAGGACGGTGTGTCATCGCCTCGGAGCCCGGACCACCTACAATGTCTGACCAGGTGCGTGAGCCGGCAACACCGTACGTCGCTGAGGGAGTGACTGTGGAGCTTGTGGGCTGGGAGGAAAGCACCGCCCACAACACCACCGCTGTGGTAAAATGGACTGAAGTCACTGGCAGCTACTTTGAGGAACTAAAGACTCTGTTTGAGGCAGACTTAATAGACTTTTTTGGAGAGGTTTCTCCAGCGTCTCCATCCTCAGAATTCCCGCCCAGCCTCCCTCTCCCGCCTCCTCATTCAGCCAGTTCCTCAGCCCCACCATCACTGTTGACCTTCAGCCACTCTGCATCTCCCACAAGCCATCCAGAAATGCCTAGTGTCTTCAGGCCACCAGCTCTGTCTCGCACTGAGGGTTCCCTGTCTTCGCCTCCAGCCTCTGTGCCCCCTGCTCTACCTCAGCCTGTTGACACTTTGCCGCCACCTTGGCTCCTCCCTCCCTCAGCTCCACCGGAAACCATCGGTCATACGGCTTCTACGGGCTGCCTCGTTCCTCCGGCTTCGCCTTGGTCAGTTGTCGACCTGCCTGCACCTTTGGCTTCGTCTGGCTCCGCCTTCCCCTCAGCGCTGCCTTTGTCCTCGGTCCCACCGGTTCAGCCACTGCCCTCTGGTTCTCCGGTTCCACCTTGGGCACTCCCCGCTGTGGTTCCACCTCGGTCTCCAGGACCTTCAGCATCGCGTGGGCTCATCGGCTCCATCTGGGTCTCCATCAGTGGCTGCATCTCCGTTGGTCGTCCCCAGGTTGTCGTCTACCACCAAGTCGACTCCTCCATGGCTCCTCCCACCGTTGACTCCGCCCTGGGGCCTCGTCCTGGCTGGTCTCTGGTGTACCATTCTGGCTCCTGCTCCAGGCTCCTCACTGGCTCCTCCCTCCATCCACTCCTCCTTGGACTGTTTTTCTTTGCTTTGGACTTTGTCTTTTTTCTTTTGCTCCACACCCTCCTCCAGAGCCCCCGCCCTCCCTCCTCAGTTGTTCTAGTTATACGGTGCGAGGACGCGCCTTCCCGGGAGGGGGTGATCTGTCTTCTGTTTTTGGTTAAGTCTCTGTGACCCAGTTTTTCCCAGTTTGTCTAATTAGTTATATCATTCACCTGTGCCTCGTTTATCACCTCGTTATTCTCATTTGCTTTGTGTACTTAAGCCCTCAGGTCTCCCTCAGTGTTTGTCGGTTCTCATCTTTAGTTATACGTGTGTAAGAGTTTCCTGAGTTTTATTATTAAAGTTCCTGTCTCCTGTTTATCCTTGTCTCTGTGAGCTTATATCCTACACGGAACGTGACAGCGGCAGATCTTAATGATACTAATGATGTCTGTTATTAATGTTCATTACTCACTGCTCTTGACTAAAGAACTTTTGTAGCTTTAATAAGGATTAATCTATATTTAATTCATATGTTTGAAGCCTAATAAATGTTAAAAAGCTTTCAATTACACTAATGTTGAATGGCTATAATTAATGTTTAAAATTGGGGGGGAATCTATTTCATAGAGACATCCGTATTAGTATCAGTGAAACTGGCCTTCATTCATAAAAAGATGCCATTGAACAAATATTTAAAATCTGTCTTTGTTTTTTCTACATTAATTTGGGGATTTACTGTGAAGTTAATACATTATAAAATATATTAAAAACGTGTTTTAAACAGAAATGTGTGAATAATCTAGTTATTTTTTTAAATTGATTGACAGCACTAAAAGAAAGTTTACATTACAAATATATTATGCATACCAACTATATATCTACCTTTTTTATTTATTGCATATTGTATGTTCAGGGTTGACAGACTGATAAGCAGACATGCTATTTATGACTGGATGTAACTTTTGATACTTTGCGGCAGATTTTGTCCTATCTGTGCGGCTCTCCTGAAAAAAATAGCGAAGAACACTGTTCTAAGGTAATAAAAACATAACGGTTCATTGTGTAAGGTCTTTATACACCCCTGAAAACATAGTTATGTATATTATATTGCATTTCTGTCAATAGAGCCTCATAAATACTACACACTGCACCTTTAAATTAGCTGTGATTGCTCTTGGCATTGTTTTGACAATATTGAATTTCATAAAAATATATCTTTATTTGGGGTGAGGGGGAATGGGGATAATCTATCAGGTAATGAGGTAATAATAAAATAGACCTCCTGATATTCATATATTAATTCACAAAATAGCTGTTGTGATGCAGGTAGTGTTGAGCACCAAAATAAATTGTTTTTATTAGTTAGTAATATATTGGTTGTTAGCATCACTTGTTTTTGATCGATTTGAGAACAAACTAAATATGAATTTTATGAGCATAATAATGTTTACCACAGTCTCTCACACTCTTGTCTTTTTCCTACAGTCGCCTGATTACAGCGAGGTGTTCGGCTCATCTGAAGAGATTGGATACGGAGAGCATGAGATGGACCGACATTCAGATATTGTTGCTAAAGGGCACACGCCATCTATTGACAGACAGACAGAAACAGGAAGACAGGAATCACAGTCAGACAGCCAAAAAAAGGCAGACAATATAATGGACCCTCAGCTGCTGGAAACCAGAAAAAGACCTGAGCCACCGCCTCAGAGCACCAAGCCGAGCCTGGCTAAGACACGACAACGCCATCTGGAGGAGAGCTCTGGTACTGCATATTTTGTCAAAGTTATTTTATGCCAACTAGTTTTAATAAGCATATTACACTATATAACGCTATATCAATAGTATGAACTGTCATGGTCATTATTTTCTGTCCCTAGATAAATCTACTGAAGATTCTGGAGAGCTTAGGGAGAAGGATGAGGAAAAAGAGAACAGGAGATGTGGAGAAGACCAAAAAGACCAAAAACCAGAAGGACAGACTCCACCTATCCCTGAAAAGGTGTTTATCGCAGTATCGTGAAATGTCATTGATTGTAGAGTGGGAGTGTCTTTATGTATCATTAAAATGGCTTTTTATTATATCATTCCTTTCAGCCATGTTATTATTCACCTCACACGTCTCCCATTGGCTCCTCGCCACATGACGTGGCCAATGAGAATCAGCCACCAGCTGCTCCGCCCACCTCTGCTAAGACTGTGTTTCATTCTGCTTCAGTAGATTCTGCTTTACTTCAAGGTAATTCAGAGACAATAATTACATTAAAATGTCATACTGGTAGTTGCATTTAACTTTTCATAAGCTAAAGTAAAATTATGGATCACAAGCAAAACACCCCTTAAAGAGATAGTTCACCCAAAAATGAAAATTCTGTCATCATTTTCATGCTCAAGTTGTTCCAAACCTATATGAATTTCTTTCTTTTGCTGAACACAAAGGAAGATATTTGGAAGAACGTTTGTAACCAAGCAGATCTCGGCAGCCATTGACTACCATAGTATTTTTTCCCAACTATAGTAGTCGATGTCTGCCGAGATCTGCTTGGTTACAAACATTCTTTCAAGTATCTTCATTTGTGTTCAGCAGAAGAGAGAAATTTTGGTTTGGAACAACTTGAGGTTGATTAAATGATGACAGAATTTATATTTCTGGGTGAACTATCCCTTTAATATGATAATCCTTTGTGAGAGGCTTCTTTCCTAAAATATAAAGATAGGCCTATATATTTTCCTGTACACAATTATACATTTAAACTTTGTTAAATAATTAAATGTGATATTATAAAGACTATAAAAAGAATAGTTTACAAAATCAAATAATTCACTTTTACTTTATTGCATAACTTCATAAAAAGTTAATATTTTATATAATATATATTATATATATTTTCTGAAAGTTAACAGCGTATCTGAGATTAACACTTTAAACCAGTTTTTAGAATGAAATAATAATATCACATTTCAATTCAATTCTTTTCAATTCATATTTATTTGTGTAGCGCTTTTCACAATACATATCGTTTCAAAGCAGCTTTACAGAAAATGCATGCGTCTACATTACAATTTAGAGTGATTTGTTATTAGAGGAGACTGTGTCCAAGTTATGGATTTCAGAAAAGTACATATACAAATCACACAGTTAGCTAACAATGTATTAATAAACAATGTAATAATTTAAAGCAGAAACAATGGGCTCATTGAATTAAAGAATACATGTTGTTAACAATGATTAGGGTATATAGAAAAATAAATTTAGCAAATTTGATGAATGTGAATGTAAAAATGTAAAATTTTTATTAATATTTTACTAATATCTTAAATGCTTATTTTAATTAGTGTATAGGTGTATTAAGGACTTTTACATCTCTAAAAATAGGTTTTGTGAAAAAAAATTTTTAGCCTCCCAGTTTGAAAAAAAAAAACCTGATGTAGAGAACGTATGATGTTTGTTTTTGGTCAGGTGATGAAGTCAAAAGCAGCCCTGGAGGTCCCATGAAACCACATCGAAACAGGAAAGCGAACTCCTGTGACACAGGTACATACTTTGAATCTCTTTTGAGCATGCGACGAGGGTCCACATTCATCATCTACTGCTCTAGCATGCTTTCATATATTAGCTCAGCATCAGCCTGATCCTCACATAGTGCCTATCCCTCCCTCTGTGTGTGCCCCCTGTATTTACCCCCTTAGGAATGGAGCAGGATACTCGCTGTGATCTGGAGAGATCCTCAGATCGTAAACCCCCTGTGAAAAAACCTAGACTCCCTCCGAAACGAAATAAATCTTTGGATTTCCCCGGTACTGTGTTGTTTTGTGTGTGTATGTATTGCTTGGAAGCGACAAGCAGTTTTATTGGCTAGTCTGACTGGAAACTGCTTCAGTAATTAGAGGAAATCTTTCCTGTTACATGTGAATGTATCTTGAGCGTGCGCGTGTGCACCTGTCCGTGTTTGTGTGTCCACAGACAGATGGCTCTGAACTGACCTTTAACAAAGCCAGATTAGTAAACAGGTAACGTAAGTAGGCCATCATTCACTGTTCTCTCTCTCTCTCTTTATTCCTCTGTTTATTTCTGCAGGTCATCAGAGTTCGGAGCCAAGCAACGCTGAAGCATCATGACAACAATTTGAGCCAAAGCTCTGTGAAAACAGAGGGTCATTGTGATGCTGAGAGGAGAGAGAGGGAGAGATATGACCAGTAGATGAATTTTCACCTTGATGAATTCATAAAGACTCTCTCAGACAATTTTACATAAACATATTCAGCATATTCTTGCTTACTCAAGTGAATTGTTTTGCTTCCGCTCCCGCTTTTTCTTAACCATCATTCTTAACCTTCTGCACTTAACTTCAATTTCTTTATTTCTCTCTCTCTCCGTCTCTCTCCCTCTGAGTCTGCTGACAATCTTTGACATAAAGGAACATTTTTATCTATTTATCTTTAAAACCATAGAATGATATTTTGTAAAGTATAATATATAAACAGAACCAATATTTGCACTAATCATCGCTTGAATTCTCGTTCAGTTCGGTGGATGTATCTCCCCTTCCTGTCCGACATTACCCGTGTGAAGTTTTGTAGTGTGCGACTAACTTATTCTTATAATTTTCTGTCTACTCAATCGTTCAATATCATAGCAGTATTACTGTTGTCTTAATCAGGCATTGTTTATGCAACTGGATAAATGTTTAAGAATTTGCCGGCCCTAAATGAACTTTATTTTCTACTAAATGTGACTGAATGAATAAAAAACTGAATATTACATGTGCTGTTGTTCTTTTTACTGTACTCAGTGACTAGCCTTTCCCAGACAGATAATAAAACCATGGCATATTGTTATAAACCATAGTACTGAATGATTACCATATTCCATATATACAAAGATATCATGGTACATAGATGTCCAAAAATATGGTATTAACAGGGTAACATAAAAAACACCATGGTAATAGCACTAGATTTGTATGGAACTTCAAAGAATATCATGATATTACCATGGTATATGTTTTTAAATCCTTATGGTAATACTGTAGTACTTTGTTATATACTCTACTGTTCAAAAGTTTGGGGCCAGTAAGGTTTTATTTATTAATGTTTTTGGAAAAAGGTCTCTTATGCTCACTAAGGCTGCATATATGATCACAAATGTAGCAATTATATTTATTTTATTTATACAGTTTAAATAAACTGTTTTTCATTTTAATATATTTTATAATGCAGTTTATTTCTGTGATGGCAATTTTTGAGCATCATTACTCCAGTATTCAGTGTCACACGATCCTTCAGAAATTATTCTATGCTAATTTTCCAGGATGAATAGAAATTTCAAGCGAAAATAAATTTGAAATAGAAATGTTTTGAAACACTTGTAAAAGTGTTACTTTAAAAAAAAAAAATATTTTATGCATGCTTGCTGAATAAAAGCATTCGTTTCTTTTAAAACAATTCTTACCACATGGTACTTAACATGTTCCATGGTACTCAAAAGAAAAGCATGGTATTACTGTGGTGCAGTAGGCTACATTCCCCCAAAAAACATGGTTTAACTATAGTACGTGTTAAAAAAAAACATGGTAGGTCTGTTAACATAGTAATGTCACATGGTAATACTTTTTGGTACAAATTTTAAACAAATGCGGAACCCGAATAAAATCATCAAGTACAGACTGTCATTGCCTTGTACGTGAATTTAAGGAAAATACTATGCTAATCAGTTAGCCTACTAGCAGTTTAACGGTTGTATTGCTTACCATTTCAAAGCCGATTTCAGTCAAGTAAAGTGGATACCAGACGCCACTTCTCATAACTTATTGCCTTTTAATGACACAGGAGGGCAGTAGAGGCCCAAACCAAGCAAACATCCTTGCTATGGAAGAGCAATTTTCAAACTGAGATTAAGGAATTTATCGCCTGTGACTGCTGCTTAAATGGCTGTGAAAAACGGTCTCTAAAGAGAATTATCTATTTATTGCATTTTATCACTTCATGAGTCTTTTTATTCCACTAAATTACCTCTCTGAAGCTAAATTTAAAGTTAGAAATCACTATCAGTAACAATGGAATTGTTAGTATGTATGTATGAGAAGGAATTATTATTTTCGGCTCTCTGGAATAGTCAGTTGTGGCATTCTGAGGTCAAATATTTTAGTATAAAGCTCTAAACTGTTTATTTGACCGTTGACCCATGGCAATAACCATTCTCCTACAATGTGCTTGTTAATATTTCTCACTCTGTGGTCTCATTATCAAATCATTTCAACCAAGGTGATTACTTAATGTGCAATAAAATTTGAACTACTTGGTAAAATGCTGTGTATTGAGCAGGATAATGTACGACCCGTCAGTCATTTCAAGATTTATTTGACTGATCCAAAAGAAAATGACTTTAGCAACACAATAAAACTTTCAATCCACCTAAAGCAAACTTGATCAGAGGCAGCTCCTTCATGCTCAGGAGACTTACCGGAGTTCTGTTTACGTATAAACTTTCAGATGGAAAGTTTCAGCCTTATGAAATCTAAGCACAGACAGAGAGTGAGATATCGTTGAGATCTCTGGAAATCTACAGGCGACACATGCATTTTCAATAATTATTTTATTATGAAAAAAAATCTGAGTAGCAGGAGCCTATGCAGAAGTCACCATTTGCTGTCAGGAGAAATCATGAAGAGATCTTATTTGTGATTTTATTTCTTAAAGGCAAGTAGACTTGAAAAGCTTGGTTACACATTATTTCAATAGTCCACTTTAGACATTATATGGCTTTTTAAAGACTGTATTATGTTGTGGCATTATGGATTGGTTCTAGGTACAGAGAAAATACTACATTTATATATGATTGGATTGAGATCTGGCGAATTTGGAGGCCAAGTCAACACCTCAAACGCTTCGTTGTGCTCCTCAAACCATTCCTGAACCATTTTTGCTTTGTGACAGGGTGCATTATACTGCTAAAAGAGGCCACAGCCACCAGGAAATACCGTTTCCATTAAAGGGTGTACATGGTCTGCAACAATGCTTAGGTAGGTGGTATGTGTCAAAGTAACATCCACATGGATGGCAGGACCCAAGGTTTCCTAGCAGAACATTGCCCTAAGCTTCACTGCCTCCGCCAGCTTGCCTTCTTCCCATAGTGCATCCTGGTGCCATGTGTTCCCCAGGTAAGCGACACACACGCACCCGGCCATCCACGTGATTTAAAAGAAAACGTGATTTTGGTCATCAGCTTGGTCATCAGCTTGGTCATCAGACCAAGCTACCTTCTTCCATTGCTCTGTGGTCCAGTTCTAATGCTCACGTGCCCACTGTTGATGCTTTCGGTGGTGGACAGGGGTCAGCATGGGCAACCTGACTGGTCTGCAGCTATGCAGCCCCATACGCAACAAACTGTGATGCACTGTGTATTCTGACACCTTGCTATCAGAACCAGCATTAACTTCTTGAGCAATTTGCGCTACAGTAGCCCGTCTGTTTGATCAGACCACAGGGGTCAGCCTTCGCTCCCCACGTGCATCAATGAGCCTTGGCCGCCCATGACCCTGTTGCTGGTTCACCACTGTTCCTTCCTTGGACCACTTTTGATAGATATTAATCACTGCATACTGGGAACATCCCACAAGAGCTGCAGTTTTGGAGATGCTCTGACACAGTCGTCTAGCCATCACAATTTGGCCCTTGTCAAACTCGCTCAAATCCTTAAAAATTGTTGCTCTATTATCTAGGATCTGCATGAAAATGACAGTATATACTACACAGATTGGAAAAACTCCCAATAGTTTATTTCCAACAAATAACACACAACATCTGTTGATGACATGCTCCAAACTCCTGTCACAGCATTACACACACCCATATCCACACCTGTTCAGATTGCAATGGGAAAACATCACAGATCAAAAGGAGCCATTTGTCTTATGTTTAAAATGTAAGAGACACAATTATAAGTAATTACATTATTATGTCTTACATGCATTAGCAAAAACAGACATGCACACACAATCATGGAAAATCACAGAGGATTGTAGGTATATGCATAAATCATTTCATTAATGGCCTCTTTAACACACACACCTACACCCACACACACAGCAGCAGCGGGGGAGGCTGTAAATGAAGTGACATGACGTTAAAGGCGACTGCATAAACCATGGGACTCACTTAGGGAACAAAGGGCTGTGAGT
Source organism: Rhinogobio ventralis (assembly GCA_039654625.1). Lineage (NCBI taxonomy): Eukaryota > Metazoa > Chordata > Actinopteri > Cypriniformes > Gobionidae > Rhinogobio > Rhinogobio ventralis. The sequence goes on along the minus strand of CM077200.1, from coordinate 12,812,792 downwards.
GGACAAATATACACATTTATTTTCTGTTAATCACATTCATTAAAGAGCAGATTACACAACACGTTCATTTAGCCCCGCATCCTTTACAAAAAAAGTACTGTTGGCAAGCGCATTTATATGAACTTTAAAAGTTCGATTTCAGACGGACTACAAAACAATAATGGCCAATTATGAAGTTAGATAAACCGAGTGTCCGATTATTAAAACAATTTTCTTTCATTTAAATAAATATTAAATAAAATATAAATATTTTATGAAAAACGTAATTTAAAAAAACTTAAAACTAACACTACTAAAACAATAAATATAAAAAAAACAAAAAAAACAAATGAATTTAAAGGTAAAACGAAATCTAATAAAAGCACATAAAATTACTAAAATGAACATTAAAACTGAAAATCTAAAATTAAAAGCTAATTCAAAATATTAATAAATACTAGTATCCGACAAAAAAAAAAAATACTGATTTGGAAAGACAAATCAGAAAAAAAGAAAGTTTTATAATTTATAAATAATTTATAAATGTATACATTAAAAAATTATAATGCACATGTAAACATTGCCATTAATATCAGATGGCAATACCATGCAGGCCTACTGCGATTCATACTATGATATTGTACAATTACCATAGTAAGTTATACATATATAATATATAGGCATATAACTATAGTAAACATCTTCTCTGAAGTACTTAAAAGAATAGCCTGCCTGACAGTAATACCATGGTACTGTTTTGTAAGTGCAAGATACATACACAAGCATCTAGTAACGAATCACAAATTGTATCTTTCTTGTAACTTTCACACACTCTGACACACACTCAAGATGATCAGTGAAAAAAATGAGTAACTCAAGCAGATGGCTGCAATCCCAAGAAACCAGCAAACACTGGAAGAGTCCTACAATAATCAGCATTTATGAGCTGATTTAAAGTGTATGAGACAAGGAAAAGGTAAACAATTCATGAGTATCTTGTGCCTAAAACTTTCCCAGCTAATCACAAAACTTTACTGACATATCACACATTTTCCCACTTTTACTTCATAATTATGAGTCTGTCAGAGTGTGTAGGAGAGTGTTCTTCAGTTTTTGTGTTTGTGTGTGTGGTGTTTTTGGTGTTAGAAGGAGGCCGTGGAGCATCATGAAGTATTTATAGATGTAAATTAGCTCCCTCTTTCACTCTCTCAGCCCTTTCAACACTACCTCATAATTGGTTTCTTTCAGTTGAAAGTCTCCTTAACAGCACATGAATGTTGTTATATCCTAATGAGGCAGATTGGAATTTCAGGTGTGTGTGTGTGAGGATGAATAAAGTGAATCAGATGTGGATACAGGTGTGTCCCCTTTTTTGTTCTCTCGTGTGCGTGTGTGTGTGTGTGTGTGTGTAGAGGGTTGGACTGTGTGTGTCAAGGGGTGGCTGCATTAGGGGATGCTGTGAGCCTCAGAGCAGATGAGCAGAAGTGAGCCCACAGACTGTCCGACTGATGCCTGATCAAGTAACTTTTTCATTTTCTCCTGCTCAGTGCTGTGTGTGTGTGTGTGTGTCATCTCTCTTCTCCTGTACTTTTGTCAGCCCTTTTTATATGCACTCCTGCGCTATAGCTTGTTTTTGACTGGATTGTGTCATTTTCAAGGACTTTGGACAACTGATTTTAGATTATCTATCTATCTATCTATCTATCTATCTATCTACATCAAAATGAAATAACAGAAATTCAATAATATTTCTAAAGAATTTCAGTATGTCGCAGGGTTGGAACCAAGCTTAAGCCCTGTCAGGATATGAAATTTATCACTGTTTAAGGATGGAGGGATTTTTGTTGTTCTGTATGCAGAACTAACCCATAGAAGGTTTCTATATAAACTCTCTAAAGTTCATCTAACTCTCTTAAGTTCACCAAGGTTTAATGGGCGTATGGATGTTCTGTTGGGGAAGTTGAATCATGGTCTTTAAATTGTGCTTTGAATATGTTCCTGCCACAGCCTCAGTGAGTAACTGGTCAGTGTAATTGCAAATGCCTGTGCTAGGATGTATATCACATATTTAATGGGTGCATTTTGCTTTTTTTGTACATTTTATTGGACTGGTTATCATGTCTTCCCATTTCTTTATATTCTGTGGGATGGATTTCTGTTGTAAAGTGTAATTTAAGGCAATTGCTAAAAGTATTGCAAAGTTTTGTTCTTTTGTTCACTGAGAGCTGTGATATGTGAGTAAAATTGGCTGATTTGCATTTCTTTTCATTTTTTTTTTTTTTTTTCATTTGTGTTTATGTCAGTGTGTGGTTATTAATCAAGTATGGGAATGCATAAAAGCTATTGCGATCTCCATCTGTCTCTTCTTTTCTTCTCTATCGTAGAGACTGGCTGATTTCTACACAATCCATCATGCCTGCCATTGTGAACCTGCTCTTCAACACAGTCTCCACCAATACCACCATCTCATTTTCTCTGGTGCTGCCTCTGGTTAGCATCCTCTCCCTTCTGGTGGGGGTCGGAGGTCATCTGCTCATGTGGTTGGTGTTGATGCGTAACCCACGACGGCGTTCAAAGCCCAGCTCTGTCCTCCTGTTAAACCTGAGTTTTGCTGATCTGTGCGCTCTACTTACCTTGCCCTGTGTGCTACTGAGTGCCAGCTCTCAGAACTGGCAGCTGGGAGGAGGTGTTTGTGTGTTGTTGAGCTTCATGACTTCCCTGACTGCTGGAGTGGACATCTTCAGCCTGGCTGCCCTCTCTGTTCTGCGTTATCGAATAGTGGCTCCCTCGACACGGCCCCCCGCCACCCCTGCACAGGTGTGAGTATCTGAAGGAGATCAAGAAAGACAGTTGTAAAAGTGGAAAAAAGGTTTTGTGTGATACAAAAAAAGGATAAATCTGTTATATATTTTAGGCCTATATATTTATTTATGAAAATGTACAGGACGTACCATGCTACAGTGATGGTATAGTAATGCCATTAGTTTTATTAAAATATTCCATCACTAGAAGAAATAACTTTATGTTGATTCACTAACCGCTCTGGGCTGCATTTCCCAAAAGAATGGTAAACATAAGTAGATTATTGAGACCATTGGTCCTAATGGTTTCTATGATCTACGTTGCTTTTGTTACTACTGAAGGATCACACTGATTGAAGTGTTAACTTTTGAGTCATTTGGAATTATTAATTTAAAGGACTGGCTCATAAGAGTCATTTGTTTGTGACTGACTGTTTGTTTTTTTATTCACTCAGGTTCCATTTACACTAGTGCTTCATTTTAAAACGCATAACTTCATAACTACAGTTACGCCTGTCATCTACACTACTCCGGCATTTTCGAACCTCGAAAACGAAGACTTTCGTAAAGACCGCAGACCCCGTTTTAGTTTGAAAACTCTGGGGTCGCGTTTCAGTGTAAACGGACCAAAACGGAGACTTTTGTAAACGATGACATGGCTGCCCACATTACGCTACCGGAACACGACAATAACACACCAGGGCTGCTTTTCCCAAAAGCATTGTACGCCTAAGTTGATCGTAGAGACCTTTGGTGTCTATTGTTACAATGCTTTTGGGAAACGCAGCCCTGAGCTGTCTCTCTCAACGGCTCTGTAACATACCAGCCTCAACGACCATGTAAACAATAACACAGAGACAGAACTGCATACTTTGCTGGCTTTGTGGTCTTCTCGCATTTTCGTCTCGCATTCAATTCGCACTGCAAACTCGGGTAAATATGACGTAAATATTGCCACGATGTAAGAAAGCTGAAATGCGGTGCAGAAAACGCTGGCACTAAAGGCTGGGCCACACTAAAAGAGTTTTTAAATCGTATAAGATTTTCCAAATGTGTGAGACCACAAACATGACGATAAGAAATCAAAGATGTAACTGTGTTGTTCCTCTAATGCTGTGATGTGACCAGGAAAGCACAATCCCATCTGGTAAACACAGGAAATCTCGCAAAATCTCGTGCAACAAACGGGACTTTAAAGTAAACAAACATGGCGGAAGACCAGCAAGAAGAAATGGCGCTTATAGTGTATGGACTGCTTTTTACACAAAAGTTGCTGGGGGGGAAAAGTAAAATGTTATAGATGAATACGGTGTGAAACAAGTGTGCCACACGAGTCCTGAAAAGTGAAGCCAAAGCGTCATGATCGCCCCCTGGTAATTGGATGCAGTATTGGTCATAAACCTCGCCCTCCTCCATGAAATGTAATGGGACATAGTCAAACTAAACAACCAAATTACACTTCAAATACGGTTTTTCCAAAGACGGTTTCTGTCATGCTATAAAAACGGGGGTGTGACGTTATGATTGACAGCTGAGATTGACAGCTTCTCTGAGTGAAGTAGTCACTGAGGCACCAACGGATATTTTTCAGGAACTTCGGGAGGAGATTGGAGCTTTAACTTTAATTTCTACATTTCCATATCTGTTTATTTCACAAAAAGTTGTTGATTAGGCAGGAGTGTGGATGGGACCTTGATATCGCGGCTCACTACTGCACAGACTCGGGCTCCAAGTTGCTACTGGGCAGACTCGAAAACATGTTGAATATTTACGATTCGAGATCGGGGTAGCTCAGACATTTTTCCGAGCAGATTCAGTAACTCTTAACACACCTCACACCACAGGAAAATCTAATAAAATAATCTGTAGAACCATCAAAATAATCAAGACTTTTCCTAGGATTTTCAGAAGGGTTAGAAGGAGAGATCTGTCCAAAATCATCCCGAATATCTTGTAGTGTGTGGAGGACTTCAGTAAAAATATTTTTGTGATTTTAAGAATCAATATTGAGATCGTCGAAATGAAAATCATATTTATTCAAAAAATCTATATTTTACATAGCCCTACACACCGATTCAAGAATTTCAACACCATGATAAAATCTGATTATCTCAATTCTCATAGCCTCACTGTATCATGGTATCGCCACAATACTTTTTCTGAAGGGGATCACAGTACTGACACCGCCTACTTAAGTGAAAGTTTATATGGCGCCATGTCAAAAAAAGGAAGCCAGGCACATTCAATTTACAAATGGCCGTGCCCACTCTTACATGAAAAAATAAAGTGGATAAAGAGCCATAAACTGTATTTCATCCTCTATTTCTGCCCACAGAGCTGGCACTGTGGCTGTTATCTGGCTGGTTTCCATCGCCATGGCCCTACCTAAAGTCACGTACATCCAGTTTGACAGCGGCTGCACATGGTCAGTGGGTCGAGGTCACTGGCTGGGCTTCCTCGTTCCTGCATTTCTGGTGTATTACGTGGCTCCTCTACTCTGCATCGCCCTGCATTGCGGGCTCATCATCACACACCTATACCGGTGCCGGGGCACTCTAGCCGCAGACCACCGCAATAAAAAAGCCACCGCCCTTCTCATCGGCTCCACGCTGGTGTTCGCCATCAGCTGGCTGCCTTATTACGTGCTGGAGTTTGTCAATGTTTTATCACCCTCCCTTAATTCTGTCAGCTCGCCCGTCAGCTGGCCCGCAAGCCCAGCCCCCAGCTCCACCACCCCGTCAAGTACGGAGGTGTCTCTACTGTGGGAGGTGACCTCACTGTCTGCCATTCTTCTGATTTGTCTGGCACCTTGCTGGAACCCGCCACTTTACTTCCTGCTATCTAAGCCAGCCTTGAGGCAACTGAGAGGGCTGCTACCCATCATGCACCAACACTGGAGAGCTGCTACCTTCCTACAGCACATAGTGCCAAAACACGCTCCCACACAACCCCACTCACAGCCTGGGTCTCAACACGTTCCTCAGCAGCTACTACCAGCGACGCAAGCACAATGAGAAAACATGATCATGGTAAGGTACAGCACATACCTGGAGCACAGCAAAGCACCCACACGTAGGCACAAAGTACACACACGCCACACACACAATGACAGGTGTTTTCTGAAAGAGCATCCTCATCCCGCTCATGCTGGCAGAGATTGTGAGTTGCTTAGTAACACTACAGAGAGGAACAGAAACATAAGACCATGGACCTCTGCATTTATGGCTCAGCATCACATTTTACAATGTTCCAGCATGCCAGCTGCTCTCTTTCCCTCTCTCAAAAACGTATCACGGCAGATTTTTATCACCAACTCTGTCACGCTCTCACACATTAGCATGTTCTCGATGACATATGTGTTCATTTTTAATTCGCTTGTTTCAGATCGCCTTTGCGGTGAGGAATAGATTAGATTTGTGTGGGCTGGTACTATATATCGGATAGATCGTCCATAAAGGCTAAATGTAGTGCGTTTGAGTTTCGCTCGCTGATCATTGGTGTTATGAATCATCAATATGTGCTGTAATGAGCTTTTTGACAGTCACTGTCAGCTTCATGTGAAATGCAGTGCACTGTGATTTAGGAAATGGGAAAAGTATATAAATATTTCCCATTAATGGCAGAGGCACGGCTGAGAGAACTGTGTCACCTGCGGATGAGTCATCCTACTTCACAAGATTTTTCATTCTCTGTTAATATTGTAGCCAATGTAATAAAATGTGGATCTGAATTGATCCTGCAATTGTTCATCTCGATTTTCCATTCCCCGTGCTCCACCCTCCAAATCGGTTCATCTCTTTTGCCTGATCTGAACTGAGAGGAAGGATAGAAGAAGAGAAGGATACAGCTTACAGAGTTGAAAACCGTTGTATTAGCATGGTACATGTCCAAAAAACATGATATTGAGTATTGACATGGTATATGTTCAAAGATCATAGTATTAGACAATGTTGTTACCATTAAACAAAACTATTATTAATTGTTTTGGTAATTGAAATAAACCTGCAATAAAATAAAACAGTTAAGAGATGTTATTAGTTTTACTTGAAGTGATAAAATGACTGAAACTAAAAATTAATTAAAGCTAATTCGAAATATTAAAAACTAATAATAATGTAAAAAGCACATCACAAAATTACTAAAACTTAAACTAAAATGTAAACTGAGCATATAAAATAAAAGCTAATTCAAAATATTAATAAATACTATAATAGTATATAATAATACTAAAATATCACTGGTATTAGAATGGTACATATCCAAAAAAAAAAAGATGGTATCATGAAAATTACAAAAAACTTACCAAAAGAGTATTTTGAACATGTACCATGGTAGTACCATAGTATTCTTACCATACCATGAATTTCAGTACCATGATATATTTTAAAGTACCAAAGTATTTCCATCTCATACCATCACTACTTTTTGGGGGTTCTAAATCCATGGTATTACCATGACCGCAAGTCCAAAAAATATGGAAATGCCATGGTTGTTTTGTACAGGCATCTGTTTTTAACTTGGCATAATCATTTTTCAAGTCCATAAATGTGACAAAATGTTTGTTCTGGCTCCTCTCTGTCAATCATTCATCTCTCCAGAACAACAAATCTGTTTTACCTTCTGAAATGCATTACAGAGTGGCATTCATGGTAAGCTAGTAATTTTCTCATTGTGAGTGTGCATTAGGACATTGTGATCTTGACTTCACAGGGACATTTAATCTGCATCCAAGGCTGGTCATTTCATCAAATAACAACAAGGTTAGAAATCATTTCTGGGATGAGTGGAAGGGAGGATTCTGTAGAAAAGATCAAGAGGTTAGCTTTCTGATGATGCCTGTTATTTGACAATAATAAAACCATTGAACGAGTTTGTTTACGTAGGTTTTAAAGCTGACTGGAAAATTGGTTTGTTTTGTTGTAATCCCTCTTACATAAACCAGCAACACACCAGCCATGCAAGTGACCAATGAAATCTTTTTCGCTAATCTGATGCAGTGTCCCTTCAGACCTCAATGAGCTAATAACGGTTCAAAGAGGTCGCAGTTAAAGTGCAGACAGGCTGATGAGAACAACGCTGAGAATGGGGGTGAGCTGTCTCACAATTACACTGACAACATCAACCATTCACCACGCTCGCAAGACGTACCCACTTAAACTCACTCGTTATCTACTGTAATTATAACAGTCATATTTTGGGGGGTTTACTGAATAATTAGAGTTGTCAACGCTCACATCAAACTCCTTTCAGTCTCACACAGAGCCGACGAGGTCTGATGAGATGCAATTAAACTGCAGATTAACAAGCACATCTCTGACACGAGCCCAGTGTGCTCCACTTGTCCCTCTCGACCCTCTTTGTCATCATGTGAAGCTGCAGTCCACCACCACGGACTGAGGTGGTCTTGTTAGGTAGACTGTTGTGGAGCTGCACTGAGCTGGCAATGTGACAAGCAGTCTGTCACATGTATCTGTAATATAATCCCACTGCTTATTTGCATCATGTTTTTGTTTTTTTCAGGACACATACTGTATTGAATAATCTTTACTGACATATAATACTACATATGTATTTACAAAGCAATTGCAGATGTGTATGATGAAGAAAAGCACAAAATACAAATGTGACATAAACGACTACAATCATAAACTTTACCCTTGGTCAACCGAGATGGGTTTATTAATAGTTGATTCTTCAGTCACAATAATTCCGTTATTCTGAATAAAATAAATAAATAAATGTGATGTCCAGTGTGGTCTGAAGATCATCTGAGCCAACACTGGTGTGAATTAGACAATATTTGTTGAAAGAGAACAGTTTTCATCAAAACCCAATTTGGCAGCTGGAGACAGAGAAATTGGGTGCTTCTCAAACAGAAGGCTGCATCCTACCGAGACTGCGTCCTTCCTAGTCCAGTCCTTCTGAGGCTTGTAGTGTCCTCCTCAGCAATTAAACGCTAGAATGAGACGGTCTAGTAAGTGTGCATGGCTACTTCACACATGTTCCCGCCCCCTCGGTCACGCCACAAAAATACTATTGATATTATCAGCACAGGTATGCACAGGTAGTATTTGGAAAAATACTTTGTATCAAAAATCATTATATTAACTGGCTTTCTATTAATGCGATACAGTGAATGACAACCATCTGCAGTCTCCCAGTGGTTTACATTATTGTCAGTTTAGTGTTAGTGATTAATTTACAACAAAACAAAAGATAACATCTATGCTTTCATGTCCGAAAACATTATTGTTGTCCTAAATTTCATAATAAACTCAGACAAGCTCAGTACCGACTCATGTTCCATCAGTTTATTTTTGTGAATTTAAATGTGTACATCTGATGTATCCTTCAAAACAGGCTGGATGAAGGATGCAAAATGAAGTCTGCCTTCCAAGGATCCTTCAAATTGCCGAGATACGCAGCCTTCGTAGGATGCAGTCTACCGTTTGAGAAACACCCATTATTATAATCTGCAAGCCATGCAGAGATTAATAGATTAAACTTTTTTGTGCGATTAATCACACACTTATCGTGAAATTAAGCATACACCATGTATCTTGTTTAACACAATCATTTTGTCATCATTTGCTATATCCAGTATTAAAAGTAAACCAGGCATGCTTACTGTACGAGTCTATACCTTGATTGCAACCCTTACCCATCAAAACTGTACTAGTGAGACGCTGGTTTCCTTATGTAGCCGAGAAACGTAGTTTGCGTATTATCTGAGACAGGGATAGCTGCAGATTGGCGTAATCCCAGACAGCAACATAGTGTCGCCCAGATCCGGGCCATATCTGGTACATGTGGATTCAACATGTACCAGATGTGGGCCGACACTATGTTGCTGTTGGCATGCAGAAAGGTAAATTGCTACAACAAAATCTAACCCTTAACCCTCCCCCACACCCTGACAGACAGCTTTTGCGACCAATGATAAAGACCTTTCTCCACGCCCCTACCTTTCAGCACGCCCCAACCTTTCGTCACGGTCATTATTCCAACCTGCAGATATCCACTCTTGGAGAATCTGGCCATACAGCGGTGGGATGTTTTGACGTTCCATTCAGTCTGTACTTCACACAGCGCGGTGCATGAGGGCTCATGCTCTTAAACAATCACAGAATATGACAGAGCTTGGGTTAAAGGGTTAGAATAGAAATTTCCGCCTACCAGGGTAACAGATGCTCGGTGTGATAAACTACCGACTTCTAAGATCATCTAACTGCATGACGTAAATTACTTTAATGATGCATTTTCACATGCTTCTCCAAGTGCGGGTATCTGCAGGTTGGAGTAAAGCCACGGTCACACTAGACTTTGAGCATGCAAAATTTCTTTGGCCGCAGCAACAGTTGTGATATGACGTCACGCTCTACGATGTCTTTTTTATAAACATGAATTCAACATATAACAAATACACTAAAAATAAAAAATATATATAATCTACTCGACTTAACTGCAAAAATATCATTATTTTAATTCAGCTAAGAGGTCACGCCGTGACGTATCAATCTTCTACTGGTCACACGTCCTCACGTGATGCGAATTCACAGGTCAGAGTTCACCAAACTTGGACTTTGGAATGCACTGAAATGCGAAACTTTTCGCATGAGCTTGCGTTTCCGGTCTGACGCATTCGCATGCGTATGAATGAAAGTCAATGGAATGAAAAGTGCAGTGTGACCGCCCCTTAACGGGTGTGACAAAGGTTGGGGCGTGCCGAAAGGTAAGGGCGTGGAGAAAGGTCTTTATTATTGGTTGCAAAAGCTGTCTGTCAGGGTGTGGGGTAGGGTTAGGGGTTAGCTTCTGTTGTAACAATTAATGACCTCTTTTCGGCCAGTTATTCTGGCCTTATTTGCAATATTTACATTAAATTATTTTAACATGTTAAGGATTTTTAATTAATTGCGTTAACATTGACTTCCCTAATATATATATAGCCCAAAACATTGTTTTAATTTTCCTCTTAAACAATTTGACATTCATTTTGTGTCCATATGTGTTAAGTCCCTGCCACTTTTCCTGCGCCGTTGCCATTGACCTAATTGATTCTCTACATTGAAAAGTGTCCCCTAAAATGACACCTTCATTTCATGGTCTGAAGATCATCTATAGCCAACTTTAGTGACGATTTGACGAAATTTGGTGGTGGAGGGGTTGACATTCTAAAACGGGATATCATTGGCTTCTTATGACCCAAGGAATAAGAAGAGACCATAATCAATGACTTTAGGCCAAATTATTTAGAAGTAATTGAATTATTGTAAATTACATCCATTAAAATGTATTTGACCACAATGTGGCGCTATCCCCAAACTGCTCAGGTACCGATTGGACTCTGGGCATAATGCCAATGATGCCTACCAAGCTTCCTTTCAGTACATCAAAGTGTTGGTAAGTCCAAAGCCACTTTAAAACCAGCTCTATTCAGACACAGCAATATATACATTCAAATAAAAAATGGCGGACGAGGAATATGGCAGAAAATTGGAATCACTCGGGTTCCATTATGAAAATCAAAACAATTTTAATATGCATTATGGGGCTTGGTCTAAACATGCGAGACAAATTTTGTTAAAAATAGACGAGATTTGTAGGCAGAGTAGATTTCTGGTAAGGATGGTGGAAACTGAAAACACAATGTTCAATCAGGAATACAGAGAAGAAGGAGAACCAAAGAGCTATGAACAGAAAAAAGTCAATTTTGAACTGATATAGAGTCACTTGAGTGGGAGACCCTCAGATGATTCAGGCTGCTTTCAATCTATGTTGCTTCTTTGGCTCTAATAATAGTTAAATTAAACTAAGATCAAAGAGACATCAATTGGCCTTCGCAGGAATGATTAAACAGCCTGCATGGAAACATTTTCTCTCCACCTGTGACATAATGATGCTTGATGTGTCTGCAATAAAACTTAATGACCACTCAATAATTCATACAGAGCTTGAAAACTTCAGGGTTACCAGAGAAAAATATCTCAAAGGATACGTTTTATGTGTCTTGTAAAGTTGATTCAAACAAAGAAGGCCTACTTATCAAGGTCAAATCTTATGAACACTTGTCCTCAAAATAGAGAAGAAATAGAACAGCATGCAGCACTTGATTTTACTTTAAAATGCCAGTATTGTTTGTAGATGACCTGGATCTGCTGTCACCCACAAAAGAGGGTGTACAGTAGCATCTGCAACTCATGACATATTAGCTAATCTTAAAAAAAGCCAAGTTTAACAATAAAATCTGCTATAAACAATCACAAACCAGGAGTTCTTGCAGAGCAGAATTAGGACTAAAATTAAAAATAGCGATAAATAGAATATAACCCTTTTTATACTTCTTTACCATGCCAATAGATTTACCTGAATCTGAGAATCAGAGAGAGATCCAGAGAGACTGGGAGCATTCAGGTAACGTCTGGAATGAAGAGGCGTGTCTACGGTGCGGGGGCGGGGCTACACGCTCTCATATGAAAAGCCACTATTATAGAGACAGGTGTACAGTAATACGGGATGCACGCAGCGTAGCCGTTCGCAGAGAAGCGATTAAATGTTTACTATTGAGTCAACGTGAGAAAAGGGAGCATTTTTGCGCGGTTACAGTCACATTGGGAGCGTTTCTTTTTTTCAGACTACAGCCATGTGATGGCATATGAGTCGAGTGTAATGTAACAATCCCCACCGACGCCTGTGCAGTTTTTGACGCTCAGTGACATGACATGGACGGCTGAGTGTCTCACTGAGAGCGGATGAACTGAAGAACGATGTCGGACCAGGTAAGACGCTTTCCCGTGCGCGTTTGTGTGTGTGTGTGTGTGGATATGTATGTGTGTGGGGATTGTAGGGTCCTTCACAGGTTTGGGATGTACGCCGGTGTGTACACACCCTCTCTTCTTCTGCAGCCTTTATGTTGACTTTGTTTATGTAGGAGTGCTTGTGTTTTAAAAACATTCCTTTACTGAAACAATCATAATATCTCAGAAAATAGCTATGGTTATCATGATAATCACTGTAACTTAATAATTTTTGTAAGTCTTCATTGTATAGTCGACTAATTGTTCATAATCATAATGATTAGCATACTACTTCAATATTCATGATTCAAATTGTGTTATTCATAGTAACTGTTACTTATGAGCTGGCCTTGGGCTACCCCTCCCCAAGTATCATACTACATCTTTTTGTTTCATTGTCTGAGTCACAAAAAAGTCTATGATTAATTAATTACCTTTCAATTAGTATAATTGGCTGTGTACGTGTGTCTTGCATGTCTGACACCGGATCAGGCGTACAAGGTTCCTGGCACACCTGCAGTGCTGCGGCTAGATTAATTGCCATATTAATATTGATGTCAGTTGCTCATGCGAGCAAACAGAAAACAGTTTAACAGCTCTCTTGGTGATTTTGCTTGATAGATATAGATGGACAAAGCCCTCAACATCATTGAAACTGTGAAAACCCATTGTGTTCCTCGTCTTTTTTTGTCTGTTAGGATGGCTGTGCCGCTCTTTCTAAGCTTAAGTGATGCTTAAATGTGAAGGGACACACTGCTCATTGTTTTGACCCACTTTCCTTTAATGTGCACAACCCTAAAGTCCCAGAGGATCACACTCACAATCTTCCCTCTTGCACGTGGATTGTTTATACATTATTAATTTAGATATCATATGGACTGACATCGTTCTTGGTGTTCAGTTTTATTGGATGAAGGTCCTTGTCTCTGATCTCATCTGATGATTTTTTCTTGTCTTCGGATTTCACAGGGTTATGGCTTAACTCTTTCGGCTGCACCCCCGCTCCGCAGGGGCAGCACCCCCCTGCCAATCAAGCATCAGCTTAGGCGAGAGGAGGCTGTTTCCGAGGATTACGATTGGACGCCTGGGCACGATGAGACTGCGACTCCACAAATCAGCGTCAGCACTATCCAAGATTTGCCTTCCCCAAAACCGCCACAGCAGAAGTACCATGGACCCCTTCGGATAGTACTACTGGGCCAAAACGGAGTGGGCAAATCCTCTCTGGCACTTTGCCTTGCTGGACTGTCAGACAGATCACTCTCTATAGACTCTGAAACCCAAGCAACCGGTAAAGATTATATTTATACAGCTTTCTTATGCTCAGCATCAAGCGTCAGGATGCCAAGGACTGTACTATTTTTAGATTTTCTTTGGATGAAACGCACTTATCACCTCACAGACACCCGAGATCACTAGTGTAAGGCTCTCAGGATTTGATTGGAAAAAGCAGAGTGGGTGCCGTGAAGGCATCCATCTTATTTCAGGTCTTTCATCATCTTGTGCCTTAATGAGGTGGGAAAGAACCAGCAGAGTACTGCCTCTGCACAGACCCTTTCTGCACAAACAGAGCATGTCATTTACTAGAGGATAAAGAGCCAATCAGACACACAGACAGGTTTAAAAAAAAACAATCTGAGTTGAGTGTTCTTGTGCATCAATTCTGCACCGGCTAAATTATCGTTACACAGTGTCTCAAGTCCATTTCTGAACTTGCATTTCAAAACTTCTTTTGTGTTCTTCCTACACATATATTATTATACGTTTGATCCTGTGAAATTGCCAGTTTCTGCTCAACCGCAAGAATAAATTTAGATGCTAATTGTACACAATTGATTTCATTGTCAGTTTTTAAAAAGATGTATTTGTATGTGTTATAGATGAGGGATACCAGCGGCGAGTGACTGTGGATGATGAGGACAGCACAATTTTAGTATATGACAGTTGGAAACAGGTGAGTCAAAAAGTCTCCCAAATGCATAGAAGCAGGTTTGTGTTAAACGCTCTTTCTTTATTTTGTATTTTATTTAGTGGCTTTCAGAATTCGTTTCGGTGCTTGCAAGGTGGGAGTGTATTATTATTCATGAAATATTTTGGAAATAAACCCATAATCCAAAGAATTACACTTTTACAATGAATTATGATCGAACGGCTTAAAGGATTAGTTCACTTTAAAATGAAAATGACCCCATGATTTACTCGCCCCTCAAGACATTCTAAGTATACATGACTATACATGCTAGATATTTTACTTTTTTAAAGTTTTTAAATATGGATATTTTTCTTACAAAAGCCCATCAGTTCGCTTCAGAAGGCCTTTATTAACCCCCCAGAGCCGTGTGGGTTACGTTTATGATGGATGGATGCACTTTTTTGAGCTCCAAACTCGTGAGCCCTGTTAACTGCCATTATAAAGCTTGTAAACATCAGGATATTTATTAATATAACTCCGATTGTGTTGATTAGAAAGAAGTAAGTCATATACACCTAGGATGACTTGAGGGCGAGTAAATCATGGGGAAATTATTATTTTAAAGTGAGCTAATCCTTTAATTTACAGACTCCATTCTTAGTTTATTCCAAAGATAATTTCAGTTTAGGTGTGCTTTATTATACATATTATAAGATATTATATATATACGTATACTGAATTGTGATTGGTCTTGCCTTCCCTGTGTATACGTTAATGTATATAGATGTTGATTTATCTGACAGAAAACAAGACTCATACGTATTGTCATGACAACAGCGACTGATGCAACATGCCATTTTTCACTGATCTAAAGTCTCAATTCCTAAGCTTACCTAACATGGTTCTTTTGCAGCCTTGCATGCACTGGTATTTGCTTCAGGAAATGTGAATCTAGTCTTTTAATATCTTCACTGCAGCTACTTTGAAACTGTAGTTTGCACAGATTGCACATCATTTATTATCTATTTTTTTCATAATTTATGAATTTATGCCTGATTCTGCCTCCTTGTTCCCTTTGTCATGAAATGGCCTCAAACACATCTGAACTAAGGTGCTGATTAAGACAGCTATATAATTAACGCATAATAATATAATTTATATTTACTTAAATACATTCTACATAACAAAAAGTAAACACTCAATTTTACATAACTGAGCAGCATTTAGGCTGATTAAATATTTTGTTACCTTTAAGGGATAGTTCAGCATTTACTCCTCCTCATGTATTTTGGTAACCAAACATTTATGGTTACTATTGACTTCCATTGTGGACAAAACATTTTTTATCAAAAAATATTCTTCTCACAGCTGGAAGAAAATTGTATAGTTTTGGAATGATGTGAGGATGAGTAAATTATTACATAATGTTTCTTATTTGAGTGAATTATCCCTTTGAAACACTTAAAGCCACAATATGTAATTTTTCACCGCTAGAGGTCGCTTATTCAAAACAAAGGCATAGCTTGATGACGGCAGGATTTTGTGGCGCTTTTATTATGACGCAGACGAACGCTTCCACATTTTCCGGTCATGCGTATGCAGCACTGTTTTATCATATTAGATACATTATTTGAGTGTGTTGAAAGTTCTGTTATAATGCTACTCTTTGTGTTCGCTCAGCGGCTACTATGAGACACTAAGCTAGATCGATATTAGGCATGGTAAAAAATGGTACTCGCAGTAAATCATGAAAACGAGATTTAAACAATAAGACTAACTGTGTTGAGCTATATAACAATGATTAGTTTTCTGTCGATGAATGTATCCAAACAGTTTTCTAATAAAACACATAATATATTAAAGCGTCTTCTGTGTTTCCATGGTTTCTACAAAATAAAACCAGAAATCGAGGTTAACGTGGGTATGATGTCATTGATAGGCGACGCTCGGACACACCCATGTCCTGGTTAAAATAGCTTATTTCTCTGGATTTAAACAGTCTTGGAAACATTTGGGATGATATAAGTACACAAGTCAACAAAATATATAACATTGTTTTAGTGGTTTTTGGATATTTTCGCCTATAAATGAATTGAACCCCTAGATTTGAATGAACCATCTGAACAAAATCCAAACAGACTGTCTAACACTGATTTAATTGCATTGCAAAAATGTAAATAATTAGTGTAAAGATCTGTTGATTGAGCAGACACTCTTTAAGTGGTTAAGAAAACAGAGAATGAAGGATAGAGATGTTAACAGAGACAAAAAGAGGGGATGCAGAGAAAGATGAGAGAAATTGGCTCTTGACCCTCCAGCCGAGGTTTGTCTGTTGTTTGTCATTTCTGTTTCCTTTTACTTTAGGGCAAATTGTTTTCAGTTTCCTGTAATTTGTTCCATTTCTGCTGAGTGTAACTGCCGGGTTTAAAGATCCTTTTACAAGCATTTTATGTGTACCCTCTATAAATTCAGCCAGGTCCAGGTTTCTTTGTTATTTCACAGTGAATTATGACCTCCACTTTTACACTGTAAAAGCCACTTGTTTGGTAGTAATATAAACTGATCTAATGGATCAATGCACTGTGGCATGTATCATTAAACTTCTGTCATGATTCCTGCTTTTGCCTCAGTGTATTGCAGAATTGTATTGTTCCATGCCATAAATATGACAAATCTAGATACAGGTGAAACTCGAAAAATTTGAATATTGTGCAAAAGTTCATTTATTTCAGTAATTCAACTTAAAAGCTGATTTTTATTTTGATGATTATGGCTTACAGCTTATGAAAACCCCAAATTCTAAATCTCAGAAAATTAGAATATTGTGAAAAGGTTCAGTATTGTAGGCTCAAGGTGTCACACTCTCATCAGCTAATTAATCCAAAACACATGCAAAGGGTTCCTGAGCCTTTAAATGGTCTGTTTCGGTAGAATTCACAATCATGAGGAAGACTGCTGACCTGACAGTTGTGCAGAAAACCATCATTGACGCCCTCCACAAGGAGGGAAAGCCTCAAAAGGTAATTGCAAAAGAAGTTGGATGTTCTTAAAGTGCTGTATCAAAGCACATTAATAGAAAGTTAAGTGGAAGGGAAAAGTGTGGAAGAAAAAGGTGCACAAGCAGCAGGGATGACCGCAGCCTGGAGAGGATTGTCAGGAAAAGGCCATTCAAATGTGTGGGGGAGCTTCACAAGGAGTGGACTGAGGCTGTAGTTACTGCATCAAGAGCCACCACACACAGACGGATCCTGGACATGGGCTTCAAATGTCGTATTCCTCTTGTCAAGCCGTTCCTGAACAACAAACAACGTCAGAAGCGTCTTACCTGGGCTAAAGAAAAAAAGAACACTGTTGCTCAGTGGTCCAAAGTCCTCTTTTCTGATGAGAGCTAATTTTGCATCTCATTTGGAAACCAAGGTCCCAGAGTCTGGAGGAAGAATGGAGAGGCACACAATCCAAGTTGCTTGAAGTCCAGTGTGAAGTTTCCACAGTCTGTGTTGGTTTGGGGAGCCATGTCATCGGCGGGTCACTGTGCTTTATTAAGTCCAGAGTCAACGCAGCCATCAACCAGGACATTTTAGAGCACTTCATGCTTCCTTCAGCAGACAAGCTTTATGGAGATGCTGACCTCATTTTCCAGCAGGACTTGGCACCTGCCCATACTGCCAAAAGTACCAAAACCTGGTTCAATGACCATGGGATTACTGTGCTTGATTGGCCAGCAAACTCACCTGACCTGAACCCCATAGAGAATCTATGGGGCATTGCCAAGAGAAAGATGAGATACATGAGACCGAACAATGCAGAAGAGCTGAAGGCCGCTATTGAAGCATCCTGGTCTTCCATAACACCTCAGCAGTGCCACAGGCTGACAGCATCCATGCCACACCGCACTGAGGCAGCAACTCATGCAAAAGGGGCCCAAACCAAGTACTGAGTACATATGCATGATTATACTTTTCAGAGGGCTGACATTTCTGTATTTAAAATCCTTTTTTTATTGATTTCATGTAATATTCTAATTTTCTGAGAACAGGTTAAACTCAAACAATACCATTCACAATTTTTGAAAGAAATTAATACTTTTATTCAGCAGGGATGCATTAAAATGATCAAAAGTGACAGTAAAGACTGTTCTTTTGAACTTTCTGTTCATTAAAGAATTCTGAAAAAAATGAAAATGTTGCTAAAATTTCTCTCATCTTTGATGTTGACCCTTGTGGGCAGTGCGATATCATCCGAAGCATCTGTGTGATTTAATTATTTACATTCATCTTCGTCTGGGATTGACGCCTCTCTACTGATCTCACTTCATTAATCAACCACCTTTTCCTCTTACAACCCGTTTGACCATTGCTTCAACGATAGGACATTCACAGGGTCCTAAATATCAGTTAAAAATCAACTTGTGTCATTTGATTTTTGTGCGATGCATGCATTTCCTTCACACCCGCTCGCATGACAGACCAAAGCATGAAGTGTGGGTGTATCATCCACTCAGTGCTCTGTTTATACTCTAAAATATGATGATCATTTTGCACACAGATGTATCACAGCAATATCATGAGCACATGCTTGTCTTAGTGTCTTTTCTAGTCACAGCTGACTAGAAATTATTCAACACCTGTGCATGTTATGCGATACCATAGGGTTGTGCATACAGATGTTTGACACACCACAGGGGTATTAGGTTGCCTTTGTAACCATGTTGAATATTCAAATTTATTCAAATCTCTGGACAAAATTGACGTGACATTTTTCAAATGATGTTTATGTGTCATGAGATCTCTCCTAAATCAGATGCTGTTTGTTACAAGCATGAATGTCAGTAGTGATACTGCATTCACAGAATGACTGTTTTAGATTTATTCCAGGGCAGAGAGGGAGAGAGCTGGAAAAACTCCAGACTCACCCCATTCCATAATTTCTCTTTTTCCATCTTGCCATTTTTCTTTTTCAAAGCATCCCTCTTTTTCTCTGTCTAACCATCCGGCTCTCTTATACTCGGTGGCACATCGTATCACATGACCTCTGACCTCACCCACTGCGTTGCATTCTATATCAGCCTGGCCTGTTCCCCGGTTGCCATAGCTACTGGTGGTTATAGCAAACAAAAGGATCTCAGATAAACTATGCAGTGATTAATTTGAATTTTACAGATGCAGAGCACATTCAGTGCTGCCCTTATAGCTTCTTGGATCACTGATTTCAATCTGTACGTAGCTCATGGATTAATGCCTCGTCATGAAGAATGTTAAGCAGAAGTCTGTCAGTAATGCAGTTACTTCATCGTTTATTTCAGGGTTTATTTGAGTAGTGGTTGATCGATATTCCCTTACACGATAAACCATTAAAAGGCTGTGATTTAATTAAAGAAAATAATGCACTGCATGCTTCGAAGTGAATTAGTGGTGTTCTGTTTTGTCTGTAGTCTACTACAATGACTCCCATCCAGGAGTACTTGGAAAGATTTAGATTTTGTTCAACAGAAATCATGACTATAATAGGGTGAAATTAGGGCTGTCAGAATATTAAGTTGTTAATCACAAGATTTTGTTCTGTATTTAATGCCTTAATACATTCAGTTCCTTTTGAAAAAAAGAATAAGGCACATGTACAGTACGCTGCATTTATTTGATCGAAGTACAATATAAACAGTAATATTGTGAAATATTATTATAGTTTTTTATGTTAATATATTTTAAATCGTAATGTATTCCTTTGATGGCAATTCAGAATTTTTAAAAGCCATTAGTCCAGTCTTCAGTGACACATGATCCTTTAGAAATCATTCTAATATGCTGATTTGCTGCTCAAAAACACTTTCATTATTAAAGGTGCGCTGTGTAAATTTTAGCGGCATCTAGCGGCAAGGTTGCGAATTGCAACTTTCCACCGCTCACCCCTCCCTTTCGAAGCACATAGAGAAGCTACGGTGGCCGACACAGGACAAAGATGTCGTCGTCTGAGACAGCAGAGAGTAGCTAGCGCTCTGTAGAGCAGTTTGTCCGTTTAGGGCTACTGTAGAAACATGGCGGCGCAAAATGGCGATTTCACTGTAAGGGGACCTGTGCTGCATGCAGATAGAAATGGCTCATTCTAAGATAATAAAAACATAACCGTTCGTTATGTAAGGTCTTTATACACCACTGAAAACATAGTTATGTATATTATATTGCATTTCTGTCAATAGATCCTCATAAATATTACACACTGCACCTTTAATGTTTCAAACAGTTGGGCTGCTTAATATTTTTGTGTAAATCATAATACAATTGTTTCAATGTAACAATGTAAAAGACTTCACTGTCACTTTTGATCAGTTATAATGCATCCATAAAAATATTGTTCTGACCCTAAACGTTTGTAAATGTGTTGGGTTTGCTCACATCAGATATTTCATACTTATTAAACCTTGATGATAATTCATTCCTGTCATATAACCCCCCCCCCCCCAAAGGGTTTCACTCTTTGTCAAACATCCCATCTGATGTTAATTTATAAATACGTCTGCAGTAAAAAGGTCTTTTTCTGGGAATTTTTTTTCCATGATTTGCCCCAGAACTGTCAAATCTTGTGATAGACAAACAAGCTCAAATGGAGCTGAAGCACAGTTTTTTTTTTACCCACAGTATTGATTGTTCCCTATCAGTCAGTTCAGTCTGACAAGGGTTCCAATGTAACAAGGGTTACATTAGGAACCTAGACGTTTTTTATTTAATAAAAGTTCATTATTAGTGATTATTGATAAATTATATCTAGTATATTAGAAGTATTCTGATGAGTAGCTTGAGCCTTTTTGAAGGGTCTGTGAGAGTACATGCTCAAAAAAAGTTAGAAAACACTGATCTGCTACATCTGCTCGAAGTACTGTATTTGTGGCTGTATTTACACTTAGGCGTCTCCAAGAGGTATGAAAACATTTTGGCTTACATGTGAACACTCAAACTGACCTCTAAAAGCATGGTGTGAGAATACGGTGTGGTTCGCTAAGAGTAATTCTATTTATTGGCAGCAGATGCATGAGGCTCAAATGCATGAGGCATTGCTCCAAATTGAGTTATTGCTTACCGGTTTGGTGTTTCGCATACTCTTTTTGAGGCAGGAGCTGCTCATTCAATGATTTTATGCCTTCTGTGGTTTGCTTTGATCTAGGGCAGCAGCAAAATGAGATGTTAAATGTTTATAAAATTTCAGTTTGAATCCAAATGTGTTTAATGCTTTCTTTTGTCCACCAGTGGGGTTAAAAGGCCATATAAGCATTTCTCCCTTGAGTATTTTTAAGACAAAATATAAGCATTACTAATTAATGTCTTAAGTGACTCAGTGAAGGTCAGCACTTTCCTTATTGTTAAACAAGGTCAGCATATTTGGATGCAGTGAAGAGGGTGCAGTAAGTTTACTGTAACGTTGCAGTCTGTTCTGCAGACTGCTGCCTCACTGTCAACTTACTGCATTCACTGAACCATAGAGAGAGAGAGTGAATGAACTCATTTTCACACAGTGCTGCATCACTAGTAGCTGAAGAGGATGCAGGTCTATTTTGGTTCTGTAGCAGATTCACCAAGTTCACCCAATCTACACCTGATACATCAGCCCAATTAGAGTCTGGAGTATGCACAGGCATTCATTCAAACATGCACATGCTCAGAAACACACTGTACAACCACGTACACCGCCCCGAGTGCAGACTGCCTCAGTTAGCTCTGAGTCTTGAAGTGCTTGTGACAGCGGGGGAAAGAATGGCTTTAATAAGTCATTCTCTTTCCTAAAATAGCTGACACATGGTCAGTAAGGTCCTTACGCAGGCCGAGGACGCATTCCGTCACCCGCCCTACCGCTGGTAGGCAATGGGAATTGCGTCACGCAACGCTGCTCTGTTTTCCATGTTCCAGCATGAGTGAGTTGCAGCACGGGAGGCATCAGCAGGTTCTAACCTCTCTGTTCACCTATTTCAACTACATAGGCCAAAAACTCACCTTGTAATCAATTTGCAGCCTAAACAGGGTGTGAACTGGGATTCATTTAATTTTGAACTATTGTTCTGTGCCTACTAGTATACATGTTTTTTTAACTGAATATCCAGATGATCTACCACATTTGTTTGAATTGTTGTGGATACTGTGTTCCACAATGCAGTGGGCATTGAACATTCTTTTCTAATCGATAAACAATAAACACACACACACACACACAATCACAATCACAATCACAGTCACAATCTCAATTTAGTACATGTGTTAACCTAATTTACTCATCCTCTTGTTGTTCCAAATCTGTCTGACTGAACATTAAAAAGATGTTCACTTTCATAGCATCTTTTTCCCATACAATGAAAATGAATGCTGACTGAGGCTGTCATTCTGCCTCATGTGTTCTTTGGAACTGCATGAGGGCGAATATAAATGAATAAATGATGACAGAAATGTCATTTTTGGGTGAACTAGCCCTTTAGCATTCATTCCAAGCAACGTAACAAATGTTGCATTCTGCTATTTTAAATGTTTATCTTTGCATATTACTGTAGGTACTTGTAAGTACGTAAATAAAATAGTATGCAAGTAAATTACAGCAGTGTGCAGTATGAACTGCCATTCTAAACATAGCCCAGAGCAACCTAGCTCTAGCCAGCCATGAACACTGCACAAGATGCTACCATTTCCTGTCACTGTATGGTTGACAGACATGTCATGAGCTGGTAGACTGGGGCTTTTGGACTCGGCTATAATTAATAGATTACTTTGAGGTGAAATATTGATGATGCTAAGTGGCTCACATGGTTTTTGTTTACTGGGTAGGGGCCATTGTGTGTGAAAACTTGCAAGGCGGTGTGGAGTTTGTAAATGTGTGAAGTATACGTCTGTTTATCTACTAAGAGTGTGTAGTGTACTGCTGGGAGCCTTATGCTTAAGTACAGTGTGCTATAGCTCAGCCCTAGTGTCATTATGGACTGTGAGCTTTTTGTAACGTTCATTAGGGAGATGTTTTTTTCTTTGATGTTCACGTGCTTGGCAGAGAAAGCAGGCTTTTATTTCTGTGGAGGTATGTGTGCTTTGTGTTTATAGCAGCAGAATTGGCTTGTTCAGCGGCTGAGAAAGCACTTTTAGATGGGATGGTGTACTGTATGTCTGTGTGTGGGATCTCGGGCCACTGTGCATGTTTGGGAGGAGGGGATGTGTGGACAGATGGTCTGTGGTTACTGTCTGCAGGGGTGTAGACCTCACTCTGGTGCACAGAAACAAACTCGGCACACGGTTAAGTCTCAACATCAGATCTAACCTCTCCCCCCTATGGAATTAAAGTCACTTATAATAATAATAATAATAATAATAATAATCATTTGTTTCATTTATATAGTGCTTTTCTGGGTACTCAAAAGGCTTTACATATGGAAGGGGGAGTCTCCTCAACCACTACCAATTTATGCACCATGCAAGCCCCTCTCCATATTATTTCATATGATTATTATACTAAATGCCTTCTATGTCTTATACTTAATCTATGTGTGCATTTTTTATGTATTTATTTAATTATCTAATAATATTTATTATTATTCAGTATTAATATTATTTAATAACAGCAATCCAGGGTGTCTCCCAACCTACGGACCAAGATGCTGGGATAGGCTCCAGCATTCCCACAACCTTAGATAGGACAAGCAGTTTGAAATATGGATGGATTATTTAATAATATTTAATATTATATTTAATGATATAATATGACATTCATAATATAATCATATTTAATTGTATTTTATGTTATACTTTAATTATATAATATTTATTTATTTATTATTGTAATTTTTTTTGTTTATATTTATTTCATATACTTTGTCTTCTTAATAAAGTATCTTGTTTAAAGGATTTTTTTTTACTGGGAAAAAAGACCAAAATATTGATGAAATGCATTTTTTTTTTTGCAATGTTTTCTCTGTATTGGCTTGTGGCCTTGGCCTGATTTCCATGTAATCTGCCTTCCTGTGCCAGACGTGGCCAGAAGAAGGTGTGTTTGTGTTAAATGACCCGGTAGAGAAGGAACACGGTTCTTAAGAATGGGTTCATTGTGGGAGATGAGTTGAGGGCCATTTTAATTCCATGTTTTGCCCAGATTCTATTCTGCTTCATGACCTAACATAAACTCTTTTTTTTCCTCAACCAAAGGCTTAACCACAGCAACAGGAACAGAGAGAAACAATTCCAGAGTTTAAAGCTTTCTGTACCACTGGGACCAAAGAGAATTGAAAGATAGATTTCCAAAGGATCGTTTGTTTTCAATAGAACTGTTAAGTTTGTGAACCTCGAGTTCTCTCTGGAATTTGCTTTGGGTGTTTAGATTAACAGTTTTCAATGTTTCAGTAAATTAAGGTCTGTGGTTAACATTACTTGAGGAGATTTTCATGTTTTGTTGTACAACGTAAATTACACACAATCACCTTAAGCATACTTTTGTTTATGTTAAACGTAATTTGCTAAATACAGACTACACACAAGGATGTGACTTTACGTGCTTGAATCAGATAACAGTTTTACTCCTTATGTAGCAGCCTATTAGCATCTTGACCCAGTGTATGTCTGTCTGTCCATCCATCTGTCCATCTGTCCGTCCATCCTGCTCTTCGTTATGTTAAATTAGCACTAAAAAGTTTCCTGCCTTTTTTGGGAAGTGAAAAAGAGAAATATAAAATTGTCTTGAGAGTCCATTTTACTCCTACCAAAATCACTACAACAAAAACACTTAATGTTGCAATTACAACTAACAGCAATATTGAATTCACCACAGTGCTTTGACTCTAAGGGGAATTCAACCTACAAATTGCTTAACATCAGAAACTGCACTACAATTTTAAAGAAGATACGTTTAAACAGAATATGCTCAGTGTGATATATAAGTGATACTTTGTTCCTTTTAATTAAGTCTTTTTGCAACATTATAAATACAAAATTAATCTCCCTGACACATACAGGCACTTCATAACGGTAAATGTGTTTGTAGAAAAAGCACTATGCCGTGTGGATGAGCATTTAGCTGGATTAGTGTGCATATTTTCATTAACCTGCTGTTATAAGGCTGATATATAGACCATTTACACATTTTATTAAGAGTGCAGGATTTAATAATCTAAATCTGCACAAGAGGACAAAAAAGCTGGCAGGCATATTTGCTGACAGCATGATACGGATTTTGTGTGTGTGTTTCATGAGCATAACCACTCAGTTTGTGTGATTATAGAACAGTGTAATAAGAGTGTTTGTTGCAATACCACTGTAGGCTATACATTTTCACATGCATACCTGCTTGTTTGAGCCATTAAAAGCTATCATTTTGTGTGTATATCCGGTCATAAAAAAGGGCAGACAGTGACAGATGGGCCTGTATTTCGGTGGAAGAGCTCGATGCTGTTAGTCAGATACTGCTGTACGCTCACGTCTTGTTTCTCTAATGGAAAGACCTTTTACTTTGCCCGTCCGGCCCTAGAGAGCCCCTCCATCACGATGAGCACTATCGACCGTGTTGTGCTGTCTTCTCCGCTCATCAAGATATGTGTCTGCTCCTCGAAGGAGAGAACCTCCTCCCTGTGCCCTTCCTGCGTCGGGTTGTGGCAGGTGGTCGAGCCCCCCTCTTCCCCCTTGCTTCCGCCCCAATAGACTCTTCCTCTCCAGAGAAACTCTGCGTTTCTGAGGCTGTGTGAATCTCACCCTCCGGGGCCGAGTGCGATTGGCTCGGCTGCAATGAGAATTTTTTTAGGCAATTCTCCAGAGGGCTGGAATTCGCCTTTGGGGAAAAGGGGATGTAGGACGCAGGCTTTCAATCTATTTATCTGTCCCTCTGTATAGGAGATTAAATAGGAAGCGTTCCATAGCAGACGGAAACATTTTCTTTCTACCCTAAGTTCATTAAAGATAGAATGACAGCAGTCTTGTCATAGCTGACACAAAGAGAAAGCCCGACCCCTCTGTGGCCGTGCCTTGGTGCTTAAAAGTGTTTGTGGTGACGTTCTCGAGGGGTAAACGCTTGACTGATGCATCTGCTGCCGTTTTGAACACACCTGAGCTCAGTGGCGGCAGCAACGCTAAAATTGTGAGCTGGAACAACAACAAAGCCATCGTAGATTTGAGATTATCTTCCTTAAATCCCACAAACACTCCTGAGCTCCACACTAACAAAAACTGTCCTCCTCTTATTACTGACCTACCGTACCAATGACAAATAATCATCTACTCTGTAAATAGCCTGTATATTAAGCACTCACAGTTGAGCTCTGCTGTAATTGGTATGTCTGTGATTTGATTTGATTGACAGGAGCTGTCCACCCTGCAATGTGAGGTGTGCATCCTGGTGTTCTCGTTGACAGACAGGCGTAGCTTCCACCGGATCGCCCAGCTCCGCCTACTGTTGAGGGAGTCGTTGCCGCACACCCCCCTCATCCTAGTGGGCAACAAGAGTGACCTTGTGCGCTCCCGTGAGATCAGCACAGAGGGTAGGCCTAATTTTAATCTACGTCCTTGAGCACAGATCCCATAATTCAATGCGATTCAACTCATGTTGCATAGCTGGCAGAGATTACATGCAGGGAATTAAAAGAATAGGGTTTTAGGTTGAATGAAAGAATAGCGTTTTACGGTAAATTAAACATTGTAGACACAAATACAGATACAGACATACAAATACAAAGAAAGGAGAGAGAGAGAGAGAGAAAGAGAGACTGATCGTAATATGCAATATAAATAGATTTAAGAATGAAAAGACTCACTTTATATTAGGTGGCCTTAACTACTATGTACTAACATTTGAAATTAATCATTTGATACAATGCAATTATTGTGTACATGCATGTTTTTATACAGTACTTACATTTTAAAAATTACCTGCATGTAATTACATCTGTAATTAATTTCTGTAGTTACATTTATAATTACACTGTTGACACTTCCCTTACACCTAACCCTACCCTTAAACTTACCCATACCACCACACCTGTCACTAACACTACCCGTATCCCATCTCAATAGCAGCAAAAGTGTTTTGCAATACAATATGAACACAGTAAGTACATTGTACTTGTTTTTTGATTTAAGTACATAGTAGTTAAGGCCACCTAATATAAAGTGGGACCAAGGTATTAGAATGACATCATCACTGTCAGTTACAATGTTGTGCCTACACTGGAAACATTATAGACATTTAATGGTCAGTATGGTCAAAATATTTTAAAATATATTAAATAAAATTAATGGAAATTAATTCATGATACACTACCATTCAAACATTTTTTTTTTTTAAGGAAATTATACTTTTAACAGCAAAGACATCTTAAATTGGTCAAAAGAGACCGTAAAGACATTTTATAATTTTACTAAAGATTTCTATTTAAAATATATTCTGTTCTTTTGAACTTTCTAGTCATCAAAGAATACCAAAAAATGTATCATGGTTTCCATAAAAATAGTAAACATTGATAATAATAATAATAAGAAAAGTTTTTCAGCACTAAATTAGCATATTAGTTTTGTCATCACAGGAATAAATTACATTTTAAAATGTATTAAAATATAAAACAGCTATTTTGAATAGTAATAATATTTCACAATATTGCAGTTTTTACTGTATTTTTACAAGTATAAGCTTTGCAGAGTGTCAAAAATAGAAATAGGGCATATGTCAATATCAAGTGTTTTTAGTGCTCCATTTATTTTGTGAGCAAACAATGTTTTTGTGTGTCACGCTCCTGTACTTGTCCAGTGTGGTCATGTGAGATTTTGAATGCCGATGATTCAGTGAATTCAGTCAATGAGAGGTTTTCAAACTTAAAAATGGAGTCCGTATGTTAAAAGTAGCGACAGATCTTTTTTTCCATTCATCTGTTGATTGGATGGAGGCAGATCTTAATGCGAGATTTCAGTCGATTGTAAGAAAGAGGCGGAGTTTACGTGGACTAAAATGATTGGAGAAGTTCAGCATACGTCACCAGAAAGTTTTACCAAAAGATTGAGTTATGTCACTTTAAATGTAAAAGAAATAAAACATGCATGAATTGGATGAATTAACAGTTAGATCAAAAAAGATGCATTTAGAAAATAAAATGAATTTTCATTTGATGCCAACTTTATATGCGGTGAGAATAATAGCAGAAAATTGTGGAAAAATAAGAGTAAAATGTATGAGGACTTTAATACATTAATTTAGAGCACAGATCCCATAATTCAACAGGTATTTTGTTCACACAAGGTGGACCACCTCTGTCTATCACACTTGTGAGTCATCTATATTAACCTTGCTGCTGTGACTCAGCTTTTGTCTAAATGCTTCTATCTCCATCTGGCCGTATTTATATAAGGGGGTTCGTGGATTCCTGGCAAGAAGAAATCACTCAGCTTATCGGCATAAACAGGTGCTGCTAGGAGACGTGCATTGGTTAAGTGGACACATTAGGGCCTAATACGGAATATAGATTCTCTTTTCTGCTGTTTTCTCAGCAGGGCAGTTTTTTTCAGTGACTTATTAAACGGATACGTGTAAATAGTTAATGCAAATTTAATACTTATTAAATTAATTACAATACTCAGTAATTGTTTGCAGAATTTTATTTTAATTCAAGTCAGATCAATTTAATTTCAGTGGTTTCTGCCACAGTATTTTAAACAATTTTGTTTACCTACAATGTATTTGAAGAAATCGCATTTCAAAATGTGCATTGGTGTGTGGTTGCTATAATGTTTTTAGTGGTTGCTAGGGCATTTATTTATATATACACTCACCTAAAGGATTATTAGGAACACCATACTAATACTGTGTTTGACCCCCTTTCGCCTTCAGAACTGCCTTAATTCTACGTGGCATTGATTCAACAAGGTGCTGAAAGCATTCTTTAGAAATGTTGGCCCATATTGATAGGATAGCATCTTGCAGTTGTGGGATGCACATCCAGGGCACGAAGCTCCCGGTCCACCACATCCCAAAGATGCTCTATTGGGTTGAGATCTGGTGACTGTGGGGGCCATTTTAGTTCAGTGAACTCATTGTCATGTTCAAGAAACCAATTTGAAATGATTCGAGCTTTGTGACATGGTGCATTATCCTGCTGGAAGTAGCCATCAGAGGATGGGTACATGGTGGTCATAAAGGGATGGACATGGTCAGAAACAATGCTCAGGTAGGCTGTGGCATTTAAACGATGCCCAGTTGGCACTAAGGGGCCTAAAGTGTGCCAAGAAAACATCCCCCACACCATTACACCACCACCACCAGCCTGCACAGTGGTAACAAGGCATGATGGATCCATGTTCTCATTCTGTTTACGCCAAATTCTGACTCTACCATCTGAATGTCTCAACAGAAATCGAGACTCATTAGACCAGGCAACATTTTTCCAGTCTTCAACTGTCCAATTTTGGTGAGCTCGTGCAAATTGTAGCCTCTTTTTCCTATTTGTAGTGGAGATGAGTGGTACCCGGTAGGGTCTTCTGCTGTTGTAGCCCATCTGCCTCAAGGTTGTGCGTATTGTGGCTTCACAAATGCTTTGCTGCATACCTCGGTTGTAACGAGTGGTTATTTCAGTCAAAGTTGCTCTTCTATCAGCTTGAATCAGTCGGCCCATTCTCCTCTGACCTCTAGCATCAACAAGGCATTTTCGCCCACAGGACTGCCGCATACTGGATGTTTTTCCCTTTTCACACCATTCTTTGTAAACTCTAGAAATGGTTGTGCATGAAAATCCCAGTAACTGAGCAGATTGTGAAATACTCAGACCGGCCCGCCTGGCACCAACAACCATGCCCCGCTCAAAATTGCTTAAATCACCTTTCTTTCCCATTCTGACATTCAGTTTGGAGTTCAGGAGATTGTCTTGACCAGGACCACACCCCTAAATGCATTGAAGCAACTGCCATGTGATTGGTTGATTAGATAATTGCATTAATGAGAAATTGAACAGGTGTTCCTAATAATCCTTTAGGTGAGTGTATATACAGTGGTGGCCAAAATTATTGGGACACTTGGCAAATGGGAGTCGTCTTATTGGGCCTGGATTTACTTTCCAAGAGGAAAATGACCCAAAACATTCTTCAAACTATTGCCGGAACTTTCTGCGACGAAAGGAATCTGCTGGAACATTGAAAATGATGGACTGGCCCCCTCAAAGTCCGGACCTCAACCCCATCGAGCACATTTGGGGCGAGTTGGAACATAAACTGGACAGATCTATTGCACATTCAAAGGAAAGCCGTTGGCTTCAGTTGCAGAAGGCATGGGATAACATTAGTGCTGAAGTTCTCAGAGGAAATATATTGACATTATGTTAGAGAGATGTGCTGCTGTAATTGCTGCAAAAGGTGGACATACCAAATGTTAAAGTTAAAAGTGGATAAAAACAGCACGACTCACTTCATCTGATATTTGATGGTCAGAGCAACCATCTGCATGTTTCATGAACATTATGAAATGAAATCATATTTTGGAGGCAAAAAAGGTCAATATTATAATCAGGGCTCTCAATTTAACGCGTTAATTAGATGAATTAGTTACAGGAAAAAATTACGTGTTAATTCTTAACGCATTTAATTTGATGCAGGGCAACAACTCACTGTGTGATGAAGCTTATAGAATGCTTTCACATTACCAATTTTTCTTGTTAACCGTGCCCGTTTAGAGCTAAACTGCCAGTGTGAAAACGCCCTCACATTTACATCATGATATATAAGCAATATCACACGAGATCTGTATTTCTGTCCAGAATAGCACGAGTGCAAATGCCATACTGATCTTATACAACAGTTTAATAAAAAAAATAAGTAAGTTAACTTTGTGTTGTTTTAGACACTATTTGTCTCCAAGCAATACACAGTGGCATTTCATTTCTGAATCCGCGTTTTGAACGAATCGGGTGCACCAATGATTAAATGGACCATAAAGAGAACCATTTACTTCACTCCTGAATGAATCAGCCGTTTAAACGAATCAAATGAATGAATGACTCAATGACTTACTCAATTATACATTTACCTCCACCTACTGGCAGTTTTAGTTTCTTATTTGTATAATTCAGTATAATTTCATTAAACATAATGTCATATTTCCATATTAATAAAAAAAAAAACATTAAAGGTATATTTCCCCAAAAAATATTTCTTTCTGAAGCTATACTTTTTATAATGTCTATTTAATTTTTTTTACACAGTAATGACTTTAAGTAATCTTTTGGAAGTAATTTCTCAGCCAAATTTGATGTGCGATTAATTGGATTAATTAATCGCCACATCGTGTAATTTAAACATTTGAATCGCTTGACAGCCCTAATTATAATATTTATTTATATATATATATATATGGGGCCGTATTGACAAAACATCTTAAGGCTAAAAGTAGCTCCTAACTTGATTTTGGAGAAACTCTTAAAAATAATGGCCGTGTCAGTCCAAATTTTAGGACTCCTAAATTTTTGCTCTAAGAGTATTTCACAAAGCATTTTAGAGCTAAAACCAGCTCTGTAAATCTGTGAAAAGTTTGGAGTAGTCAAGAGGACTCCTAAGTCACTACGACCAAATCACAAACAATCCTAATGGCTGTTTCTGGCAATCCGCCTCAGAAATCTGGCCACAGGCACTGTACACCATTGAGGCAACAGGCAATAGAGCCTGAGAGTGCTGAGCCATTTCTTAATAAATGCAATAAATATTTTGATTTATAGATTTCAATCAGAGATTACATAACATAAAGGTTTATTTATATACAGGATAAAACATTGCAGTCAAGTTAAAAATAATGTCCCATCGTCTGCGATGATAGACTTGTGGGCAGCTCTAGTTTGAGTTCTGGCTCATGGACCTTTCTCCCCTTTTCTCTCTCCCACTTCAATTCCTGTTTTCTCATTGTCCTATCATAATAAAAAGGCAAAAGTGCCAAAAATAAATCTTTAATAAATAAAAAATAAAATAATGTTTTGATTACCTGTGGCAGTTGTTTCACGAGTTCACACTTACAAATGATCGGATAAGCAAAAGAGTACAATAAGTCTATTTGACATGCTGTCCGAGGGGATCGAGGGTTCCGAGCTCGGAATTCAGCCCAAACCCAGAGTATTCCCCCGAATCCCCGGCTGGGAATAGGAGGGATGCAGAAAACTGTTGAGGTAACTATGTGAGTTGGCTGTGAATGCTGTGTATACGCCTCCTCTCGAGCTGATTAGATAGGCTATTTGAATATGAATGTACTCCTCCCGAACTTTGTTTGTAAAGCATAATTTGTGGCTTGAATTCTGCAATCTCTCAAGATGCAGACATGTAAGAGGCTGACAATTAGCTGAACATATACTTGTTTAATTAGTGACTTAAAACCTTTATTTGAATATGGCAACATGATACCTCGCTCTACAATATTTCTATGATTAAATCACTGACAGAGACCCATCCCCCATCAGCCAATCACTGTGTGCATAGATAGTAAGCTTTATGACATCATCCATAGCAACGAGGTCAACCCCGCCATTTCACTTCTCTCTATTCCTTAGTAAAAGTGGGTCTCAGCAGCTTTGTGAATAGGTTTTAAACTCTTACCTAAGAACTTTTACTGCTATTTAGGACAACTCTTAGTGGTAAGATAAAATGTTTTGTGAATACGGCTCCTGATTATTTTTATATATATATATATATATATATATATATATATATATATATATATATATATAATGATTGTTTGCAGTAGCATTTTAAAGGTACAGGCTAGCAAAAGCAAGCTAGCTTTGATAGCATAAGATCCCACCCTCTCTTCAGAGCATATCCAAAGCCACGCCTTCTCCAAACACTTGAACACACACAGCAGAGTCTGCTAAGTGTCACAAGAGACAGTGTTAAATTACCTCATGTCTCAGAGCACATAACATTACCATAACAATGAACGTAAACAACTTACAGAGCTCTTGTACCACCTGACTGCTGCAGATTCATTTCGACATTAATAGTGTTGACACAGAAACGCATAGCCTAGATCCGAGTCTAAGGACGTGAACAGCTCCAGGTAGAATGTCACAACTGTTTGTTTGTGGCGCTCTGTGGTTGTCTGTCTACAACTCTGCATGGCCTTATGAAATGCGCTGATGACTAGCAGGGTACAACGATTGAACGCAATGATTGGACGAACATTTTTCCTCAGAAGATATATGTACATGTTTTAATAATTTGACCATTTCTATTATTGGTTGCTATAAGGATGTAAAGAGAGTTTCAACCAATAGAGCAAAAAGTGTTGAAAAATGCCTACCCTGCCTTTAAATAAGCACATATCTACCTACAATATTGAAAATTGTGTTTTAAAGTTGCATTTAAAATCCACATGGCCCAAAAAATGTGAAGGTGCATGTGTCCCCTTGGCATAAATTGGTATAGTACATCTTGTTTATTCTGTAGTTATGCTACATCTCTTTCTCTCTCTCTCTCTCTCTCTCTCTCTCTCTCTCTCTCTCTCTCTCTCTCTCTCTCTCTCTCTCTCTCTCTCTCCGTTTCATCTGTTTGTCATGCTTGGCATGTTTAGGACATTGTTTTGTGTGTTTGCTCTGTATTATCTCTCACCCACAATGTGCTGGTGTTACTATCTTTATGTGTGTGTAAGTATGCCAATGTTAATACACGCTCTCATATTCTCTCCCTCACACCTTTATTTCTCTAATTCTCTCCTTTGCCTGCGTGGTGAAGTGAACCCCCTGTGCCATGTGTTTGCAGGACTGTGATAAGGAGGATAAGGAAAGAGGACAGGGAGGCTTATAGTGTTGTAATCATTAAGAAAATGGTGTGCAGGCACTTTTATGTATTAGAGCTGATAACAGGGCGGTTCCAGGGGAAGAAAGTGCTCTATTCTTTTGGAAAATTACATCCAGTATAAGCTGTATTCTTCTGTTTCAGTCACATGACTTTGTTGTTTATCTGCCATATTATTACCAACAGCAAGGCAAATGAATGGCAAATCAAAGCAATGAGGATATTTATATATAAAAAACAAAAAAACATAAAAATCAAACCAAAATGTATTCTTAAGAAAACACTTAAAGCAGGTCAAAGTGTCTGAATAATTTTGGTCCAAAATTTGTATCAATTTTACTGGTAGTCCACTGTATGAAGATTTTTGGGTATACTGTCACAGTTTATTTTTCTATCCTCACTTACATGAACTATAGTGTCCTGCACCCACTAGTAAAAAAAATTATATTTGAATAATTATGTCTGACTAATTTTTGGTTTGACGTAAAAAAATGTTTTGGAGACTTTAGATCAAATCCAGTCATCAGTGTTTTTCTTATCTCTGTTCATATGTTTTTGTAATCACTCCTATTAATTTGCCACGCTATTGGTCATCCATAAGGAATTGTAAGGAAATGTAAATGGCCAGCATTATGTGTTGGGAGGTTGCAAAGGTGCTCATATGCCGTTGCCAAGAGGTTCTTCAGTGTGTTGCTATGGTTGCTAGGGCATTTATATGGTGTTCTGGGTGGTTGCAAGGGCATGGGCCATTTGATGCTATTAAGTTTTAAATAGTTGCAATACGTGATTATGTATACATTATTTTCATATACAGTATGTATATGTATATAATAAATCTTGATCTAAGATTTAGGGGTCCGTTTTTTTATTTTTATTAATACTTTTATTCAGTACGGATGCATAAAAATCTATCATATTTGACAGTAAAGATGTGTATAATGTTACAAAAGATTTTTATTTCAAATGAATGTTAAATAAATGTATCAAATATTAAGCAGCAGTTTTCAACATTTGATAATGTTTCTTAAGCAGCAAATCTGCATATTAGAATGATTTCTGAAGAATCATGTGACATTGAAGACTGGAGTCATGATGCTGAAAATTCAGCTTTACCATCACAAGAATAAATTACATTTTAAGATATGTTAGAAGAATATAAATCAGTTATCAGTTATACATTTTCATAATATTACTATTACAATATATTTTTGATTAAATAAATGCAGCCTTATGAGCATAAAAGACTCGTACTGCCCCCAAAATTGTAAATACACTTCAAATACATTTTACATTTAATTTAATTAATAGTAAAATTCCTTAAAATTGAATTGAATAATTGATTAAGGATTGTTCAATTATTCAATTAAATTACATAAGGATTATTCAATTCAATTTGATGGAATTTTACTATTAATTCAACTGCGTAAATCTTAAAAAAGGCTTCATTTTTTGTGTGTAGTAGTGTATGTTTTCTATAAATTGGACTTGCCTGAAAAAAAAGAAAATAAAACAAAAGTTTTATTCATTTATAATTTTTATATGAGTTGACAGTTGTTATCAGCTTTTGTTGCCTATTTGAAATTGACAAACAGTTTTAGAGATGTAGAGATGATGGTCTATTGCTATTCATGTAAAACAGATAAAATAGCTGTCTGAGAATGTTACAGAGATGGCTACTGAGTGCCTTAAAGACGCTTTGATAGCACTCTTCTCAAGCTGCACAATTTGAATACATCATTCATTTCCAGAGCTGTATGGGTTGAGTAATGCGTCAAAGTTGAATACTTAGGCGGTAACATTTTACAATAAGGTTTCATTAGTTAACATTAGTTAATGTATTAACTAACATGAACTAACCATGAGCAGTACAT
This sequence comes from Rhinogobio ventralis, assembly GCA_039654625.1. Taxonomy (NCBI): domain Eukaryota; kingdom Metazoa; phylum Chordata; class Actinopteri; order Cypriniformes; family Gobionidae; genus Rhinogobio; species Rhinogobio ventralis. The sequence goes on along the minus strand of CM077200.1, from coordinate 12,776,690 downwards.
TTGTTACTGTATTTGTTAATCTTTGTTAACGTTAGTTAATAAAAATACAGCTGTTCATGGTTTGTTCATGTTAGTTCACAGTGCATTAACGAATGTTAACAAGATTTTAATAATGCATTAGTAAATGTTGAAATTAACATTTAAAAAAATATTAATAAATGCTTTGAAGGGCAGTTAATTATTAGTTCATGTTAACTAATGTAGTTAACTAATGTTAACTAATGAACCTTATTGTAAAGTGTACCACTTAGGCTTAGGGGTTTGTTCAAATCTTTAACCCTAAGCACCACTAACAAGCACATAAGATGGGTGTGGCAGGGAGACAAGGACCTTGTAGGAAGTGCAGAGGACAGTTATGTGGACACATCTGTGCTCAGCATATTTATTCCTCCGGGTGATGCAGCTAGTGTGGTCATCGATTCGGAAATGTTCAGAATCTTTTTCTGTCTGCATCTCGCTTCCTGCCTCCGATACAAACACACAAGCGCACACTCACTGTGTACTCAGCTTCATGTAAATGGGTTTAATTTACATTCTGTATTTGCGAGTCAGCTATTTGATGCTGACATTCAAGCTTTATTTAAACAGGCACACAGACTCTGGATGCGTACATGCTGTAAAGTCATACAGGCTAAATCACTGACAGAGATGCCCAACCTTTTGCTGGCAAAGATGAATCTATAGCCATAAACAAAATTTATAACTCTGGATTGTAATGCTACACACATGCAATAAATCTCCTTTCTGCTGTGGCACAACAAATGGGTTCCCCTCTTTCTCTCTCTCTCTCTCTCTCTCTCTCTCTCTCTCTCTCTATATATATATATATATATATATATATATATATATATATATATATATATATATATATATATATAATCTCGATCTCTCTCTAGCTCTCTTTTTAAGATAACAGAGACCATTGTTTTATAGGGGTAATGTCCTGCATCTTTTATTTTGTCTTCCACTTTAAAGGGTAAATAACACACACGTTTCTGCCAGTCTCATGTTAATCTTGAGTACCTATAGAGTAGTATTCTGCCTGCAGTTTTGACTCGTGATCGGGAACAAACAAACACACTTGAAGAACTCTGTTGCTGCTCTGGAAAAACAAACTGCATCCACTGTTTCCTTAACGCTGGGTTATTTGGGAAGCTGAACAAGGTTATTTTTCCCTCACAACAAAAAACACACTTCTTTAGTGACATTGTTGATTTCGTGGTCTAAAAACAAAATGACAGCGCTGATGACGGCTCATTGATGGGCGTGCTCTTGTTCTCGCTCGGGTTGACGTGCGCACATGCTCACTAGGGAGAAGTGCCCATATAAGCAATTCCGCCCTTTATGACATCATACAGGGCCATACTCAAAAAAACGAAACTTGTTTGAATCCTTAAGGAGTGTATTTGGCACAGAAATACTTTTTTTACTAACTTTTTTTAATACTAATTTTTATTTTGGCCATGTTTAGCATGATAATCCAACTCTTTAACAATGTAAATCAAGTCAGAATGTATGAAATAGCCCCCCTTTAATATATTTTAAAATGCCATGTATTCCTTGCTGTATTTTCAGCAGCCATAAATCCAGTCGCATGATCCTTCAAAAACCATTATAATATGCTCATTTGGTGCCCATACATTTCTTATTTTTAATCAGTGTTTAAAACAATTGTATGCTGCTTTTTTGTGGAAACTGAGATATTTTTTTCAGGATTGTTTGATGAATTGAAAGTTTAAAAGAATAGCATTATTTTGAAATATAAATGAATTATAAATGTCTTTACTGTCACTTTTGTACATCAATTGTAATGTTTCCTGAATAAAAATATTACAATGCCAAAAATAAATCCAACGTTTTGAATGTATATTTTCTGTATGCATTCCTGTATTCCTTATGAATTTTTCACAATGTAAAAGGCTTTGCAAAGACAATGTCAAACAATTAAACAATAGGGCAATGCCAAACATACTGGACCTTTTAAACAGGCTTTATTTGCTACTGTACCTTTAAAAACACCATGTACTGTCAAACCAAAAATCTATAATTTTTTTACTAGTGGGTGCAGGACACCATAGTTAATTTATGTAAGTGAGGATAGCAAAATAAAGTAAACTGTGTGACATATTATACACAAAAATTCTTCATACAGTGGACTACCAGTAAAATTGACCAAAATTATTCAGACACTTTGACCTGACCATGTTTTCTTAAGTGTTTTTTCTTTAATTGCTAATGCGACCTTTTACACCACAGACGGAACAAAATTAAGCATTGCTTGGTCATTGGTATAGTGAATAAACTGTGATAATGTGAGAAAATGTTGAAGGTGTCTGAATAAATTTTGGTTTGACTGTAACTGAACCCTGTTGCGAAACCTCTTTGCATAGGAAATAAGTAACAACACTTGCTAAAAGGTTGTAGGTTTACTATTGGATCCAATCTAGTTGCCACTACTCCATCCTTTCAATAACCATCTCTTTGCAAAGCCTGTGACAGATTGTCAAAACAATCCATGCCGAAATGTGTCACACAAACTGCTAAGGTTGAACTGAAATGTTCAGGGACCTTGGTAGACATAAACATCAAACCACTTAGGCCTTGTCCACACTAATACGTTTTCGTTTGAAAACGCATCTTTTTCTCTCCCGTTTTGGCCTTCCGAATCCGTCCACACTGAGATGGCGATTTGATTAGTGAAAACAAAGCTTTTTGAAAGCACTCTGCAAAGTGGATAAATTTAAAAACAGCGTTTTCTCGTTGTAGTGTGGATGGAGGTATTTGAAAATGTTGACTCATGTTTAGTCATGTGACACATTGTACGGATAGATATTCATGTTTATACCGGTATTGTGCCTGTTATGTGCTATTCACTTTCACACAGTTTCTAAAATATGTTACTTTGCACACTCTTTATACCACAGTCCTGCAAAGATGACAGAAAATGTACTTTCATTTGCTGTGCTGCAAAACATGAGAGCAGTTGCTTTTTAGACCAAACATATAATGGTGAGTGAGTGCGGCCTGGATGCATCAGTGAATGGTAAAATATTTTGCGAAATAAAATGATCCTGCCAGAAAAATTGCCTGATAACTTATGTCTTGTTCCGTCTGTATCATCTCAGTGAGCTTTTACGAGGGTGTACGTGTGCGCAGTAAGGAGAATTTAGTGTTTCCCGACGTTTCAGTATGGATGAGAAACTTTTGGAAAAAGCTTGAAAACGTTAGAGTGGACGGAGAGCGTTTTGAAAAATGTATCCGGATTAATGTATACGTAGCCTTATTTCTAAGGTTGAGATCTTTCAGAAGGCTACGATGACCCACAGCCAGGATCAACACAAACTTTGGTGGGCTTTTTGTTAGTCATGTACTTTACCATCTGAAATAGTATCTTCTAATTCTAAATCAAACTAAATTCTTTATTTTACTAATTTATTGGCATGATAAATGTTGTCTGTTTCCTCTGTTTTTCTCTCTGTCTCCTCCTCCTACTCATCTGTTTGCTTCTTCTCTCAGGTCATGTCACTTATTCACAATGGTGCCATCTAATCGACAGTGATCTAATTCAATCCTGTCCACACACCTCCGAACAAACACACCCACACGCACACCAAGCATTTAGCCTTTATTTCTCCTTTCCAACAGCCCGTCGGTGCTCCATTAAGTCCCACTCAATTGATTCAGTTATCTAACGCTAATCTGTGTTGATATGACAAGAGATTGTCAAACTCCATCTGCGTCTGTATCACTCAACCTCTTTCTCTTTTTCTTTCTTAGAGGCGCACTCCAGCGCAATGATGTTTGGCTGCCTGTATCTAGAGCTCTCCGTATCTCTGGACCACCGCACTAATGACCTCCTAGAAGCAGCTGTGAGAGCGGCCCGGGGCCACAGTCTGGGGCCCGGCTGGACAGAGGGGTCCCCCACAGCGGCCCGCCGAGAGAGCCTGACCAGCAGGGCCAAGCGCTTTCTGTCAGGGCTCGTTCCGCGCTCCCACCTCGGCCGAGACAGGGACAGGGAGGGCGACAGAGACCTCAGCAGACACAGAGGAAGCAGAATGCTTAGGCAGAAGTCACGTTCTTGTCATGACCTCAGCGCTTTAATGTAACCGAAAACGACCAAGAGAGAAGGGAGAAGAGGTGTTAAAGTGTTAATGTAAGATTGACAGGTGAGGAGATAAGAGACAGTGTTGCCGCACCACTTCACAGAGGAGATAGTTCTCCGGAGATATTACCTAAACTAGTATGTGTGAAATTAGTTGTTTATACCAGTCTCTCAGTCACTGAATATGACAGTGGTGCAGCGAAACCTAGCAGTGTATAAACTATCCTGACAACATGACCTTTATGGTTTGCAAGAGGCCTGTAAACGGACAAGCCAACACAAATATAGCACTGGATGTCAGTATAATGAGTATATCATGCTGACTGTGGCAGGCTGTTAGTGGTGATAGAATAGCTCCTGTAGTAGTCCCTGTTGAGAAGCATGCTGACAAAGCACGGATGCAGAATCGTAGTAAAAGTTTTGTAGTAAAAAAAAGGCCCACCGGCACAGAATAAGATACTTAAGTTAATGCATGGATTTAGCGTTTTAGCTTTTCTCACTCTACCTGCACAACAATAGCACATTTTCAGGTATAAGGAAACCAAATAAAGTGATTTAAGTATCAGTCATTGAAAAAAAAAAAAACCCTGTTGGTCGATAGGGCTGCACGATATTAGAAGAAAAACTGCCATTGCGATCTTTTTCTGCTATATGAAAAAATACAGGAATTTTCACCAGGTGACTTAAGTTGCTATATTTGGTCAAATATAATAATTCTAGAATGATTGGGGTGATTTTCTTGAGGAGTGCATCTGCATACTGTGCATCCGGAAAGTATTCACATTGCTTCACTTTTTCACACATTTTGTTATGTTACAGCTTTATTCCAAAATGGATTAAATTCATTATTTTCCTCAAAATTCTACAAACAATACCCCATAATGACAACGGGAAAGAAGTTTGTTTGAAATCTTTGCAAATGTATTAATTAAATTAAATAAATTTAAATAAAGTAACATGTACATAAGTATTCACAGCCTTTGCACAATACTTTGTTGAAGCACCTTTGGCACCAATTACAGCCACAAGTCTTTTTGAGTAAGATGCTACAAGCTTGGCACACCTATTTTTGGGCAGTTTCTCCCATTCTTCTTTGCAGGACCTCTCAAGCTCCATCAGGTTGGATGGGGAGCGTTGGTGCACAGCCATTTTCAGATCTCTCCAGAGATGTTAAATCGGGTTCAAGTCTGGGCTCTGGCTGGGGCACTCAAGAACATTCACAGAGTTGTCCCGTAGCCACTCCTTATCTTGGCTGTGTGCTTGGGGTCATTGTCCTGTTGGAAGATGAACCTTCACCACAGTCTGAGATCCAGAGCGCTCTGGAGCACTTTTTCATCAAGGATGTCTCTGTACATTGCTGCATTCATCTTTCCCTCGATCCTGACTAGTCTCCTAGTCCAAGTTCTGAAAAACATCCCCACAGCGTGATGCTGCCACCACCATGCTTCACTGTAGGGATGGTACTGGCCAGGTGACGAGCAGTGCCTGGTTTTCTCCAGACATGACGCTTGCCATTCAGGACAAAGAGTTCAATCTTTGTTTCATCAGACCAGAGAATTTTGTTTCTCATGGTCTGAGTGTCCTTCAGGTGCCTTTTGGCAAACTCCAGGCGGGCTGTAATGTGCATTTTCCGTCTGGCCACTCTACCATACAAGCCTGATTGGTGAAGTGCTGCAGATATGGTTGTTCTTCTGGAAGGTTATCCTCTCTCCACAGAGAAATGCTGGAGCTCTGTCAGAGTGACAATCAGGTTCTTGGTCACCTCCCTGACTAAGGCCCTTCTCCCCCGATCGCTCAGTTTGGCCTTCAATTCTGCAGAAATTTTTCGGTACCCTTCCCCAGATCTGTGCCTCGATACAATCCTTTCTCAGAGGTCTACAGGCAATTCTTTGGACTTCATGGTTTGGTTTGTGCTCTGACATGCACTGTTAACTGTGGGACCTTATATAGACGGGTATATGCCTTTCCAAATCATGTCCAATCAACTGAATTTACCACAGGTGGACTCCAATCAAGTTGTAGAAACATCTCAAGGATTATCAGTGGAAACAGGATGCACCTGAGCTCAAATTTGAGTGTCATGGCAAAGGCTGTCAACACTTACATTCACATAACGAAAAGTGGAAAAAGTGAAGCGCTGTGTATACTTTACGGATGCACTGTATAAAATAAAAATATTTTAAAATAAATATAAAAAATTACTTTTTACTCTGAAGATTTTTTGATTGTACTTTTAGGGATTAATTATTTGGAAAAACTTGTGTGTGGTCACACTTTGGTATACTCTCTAAAAGAACCAACCCAAACCTCCTAATTATAAATATTATGTATATATACTATAAATAATAATAATTTTTATGACTTTATTGTAATCATTATTAAAAAATATATAAACAAAATAAGAAATATATTGTAATACTATTGTACTGTGGAAAAAATCTAGTATTTAATTAAAATAAAAAATATATTTTATTTGTAGTGTGACTATAAAATAACAATACTACATTTTATGTCTTGATTTCTTCATTTTCAAACATTAAACTATATAGTATTTTTTGCCACTGTGTAAATGAACACTTCACTCTGAAACATGCAGTGCATATATTTATTTCATTAAATTAACGTTCTGGCATTTTGATAAAGTCGATGTCGCGACATTGGTTTAGGGAAATTCTTTCGATATATTGTGCAGCCCAATTAGTCGACTACTAATTGGAATAATGTTGTGGTGGTTACGGCTCTAAGAAATACTGTGTCCTAACCAGACGTAGTCTCGCGTAGCCTGGCATGTCCAGAAGAGAGAAAGTCTAACCATCATATAAAGCGACATACTACAATTTGTTTTATTTTCACACTCCATATAGGGGCATGCTTGTCTGAAATGGATACCAAATAATAGACTGCTATATAAAAAATGTATTCAAATAATGGCAAATAAGTCAAGTCAACTTTATTTATATAGCGCTTGTTACAATGCCGATTGTTTCAAAGCAGCTTCACAGTGTTAAACAGGAAAATAATGCAACAGATTTTGATTCGGCTGTACAGCCGCTCTGGAGAAAACTGGTCAGTCATCTAGCTATTTTCAATTGTCATATAGCGACAATGTGGGCAGATCAGTAATTTAGTTGATATAGTTAATTTAGTTTAGTAATGTTTTGAAAATTGAGTGTCCCCAACTGAGCAAGCCAAGCCAAAGGCGACAATAACAGTTTGCAATGGAAAATGTTAAAGAGGAAGATTTCTCAGATCCAGTGATTAGTTCCTCCTCATTTGTACTTTGTAACTTGGCTTTACTTAACTTTTTAGCACAATATTAAAGCCAGTGGGAAGGTCTTTGATGTTTTATGGAACAGGATTTTGAGATCTCATTATAGGCAGGGCTATTTGGCATCACAGCCAAAAAGTTCAAACCAAGCGACCTTGAAAATATTGCTTCATTGCATCACATCTGGTTAGGACACGGTGTTAATCATAATGTGAACTGAACTCATGACACTTCTTATGGCATGTACAATATTTATTGTCTAATCTCATCCAAACGGTTGATGTGGTGATGTTTCCTTATGCAGAGACATATGACACCCAAGGAATTTGCTTTGAGACTAATCACAAAGCTTTGTGCAAAATATGGGGGTGAATCAGCACAGCACTGCAGAGGAGTGCTAATGATATTCGTTTTTTTTTTTTTTTTTTATTGTTCTAGTATAAACAGCCGTTCAGTTGCGGTAATTGAGAATTGTACCTTCAAGGGCCTTGTTTACAAGCGGAATAAACGCTTGCTAAAATAGTTTGCATATGCGGTTTCCGTAGCATGATGAACGATTCAAGTGAAAAAGTGGCGTACAGCTCATTTAACAACACATACTCTTGGTTTGTGGTTGGAATTAATTGACTTGTCATACATTTTAAAAACAAGGAAGAAAATATTCAAACATAAGCAATATTTGTGATTGGGTACCGATGAATTTCTCGCTTAAACAATTATTACTGAAATTTAATCTTTGACTCACAGTAATGACTTCAATCAATCAGGCCTAAAGTACTGTACTCATATATTCACGTATAATGACTCTTAAGCGTAGGGAGCAAAATCACATACTAATTGATTGTTTTAAGATGTAATGGGACATTTTTGCGATACAACAGCAAAATGTTGTTGTTCTTCTGATATTAACATCAATTATATGCACTCATAATTAAACCACCAATGTCGTGGGAGTAATACACAGACCTGTTATTTAATGAGCATAAAATAAGAAAGAAGGCAATATTAGGCAATCAGTGCTGACAGAGAAAGCAGTCTGTGGAGAGCACATTGATAGAGTCCCCAGAGTCAGACAGGGCAAACTCAAGAGAATAACTCGGTTATGTCAAATTGCCATTGACCTAATTTGACACCTCAGTCTATAATGAAAGCAAGCCATGTTCACACTCAATTCTGTCTGACAAGAGAATAAACCTACTGATACGCATTTTCCTTTATACGGGTCAATTGTAATATATAGTATTTGGTATTTAGCTGCACACAGTAGCTAAATGCAAGTCTCAGAGATCGAAAAAGGCACTTTTAATCAACGCCATACAACCCTTGGGTTCAGGTTAAAACTCTACTTTAAATTTCCTCTCACTTCACTTTCCTAAATGATTTGTCACCAAAAAGACCAGATGTTGGGACAAGCAATATAGATTATGGCCCACTTTGTCATGTCGTCTGAAAGCATGTAATGTATTTTTCCCATATCGTATTCACCATGAGGCTTACTGTGATTTCGCCGATGTGGATGATTGGTTGATAGGAATGTTGTTACTTTCAATCAGTGTATTAGATTTAAGGACCTTTTCGTATGACTTGCATGAGGGCTTCAACACAAGCATCATGGGCCGCGTTTCCATCCACATGAGAAGTGTTGCAGAAAGCATTAAAGGGGTCATCGGATGCGAAATTCACTTTTATATGGTGTTTGCATATAATTGTGTCTTTGCAGTGTGTGGACACAACCACCCTAACATTTTTTATATATATCCTCAAAAAGCCTAAACACTCTCAATAATCAAGCCGTTTTAATTTTCTGAGCAATATGATGTCATATTGCTCAAGCTCCGCCCACAACCGCTGACGACTGCCCCACGGAAGAGAGGGTGGGGTGAGCAGTAGCTCATTATCATTTAAAGAGACATGCAACGAAACGGGTCGCTGTGAACAGCTGTTTTTGAGGAGGTGGTAAAAAGGGTGTTGTTTTTCACAAACATTGAGGAATTTTAACCAAAGTATGTTACAGATTTTACATGAAGACCCTAAATAATCATGCCAACTTGTGGAAAATGGGCATCCGATGACCCCTTTAAGGACATTGTTCAGCATGGTAGCAAAAAAAGTGGGTAGTGTGCACAATAAACGGTGAAAACATTTGAGCTTAGAAAACTCGCTGAACGTCGTCTCTGTCTTACCTAACTTTTGGTGAATTTAAATGAGATCTGTAACTGAGGTATCAGGATGCTTGTGGAAAAAATAAGTGAAAATAAAAGTACAACGCTGTGTACCTTTAAAAGACATCACAAGATTGTTGAACCTGCCACTGCGAGACTGGTTATCACCGGCTATGCTTTAAAATAAATTGAATTTGTGTGAACTTTGAGTGCCATGCAATGCTTGATGCTTCGTTCCATAGAACAATGTTAATGCAAGTCGTGAACCCTCTATTTCCTTCTGATTTTAGAGGTAGTTAATGTTTAGGATTAGGACTTTGTTCGTTTCTTTTACAATAATGTTCTGTAAAATCGATGTAGCCTTATTGTGAGGGTTATCACAAATTACATCCATTCGGGGATATGGCTGGAGTTGTATGAGTGTTTAAAGATGAGCATATTTTGAAACAAATGTACATAAAGAGCCATAAGAGGAGACACAGAGCCCACAGAGATGGGCGAGTTTTGTTCTGTATTTTCACCTGCTCACATCATTTTAGACCCATCAACACTTGATCTCATGGAATCCACTGAATATGCCATAGGACCAAGCATTTCTGTGGGGGCTGGCCACACAGGCTTATGCATCATCAAGGAAACCACAACGTTCTGGAAACGTTCCAAGGTCAAACATGGCAGCACCATTCACTTGTTTCTCACTATTGATGAATGTTATCCACTCTGTCTCTGAAAATGAGAGAATAAAGACAATTTGTTATGATACCCCAGCGTGTGTCTGACATTTGTCCCTGCAATTGTGATGTCTAAATGATTCTTGCAAGTAAACCAGCAGCGCCTTAAGGTGAGGAACTATATTTGTATTTGAAAGGTTTTGATGGCTTCACTCTAAAGGCAGATGGTTGGAAACAGGACATGAGGTAAGAAAGAAAAGGGATGACAAATGTTAGTTGCCTAGCGACTGTTGTCAGGGAGACAGAGTGTGACTCTCCCCTGACCAGACTTAGAATTTCTTACTATGTTTATTTGTTCGACTGGGAATGAAATTGCTGGAGTGGAATCTGAGTCTGCAAACATCTACATGGGAAAACACATACACAAACTTGTTTGTATTGGTTAAAAAGAAAATCTATGAAAGATAGACACCAAATGGAAATATATAGTTGAGCCTGGGTGATGAACTCACAGTGGCTTTTTCTGAAAGCGTGAACACTATCATTATCATGAATATATATAATTTTAGTCTATTTTCAGCACAGTACCTTTGAAGACATTTCTTAGCTACCTGTGCTGCTTTGAATTGTATATCAAGTGACCTCTTTAAAAGCACAAAGATGTACAATCAAGAGCTGGTATAATGCAGCGTTGTGCTTTATAACAACTATGCATTAGGGAAAAAAGCTAAACCAGATACAAATAAAAAAAAATAAAAAAATATCCAATTTGCAACACTGACCCAAAGTCTAATAGAAGTCTATATGATTCCTCTTCATGGCGCATGGCATTATTATACCCTTTGGGTACAAGAACAGGTTAATGCTAAGACAGCTTCAGAAAAAGGGTTTAAATAAGTATATTTAAATCAGAGCTAGTCCTCGCTTCTGGCTGATATTGCTGCCATTTGCATCAAAATCCAATTTCATTTTCAGACACATGGACTGTTGTTACATTTTTAATTGCCATTACTTATTATTTATACTAATTTTGAAAGGGAAAGTGGCAAACCAAGACAGGGGGTTGTTTTAAAAGTGGACTGTCATTTTTGAGATCTTTTCGTTTTTATAAAAAGCCCATCACTTCATGATACATAATTGTCTTTAATGACAGAATACTGAAACAAAACAAAAACACTAAATAACATATTTCCTCCTATCATTTACTTTAACATAGAAATGCCTTTATTCTTCATGATTTTAGAGAAGGTTCTGCAACAGAGCAACAATTCACTCAGTTCTGTCTCAAAGCACAGACTGCCATCTAGTGCCGCTAGTACAAAGTGCTATTCAAATAAACTCAAGTGGGGTCCAAAAATGCATGGACAAAAGAAAATGTTCAAAGCAATCCTGTGCATATTGACAGGCTACATCAATTTAGTATCAACTCATTTCACTAACAAAACTCAAAATGAAACAATTACATCCATTTAATTGGTCTCTGCATGTGTTCTACGATGCTGTTTTAGTTGATCGCTCCTCGTAAATCCTTTCCCACACTCTGAGCACTGGTGAGGCCTCTCTTCAGAGTGCATCTTCTCATGCCGTCTTAGAGTCTCTTTCCGTGCAAACTTCTTCCCACAATGGGAGCAAACATGCTCCATCTGTCCTGAATGCTGTAGCTGGTGAGTAACTAGCTTCCCGTCTGTGTTAAAGCTCTCCCCGCACTCAAAGCAAACATACGGCTTCTCGTTGGTGTGTGCGATCTGCCGGTGCTTTTGCAGATAGGATGTGGAACTGAAGCTCTTTTCACATACATCGCAGTTGTACATTTTCTTCTTCCCGGAGTGACCCTGAATGTGCAGCTTCAGGCAGCTTGCTGAGCTCAGGCATTTTCCACACTCTGAGCACTTGTGGACTTTGATCCCTGCATGAATATCTTGATGTCTTTTGAAGGTGTCTTGGCGAGTGAAGGTTTTGCCACAGGTGCTACAGTTTAACAGGGACTTGCTGGAGTGGATTATCAGGTGGCTCCTGAGAGTAGAGGTGGACTTGAAGGCCATGCCACACTGAGAACAGCTGTAACGTCTTTCGTCGGTGTGCACCACCTTATGATTTTTGAGATTAGCAAGCCTAGCGAAGCTCTGACCGCACATCTTGCAGTGGAAAGGTCTTTCTCCAGTGTGTGTGACCTGGTGGGACCTCATACCGCTCCTGAAGCGAAAGCTCCTGTCACACTTCAGGCACTTGTACGATTTCTCCTCAGAATGGACAGCTAGGTGTCTAGAGCGCTCTCCTGATGAAGGGAACCTTTTCCCGCAGTGTTCACAACTGTAGGGTTTTTCTCCAGTGTGAAGACGCTCATGCAATTTGAGGCTGTTGGGATGTTTGAAGGACCTGCTGCAGTGTGTGCATTTGTAAGGGGCGTCAGAGCAATGGATCTTCAGGTGCGATGTGAGGTGGCTCATCCTCTTGAAGCTGCTCTCGCAGTGTGTGCAATAAAACGTACGTTTGTCTTGGTGAATGGTCTGATGAATGTTGAGTTCTTGCTTCCTCAGGAAACTCTTTCCACACACTGAACAGCTGAACGGCTTGTTCCCTGCATGGCTATTCAGGTGTACATCCAGTTCAACTTTATTGATGAACTTCTTGTCACACTGCGGGCACGGAAAGGGCCTCTCTCCGGTATGGGTTGCCCTGTGGACTCTCATAGCTGCCGCAGTGTTGAAAAGCTTCCCGCAATGATCGCACTGGTGGGGCAGGGTGCCCAGGTGCAACCGCATGTGAGTATTTAGGGTACTTCTTCGAGAAAAGCTTTTCCCACATTGTGAGCAAGTGAATGGCTTCTCCCCCGTGTGACTCCTCAAGTGGGACTTCAATCCACTCTCCCTGACAAACTTTTTCTTGCAATAAGGGCAGTCCAACACCCTCTCACCACTGTGTAGACGCATGTGCAAGGAAAGCTCATGTTTATCAACATAACTCTTTCCGCAAGAGGAGCACTGGTGTGACTTCTTCAAGGAGTGCACCTTATCATGGGCTTTGAGGTCTGATTTTCTTTTGAAGCTCTTGCCGCATTTTGGACAAAGGTTGGACCTTAATGATCTACAAGTAACTGTGGGTGGTGGACCAGGATTCTCTCTAGAGTCATTGGGTTCCACTAAGATGGAACTGGGTATGGGAGTGGTTTCATGTAGTATTATGTCTGTATGTATTTCCTCATCCCTAGAAGCAGTAAGGCTTTTTTAGAGGCTGTTTTCACATCTCTTATTTCAAATGTACTAACGAGAGATATTTGCAATTTCATGAGAAGATGGGACACTCACCTGGTTTCATTGGACTGCTCCATCTTTTTAAAAAAACAAACAAAAACAAAACAAGAGTAAAAGTAAAGAGTATGCGTATTTGGTGTGCTGTCCGAAGGGAGGGCTCCGAGCTCAGAATTTGGCCCAAACCCAGAGTACTCCCCCCATATCCCTGGCTAGGAAAGTAACCAGGTAAGAGTGAGGAGACGGGGTGGTGGAGGGATACAGAAAACTGTCGAGGAACATAGGTGAGTCGGCACGTTCGAAACGTGTTCCACCTGAACTTTGTTAATAAAACATCATAACAGAAAAGTTGTTCTTAGCTAGGAACACATATGCTGATACATTTGACATCTTACCTTTACAGAGGCAATGTCCTCAATTGTATGTCCATTTATGAGGTTCTCTTCTATGTTTGCTGATATGTTTTTTTCAATCGGTTCATATTTGACCTCCATCAACATCTGGACCATGGTACTAATGTCGTCTTCTGTCTTTATGCTGGCCATAGTGCTCATTATCTCTGATAGCTCCTTCACTGACTGCTGTCGGTGTTAGCATAGACATTTACATTTATGCATGGGAAAACTCTTTTATCCAAAGCAACTTACTTTGTATTCCAATTATGCATTTTATCACATCAGTGTCAGAGAGTACTAAACATCTCAGAACACCTACTTGATCTCCCACCTCCTACTTGAAAATAACCACTGGAACAGAAATCCGACAGATTGATCATCCCCAACTTCAGGGAAAAGCATTATTTGACTTCATTTACAATATGGCTGTGACTAAAACAATGGGCAATTACCAATTCCACTGGTAATTTTCAAGGGGAAGCAGGAGAAATAGGAGTTGTCTGTAATGTAGAATGACTGGAAGGCTTTGAGGTTGGAAGTGGGAAATTTGATCTCAAGTATTCCCACCTCTGACTTTGTCTGGAAAGAGCTTTAACTGACTTAGTATACTTTCTACAAATAATAAAAAATAATAATAGCAATATACTAGGTAAACAATACTTCTACTACAACTATTTATTCCATAAAAGGCAAACATATTGATGCACTCTTTAATTAAATCAGATGATGTTTTGCTCTCCTACTTAGCTGTTTTAATAAGACAACAGTCCTTAAAATGTATAACTGGATTAGAGCAGATCCTTTAGCCTAAGTTATATTTCAAGATCAAAGTTAAGTGAAAATGCAGCTCACTTACCATTCCACTTTCTGCATTCCCCACATGGCATGGTTTTAAGTCGCTGTCTTGAGAGGATTCATCCTCTGAGGAAGAGCGAGAAATACTTAAATGATGTAGAAGAACAGAACAGCGTGTTTCCCTCAAACAAACAGGACACTCCAGGGACTTGTTGAGCTCCCAGTAGCTTTGTAGACAGTTTTTGCACAAACTGTGGCAACATCTTAGAACAACAGAGTCTTTTAAAGAAGAAGTGCAAAGATAGCAGACAGAATCTGTGACAGGAATGGGTGAGGTGGCAGCCATATTGTCCCAGTTCAATCAAGATTAACAATTATGTGATGGTAACAGATGGCCAATCATATATTTTATAAACTAGTTTAGTAAGTTTGGTAAAATGTGCCACAAATGACAGCTCTGTCACCAAACTCTCTCTGATCTCACATGAACACGTTACACCTGTGTTCTTCCTCTTTTGCCTGCTCAATGAGTTCAGCTGATAAATAGTAATCAATTAGGAGCACTGGCTCCATCTAATGGACAGGATGCCATTTAATGAATGATCTCTGAGAAAGACACAAGGGGGAAGTAAATGATGATACTATTTTTATTTTTGGGCCACTGGCTGACATAAATGTTTCCTTTATTGCAGAGAGAACAGCACCGCAGATCATAATGTTGCTTGCATTTTCTTTCATCTGCAATAAAGCTTGAAATGCTTTGAACCTCCATCACATTGTGCCAGAATAACAGAAGCAGCATGTACAGATTTTATCAGCATAGATAAGAACTGAGGGAAACCATTTATGTTTTTTTTCCTCTGTATCATCAAAGGTAAAACAGGTACATTGTTGCTGTATGGGCAATCTTTTTACTGCATATTGCAGTACATTTTTCAAACATATTCAATGGCACAAGTAATTTCACAGTATTCCTATAAATCATGTTAATTGAAGAGAAAAATCCCATTGTTCCAGATGAAAGACAAAGGTTACTTATTACACAGTGAGATTTAATTTAACATTCAAAATGACTAGCTGACACGTATAGTCATTTAATAGGATAGCATTAACAGGGTTTTTTTTTTTTTTTTTAAGGGAGAAGCTACTTTAAGATAATCATTAATTGAAATTTAAGTTGTTATACAAAGCAAAATCTATACCTTGTTTCATGCTGGTCTGTTTTTCCTATTATTCATTTAACAGCATTTTGTCATTTAGGTAAGTGCATATAGGTCAGGGTGTCCAATCCTGCTCCTGGAGGGCCACTGTCCTGAAAAGTTTAGCTCCAACCCCAATTAAACACACCTGAACCAGCTAATCAAGGTCTTAGTAGAAACTTTCTAGGCAGGTGTGTTGAGGCAAGTTGAGGCAAGAGCTAAACTCTGCAGGACAGCAGCACTCCAGGAGCAAGTTTGGATAACCCTGATATAGGTTGTTTTTTTATGTGGCTCTGCCATACCAGATTTCTCACATATACATATATGACATACTTTTATATATTAGTATTGTATTTTGCATAACTCATTCGTATTCCTACTCATTTAAAAATAAAACAGTATCTGATGAATCTTTATTTAACATGAATCCTTATGTCTTTTGTTGAAGGAAGCTGGTTACTAAAGGATTCTATATTTAACAGAATATAAAAACAAAATCAATATTATGACAGGACAAATCATTGTAAGTATAGTAGATATCTTTATTATGAATAATGGGACCATGATATATCACGGTCAAACACACAAGAATCAATGTATACCTTGATGTACAGGTAAAATGTAAATTGAAGGTCCAGAATGAAGTACAAAAAAATTCACCATCAATAATGCACATTCCTCCTCCTCTTCTTTCCATCAGTTGTACGCCCTAAACATTTATATTCAGCCCAGTCCACTCTAGACTTCAGCTCTGCAGGTCTAACAGGAACAAATAAAAAAAGGTTTGGTCGCTTAAATAAACTCAATGCTTTAGTGCTGGGGGTTTAGTCATCTAAGAAGTCGTCATCCAGATTGACGTCTGTGGTGTCAATGTCATCAAGCTCCATGTTATCCAAATCATCCTCCAGTTCATCAATAACCTTAAAATAAAATCACAAAGTGAGGTTACATCAAGTCTGATGTTAATATGGCTTTATTAACCATGTATTTTTACCAAATACCTTCTGTTCTGCTGCTGTCATTTTGGGAGGCTCTTCCTCAGTCACCTCCTCGACCTTCTGAGGCGGCTGGGATTCTGCATGACTCATGGCAGCAACTACTGGAGCCGAGACGGCAGCCATCACTGAGGCCAAAACACCCACATCCTCTGGAGCCTCCTCTGTTTCTTTCACCTCCTGAACATACACAGGCAATTTGATTAGTTTATGCACAAAGATATGTGAACTTTACTGAAGATTACTAGTTTGCTCTGGAAGTGTGGTAGGCTATAGTGTGTTGCCATTAAAGGTGGAACGGATCATAGTGATCTGTACAGACCAGGTCTGATCTGTACAGTTCAGCACGCATTTGATTCTCGGATTAATGGCAAAGTTTAACCATCATAGAGTGAATGTTTATCATTTGCAAGTGTTATGTCTTGTAAATGTACACATTGAAGCGATTTTAAACCAAGCGTGCACACACAGAGGGCTGTTTCAGATGCAAAAACACCAAATTAATTCCTAATTCCAAGAACCAAATGAGAGTATAAATCTGCATTGGAGAGTATATGAAACGGTATCAATTGGCCAATTAGTTGACAGGTCAGTCCTGCATCATGAACATTTAAATTTGCAAGGCTTAAACTTTCAAGCGCAAGACGATGTGAAAGGGAACTCAATTCAGTACTTAAACGCTGTGTGGGAAGTTTTCTGTGCGTAAACATCCGTAACTTGTCAAACAGAGAGCTCAATTCGCTTTCACATCTTCTTGCGCTTGAACGGACAAATTCCCACAAAATTATTAGAGATGCACCGATCGACCGGCCAGGGATCGGAATCGGCCGATTTCCCTCATGATCGGCCGATCAGTCTCACGTCTTACGATTCCGAGCCAATCCGTTTTGTTATCAGCGGCACAGGCAATAACGTCAGCTGCGCGTTCTCGCTCTCTTCTCTGTCATGGTGAAGTGACACACATCCGTGTGGGCGCCTCCTCTCTCTCACGCATCTCTCCGGTTAAATAGTGCTTGTATTGCGCATAATTTTAGTCATTCCCGTCGGTTTCGCGCTCACACCAAAAGCATGCGCACCACTGATCTATATAAGTGAAGCGAACAAGCCATGCTCAGTCTCAAACAAGGTTGGTCACAAGTACCAAAATGAGTGACTTACTGCCCTTAAACTGTCAAATACATACAAAAGTATGTCAAAATCAGCGGCGCAGGCAATCTTGGCGAGTATTCAGGTAAACAGTGAGTTTTGAATCGTTAAATAGCTAAGAAAGTGAACCCATGTTGTGTGTAACAGTATAGGTTCCGCTGAACATAGTTCATAAACTCTTAAAGGGACAGCAGTCCAATATTCCTGCTGCTGTCTGTCATGTTAATCAAAGAACAAAAGACAAAAAAATAAATCACTTTTTGCTCTTGACTGAATACGTTTTATAACTTTAAATGGTAAGAATTGATCTGTATTAATATTTACAATAAAGACTACAGAAATTAAGGTAACCAATGTAAAATAACACTGAATGTGTTATTTTACATTTGATTACTTTAATTTCTGTAGTATTTCTTACCTGAATAGAAACCCAGTTAACCTGAAAAACTTGGCTTCATAGCTCTCTTTATTCTATTGCATTTATTTGAGCTGTTTATATTTTATTACTGACTTTTTACTTGTGTTTTTTTTTATGAAAATAAAACTTTGCGTTGAAGAAAAGTAGATTTTTGTTTATATATGTTGTCAATTATAATTCTTAGAAAGAATCGACAAAAATCGGTATCGGCAGATCATACTAACAAAAAAAATCGGCCAAGAAAATTGCAATCGGTGCATCTCTAAAAATTGTCAAATTCCCATCTCAGTAAGCATCCCAGTAAACAGTCGGTTATATCTTAAGTGAATGTAAACAGCTGAGAAAGTAAACACGTGTATCAGTATATTGGATCCGTGCATTATATCTTAAAGTGACAGTAGCCTAATATAACTGCTGCTGTCTGTGTCAATAATGTTAATCAAACATCAAAAGACAAAAAGAATCACTCACTAATCTTGACTGAATAACTTTTGTAACATTAATAAGGATTAATCAATGTTTAATTTATACAGTGAAAACTATGCAGTTATTTTTCATTTGATTACTTTTTAGATTTCTGTACCTGAAAACTACTGTTAGACCTACCTGAAAAGCACTGTTTATTTAGTATCTATGTTCTATTGTATTTATTTGTGCTATTGCTTGTAATTTGATTATACGGTTTACTTGTCATTAATAATGTTTTACATTTATATTAGTTAGGTTAGTAGTTTTAGCTGTGGTATTGGAATCGAGAATTGTGAATTTTCACAAATGTTGGTGTCATTACTGCTTGTTTTTGCAAAAACATTTTCATTGGCCACTGGCAGGTGTGGCAAAAAGTTAGTTTTAGGTCGAGGTTGTACCACTAATTGCAATCAACAAAACGAGTGTTTGACAAACACACACACACCTTTGTAGGAGTGGGGATAATTCCTTTTGGTTCATAACCAGTGGCCTCCTCCAGCACGTTCCTTTCTTCATTAGGCTAAAGACAGAAAAAAGGGAGAGAAAAAAATAACTTGTGTTGACTACACTTAAATTATAAAAGGCATCTTATTACGCAAATAAAATGGATTTAAAAAATATAAATTACAACACAGCAAAAAATATGCAGACAATTAAAACAGAGCAGTAAGCAGTGATCATCAGGTTCCAAACAGACTAAAATGACAAGATATGATTATTCCCTGAGTTTGTAATGATGATTTTACATTATAGCGTCCCCTATGGGTGTAATCCGAGTAGAAGTACTAGTTAAAACAAATTAAGGCTTGATTTCAGAAGATATAGATCAATGAGTAAATATAGGCTGTATTCAAAAACTCGTCGGGTTGTATCTTCTAAAGAACTGCTTGGATCCTGCATAAGTAAATAGTGAAATAGTGCTTGGAAGTAAAGGCGGTGTTGATATTAATTAAACTAAAACTATTAAAATAGTTTTTGGTCATTCAAAATGAAGCTGAAAATATAAGAAAAATGACAAAAGTACATCAAATCTAAATCTACTAAAACTAAAATAAAAAAATAAACATCTCAAAAGATTAATAATACAAAAAAACTGCTTTCTTACCGTGATCAGTGGGTAGTCGGAGGCAGGTCTGGTTTGGCCGATGCAGGTCTCTCTCAGGTACTGCTCTGCCACAAAGGACTCTTTCAGGCCTGGGAACAAGTTCTCATACTCTGTAGGATCTGCCAGAGACTCTGCAGCTTTCTGATTCACTTTAGACAAGCTCTCTCTCCAAAGTTTCACCACCCTGTTATTAAACACACAGTTACAGAATTGTAAAGATAATGCATTTTACTCTCAGATTCATATAGATATATATACCTATATAAATATTATTTTATTTTTATTTTATCTAATTTATTTACTTTATACAATCTTGAGTAAAATTGTCTTTTCGCAGTGAGATCAAATAATGAGTCATTTCAGGTATATCACACTGGAAATTGAAGGTCAAGTCAAGTGCATTCCATTGTGGGAAAATTGGCATATTGTGCGCACTATTTTTTAAAAATAAATATGTTGTATGCCCTTCCAAAATACCCCTTCACTTTACTGCATGTTCTTTCCTTAATGCTGTGACAATGTGAATGTGAATACAGACCTGGATACTTGGCTAGGCAGATATGTGCGGGCAAGAAAGGCTGCTTCTGGTAAACGATTGGTCTTGATCAGGAGCTCCAAACAGTTGTCCAGTCTGGCAAGACAAACAAACAATAAAAATATGTTAAAGCAACACAACTATATTCAAAATAATAATCAGTGACTGAGTAGACTATAAAAAGATAATCCACAAAAGTGAAACATCTGTAGTCAACATATTTCTATTTGTATTTCAGCTGACAAAAGACTTTTTTACTTATAGTACTTACTTTCCCTGCAGAAAGTAGGTCATGAAGGCAACATTGTTTTTTCCATCACGCTCTGCCCCCTCTGCAAGCTTGGCAACCATAGCAGCATTTCCAGATGCAGTGGCCAGCAACAGAAGACCCCCATAGTCCTGGGCATGATGGAGGCACTCCTGTGCCAAACCAAACTGGCACTTACTGATGGCCAACTCTGCCAGCTGCTTCCACTTCTGTTCAGACTACAGAAGAAAAGCATTATCATTAGAAATCCTCATTATATTAGCTTACATGCAGTATCTTGAACATTACTTTTTTCCACTACAATAAATGCAATAAATAAACTAGTAAGCAATTGAGTCACCACTAGGGGAGCTGTATCACTGGTTTATAATAACAAACCTCAGCTTCTACTGCTAGCTGGTAAGCGATTTTCAGCTCTCCTAACTGCAGCGCCAGCTCAAACCGGTGCTCTGGATCAGTGGACACGGCCAGAGCCTGCTGCTTGAAACCCTAAAGTAACATGGACAAAGATCTTTTAGATATCACAGAACATAAAAAGAATATCATTTTGATTTGCTAAACTTTTGGTAACCAAACAATTTATAACGCTGCATCCGAAATCACATACTTTGTAGTTTGTACTACATTTAAATTTACTGCATGACCATTAAAAATAGTTTTTTCATATATAGCATATATGTTTTTCAATATAGTATAATTGTGGGTAGCATGAACGAAATTCGGATGTACTACATCCGCCGTGTCACGTGACCTACCAGCGTCAGTTGTGTCGCTTCACTGCGATTCACAAATCCTCTCCCATGGCCTCATGGGATAGTAAAGTGTCAATCGAATGCACACTTCAGTATCTCGGCGGAAGTAGTAGGTAATCCGGGGACTTTTCTCCTACTGTTTCTTGAATACTATGCATTCGGACATACTACTCTGGCGTACTGTTTTTTGCATACTATATAGTAGGGACGTTTTGATTTCAGATGCGATTTAAAGTGTGATAACTTATACTTCATGCATATTTTTATTACTTATGATGTACGAGTCTAAGCCGCTGTTATTCTTGCAGAGCTAGAACAATGTTATTTGCAAATCATGACTTACAGGCAAACATTTAGAAGTACCTGTTTTTCCAGGAAGTGGGCAACCCTGGTTCTCTGTTCTTTAGGGATGGTGGGCAACACTTTGTCTGCCATGCCAAAGTCTCTGCGCATGACGGCAGTCTGGTACTCCAGGACAGACACCAGAAGAGAGTAACTGACAATATTCAGCTCCTTATCACCCAGGTAAAGACGGTCATCTTTAGGAATGTATCCCAGAAGGTACATGGTTCTAAGATAAACAAGTCACTGTTAGACACTGTTAGAAAGAAAGAATGAATGAATGCGTGAATAAATAAATAAATAATTAAATAAGGCCTTTCTTCTATATGTATACTGTTTTACTAAGTTTGGGGTCTTTTTTTCAAGAAATGAATACTTCTATTTAGCAAATCAAATTGGATCATTAAATTGATTTAAAAAAAGAGAGAGTAAAGACATTTATAACATTACATAAGATTTATATTTCTGTTCTTTCTAATACTGTTTCAAATTCATACTCAAAAGAATCTTGAAAATATGTATCACAGCTTGCACAAAAATTAAGCAGCACAACTGTTTTTAATAGGGGTGTGGGACGAGACAAGATTTACACACAGTATTTTTAAGAAATCCTCAATGACGAAATACATAACTAGAAAAATAGTCTGCAGATGTTTTAACTCATCTTGAAATGAATGTCATTTCAGTTCTACTTTCTGAGTGTGAATTATCATATGCAGAAAAAAGAGCCCAGCCCATCCCAGCCTAAGATGGCTTTCATATTGGATGATATTCGCATGCATCTGGGAGCCGCTTTCAAAAAGCGGGGTATTGAAATTGCGTTTTAATGCACGCTCGCGTTTACTTTGCAATCGCACGTACTGTGAATAGGGAGTGGTGGGGCTGAACGTGCATTTTAAAAGATAAGACATTTGTCAGATGTTTCTGTTGCGCAACGAATCCTCCACCACGATCCTTTCAGTCATCTCGTCACGTGATCAGTGCTGCACACTCCGTATGATTTGTTAGCTACGTAGCGACCGTTATCCATCTGAATTAAATTGTTTTTAATTCTATAAATAGCAAAACAACAGTGGAGGCGTAATGTAAACGTAGAGCTGTCATATTCTATCATAACTTCACCCTCACACTCCGTCATGGCAATATCACGCATGAATGTGCGATTAATACATTTAAAATATGAAATAGTTTGAAACTGATTTCAGATATAGGGCAAATTTGACGGCACCTGTCCAGGTGAGCAATGGTGACAATCTCTCCTCCAACAAAGTAGTTGAGTCTGTTGACTGAGCTGGTGTAAATGAAACAGTCTCCCACCCACAGACCCGTCTTTACCACTTCCTGAATCTCTCCCAGGACCTGCACACACAAACACAGATGAGATCAGACCTTTTGTTTCAAATCTTTAAAGTCACCATCCAAATTGCCTCAATTACTCAACTGCCTTAATTCAAAATCCTGGTTGTATTGTAAATGATTTATTAGAGCATCTTTTTCCTATTCTTTTTTTTTTCTTTATGTATTCATAAGATTTAATTAAAATGCTTTTCCTTTGAAACAACCAATTTCAACCAATTAAACATGACTGTGTTTTAAACACTGATGTGCGCTGACCTCAAAAGCATCTTCGATTCCATCTTCAGTAACCCCCTCATTTGACTCTTGTGATGCGGCCACCTTCTCTGACAGATAGCGCAGGATGAAGAAAGACTCCTCTGTGGCAATGCAAACCAGCTCACCAGAGTCTGACCAGAAAATCTGTAAGTACAGATGAAATTGGTCTTGGCACACTAAGAAATTGCCCAACCATACCGAACAAAAGAAAGGAGGACTGTAGCAATTGACTCACATGTTTGGGCTGGATCTCAATGCGACGAATCAGCTCTGTGTTATCCCAGTCATAGAAAGCCAAGCCATTCACTGATCTGACGCCCAGCAAGAAACCACCATAGATGCCTGCAAGCACACAACCATTCATTTACATAAAACCATTTGCTTGTACTACATGTAATCAAGGATTTGAGCATGCCGTATACTGTGCATTTGTAAATGTTCTGTATTTACTGCTATTTGCATACAAAATTGTGAATACAGAGTTTGTTTCACTACTTGTTTACCTTCTGCTCCAAAGTCAGGCTTAAAAGATTTTTTCTCTTTAAAATTTTTGAAGATCTTCACCACACTGCTGCTTTCCCGAATCGCGTACCTTAATTTAAAACAGAGTCAAGTCAGTTTTTACATTTCTCACAGTCGATGAGTATTTTTAGTAAGCAGTTGGTCTGAACATCTGTCTTCTATATGCTTGTAGAGCACTTACTCAGATGAATCATGGGCCCAGACAAACTCCTGTGCAGATCCGAAGCTCTTGTTTCTCAGAGCCACAGCGGTGTAGATGATGTACTCTCCATCTCCGCACACCACCACAAACCTAAACAACATTAAAGGTAAAGAATCATTGGATGTTGAGAAGTGTGAATTGTGTAAATTGCAGCAAGGATCAGGCTGCATGTACATGAGCAGCGTTAGAGGATAGATGTGATAGACTTACCTGCCGTTAGGATTGTGCTGGAGAGTTTGAGGGTAGATCTCACAGCTGCCCATGTCCTTCACCGCCAGTGGCAGCCTCTCGCCATCCTTGATCTCAGCATCTCCCATGGCTTTGAGGTTAGCCTGCTGAATCTCAGAGTGCTTGGCCCAAATGATCTTTCCATTGGCATCCATGGACATGGCTGGCTCCTCACGACCAAGCTAAAACACAAATAAAAAAAACGGATAAATTACAGAGAACTCTTCACATGAGATATTACATTATATAAAGCTCTTCAGATTATTTTCAGATTGAATTTTCAGCGGCCATTACTCTAGTCTTCAGTGGCACATGATCCTTCAGAAATCATTCTAATATTCTGATTTGCTGCTCAAGAAACATTTATTATTATCAATGTTGAAAATAGTTGTGCTGCTTAATATTTTGGGGGGTTTGGAATTCTTTGAGGAATAGAAAGTTCAAAAGAACAGCATTTATTTGAAATGGAAATATTTTGTAACATTATCTATCCTCTGGTAACCCCTGCTGACAGCCCTGGATCAATCTAATCTTTCTTGTTGCAGGGACTGAACTTTCCAATTATCAGCCTGAGCTTTAGCCAGTAGGTCACACCGCTGACCAGTAACAGCGTGGTGATCCTTTTGAATTATTTTTAGTACCTTGATAATGATGCTGCCTTCATCATAGCCCAATGCCACATTGTTGGAGCCGCGCAAGCCAGACACACACCACACCCGCTCCATACCATAGTTCAGGGTGCTCTCTAGACGGTAAGTGCTGGAGTGCCAGATACGAACCGTGCCTTAAAAGACAGTTACAAGAAGCTTTAAAGGTGATGTTTTCATTTTTAATTTGAAGATACTTCATACTAGTGATGGGAGAAACAAAGCTTTTTGAAACGTTGAATCAACTGGACCAGTTGCTTCGCAAAATGATTTACTCAAAACACCACACGCTAGTGACCACTGCTGGTCAGAACAGTGTAAATGCAGTGAAAACTCAGCCCAAACATGCATAAAAACACCTTTTACAAACCAATTGCAAATGTTTTATTAAAGGTGTAATCTAATTTGAACAATAAATTAAATTAGAATAAGACACTATAGGGCTGTTATTAAATTATTTACACAGAAAAATTACAACTGCATTAAATAATGTTATGAGATTGTGTTAAATATTTTTTGAATATACAAATAAGAAATGTTGGAAAGAATGTTTAAACATGAAACTAAACTGCCATTAGGTGGCGGCAGGTGACCATCTTAATGAGTGAGTCATTGAGTCGATTTGTTGAAACGGCTGATTCATTCAAGAATGAGGCAGTTGTTAACGAATAGGTCATTGAATCTTTGATTCAACCGATTCATTCAAAACACTGAATCATTCAGTAACACACTGTTGCTGTGAGATGAGTTAATATTGGTCTATACTCGCCACGTCCGCACGAGCGCAAAGGTGTGCGCGGCAAAAATGGCGTCAACGCGGAGTGCGGTAGTGCGCGTTGAGTGCGCGAGACCCCATTTCGCGTGGCGGTGTGCAGCGCATTTTTTGTAGCTTTCCACGCGAATCTAGCCGAGCATGACATCTCATCACACCGGCACCCAGTTTGCACGTACAAATTAGTTGCTTATATTTACAAAATTAGCCTACAAGAGCAGAAATAAGCCCTTTTATTGAAAATAAAGATCCATGTTTAATAAAAAACTGTTCACGAAACTAAATGAAAATGTTTAGTGAAATTAGGAAATATTTAAGAGATCGTTAATTTAGTTGTATACATGTATATACATACATTTTGTTCTAATGTCACAAGTAATCATATCAAGGTTTATTGAGTTTTTCATGATTCTTTTGTAGTGTGGTTTTTGTTGAAGTGTACTAAAATAAATATCGTCACCTATGTACATTACTTCTTCTCACCGCTGTTTTCTGATGGTTTATAGAACAATTACTCCGAGTCGCCCTCTGTCATTTCAAAGAAAAGTACAATGGCGAGCACGTCAAGTCCGTTTAGGGAGGAGCGCGCGCAGTCAGCAGAGGCTCGTGCTGCGGAGCCAGGCGAAAGTATAAACAAGGCTTTATGGTTCTGCTGTGATCTTTGTTTGGAACTATTTTCGCTGCTGAAATAGAACAAAAATTTATTAATTGTTTATGGAACTGTCATATGAAATCAGTATCACTTTTTCAATCGTGATGGTATTTAGGAAAACAGCTGTGCTCATTTGTTTCGATTTCTCCTCGAGAGGCTGCGTGAGCGTCAACAGTGCAACCTTGTTACCATCAGTTCATTATACATTATATATTATTATCCACTATCGATCTCTACTTACATTAAATGAATGCAGAATCATTCTTGCATTTTGGTGATTCCCTGTTTATTTTTTGTTATTGACGTTTTAATCAGGATACTTGTCCAATCAGGCAAGTAAAATTCTTTTTCACTTGCCCCTTCAAAAAATCCACTTGTCCCGGACAAGCGTTAATGTCGAGCCCTGCTTTATGTGTTATTTTATTAAATTGTAGGGCTTGTTTTGTTTGTCGTATGGAAAGCTTGGTTAATCAAACCAATAAGAGGCTTTTAACCACAACTCATTCAATGTCTACAAGTTTATAAAATTGATCCGAGATTAGGTAAAAATTATATATAGACACTTGTACATGGGTCAACAGAGATCGCAAGTTTGATACATGCTCCGAATCACTGGTTCATATTTGCAAAGGTTTCAAAGCATCACAAAGCATGTTTTGAAAGCACCCATCAGTTTATACAGTCCCAGTTTAATGTGCAGAGACCGCTGAAAACCATTAGCTTTTAAAATATTTTACTGCCATAAAAAAATTATTTAAAAAATATTTGCATCAGGAATGAGGCAGTGCAGTTTTATAAAAGTGATCATTAAAAAAATCTATAACATTATCCCAAAGATGTGCCATGGCTCACCATCCTCTGATCCAGTGATGATGATTGGCAGCTCTGGGTGGAAGTTTACACAGGACACATTCTGAGCGTGACCCTCGAGAGTCTGGACACACGTCTTATTCTAAAGAGAGAGAGGTACACAGAACAGAAGTAAATAAATAGCCAGGAATGACTTGCTC
Organism: Rhinogobio ventralis; assembly: GCA_039654625.1. Taxonomy (NCBI): domain Eukaryota; kingdom Metazoa; phylum Chordata; class Actinopteri; order Cypriniformes; family Gobionidae; genus Rhinogobio; species Rhinogobio ventralis. The sequence goes on along the minus strand of CM077200.1, from coordinate 12,749,174 downwards.
CATTGATTACCATCAATATCATTCATACCTGATAGTCCCAAATCTTAACCAGTCTGTCATCAGCTCCAGATATGAGGTAGGGTTTATCTCCTCCACTGTAATAATCAATGCAGTTCACCCCCTTGTCATGACCCTCCAGAGTGAAGTTAGGAGAAGAAGAGCCCAGCTGCCAAACCTGAAACACAACAAAGAAGGAATTATTGGGGAGAAGTCAGATTTGAACTTGCTCTATCCGCATCAGTGTTCAATCTTACCTTGATGGTTCTGTCCAGTGATGCACTCGCAAACTGGTTGTTGTCCTTGGGGTTGATGACAATCTGCATGACGTAGTGTGTGTGGCCTTCAAATACCTGACTGCAGGACCATTTCTTCTCCCAGTCCCACAGCTTTATCAACATGTCATCTAAATGCACACACACCCAATGAATTTTAAACACAGAGAGTCTTGTATATACACCACAGTTAAAAGGTTTGGGGTTGGTAAGATTTATTTATTTATTTATTTTTTTAAAGAAGTTTCATATGCTCACCAAAACTACATTTTTTTGATCAAAAATATTAATACTGTAAAATATGATTTAAAATAACTGTTTTCTATTTAATATATTTAAAAATGTAATTGATGGCAAATCAGATTTTTTTAGCAGCCATTATTCCAGTCTTCGGTGTCACATGATCCTTCAGAAATCATTCTAATAAGCTGATTTGGTGGTCAAGAAACATTTCTTATCATCAATGTTGAAATCTGTTGTGCTGCTTAATATTTTTGTGGAAACCGTGATACTGTACATTTTCTTCTGGATTCTTTTATGAATAGAAAGTTCAAAAGAACAGCATTTATTAAAATTAGAAATCTTTCATAACATTACATAAAATGTCTTTACTGTCACTTTAGATCAATTTAATGCAATCTCGATGAATAAAAGTGGTTATTTATTTTAAAAATCTTACTGACACACCAAACTTTTAAATAAGTGTAATACGTTATGTAACATATGGTTTATTTTCATATATGTAATATAAAAACGTAATGCAAAATTGAATTTGTCCATACCACTGCTCGTGAGGATGTAGGGTTGGGTGGGATGCACAGCGATGCAGCGAATGTAATCTGAATGGGCCTCAAACATGTGTACTCGCTCTAATGTGTTGTAGTTGAAAACCCGAATTTGCATGTCATCCTAAAAAAGGGGAGGGGATTTATTAAAAGGTTTAATATCAATACCAAATCTATGATACATGTAATAGTATTCATATATATTATAATAGGTATTATATAATGGTATAGTATAATAGTACATTTGTGTCCATGCATATACTTACAGCACCAGTTATGACCCAATTTTTCCTGGCAACAAACTTGGCAGCTCTTACTGGCAGGTCACAGACTTCAAACGTCTTAACCAGAGTCTATTAAAGGTAAATATAAGAGATTATTAGATAAACATTAAACACACTTAGTGCACTATTGTATCCCTAATGTTTGATGTAAAGATCAGATGGTAATGTATTAAACAATGCTGAGTAACTGTGCAAGTCTCCTACTCACTTGTGTTTCATGGTTCCACACACAGACACTGCCGTTGTACAGACTGGCCAGCATCCATGGCTCTGATGGATGAAGGTCTACGCTTTTGACACGATCAGATCGAGCCGTGAGTTTGCGCTTGATGTCCAGCCTCAGAGGCTAGAAGAGAAAAATCAGAATCACTATTACTTTAAAGTTGATATTGCTCAGCACCAATCTCTTTAGTCAGCAGCCCCAATTATACAGTAGTAACTATAGTCTATAGAAAAAGCACAAAACTTATTTTTTTCAAGAACAGAAAGCAGTGACATTTTGTTATTTAACCTGTTTTTACTCACAACTACACAAACATTTGCCATTTATCACCCAGTTAAAAGTCTGATATAGTATCAGCAACTAGCCTTTACAGCACAGTTAATAAGCAACAAAATTACAACAAATCAAGCCTCACCAAGATAATGTCAGGACAGGAGTGACCATTATACTCAAAAGAATATATACAGCATCACATTTCTATAAAGCTTATTTATTAATGTGTACTTATGCTAATGTTACAGTCACATTCATATCATCAGCTGTTAGCCAGAACACAAGATATCACTTCATACAGCATTTAAGTGGACAATTAATTTATAATATATGTAATAATGTTAAGTCTTTAAATGCAAGTAGTAACTCGAAAAGAATAGTGAAAATAAATAAATCATTTACGGACTGGCTGAATGAGAGAGTTGTCTATGTGGCCATTCTAAGGGCCTTCGAGGCTAACAGCTCAAGCTAACGTTATTGAAAGCGTATTTTCCTTAATATATGCGAAACAGCTACAATATTGCTCATAGCGTAGACACTGATGTGACACTTACCATGTTTGCGTTTGCTGGTTTTTGTCTCCTTCAGTTGCAATATTTATATCATCCACCGAGAGATTCTGAAGTGTTTTTTCGGCTTCAGTTGTGTCTGCACGGCAGGCAAATGTGACGTGGAACTTCCTCAAAGCCCGTGCGCTTGACGTCGGAAGCGTTGACGTGACACTCGGACGGCTTCGGCGTTTTTCGGGTATTTCCGGTTAAACTCGGCATTTAAGGGACACTGCATGACGACATTAGCTTCAGTGTACTTTTGATTAATAATACGCAAAAAATACCGTGCTGAAATGTGCCGTCAACTGAAAATTTTCACTGAAGCGTGTTCTTAAATATGATAATTAAATAAATAATAAATAATTTATAATAAATATTAAAATTTAATAATCATCTTACAACAAGGCTTAAAAGTAAGCTGTTGCAATGGTTAGGCTACATCTTAGCATAGCTTTAAGTCAAAAGTAGCCTGATTATAGCCTACATTTTTTTTGTTTTCCACACTAGGCTATAGACTATATCTAAATCTCCAACCATCTAATTTTTATAATAATAATAAAGTAATGAAGTATGTTAATTAATAAATATTGTTTGATCGCTTTAGATACCACCAGTCTCTTCTTAATGGTTACAGAATTAATCTTTAATAGTCCTGTAAAATGATTTTTAGCTCATTATGAGGGGGAAAACAACTACATTTATATCTCTATATTGTGTTGTCTCAGTTACCAAATAAAATATAGTGTTTTTCACTTAACCCTGCAAAGCCTTACATTTAAAATAATAGTCTGAAAAATCTTTTTTTTTATTCTAAAAAAGAACAAAAAAACAAGAAGAAAAGCTAAACAAAAAAAATCTAAATACATTTTTGCATAATGTGTTTTTGTTTAGTGTTTACATTAGCTTTTTAAAGCTGATATATAGTGAGAATATAGATCTCATAATTGAAGAAGAAAAAAAACAGCAATTTTTTTTCAAAGGGTCAAAACTGAGCAAAAAATATGCAATTTTGTACAGTTGCTGATATTTATATGGCCAAAAAGTAAGAAGAAATTCTGTTCTGATAACTTGTAATGTAAATCAATGAGATCTTTAGCAGAATATAAATATCAATTGTCACTGTATATCTCCTAATAATATATCATAGTAAGGTGATATTTAAATGCTTAGTTTTATGATTAAAGCTCTGTATTACATAATGCAATGCAATACAATAATGATGGAGAGATGTACAAATAAACATTCCCCAAAAACCTAATGTATCATATTTGATACTCATATTTTAATGTTTAAAAAAAAAAAAAAAAATGATGTGTGGATATTCAAGTAAACCTAAGTTGCTTCAATCTGTGTTCATCTTAAAATATTTGATACAATATAGTACAAGAAATGTGAAACTCGTTATCTTTATTTAGACAGAAGAAGACAAGCCCAGATAAGTGTTGACAGTGTCACATTGTGAGTCAATTTAATCTCATGAGAAAGTAGTGATGCCTCAAGTTAACACACAGCTTGATTTTGATAGACTTGTTAAGTACAGCAAAATGAACGTGACAATGAATCACATGACAATTCAGTCTTTTCTTTTGTACACTTGTTGGCACACAGCATCCTCACATGTCAACTCCTGCAAGTGAAATGATCATGAGGTCAAATGTTTTCTTTGTGAGTACATGGCAGAGCAGGAATTGTATGAAAGGATAATAATATTCATGGCACACTTTAAATGTCTTAATTTCATAAAAAGATTTATATGGAATAATGTTGATTCTAACATTGATCTGGTTAATATTATCCATAGAATGTCTGTATAGGATGCTCACCAGGTAAAGTTTGTCTTCTTCTATCCAGTGTTTCCATCCCCGGTTGGCTTTCTCACCTTTCTGGGTGGCCACCAATTTGTCCCCTTCCCAGGTCACCAGAGTCTGAATATGTGGAATAAATATTAAATCCCAGGACCTCTCCTGTTTCTATATTTACATGATTTTAATGAAAGCAAAACTCCTTTTACAATTTCTTTTCACACAAATTATGCTCACTTGTTTTTTTATATTTTTTATTGATCATCATATAATTCGGGGCCATGGTGCATAAAAAAAGACACATTTTACTTAAAGAGAGCTGCTTATTTAGAAATACATATCAAAGCACTACTCTTTCTTATTAGTGCTGACTACTGACTAGTTTGCCTAGTTCTGGCTAGAATAAATATATGGTTCATCGATCAGTACTTACATGATCAAGTACTATTGTACTTTTACACATTAAAGGGATAGTTCACCCAAAAATGAAATTTCTGTCATCATTCCCACTATGGCAGTCAATTGCTGCCGAGATCTGCTTGGTTACAAACATTATTCCAAATATCTTCCTTTGTGTTCAGCAGAAGAAAGAAATTCATACAGGTTTGGAACAACTTGAACGTTGACTAAATGATTTTAATTTTTGGGTGAACTATCCCATAGGCCCCGAAAATGAGTACTTCTACTGGAGTAATATTTTAATAGGGTATTTGTACTTTCACTCAAGTACTTGATTTGGTAAAACTTTAGAAGACTGTTCCATCAATAATGAATAACTACACAGGAACACATTAGTAATACACTATTAACATTCTAGTAACTATTATTAACTAACAAGAAAATCTAACTAAAATTAGTAGTGCTCAGTTGAAGGTGGTAGTTCACTATTGGTTAATCAATAACTACTATTTTGACTAATGACTAGTAAGAACTACTATATACAGATTCATAATAAATGTGAATAATGCATAATATATAATTATTTCTAAAGTGAAGGTCATAGTAACCCATTAGTAATGACTCAAGTATTACCAAATCCTTAAAAATGAATTACTAATAATTTGGATCAGTATATAAGTGAAAAACATGATAACTCTCTAGTAATGACTGGTGTCATTGTAAGCTTTTGAGGTTTTTGTAAAGTTTTGGATAGTAATGACTGAAGTGTTACTACAGCCTTCTAAAGTAATTACTAATTATTTGGATCAGTATTCTAAAGTGAAGATCATTGTAACCCACTAGTAATTACTCAAGTGTTACCAAAACCATCAGAAGCCATTACTATCCAAAAACCTCAAAAGCTTACAATGACTTCAGTCATTACTAGAGAGTTATCATGTTTTTCACTTTAGAATACTGATCCAAATAATTAGAAATTACTTCTAAAGGATTTGGTAATACTTGAGTCATTAATAGTGGGCTACTATGACCTTCACTTTAGAATTAAATATATTATGCATTATTCATGCTAATTATGAATCTGTATATAGTAGTTCTTAGTCCTCTGGGAGATTTGAAAAAAAAAATAGTAGTTATTGATGAACTAATAGTGAATACCTAAGCACTATTATTTACTAATTCGTTCATTAGAGTTTCTTGTTAGTTAATAGTAGTTACTAGAATGTTAATAATGCATTACTCATTTGTTCCTGTGTAGTTATTCATTAATGATGAAACAGTATTCAAATGTGTTGCCCTTGATTTGTGTACTTCGCACTAAATCTATATTGAGATGACATGAAAAAAAAAGACCTTTAATGTATTTTGTCTCTTTGGGTAAAAATTGAGGCCTGTTCTTTATTTATTTTACTGTAGGTTCATCACTGAACAAACGGACTGAGATCATGGGGAACAGGCCAAGGCTGGGGTAACTACAGGTTAAATACATTTATGTCATTAGAAGAGGATCACAATTATAAAAGAAAATTGTTCACCTTTAGCAACCTGTTGTCAAATCCCTTAGTAAATTCTTCCTTCTCAACTCCAACAGTGAAGATCAGCTCATAGCTTTTAAAGGCACTCTGTGTCTTAATCACAAAGCTATCCCCATCCTGGGTAAAGATCTTTGTTGGAGTAAGGTGGGCTGCAATCTTCCGAAAGGCAAAATCAATGTCTATGTATATGTAAGAATAAGAAAATATTTGCTGGCATTGTCATTTCTCATACTTTAAATGGCTTTGTCTAATATCATTTCTCTGTTGACTTAAATTGATAGCAGACATCTGATCAGACTTACCCAGTGCTTTAAGGTAATTATCAAGGTTTTCGCTCGACTCCAGCTCCCATTTTCCAGTGAAATCCACAGGCATGGTTGTGCGATGAGCTCTGGTCTTCAGTAGCGTTACCAGGTCAAGTGAAGAGGTGCATAAAAGCTTTTCAATACTCACTGTTTATTCACAATGAGGGGAGAGAGCAGAGTAATGATAAGGGAGAGCTCTGACCTAATTGGAGAAGAGAAGACCCCTCACCTACTGAAAAAAAGTCAAGAGACTAGATCAAAATGTATTTACCACTGGCCACTAGACACTCTGAAGGGTTTCCTTTTCTTTTGCTGTTTAGTAAGGTTGTCTTGTCAGTGGCCCTATTTAAGTGTTCTGGGTATATTGGCTCATTTTGTCTTGAGTTTAATATTCTCGGTGCACTGTTATTTAAGAGAAGTTGTGGTATTCTGAACTCATTATGTAAAATGCACTATGAACCTATTTATCAACACAATATATAATGCAGTATAAGCTTGTATTAAAATATGTTCCAGATACTTCCTGTGTCCCAAAGTTGCTGTTTTTCAGTAGGCCTAGGTGTCACTGCCATTGTCACAATATCATGTCGTTGTTCAAATGAATAAAGTCGTTGCGAACGGTCGTTGGCGCTCGTGTTGCCAAACACCGAAAAATGTATGATGTACTGCTGATTTGTCACTACAAATATCAATGTGAATTTCACTGTGAACATCTTTGCAGCAGAAACGCTGTAGTACACTGATGTTCAAAAGTTTGGGATGAATGAGATTTTTAATATTTTTCAGTCTCTTTTGCTTACCAAGGCTGCATTTATTAGATCAAAAATAGTAAGCTAATATTGTGAAATATTATTACAATTTAAAATATCAATTTTCTATTTGAATATTTTCTAAAAGTTTGTGTTTACATAATATATGTGAACAAACCCCTTCTACTTGTGTGCAAGCTCAATTTACCCACCTGTTAAATCATTTTACTTTGACAAATCCAACATTAATTGCTGAAATAATACAGAACTCGAATTCTTCCTCATGCCAGTTAAATCCTCCACCCTCACACCTTCTGAAACGTTGTACTTCTGTCATTTTTCGTCCTATCTCACACTTCGTCAATATGTCCTTTATCTCTGCCACAGTACCAATTTCACTGAAAACTGCTGCTGTAACTCCTGTTCTTAAAAAAAAAACTAATCTTGACCCAGCAGATTTCTCCAAATATCGCCTAATCTCAAATGTACCATTTATCTCAAAAATCTTGGAAAAAGTTGTTGCCAATCAGCTACAGTCCTTTCTAGCTCTCAGCGATCAGTTTGATGCATTTCAATCTGGTTTCCGCTCACATCACAGCACTGAAACTGCTTTGGTTAAGGTTGAAAATGATCTGTTACTTTCTGGTGACTCAGGCAATCTCTCCATTATCCTACTACTCGATCTCAGCTCAGCATTTGATACTGTTTGTCACAAGGTATTACTCTACCACCTTTCAGAGACTGGTGTCTCGGGTGCTGCACTATCCTGGTTCTCTTCCTATCTTACTGATATACTACATTGCTGTGCATAATCATAAATCTCCCACTACTTTACTCAGTCAAGGTGTTCCCCAGGGCTCTGTTCTAGGGCCACTACTATTTATTTTGCGTACATCATGCCTCTTGGACATATTATCCGTCGACATTGTTTCCACTATCACTGTTATGCTGATGATATTCAAATATATACTGCTTGCCGACCAGACTCTATTCACCTGACCACATCGCTATTAACCTGTGTTAACGAGCTAAGGACCTGACTGAATTCCAATTTTCTCAGTTTGAATTTGAGCAAAACAGAAATTTTAATTACTGGCCCTCCATCACTAACAAAAAACATAGTAAATGTACCCAGTTTTAACCTTGCTGCTACAACAATTTTCCCATCTGCTACGATCAGAAATGTAGGTATTACACTTGATCCTTCACTGATCCTTCGCCGTATAACCCAACTTTGTTCTTATGTTTGCCCAAAAGAAGCTGAATCATTAGTGCATGCTTTGTTAAGTGACGCCTCGACTATTGTAATGCTCTTTTTGCCGGATTACCATTACACTCTATCTCCCGGTTGCAATACATTCAAAATTCTTTGTCATTGCACCTAAACTATGGAACTCTCTACCACTGGCACTAAGGACTGTAACCTCACTCTCTGTATTTAAATCACAACTCAAAACTTACTTGTTCACCCAATACTATCAGTCATAATGTACTCCTAACCCTATGCTACCAGCTGTTTTTCTCTCAGTATTTATGTTCTGTGTTTCACTTTTTTTTATTTTGTTTACTTGATAATTATGTGCTGTATCTCTGTTTTCTGTTTGTAATTATACTATGATTTGCAACTGCATCTCATATCTATTTCCGGACTGGGCAAATGTCTACCGTCCATTTAAATGATTAATTAACTATATGGAATGACTGTTTATGATTATGTGAATTGACTGTCTATTCTGTTACTGCTTGCAAAATGTCCTTGAGCTTGGGAAAGGCGCTATATAAATTAAACATAGTATTATTATTATTATTATTTTATTGACTAAATATTTTATTTTGTCTTGGATATTTTTTGATTAGATCAGATAACATTTAAAGCTGTCATATGCTCATATTACAATGTGCCCCTCACATGTTACAATGTACCCCACCTATGGGGCATGTTGTCACATTTCACTTCCATTCTTTCGGGGTAAATCAAGAAAAAAGTATACACTGTATTAATTAAAATAAAACCACATAATTGTACTAGACATGTGTGAAATTAATGAGGAAAAAAATAAATATTCTGAACCACAAGTGGATTTACACAAACTGAGAAAGTCAAAAAGCGTTAGGTTGTGCCCCGCTCTCCCCTACTCTGGGTTCGGGCCAAATTCCGAGCTCGGAGCCCTCCCCCGGACAGCACGCCAAATACGCATAAATTACTATATTATATTACTATATTTCATGTAGGCTACATGTAAACTTGTGAATGTAGTAATTAAATATTTGTTTATTTCTCACCGAAGCTTGCTTTATTTTGCTGTAGATCATTAAACTGTTACACTGCCTCAGAAGTCTGTCTGAAATCGTGCCTTTGTGTGCTTACACTGCCTTACAAGTCATTGCCTGATAAGACAGTGAGGCAACAAGTCAGCTGCCATGTTTTTTGATGCAGCCAATAACAATGGAAGGAAACACAGGAAATAAAGTGATACAAAGTAAAAGTCCATGAAAACAAAACCAAAACACCAACATAACGTGAAAAAATCGTAATGTTATTCCACAATATTAATGTTTTAGTGTATTTTTGATGCAATAAATGCAGCCTTGTTGAGCATAATAGACATTTAAGACCTTTTATGGATCCCACAATTTGGAAAGGTAGTGTAGATACACCAAGACAAGTTTGGTTGGCAAAAGCACTCTCTTGTGATTAGTGGAAAATAGGCCATGATCAGAAAAATAAACATCTCATGTATATTTTATTCTACATTTCACTGTAAACACTTCCAGTAGTCTGGAAGACCGACCTCATTACTGACAGGTCTTCACCTCATGTTTGTGCAGTCTCTCTCTCTCTCTCTCTCTCTCTCTCTCTCTCTCTCTCTCTCTCTCTGGAGTCTGTAGGCATAAATGGAAGCCTGTTTGACAGCATTGTGATTATTGCTTTGACTGAATGTTGTGCTGCTGACAGGCTAAGAATCAAAACAATTACAAACTGACATATCTGTCTGTTCACATGCAGTGATTGACATGAGTTCATGAGCTGCATCACGCATCACAGAAAAGTACAAAAAAAGAGAAAAAGAGAAACGTAAATCCACAGCAGAAGTCCCACTACATGTGTAAAAGCTCTTTGAGATAATCCAAAGGCCCTAATTGGCTTTAGGATTACAACTTGCCATGTGATTTGAGACACCACACCGCACCTTGATGCTGAAACATCAGTGCAGAGGACAAACGCGAAAAAAGCAGCAAAGATGTCTCCTGTGGACATGAATGGATACTGGAAAATGACAAGTAATGAAAACTTTGATGAATACATGGAAGCGCTAGGTAGGCTTATACTTCATTTTATATTTATTCATTTATTATACCCAATTTCCTTTGTTAAACAAGATATGTGAGATGTTATAATATATTCTGTTGAAAACGAAATACATGCTTGAGTACAAAGAGAAGAGTTTTAGCACCTTATACATAGAGTACAGTAACCATAAAAGGCTATGGTTGACCAATTTTATATTTATTCAACTTACAGATGTGAATCTTGTCATCAGAAAAATTGCCAGCTATCTCATCTTTGATAAGGAGATTGTTCAGAATGGTGATCATTTTAATATCAAGACTCTCACCACCTTTAGGAACTATTATATGGATTTTGATATTGGAAAGGAGTTTGAGGAGGATTTGGGTGGTGTAGATGACAGGAAATGTTTGGTAAGTGACCTCCTTATATATGAAGGTACAGTTATGATTATGATTACATGAGGGACCTTTAACATCCCTGGAAACTTTCCATTGCACAAAAGGTTCTTTATAGTGGAAAAAGATTCTTTAGACTATTAAAATGTTCTTCACACTGAGAAAAAAAAATATTTTAAAAACTGATCACTGAAAGGTTCTTTGGGGAACCAAAAATTATTTTATGTTCTTTTTAAAGTTCTTTTATGGCATCGCTGCGAAGAAAAAAAAGAAAGAAAAAAAACCCTTTATTTTAAGAGTGTATTCTGAACTGTTTTTCCTAGGCTACTGTGATGGATGACTCAGTGATTATGTCGTTAAATAGGATTAGACTGAGATTTACATACAATGACCTATTGAATCTTAAATCCAAGAGGGTTTCGGCTAATCCAGCAAACACCTGATGCTCCGGGAACGTTAGGTTAGCTAGTTTAGGAATGTTAGTACAGTGTTTGTGTACAGTTTACAATTAGAGCTTTATTGGGGTTAAATGTTATCAAAAATGATGCACTCCATTTCAACATGGAATTAAGCTATTTCTTGTGAATGTGTCAGGCTTCCGATTCATATGCTGATATCACTCTTAGAAATTTTTTTCAATTGGGTTCCAGAACCCTAGAGTTCTTGATTCAATTTTAAAGAACTCTTTATGCAAAAAGGTTCTATATAATGAGAAATTGTTTAAATGACTGCATAATACTGTTATTAAATAGATAAAATGTAAGAAAAACTAAAAATGAATTAAAACTAAATTAACTAATGAATTAAAACTAAATCCATAAAATTATCCCATAATAGGAAAGGTTCCATGAAGCACCTGACAGAACCCTTTAAGGTTCTATATACACCGATGTTATTTTGAATAACATGTTTCCATTCGTCAGCTGTGTCTTAAAAGTAAAGGTTCATCAACTTTTTACACCTTTTATGTGCTTTCCTAGGTGGCAATTGCATGTTTGTGTTCAGGCATAACATTATGACCTAACATAGTGTTGGTCCCCTTTTAGCTGCCCAAACAGCCCTGACCCGTCGAGGGTCCCTGAAGGTGTGCTGTGGTATCTCGCACCAAGATGTTAGCAGCAGATCCTTTAAGTCCTGTAAGTTGTGAGGTGGGGCCTCCATGTATCGGACTTGTTTATTTAGCACATCCCACAGATGTTTGATTGGATTGAGATCTGGGGAATTTGGAGGCCAAGTCAACACCTCAAACTTGTTGTTGTGCTCCTCAAACCATTCCTGAACCATTTTTGCTTTGTGGCAGGGTGCATTATCCTGCTGAAAGAGGCCACAGCCACCAGGGAATGCCGTTTCCATGAAAGGGTGTACATGGTCTGCAACAATGCTTAGGTAGGTGGTACGTGTCAAAGTAACATCCACATGGATGACAGGACCCAAGGTTTCAGAACATTGCCCAAAGCATCACACATTGCCTCCGTCGGCTTGCCCTCTTCCCATAGTGTACCCTCGTGCCATGTGTTCCCCAGGTAAGCAACGCAGACGCACCGGCTATCCGTGTGATGTAAAAGAAAACGTGATTCATCAGAGCAGGCCACCTTCTTCCATTGCTCCGTGGTCCAGTTCTGATACTCACTTGCCCACTGTTGATGCTTTCGGTGGTGGACAGTGGTCAGCATGGGCACACTGACTGGTCTGCGGCTATGCAGCTCCATACACAACAAACTGCGATGCACAGTGTATTCTGACACCTTTCTATCAGAACCAGCATTAACTTCTTGAGCAATGTGAGCTACAGTAGCTCTTCTGTTTGATTGGACCACACGGGCCAGCCTTCGCTCCCCACATGCATCAATGAGCCTTGGCCGCCCACGACCCTGTTGCCGGTTCACTGTTCCTTCCTTTTCCTCCACTTTTGATAGATACTGACCACTGCTGACCGGGAACACCCCACAACAGCTGCAGTTTTGGAGATGCTCTACCCAGTCGTCTAGCCATCACAATTTGGCCCTTGTCAAACTCGCTCAAATCCTTACGCTTGCCCATTTTTCCTGCTTCTAATACATCAAATTTGTGGACAAAAAGTTCACTTGCTGCCTAATATATCCCACCCACTAACAGGTGCCGTGATGAAGAGATAATCAGTGTTATTCACTTCACCTGTCAGTGGTCATAATATTATGCCTGATCGGTGTATATACTGTATATATCACAGAAAGGCAAATGATAAGAATAACAAAGTGCGGTAAATGATTAAACTATTTTCGCTACAAACGTGTTTATGATTCTGCTAATAAATTCAAATAATACTAATAATGTACAGCTAAAATAACTGAATGTGACTGACACCTGAAGCCTTGCGTTTTAAAAGGTTGTTAAATGCACTGATTTGTGTTTCTGGTTAAAAAAAATTAAAAAAAACTATTTATTCTCTATTCAGTAGGGGTACAATACGCTTATGTCACAATTCAATACATATTACGATACTGAACTCACAATATAATATTTTTGTGATACTCCAAGTCATGGTAAAAGTTAACAAAAAATGCTACATTTGGTATTACATTGGGGGTAGAAATTAATAGGCTTGGACTTGGTGCTGGTAACCCAATGCACAGGACAATGGTGACACCAGAATAAAAATATTCATGATTCTGAAGCTTAAAATAGAGAATTATTTTAGATGAATATGCTTTCACTCTGTCACTGACTAGATATATTTAGAATAATGTAGGCCAATTTTACTGGTAACATAAGACATTTAGCATTATCAGGACCCCCAAATATACCCCCATTGCATTATTATACAGTACATTATATTCAACATTATGTATATATAGTATACTAAAACTCTAAAACACTGTAAACTTTAGTTTTTTTCCTCACAGTAATTTTCATTTTGGGTGAACTATACACAATACAGATTGTCACTATATCCATGATATTGCGATATATTCTGACACAATATATTATCACACCCCTACTATTCAGCTTCATCTCTCTCAGTGGCGTGCATCTATCCTTGTTTTATAGACCACAGTAAACTGGGAGGGAGACAAACTGGTGTGTGTGCAGAAAGGAGAAAAGGAGGGAAGGGGCTGGACACAGTGGGTGAAAGGGGATGAGTTACATGTGGTAAGTTTGTATAAGGACGCAGTTCATATGAGGACATGGTCTGTTGTATAATGAAAGGTCACACTTGGCTGCTTCTTGTTGTTGGTGTAGTCAACAGTGTAATTAATGAGATATCATCATTACTGCGGCAGTCACACATTACAATAGCAAACATATTTCAAATGTGTATAAGCGAACATCTATTTGGTGACTTTATTATGGAATTTTTCATTTGTTACTCAACATTATGTGTTCAAATATTTGTGCATAATGACCACTAAACTGTATAATTAACCTAATAATAATTTTACATTACTGTTTAAAAGTTTGGGGTTGGTACAATGTTAAGAAGTCTCTTATGCTCATCAAGGCTGAATTTATCAAAAATACAGTAAAAACAGTAATATTGTGTAATTCCATTTAATATTTCATGTCCATGTAGTTGATTTTATTAAGTAGCCATTTAATTAATTGTATATTTACCAGGCTTTTTTGTTTTTATTTTTTAATGTATTTAAAAACACATGTTTTTAAAATTTTTTTTTTTTTTTTTTTTTTTTTGCAGGAAATGCGAGTCTGTGGAGTGGTGTGTAAACAAGTTTTTAAGAAACAAGTTCTCGAATGACGTGCCTTGAACAACAAGTAATCTTCTGTGAATAAAAATATTTTTTTCTGCTTATAATTAATAGTCATTGCTAATAGTATGATAAATAGTCATTTTTAAGTGTAGATATTATGTCTTTTTCATTCCTCAACTCATGTCATGTGAACAGAATGGCCTGGTTTGATAGACAGGGCTTAGATTAAGCCTTAGTTGAATTAGGACATTTAAGTAGCTTTTATAAATGTGCCTTAGAAAAAAATAAACCATTACTGGTGTGCAACTGGAGACAAAACAATGGCACTGTCATATTTTAAGATTTGTCAGTGCAAGTTGCTTTCAATTAAAACAGCTCAAACATGCATTTTAGTCTGGGACTAGCATAATCCTTGTTTGTGAAAGAGGGGGAATATGTGGTGAAACTTTGTCAAAGAAAATAAAATGGGAACACAAAAACATGCATGTTTACTATTCTCATCAGTTTTCTTTATTTTGTCAGTTGTGATTTGTCACTTTCAGCACACATGATCAACAAGAGATGCAGCCGTGCAGGTTTACAGACCCTCATCATATCATCCTCCCCTTCCTGCTTCTGAAAAGAGCTCAATTTGCTGTGGGGTCAAGACCCATCTTCTCTTCTCCAGCCAAAAAGACCCTCAGATGTTAAAGGAGGTATTTTTAGACAGCAGTAAAGCTCTCAGTTAGGAGGCTAGTCTGAGCGACTATGGCACTATAACATACCAAACCCACGCACATATGAATTTAACAGGTGTCCACAATATCCACTAAAGTAATTGCTTAAATGGAATAAACTTTGTCTGATGAGGAGTCTAGAAAGGCACATCAAGCAGATGCAAACATGCAAAATGCAAAGATGAATGGATACACAGCTCTGTCTATGGTGGTTGTTTCTGTCTTTTCCAGTAGGAGGCGCAACTATACAACATAAGCTTAAGACTTCTTGAAAACCTGCTTGCCCACAACTCCAGCTGCTCTCAGCTCCTGCATAGAAAACATAATTATAAATCAAAACAGATTTTCAAGGACACCAGAATCAATATCCTTTGCACTAGATGCCTACATCCTTTTCAGAGAAAAACCATGTTCCTGTGTCTCTACAAATGGCACTTCTCACCAGCAGGGGGTGGTATGTGCCTAAATATAGATTCTTCAACAGACCATAGACACCTTTTTGTCAAAGGGGATGCTTGGGGTAATTAAGCGCAACATTGCACAGATGTGGTAGAACATCTGTTGTTAACGTTTCAGATGAGTTCAATAGCACAATAGCCTTGAAACGATAATAACGTCCTGGCGTCCCCTGCCCAATGAGCCCATAATACACACTGGTAAGCAAATGTCATTTGTATCATCAGCTACCATATGTTTTACACTAACTCACAGTTCCAAAAACAAAGTAATTGTTAAATGGGGGCAAATGAGTTTGTATAAGAAAAGATGTTTCAAAAGATGTTTTATACCAAATGAAGTTCATCTCCTTCAATCCAGTGGGTCCAGCCCCTGCCCTCAATCTCTCCTTTCTGCACACACACAAGCTTGTCTCCATCCCAGGTGATGGTAGTCTGGGGATTAAATGATGGAAAGAAGAAAAACATTGCATATGTAGTCACATCTTAAGGCTTTACTAGAACCTGCTTAAAGGGATAGTTCACATAGTTCAATTTACTCACTCTCATGTTGTTCCAAACCTGTATGAGTTTATTTCTTCTGTTGAACATAAAAGGTGATATTTTAAAGAATGTTGGTAACCTGACAGTTGATGGTAGCCATTGACTTCGTTAATATTTGTTTTCTTACTATGGAAGTCAATGGCTACCATCAACTGTTTGATTACCAACATTCTTTAAAATATCTTCTTTTGGGCCCTATTTAAACAATCTAAGCACATGGTCTAAAGCGCACACCGCAAGTGCACTTAGGGCGTGTCCAAATCCACTTTTGCTAGTTTAACGACGGGAAAATGGTTGGCGCGCCCGGCACATAGTCTAAAAGGGTTGTTCCTATTCTCTTAATGAGTAATGGGTGTGTTTTGGGCATAACGTGCAATAAACCAATCAGAGTCTCATCTCCCATTCCCTTTAAAAGCATTTATTATTAACACGCTCTTTAAATAAATAAAAATACTGCGCTATTGACTTTAGACCAGGTTTCAGTTGGTCAATGGCGCAGTTGTTTTCAGTTGCCTCAAAATAGAAACGCGTCAACAATGCGCCTGAATACACCTCGTTTTCAGACCAGTATGCCCATGGGCGTACAAATGGGCGCAATTTGCTAATTAAACAACGTGGTGCAGGACATGAAACTAATAAAAAACACTTGCACCGCGCCTGGCTCCACATTGCGCCGGGTGTATGATAGGGCCCTTTGTGTTTAACAGAAGAAAGAAACTCATTCAGGTTTGGAACAACTTGAGGGTGAATAAATGATGACAAACATTTTCTTTTTTGGTTGAACTATCCCTTTAAATATGCAAATCATGAAATTTATGGTTTGATATTTAATCTATAACGTGAATTTTTTTTTTTTAAATGAGAAGGTTTTCTGTTGTGTAGTTGCACCTCAAAGCACCATTGAAACTGTAATGGATGGATGTTGCCAATGTAATTGAAAGTCTGCATGAAACAGAAGTTGCGATAGTCTTTTCTTCCCTATTCTGACGTACATTCAAGTAAAAACAGCTTCTTAAACAAAAATGATTTTGACCATCGGGAATTGATTGGATCATGGTTGTGGTTTGCTATTGATCTCATGTGAGTGACAGGTTGTCCTGCCCTCGAGCCAGTAAACACATCATCAGAGAAGAGAAGAGAAAAGATGTCGCTGCAAGTGGGGTTCTGATTAAAGATCACAAGGGCACTTGAATAAAAACAAAACAAAACAATGAAGTGCACTGATAAATCAAGTACTGCAATATTTCATAAAATAAACAAGAATTGTCCATTTTGATTTCATGTTGACTATAAAGGGTTTCTAATGGTAAGATTGTAACCAGTAATGTTGCTCTCTTAAGTCATTAAAGACATTAAATATACAGTTTGAGTTGGCTGCTCGGATACGATTTCTGTGATATAATTTATTTTTCATTTATTCCTCTCATGTCTTTTAATAAGATAAATGAAAGCATGCCATATGACACAGAAGCATTATTAAACATTTAAATATTGTTTTCTCAAGTTTTGAGTAAATCAGCTAACAAGAGCCATCCATAGCTAAATTACTAAAACAAGGATAAAGCTTTGGTGCTCTCACTTAATATTTCAGTCATTGCTGTTTTAAATGGCTTTCTGTACTTAACTGCATTCCATGTACATATGAGGGGATTACAATAAAATAAGTAATTCAAGTGAACAGAAATCAAATGAGAAAGGAAAGCTATTTGAGCCATTTCTAGGCCACAGACTGAAAAAAAGCAACAGACAAACAATGTAATTTTTGTCTCGTCTATTTTCTCTCTACATCACTGTGATTCATACTTCTATACATATTGCATGAAGGGAAAATGTTGATACACTCACCATACATTTCCTGCCATCAACTGCACCCAGGTCTTCCTCAAACTCCTGACCAATCACAAAGTCCATGTCATAGTTCTTGAATGTGCTGACAGTCTTGATGATAATGTGATCTCCATTCTGGGTGATATCTTTGTCAGGTTTTAATAAAACAGCAATTTTCCTGATAGCAACATTAACATCTTCAGGAATTGTGAGAGGGGAAAAAAAGAATTACAATAAGTAAAAAATTACAATATGTAGCCCGGTTTAAAGGAACACTATACTCTCATTCTTGCGTAATAATCAAGGAACTTTGCTGCCGTACCATAGGTGCAGCAGGCGCAGTGACATTGTGCAAGCAGGTTGTCACATTGGTTATGTTGACGGAAGTTAGCCTTTTTTCAGGCGCTGCGTAATATCATTGCGGCGCTGCACCCATGGTACGGCAGCGAAGTTCCTGGATTATTACGAAGGAATGAGAGTATAGTTCCTAGCTATATCGGTCTAGAAAATGGCAACTTTTCATTTTCCGTCGGTCTTTGTACACGATGTAACTACAGAAGAGTCAAGTTTTAAATAGGAAAAATATCTTTGGTCATTTTTGAGCGAGATGCAAATGGTCTAATCAGATTCAATGATCTATGCTAAAAGTTCTACCGCCAGACCCGGAGATCGGCTGAATGGATTCGAAAACGGTAAAACTCAACTCTTTAACTCTAGGGGAGTTGGAATATGAGCCTAGTTTAAAAAAAGTGAAGTGTTCCTTTAACAGACAAGTTTATAAATCAATAAGGTTAACATTATATGCTGAAGTGTTTGAATATACTTGTTTACCTAGATATCTAAGTACTTTTCTCTAAAGACTTTCCAGTTACCACTATTATATTTGAACTTATCTGATTAAATTTCCTACTAATAGTGTTTCGTTTATAAACAAATAAGCGTGTGATCAATGTCCTGATTCAAAGACTGACAATAGCACGACCAATGGCATGCAAGTGCCACGAACGAATATGCCCCTTTCACTGAACGAGTCGGAGCGGTTAGTCGTCTCGTTTGTGAACAAGGATATGTTGACCGATATGTAGTGCATGTGAGTCAATTTCTGTAAAAATCGGTTGATTTTGAATAATTAAACTTATTCAACAACACGCAGGACGCCATCTGGCGTAACGACTTGTAGAAACTGAACGAATATGCTACAGAGGATTCGAGCCACTGGAATTAATCAACTCCACACCACGTGATTCACCCAAGAATTGGAAGAGTTGGAAATTAGCTTTTTTTTTTTTTTTTTTTATGTTTTTATAAGTATAAGAATTGTAACTGTAAGGGTATGCGACTGTACAAAAAAAAACTTACCGAGAGCTTTGAGATACTCCTCAAAGTTGTCATTGCAGATCATTTTCCAGTAGCCAGTATAATCAGCAGGCATTGTGAAATATGTGATTTTTTTCTTGTCCTGAAAATGTGTTTTTAGAGGTGACCTGATGCCTGATTGTTCCCTAGCTCCTGTTGTGCAGCTCTCTGACTATCAGCAACGCATTTTATTTACCACTATAGTAATCGGATCAGCTCATTACTGCGACACATGTGCTCACTAAGTACAACTATATAGGGAAAAACACTCCCACAAAGTGCACAATCCCGTGCATAACCCTCAAGGATGAAAGTACAAGATATCGGAACATATTATGGATTAATGGTAGGGGACAATCGTTCCATTATTCACATGGATTTACACCGTTCTGCTACATCAACTTCTAGATTAAACGAACTGGAAAGACATTTCTCTGTTGACGTAAATTAGAAGTCTAAGATTCTCAGAGCATCTTGAAGGGAGTGACATTAATTTGTGATTCAGGCGCAATACATCCGATTTCCTGTTTTTTTGCTCACAGTAGAAAAGGTTTTTGCTCACATGACCTTTACTTTGTCACACATCCCATCCTTTAACAACTAATCTCTATTAGCATAAGGCTATTTCTAAATCATCCAGTATGAATCTAACTCGTGCATAATATGGATGGAAGCATGCAGAGCAATAAAGAATTCTCTTTGACCCTTTATCTTTAAAAACGACAGACCTAAATGTTCAGTAAGAAATGGAGGCTATAAAAATGAAAAGGACTTAATTGAATATTGAAGATATTAGATGTAGGTTTTTTTTTAAAGCCCCAGAAGGCCACTATAAGTGGCTGTGGCATGAGAAAAAGATTATGTTGTTTTGTAAATAGGTAATCCTGGATATCCTTTCACAGAAGCATTAATTGAGTTTGATGTAACATACCCACTGCATATTGCCTGCCAAATAAGTGCACATTTTTAAAATAGTTTACAATTTTAGCACACCAAATCAATGCTGCACAATCTACAACCTACAGGTCCCTGCATATCAGCTGTTTAAATGAAGAAATGTAAGTTTGGATAGACATTTTGTTGTGATGCAGTACATTAGATACTAAGCTATTGTTTCAGCATAGTCTGTTAAAATGCTATTTTTGAAGTAGCCTATATTATTACCTGAACATGCCAAACTCATATGTCTTAACTTATACCATACCTTCATGCCAGATTTTGATGTTATAAAGGCCTATGAGATATTTTGACTTGGAGTTTTGATACATAGAAATGCACCTGGTAATTGGAAACTCTGACAACTCTTCACACAAACAAACAGAAAACCACCACCACACCGACTGGTTCATTCTATCTTTTTATTGTATTGTTTTTTCTTTTCTCTTTCATTTTGCTGGCACATTTTAGTACACATGGGACAATATAAACATGGTCCAACATCTTTCCATCAAGCTTGTTTATGAGAGCTGCAGGAGCCAGACTACATTCATCATCTTTCTTCTTGTCTGTGCTCTCCCTGCCTTTCATATAAAGAGTCAGATACACCTGACCTAACCCACATTTCTTGTTACACACACACACACCTTTTTTTCTTTTTAAACTACCTCCCAATGCTAGGTACACTGTAAAAAGTGGTAACTTGCAATAGCGACCTTAAAGGTGCACTGTGTACATTTTAGCGGCATCTAGTGGTAAGATTTGCGAATTGCAACTGCCCACCGCTCTCCCCTCCCTTTCGAAGCACATAGAGAAGCTACGGTGGCCGACACAGGACAACGATGTCGTTGTCTGAGACAGCAGAGAGTAGCTAGCGCTCTGTAGAGCAGTTTGTCCGTTTAGGGCTACTGTAGAAACATGGCGGCGCAAAATGGTGACATCACTGTAAGGGGACCCGTGGTGTATGTAGATAGATTATAAAGGCACAATATGTAATTTTTCGCTGCTAGAGGTCACTTATTCAAAACAAAGGCATCGCTTGATGACGCCTTGGTTTCGCGGAATCATGGAAGTTGTTGTCTTCCTCCTCTTCAGCCAGTGGAAAAGAATCCGATGGGACTCGGGCAGAAATCATATTCATGAGCTAATGTGTTAAAGATGTATGAAGCAGGGTGGGGCTGAAAGCCGCTAGACCGGAACGAGGCCGCTGGAGCAATTGCTAATGAAAGACAAGCACGACACATGGCTCGAGAGCAGTGGAGCTTTTATTATGCTGCAGATGTCCGCTTGCGCTTCTTCCGGTCATGCATATTTGGGGTAATGTAGCACTGTTTTGTCATATTAGAAACATTTGAGTTATGTTATAATGCTATTCTGTGCGTTCGCTTGGCGGCTATGAGACACTTTTTGCACACTGCAGTAAGCTAGATCGATATTAGGCATGGTAAAACATGGTACTCACAGTAAATCAAGACTGTGTTGAACTATATAAAAATTAATAGTTTTCTGTCAATGAATGTATCCAAACAGTTGCTCAACTGTCTAATAAAACACATAATATATTAAAGCGTCTTTGGTTTTTCCATGGAAATCGAGGGTAACGCGGGTATGATGTCATTGATAGGCCACGCACGGACACGGTCTGTGTCCTGGTTAAAATGGCGTATTTCTCTGGATTTAAACATTCTTGGAAACATTTGGGATAATGTAAGTATTTAGTCAACAAAATATAAAACTTTGTTCTAGTGGTTTTTGGATATTTGAATCCAAAAATCTTACATTGTACCTTTAATTTAGATGTTACTGTTATATTGTTTTGACACTATGTGTCGCTGGAAGCATTGGGGGTAGAAGTAGCCTATATGGTTGTGCTGTTGCATGAGACTAAGAAATATATTACTTCTTCGTACTTTTCTGTGTCTAACAGTTACCGTTTTTTTTCAGTGTAGGGTAGACTCTAGGTCCCGGTTTCACAGACAGGGCTTAGATTAAGCCAGGATTATGCCTTAGTTCAATTAGGACATTTAAGTAACATTTATAAACATGTCTTAGAAAAAACTGTGATTTAAGATATGCCAGTGCAAGTTGCTTTCATTTAAAACAGCTCAAACATGCATTTTTGTCTGGGACTATAGGGGGTTTATCTAATAGACATATGCATGCATATGCTGTTTGTCATTTAAGCAGTGACAGAGTTTCATATTTATTTGAATAAAATTGAGAGGAACGCTTTCGCCAGGTATTATAGGCCGTGGTACAGGATTTCTTGAAGAGCTGTTTTTCTGTTATGCCAGGAGCTCTATTCATTCAAGAGATAAACAAGACAAAAGTAAACAACAGCAACCATCTGCTCTTATCTCATCTAGGTAATCTTGTCAGTGCAATAATGATGACAGTGATGAATAAGGCCCATGATTATGATGATTAGTATTTTCATCATAACTATGCAGAGTATATCACTATACAGATGTAGTGTGCGTTTGCTTCATAGATTTATGATTTGATGTCTCTACCAATAGCATATCAATAGAGAAAAAAAAGGGCACCGATTCAAATGTTGAAATTAATCTTACATATAAGTTATTATACATTTAAATCAAAATAAGAAATTGGTAGCCTAATCAAAATATTTCATCAGCTCCTGACTACAGTACAGAGTCAATGTCACACCGTCAATGCTGACTGTCTCATTGATGAAGTGATCTCCATTCTCAGAGATGCCATTGTTGGCTTCATCACGGTGGCAATTTTCCTAATTGCAACATTTGTGTCTGCCAGGAAACGAGAGCCAAAATCAAATTGATTACTTAACTCCCAGTGTTTATATTTATTATTTTCTGTAACTTCTGTTTACATTTCGAAGACTGTTTGAAAACAGGCAATATATGACATATTTACACATACACTATTTACATATATTCACTCACTTCAGAACTGCCTTCATTTTTTTGTGGCATAGATTCAACAAGGTGCTGGAAACAGCTGCTGCAGATTGCAGACATGGATGTCGGCTGCACATCCATGATGCGAATCTCCCTTTCCACCACATCCTAAAGGTGCCGGATTGGTGACTGTGGAGGACATTTGAGTGTAGTGAACAGTCATGTTCAAGAAACCAGTTTGAGCTGTGTGACATGACACATTATCCTGCTGGAAGTAACCATCAGAAGATGGGGAAACTCTGGCCATAAAGGGATGGACATGGTCGGCAACAATACTCAGGTAGACTGTGGCGTTTAAACAATGCTCAATTGTTACTAAGGAGTCCAAAGTGTGCCAAGAACATGTCTCCAACACTATTACACCACCAGCAGCAGCCTGATCCATTGAAACAAGGCAGGATGGATCCATGCTTTAATGCTGTTTACGCCAAATTCTGACCCTACTGAATGTTGCAGGACAAATCAAGACAGTTTTTCCAATTTTGGTGAACCCGTGTGAATTGTAGCCTCGGTTTCCTGTTCTTAGCTGATAGGAGTGGCACCTGGGCTGTGTTCAGCCCTGACAAAACGTTGCAAAACATTTTTTAAACGGAAACGGTGGTGCGTTGAACACCCTGTTCTGATGACGAAGTAGTTGCAATTATGGCAGCTGAGAAGGCCATTCTTTGTGTTCTTTTTGAATAATTTTTGGAGCCTGATGAAATCAGTATAAATACATTTTTAATTCTGCAAAACATGCTCAATGTTACAGTCACTGCCCTTGCCTTCCAGAATAAAAGAGAACACCCCAATCGAGTGAAGGGATTTGTGGAAACTGTGGTTCCTAATTATTGTAATCTAACATTTGCCTCACATTTCAGAATGAAAAGACAAACATGTCTTCTAATATCTTCAATTGTTGCGTATACCGAGCTGCAGGGGACACATTTGTAAACGACTTTACTTGGACCCATTGCGCGAGCTGTCTCTTTAATACCGTGTTGCTGCTGATTGGGCTGACATTTTTGACACACCCACCAAACAAGAGAAAACCTATCTCAAATGCCGTTGCACACCGTTTCCAGGAAACATGTCGTTCAACCCGGAAAACGTAGCAAAACGTTGCGCACCGGTTTGAGCTTGAACGTGTCCCTGGTGTGACGATCCACTGCTGTAGCCCATTAGCTTCAAGGTTTAATGTGTTATGTTCTTTTGCATACAGTGGTTATTTGAGTTATTGTTGCCTTTCTATCAGCTCAAACCATTCTCCTCTGACCTCTGGTATCAACAAGGCATTTTCACCCACAGAACTGCCGCTCATAGTTTCTCTTTTTTGGACCATTCTATGTAGACCCTAGAGATGGTGGTTAGTGATGTTCGATTCTTGAACGAATCGTTCTTTTGGGCCGGTTCCCAGAAAAAGAACTGAATCGAACTTCAGTTCCGGGTTGATGACGCTAGATGCACAGCCGAAGTAGCATTTCCGTCTCAAAAAGTACCGAATGAGCTGGTTCAACCAACTGTCGAAGTTGATTACTCAGGACTCACAAAGAACCAAATGAGCCGGTTCAACCAACTGTCGAAGTTTGGCGAGGATTACCGAGGAGTCTGATGAGTGAGTTGACGATACTATGCAAGCCTGAGGAACGTATACTGGAAATATATTTATGAAAACTGTTATTATGAAAACCTTTCTGTCGAGCGATGTTAATACATTTTACTATGGTTTATTGTGCATGCCGATTCAATTTTGTTTATATTTTTTTTGTTCAGCAAAATCAAGAAGTTTATAAGACTGGTTTAATCTTTCTTTATACTTGTAGAACATATCAGCGTTTGCGCATCAATGTCTGTAATGTGTGCTGTAGTTGCGAATCTTATCCAAGATGTAGGCTACTCAATATTGGTCAGTCTTACCCAACATGAAGGAACCACGAATGAAACTGTGACCACAAATGAATGATTTGAATGATTCAATATGTGTTGACACAAATGACCTTATTTGAATGTTTTATTGATAACATGACACTGAGTTGTTACAAAAGAAATGCGTAGTGACATCATTGCATGATGAAGTAAGGAACCGGTGAATCGTTTTTTTCTAACCGGTTCATTTAAATGAACCTCATGGAAATGAATCGGACTAATGGTGGTATCATGAAAATCCCAGTAGATCAGCAGTTTCTGAAATGCTCAGATCAGCTCATCTGCAGCAACAACCATGCCAAATAAATCATATTTTTTCCCCAATTCTGATGCTCAATGCACTGAGTTGCTGCCATGTGATTGGCTGATTAGATATTTGCGTTAACGAGCAGTTAAACCTAATAAAGTGGCCAATGAGTGTGTATGTACATGTAGATAGATATGGATAAAATGAGTGAAATTCAATTATCAAAATGCTAATATATCTGTTACTCTTTAATTTAATTAAAACTTAGGATTATGCAGCCCGACTCAGTAATGTTATTATGTTCCAAAGGTGTTATAGTGCAGTGCGGTGATAATGCTAATTAAGCCTACAGAAGATTCCCTGCTTTTTGAACTCGTAATTGACTCTCCAAGAGCTTTCAGGTACTCATTAGAGTTCTAAATTGTGATATTTTTCCAATAGCTGTTGTAATCATATGGCATTTTGAATTAGAGTGAAGATTCTTTGACACTGGTGAAAATTTGAAGAGATTTCTTTCCTTCAAGAGAGTGTCTGCGTGAAGCCCCAAATCCAATTAGTAATGATAAGTTCATCATTAGGTTAGGTAGTGTCTTTGTTAAAAGAAAAAAAAAATCCATCTCCCTCCCATGATTATGACCTATACATCCTATACAAGTACATATCCTATACATAGTATAATGACCTTTACAAGTAAATTTGGACTGAATATAGGGTACAACGGCACTAAAGGCACACCTTAAGAAAAATGTGCTTTTCACTACTCCTATAATGTATATACAGAAAAATATATATATGTTTGTATTGAACATTTATGGAGCAACAGATTTTGTGTGAAAATAAATCATAAAAGTGTTTTATTTTATTTAAAAATCTTAAAAATGTATGGGGTGTCGAGGGGTGCCTTTTACCCCACACATGGGGTAAAAGGCTCACCAGCATGGGGCAAAAGGCACACAGTATTGATACAAATACTTTCGCTAAAATAATGTTTTTAATAATGTCTGAGTTAATACTTGTTCAAAACAATCACTTTAGCAAAGTTTGAACTATTTTCTGTTTATTTTGATGAATAAAATAATTCATTTTTGATCAATAAATATGCTGTCATTAAAATGTTAATATAGAAATATATCTGAAAAATATAGAAACAAAATCATTTAAAAAAAGTAAAGATTCTGAAAGCATTGAAGGAGATCCCTTAATAATTTAATATAGATTTACAGTAGTAACAATACATTGTATTTTATTATATGATATGATTAATATCACAATTTTAAATATTATGGTTTCATTATAAATATGGTGATTATATCTAAGGTGGACACCCAACTTAATATATGATACTCACAATCTGAATCTAACCATGTCATGTCAACAAATGGAAAAGTCAGCCGGCTGTTTATTATCATGTTAAATATGGTGCCTTTTGCCCCAACAGCAGGGGTGCCTTTTACCACAAATACCATACTTTTACATATTCTTCCATTATTGCAAAACTGTTGCTTTAATTACCTTGAACAAAACTGACAAACATTAACAAGACTTTTGTTTCAAAATATATTCAATAATTTTAGCGATTCTTATTTGCTACTTAAATATACAACATGTTTAAAAACATCAAATATTAGATCAAATGAGCGCATAATCAACTTTGCGCTGCTGGCCGTGATCGCGTCAAAGATCAGACACATTTCCACGTGCATCTTGAAAAGCGGATGTTTTGGAAAGTGCTGAGGCAAGTTTTTGTGCGATCTAGTGGTTTAGAGGAAAATCAAATCAAAGGAGCCTTTTGCCCCGTTGTACCCTACCATGAGTTTTGCAATGGTTAATTTCCTCTGAAGGTACAAGCGATTTTTAGTAAGCATATGTCATATTTTGTCATGTGATGATGAATGTGAAACAGTATAAAATGTATTATTTTGCTTGCATAATCTGTCGCATGTTTCAAAGTGTGCTAAACACGGTCCAGGTTACTAGTACAAACAGATCACTATTTTAAGTAAATTAAGACCCCCACAGATATTAGCATGAAAAAAGGAAGTAGATGCTGAGTGGGCTGCCAATGTGGGGTAGCACATTTTTAGCTAAAAGGAACACCTGGCAGGAAGCCGTGATAGACTAGACCAAATTTGAAAGAATTAATAATTGCAAAGACTTTACTGGTCGGCGGTCTATAGTTATCAACACTCTGCCAATTATATGCCTTTCATTTTCTTCTTAAGTGGATGTAAGAGTGCTGCTTAGTTCACTTAATATTCATGTAATACTTCAGAACTAGTGAAGCATATCTCAGCAATAATGAAAAGTGAACATGCCAACCTGGATTTTTAAAAATTCCCATAAAACGGGCAGCAATATTTAATTTACATTCCTGCTGGTATGACTTTATCAAACTAGTGCGTTGATAGAAAGTTCAAACAAACATATTAAGGCGCATATGAACGGCAGAATGCAATGCATTTCTCTT
Organism: Rhinogobio ventralis; assembly: GCA_039654625.1. NCBI lineage: Eukaryota > Metazoa > Chordata > Actinopteri > Cypriniformes > Gobionidae > Rhinogobio > Rhinogobio ventralis. The sequence continues at coordinate 12,721,229 of CM077200.1, read as the reverse complement.
TATTTCACTGATTTATGTATTCTTTTGTGTGCACAGTCACAGAGGCATGATGGGAAGGAAAGCAAAACCCTGCCATGCTCAGAACCCAAGAGACTGACAGGCTCTTCAATCAGAGCGACAGCAGCTGGGCGGCACTCAGACTCGTCACATCATTTTTCCTTCAGCACATCCTCTCTGGAGTCTAATTACTTTTATATACACAGAAGCTCCCAATCTAAAGAGTTCTTGTTGCGTCCAAGACAATATCCTGACGCACATGTTGTTAGATGGTTCAGTTACAGAGCAGCTTATCCCAGTGTTCTCTATAGCACTAATGTGAATAACATCTAAATGACAAGCGGCGGTACCTACGAAGGAAAGTCGCTGGAGATCTTCCTCTGTGAGGATCAGAACAACCAAGCACTTATAGATTGTGACAGTCTATCACAGACGGTGTTTGTCTGGTTTTCACAATAGCACAGATGATGGTGCACACAGACAGACAGATAGATGTTGGAAAACGTGGCAGGAGTTTATGTACTTTAAACTGTTGGGTTTTCCTGGATCTCTTACAAGTGTTCAGTAGGTGGTGTTACTTTACAGTGTCGGTACATGTTTAAGCCTTTTTGAAGACCTGTTTACTCACAACCCCAGCAGCTCTCAGCTCCTGCAAACAAAGAAAACATATTTAAAGGGAAACTTCACCTAAATATGAAAATTCTGTTATTTCCTCATCCTCATGTCATGCCATGCCAAGCAAACATGACTTTCTTTTCTATTTTGCAATATGCAAACAATATTTTGAAGAAAGTCTACAATTAAAGTAAGCGGGGTCTAAAACAACAATGCACTAGACGTGTGCTGGTATACACTAATAGGATATATGACGATAATGAACATGCACAATATTATTATCATGGGCAATTCAAAATACTGATAGTAATTATTATGAATTATTCAGATTTTTAGAACACTTATTTTAACAGCAGAAATGCAGCAGTTCCACTAATAACCCTGTTAACAAAGCGACTGTGCTACTTTATGTTTATGAACAGTATTTAAATGTTTCAAACAGCCATTAAAGGGATAGGGATCTTTCAGACGAATACAATCGGAGTCATATTAAAAAATACCCTGGCTCTTCCAAGCTTTATAATGGCAGTGAATGGCTGTTTCTGTTTTGAAATCCATAAAAGTGCATCTATCCATCATAAAAGTGCTCCACACAGCTCCAGGGGGTTAATAAAGGCCTTCTGAAGCGAAGTCATGCGTTTGTGTGAGAAAAATATCCATGTTTAAAATTTTACAAACCGTAATCTCTAACTTCCGCTAACTGTCGTACGCACGTTCACAAGAGACTGCCGTTCCAGCGTATGATGTAGAACGCTCTGGTGAGAATATGCTAGTTCTTGTGAGAACCAAGTTTTGTTTTGCTCTATCCTCTGCGCTTCCGCGTTTGTCACCGGAACTTACACTATGCCTGCGTCCTATGTCATACGCTGGAACGTCAGTCTCTCGTGAACACGAGTTGACAGTTATAGATTACAGTTTGTAAAGTTTTAAACATGGATATTTTTCTCAAACAAATGCATCGCTTCACTTCAGAGGGACTTTATTAACCCCCAGAGCTGTGTAGAGCACTTTTATGATGGATAGATGCACTTTTATGGACTTCAAAACAGAAACAGCCATTCACTGCCATTATAAAGCTTGGAAGAGCCAGGACATTCTTTAATATAACTCTGAATGTATTCGTCTGAAAGAAGAATGTCAAATACACCTAGGATGACTTGAGGGTGAGTAAATCATGGGCTAATTTTCATTTTTGGGTAAACTATCCCTTTAAGATTTTGGATTCACTATGGTGTTCATCAGCATTAAATACTTAAAGGCACAATGTGTAATTTTTGCCGCAAGAGGTCGCTTATTCAAAACAAAGGCAGAGCCTGATGACAGCATGACGCCTTGATTTTGCGGAATCATGGGAGTTGTTGTCTTCACCTCTACAGCGAGTGGAAAGGAATCTGACTGAACTCTGGCAGAAATCATATTCATGGATGAGCTAATGTATTAAATATTTATTAATGTTACTGTAGTATAAAGCAGGGTGGGGCTGAAAGCCGTTGGAGTGGAACAACGCCGCTAGAGCAGACGACCACTTCCGCTTCTTCCGATCGTGTGTATGTGGGGTAACGCAGCGCTGTTTTATCATATTATATACATTATTTGAGTGTGTTGAAAGTTCTGTTATAATGCTACTCTGTGCGTTTGCTCGGCGGCTACTATGAGACACTTGTTGCAAACTTCAGTAAGCTTGATCGATATTAGGCGATATGCAGTAAATCAAGAAAATGAGATTTAAACAATAAGACTAACTGTGTTAAGCTATACAACAATGATTCGTTTTCTGTCGATGAATGTATCCAAAACAATTGCTTACCTGTCTAATAAAACAAATAGGGCCAGATTTACTAAACAGGGCAAATTAGCGTGATTGTGCAATTCCAAAAAAGCGCAGATGGGAGTGGAAGGTTCTGCGCGTGATCTACTGATGACGCGCAAATTAAATTGCATGGTTCATAAACACCCATCAGTTTGAAAACACCCACAAATTTAGAAATGCCCACTTTTGTTCCGCAGAGACCCCATAGTCAAAGATGTCGTCGTCTGAAACAGCAGAGAGTGACTAGCGCACTGCAGAGCAGTTTGTCCGTTTAGGGCTACTGTAGAAACATGGCGGCGCAAAATAGTGACATCACTGTAAGGGGACCCGTGGTGTATGCAGATAGAAATGGCTCATTCTAAGGTAATAAAAACATAACAGTTCATTATGTAATTATACACCACTGAAAACATAGTTATGTATATTATATTGCATTTCTGTCAATAGATCCTCATAAATACTACACACTGCGCCTTTAATGCATTAACTAGCCTAACATTAACCATTATTCTTTTTATAATTTACTTACTTTAATTAGTTTGAAACATTTGTTTATAACTTTTTTGGAGTATTGCTTTATTGTATTTATATGTTCATGTTCTTTTTGTTATAAGAAAAAAGTTATTAAACCTGTTATAGTATGACGACCACTTTTTTTGCAACTTATTTCAGTATCGTATACCGTGATAAAATCATAAACAATTATCACAACATGGAACAGGGTCACATGGCTACAATGGACCCCATTGACTTTCATTGTATGGACAAAAAAAACATTTTAAAATATCTTTTGTGTTCCACAGAGGAGTAAATGATGTAGATTTTGTTTCTGCAATAATAATTAACATGGTACATGTTTCCTAACAGTGGTCTTTTTTTTTTTTTTTTGCACAACACAACAATAATATATAATTTTTTTAACCAGATGGTGTTGTAGGATTGAAAATAATCAAAGATATTTGATATTTGCAATTGAACAAAGACATACTGCTTTACTGTTTTCAACCCCCATCTTTCTTATCAGAAGGGCCATTTGGAATTTCTAAAGACAAAGAGATTCTGAAGGCCTGTAGGCCAAAGGTGTGTCACCCCTTAAGTACAGTGGGGGAAGTTTGGTCTGATTGGTCAGTTTCAATGACTCACGATAGGGTTTGAGTTACATGGTCAAGGAAGTATAAAAGAAGATTGTAACTGTTGCTCTCGCTTCTTTTTATTCTCTGGCTCTCTTGATTCTCTGGCTCTCTCTCTTCTTGGGGGCCTTCTCTTTGGCTCTTCTCTTCTTTGCTCTCTTCTCTTTCTCTCTCTCCCTCTCTCTCTTTCTATCCCTCAGGTAACATTCTATTCATGCTGGGTACGATTAATGGTATAAGTTTTTATCATCTCATACATCTATTTTGTAACTATTTTAAGTGTAACCATAACCAGATTTTGTCATTAAATTCTTTCAATTATAAATGATTGCTAACTAGTTTTGATTTGGTATTGACTTTGAAGTGCTACCTCTATTGCAATACAATATAGTCACAGTATAGCAACGCTCTCCCACATATTTAGCTATTGTAACTGCGCTTATTTCCGTCGTTGGTATAAGTACAGTGGGTGGATAATAGACGAGAAATGTACAGTTTTCTACCATCTTGCTCATAACGTTTCTTTAGTCTTTCGGCAACCCTGCAGCCTGAACCACTGTAGGCGACCCACCCTTACAGTGTCAGCAATGTCTAGTTCTTTGGTAATGGTACAGCAACGCAGTCAGAAATGAGGTTTGGTTTTTTTATGCATGATCAAACACACAGCTGAAGCCAAACATCTGTTGTTATTACCTCCACCTATCATATTATATCCAGTCAACTTCATTTAAAAATCCTATCAAATCATAATGATGGTGTTTGATGCCCATTAGAATTATTTAAACCAAGTTCAAATGTATTAAAGGAACACGCCGACATTTTGGGACTTATTCACCGTATCTCCCAGAGTTAGATAAGTCCATACATACCACTTTTATCTCCGTGCATGCCATAACTCTGTCTGACGCACCCACCGCTAGCCTAGCTTAGCACAAAGACTGGAAGTAAACGGCTCTAGCTAGCCTACTGCTCAATAAGTGACAATATAACGGCAACATTTTACTATTTTCATGTTGTGATGTGTATAGTTATATTGTGTACTAAGACCGACGGAAAATTAAAAGTTGCAATTTTCTAGACCGATATGGCTAGGTACTATACTCTCCTGCGTAATAATCCAGGAACTTTGCTGCTGTACCATGTGTGCAGCAGGTGCAATGATATTATGCAGCGCCTGAAAACTTATCTAACTCTGGGTGATGCGGTGAATAAGCTAAAGTCCCAAAAAGTCGGCCTGTTCCTTTAAAATAATCAGTATGTCAGTGTTGTGGTTTTTCAGGTGCATCCTCACGGGGATTAAAGTTTTGAGATGTGAGAATAGCGCTTCCCCCAACATCTGCCATGTAGCTTAAAGAGTTTTTGAGATGCTGTACTGCATATGCTTTCGGCTATTTCTGAATTTATACTAGATATATGCGAAACTCATACCTGGTAGGGAATACCACAAATGATGTTACAAATGAAATGCATGAGAACTGGCCTACCAAGTGAAGTTCATCTCCCTCAATCCAGTGGGTCCAGCCCCTCCCCTCGATCTCTCCTTTCTGCACACACACTAGTTTATCTCCATCCCAGGTGATGGTAGTCTATAATGCATAACAGAGAAGGCTATTTATTTTTAACCTATACATACAGCAAACATACACAGTTACATTAGGACTGCAAAGACACAAGGAAGCAGAACAGATTTTGCAATAGCAGTTGGAGGAGAAGAGCACATCTATACTTCATCGACACAAAGAGAAAATTAATTTTGACCCAAGCTTGCAAATGTGTTTGCGCTGTAATTGCATGCTGCACAAAGAGAAGAATGTTCAAAATGCCTATTCCTCTGCCTGTATTCAGTGGCTGGAATGAAGAAACACAATGCCTGGCACTGTGTGGACTGAATGGGGCGAGTGATTTTTGTTCAGAGCAAACTGGGTCACAACATCTTTACTAAATGCTGCGTATCAAGTGTTTTTTTTATGAACTGCAACTCAAGGAAAAACTTCACATGCCTTTTTTGAGTTATATCAGAAAGTGTACGTGAACAATGCACAGTTTTTTTTTATAGAGGAGACAGTCACATCCAGTACAGCACAACTAACAGATTGTTCATGCAATGGAAACTATAAAAGCTATACTAAAGAATACTTTGCATACGTTTATGATCGTAACCTCATGCAGCTCCCGTAGGCTTACTACTTTCCATTAGAAATTAATGACTTCCGGTCTGTCATTTTTTGAGTGAAAAGGCAGCTTTAGAATGTTGTTAACCAGATAGTTGACGGTAGTATGGATGGAAGCTTGTTTTCGCCACAGAATAAAAAATAAAAAAGGTAATTGCGACTTTTTATCTCGCAAATGAAAGTTTACATCTTGCAATTCTGACTTGCGCGATATAAAGTTGCAATTTTATGTTATAAAGTCAGAATTGTGAGATATAAAGTCAGAATTGCGAGTTATAAAGTCAGAACTGTGTGAAATAAAGTCGCAATTGCGTGTTATAAAGTCAGAATTGTAAGATATAAAGTCAGAATTGCGTGTTATAAACTCCCAATTCTGACTTTATGTCTCGTAATTCTGACTTTATATCTCACAATTCTGACTTTAACACGCAATTCTGACTTTATAACTTGCAATTGCGAGTTTAATCTCACAATTCTGAGAAAAGAAGTCAGAATCGCAAGTTATAAAGTTATAATTGCGTGATATAAAGTCAGAATTGCGTGTTCAAGTTTATATCACAATTCTGACTTTATATCAAGCAATTCTGCTTTTCTAACTCGCAATTCTGACTTTATATCTCACAATTCTGACTTTCTAACACGCAATTGCAACTTTATAGCACGCAATTCTGACTTTATATCAAGCAATTCTGCTTTTCTAACTCGCAATTCTGACTTTATAACTCGCAATTGCAAGTTTAATCTCACAGTTCTGAGAAAAGAAGTCAGAATTGCGTGTTAAAGTTTATATCACAATTCTGACTTTATATCTCACAATTCTGACTTTCTAACACGCAATTGCAACTTTATATCACGCAATACTGAGAAAAAAAGTCTGAATTGCGAGAAAAAATGTCAGAATCGTGAGATAAAAAGTCGCAATTAACGTTTTTGAGTTTTTATTCTGTGGCGGAAACAAGTTTCCATACCGTCAACTGTCTGGTTAACAACATTCTAAAGCTGCCTTTTCACTCTAAAAAATCCAGACCGGAAGTCATTAATTTCTAGTGTAAAATAGTATGGGAGCTGCATGAGGTTCTGATTATAAACGTATGCAAAGTATTCTTTAGTATAGTTTTGTTATAGTTTATATTTGCATGAACAATTTGTTAGTTGTGCTGCGCTGGACGTGAATGTGTATCTTCTATAAAAAACTTGCAATTCTGAGAAGTCATTAAATGGCTACCATCAACTGTCAGGTTACCAACATTCTTTAAAACATCTTTTGTGCTCAACAGAACAAAAAAAAAACTCATACAGGTTTGGAACAACATGAGGTTAAGTAAATGATGACAGAATTTTTTTTTTTGGGTGAACTATCTTCTCACAGGTCTTAGAGATTTACAAAGTTTCTCCAAATGAAAGGAAAAGTGAGGGGGAAAATGAAAGGAGAGAGAGTAACGCTTCTTATTAGATTAAAGAGCCAATTATTGCTCTCATTTCACACTTTCCCCTTTTCTCATTAGTTGAGATTGTGAACTGTAAATGACATGCACAGTTAGTGATTTTCAAGGGCAATGAAATTATACAAATGGAAACCTTATAAGAGAATTATTATTGATATTGGAATATTATACTTTTTTTTTTTTTGGTGAAAATACATATAATAAACCACGCAGGTCTATTTGCCCATTTCTTTAAACATGGTAAGAAAAATCCTGATAATTTTTTTTAGAGAAACTTACTTGTATGCAAAGAAAAAGCATCAAGAAAGAATCAAATGTGTTTATCTTGAGTCAAATAGCACTAAAGTTATTTTGAGAAGTGCTTCACAACAGAACAAATATATAAAAGTATGGTTTTAAGATCTCAAGCCTCCAAGTGTTTGCCTGGAAAGTTTGCTCACCATACATTTCCGGTCGTCCACTGCACTCAGATCCTCCTCAAACTCCTGACCAACCACAAAGTCCATGTTGTAGTTCTTGAAGGTGCTGAGAGTCTTTATGATGAAGTGATCGCCGTCCTGAGTGATGTCTTTATCAGGTTTCAGCAGGGTGGCTATCTTTCTAATAGCTACATTTACATCTGGAAAAGAAAATTATACCCCATGTGAAAATGTGAAATTCCCAGGATACCCTAACCCTTATAAAAAGGTACCCCAGCATTACCATATTACAGTGATGGATACAGATGGAAATAGCATGGTACTTTAACACTACTAAATGATTACCACAGACATCATGTGCCATGGTATTTACATGGTAGCTTACATGTCCAAAATACAGTGGTACTGTTCGCTACCCTTGTCTTAGTGTAGTCAACAACATCTAGTAAAAAGGAGAAAATGACAAAAAAATAACACTCTGGAAGTCTTATGTCATTGTAGACCAAATAGGTTAAGGGTTTTTTTTTTTTTGCTTCATCAGAATGGTACTAAACTTGTTGACTTTTGTGCTATATGAACGATTACAAGTGGCTAAATGATCACAATCTTCGCGGTTAAAAATCGCCACCAAAAATGAATGGGACACAGAGCAAATTTTGGGGTACAATCTACAAAGCAGCAACGATTATAAATCAATATCCAAATGCAGTAAGGAGGTAAGGAGTCTGATGATACTATTATAAGCAACTAGGGATTAAACACCCATATGTATATATTTATATACAGTGCTAAACATCTAGTGGTTTTGACACGATATTACAAATTATTACACATTTCTTCCAACAGATGGTGCCAATCTGCCTTCCAATGATTGGATTTGAATCACCTTCAGTATTTAAGTTACTGTATTAATATATGCAGTTTTACGTATATATAAATAAATGGTGCTTATTTTGTCCCTTTAAAATACAAAATATTAAAGAATTAATATTATTTAAACAAAACAGCCTGTATATTAAAGTTAATAATGTTATGCTTATTGTGTTAACAATACAAGTGTTACCCTAAATGAGGGATACCAGATGGTTAAGGACCTAATGCTGTAAAACTCACCCAGAGCTTTCAGGTACTCTTCAAAGTTCTCATTAAAGATCATTTTCCAGAAGCCGTTATAATCAGCAGCAGCCATTTCTGATGAACACTTGTGGGTTTGTTCAAAGAAGATCCGATAGTGGTGTTCCCATGCGACCAAATGCTTTTCATCTGAAAAAAACCCTCATTTAAAACGGCCATCATAATCTGACTACTTGTCAATTACATTTTCCTCAGTTGGACACTGTTATGGAAACTCCGCCCCTAGAGTTTGGATCCATCACTCAAATTTGGATACGATCCCACGCCATGTAATTACGTCACTCGGTGATGGGATTCGGGAAGTGCAGTGGACTGGAACAGAAAATAGGGCTAGTTGTTACAAACACTGGATCTCAGAAGCTATGTTTTCAGTGACAAGTTGTCATTGTTTATCTAAAGTATTTGTTAATTAATATGAATAGTCAATACGCATTCATTTTAGCCAAAAACAATGCTTTTTGTAAGCTATAATTTCCAAAATGTTACTGAAATGATTATCCATTGTGACAACTTACCCCATATAATGTGGCAACATGCTGATACTAAAAATACTCGTACTCATATTCATAACACTGAACATGTTTTTTAATAAACAAAAATAACATTTTCAGTTCTCTTAGATTCACAAATAATATACATCTTTATTTTTTATTTTTTAAATCTTTCATTGTTACAGGTGATTAACTTTTTATTCTGTAGATTGTTAATACATCTGTCTATTTGTTATGGTTTGTGCTTGATGAAAGATTGAACTCAATTGTCACTCCTTTCATTTGCCTGATGCTTTGAATCAGCAAACACAGCCTTTCTATGCAACGCAGGGGCCATCTAGAAGTGCTTCTGTTGAATGAATTCCTCCAGCTTTTCTTCTGAGACAGCATGAACAAAGGCATTCTTTTAAAACCCAAACTCCACACTCACAGACTGTCAGCAGGAGGATTTCAACATAGCAAAGACCACCCTTAAAGCTAAAACGCGCTGTCTGTGATACAAGGACAAAAAGAAACGATTTAGATAGACATCACTTCAAATATCCCAAACTACATTCTTCTCTTTTATTTTGTCAGAAACTCTCCCCCCCACCCCCCACCGACAAAGCTTGATGAAACATCTTTAGGGACCTGACCACATGAATGACGCTTTCTGTGCAAATGGAAATGGAAAAAGCAATGTTTGCTCTCCAAAGTGTAAAGGCTATGTTATTTATCTTCCTTGTGACATTCAGCAAAAGTCAACAAATCTCAGACCTGCTGAACATAGACCTAGAGCTCTGCAGTGATCTGGCAAATCTAACTCCTGCAGAGAGAGGATAAATTCCTAAATCCCTCTCCACACATAGGAACTAGGAAACCATGGTCATGGATAATGCTCACTTTACACAAGACAAAATATGAAACTCCTCTAAAGCTGCTTTCACATGCAAGAGGAAATATTAATATTTTGAAACGTATTTTGCCATTTCTTGTGACTGGTGGTCACATTTAAAGTTTGGCAAAATTTTCCGGGCAAATTCATATCAGAATATCGCAGATCCTAAAAAGAATCGATATTGGTCATACGAATTCGCTGCGCAGACCAACATAAAGATACTTGGTTTGAAAGTGACTTCTGGAAGACCTGTGCTTTATACATCTCTACAGTAGTGACAATTTCGCGAATGTGACTGCACCTTTTAAACGAAATTTCAAGGGGTAAAAAAGGTCCTTCGTCCATTACTAGTGTAGCAATGTATAAAGCACTGCTCACAGAGAAGTCATTTTTAAACCAAGCAGTTGGTCAATGTTGCGAATTCATGTCACCAACTTGAACTCAATGCAAAATCTGTGTGGGGAAATCTTCCGCCCTGACGCAAAATTCCCAATTGCGTGGATTCCGATAAAAAGGAATTCTCTGAACAACGGGTAAATGTGACCGCACCTTAAAGGCCAATTCACACTGCATCGACAGATGTTGATGTTGGCAAAAACAAGCACCAACCAACGGCAACATATGCCGACAGGGGTTGCACAGTGATCCGGCAAAACCCAGCAAAGTGTCTGTTGTCATTGGTCGGCATTTGTCGGTTCAGTGCGAATTGGCCTTTAGACCACCTCAGGCTGTGGATTCCAGACAGCCTACATCAGTCTTGTATTGCTTGCTTGGTAAGAGGTCGTAGTTTAACATCTTTGTTCTTCATCTCACTGTCTTGGGTATAAAGGTTGTGCTCTCTTATGTAATCAATGACAGAATCTGGTAAAAGATATTTAACACTGTGGCGTCTACGTAGGGCTCGTCGGATCTCTGTAGCACTGATCTCATTGTGTACCCACTCCCGAACCAGGAAAATGCTCTGCCGGTGCCTGGACAACAAGTCAGACTCATGTATAGCCTGGTCTGGTTGCAGAGTACCACGGCTCACGCAGACCAGTCCGAAGCGGCCCACCACTTCCTCTATATGATCGTCCCTCCACAAACCAGGCACCTTAAACGTGTCCATGAAATCCGCTCCACAAAGCAGCTTCAACTGTGGGACATCTGTAGGGGGGAAATCAATCACATTAATGATTGTATATTATTGTCATTTTCATCTTTTCAATGTATTAAAATGTGATATAAGTACTGTTTGCTGTTTTGGAACCGTTCAACTTAGCAGCAACAGCATTTCATCGTAGTGCTGTCAAAGTTGTCAAAAGAAGTGGTAGCAAACTGACAACTGCTTATGAAGCTGAATATGGTGCTTAACTTGAATGATGGCAGTGTACAGAGCCTAAGGCTGTCATAGAGACTGATACGATAATTTGAAAGACCTAAATCAGTGCCAATCCATACAAAATCGCTTACAGCTCCTTTTTTTAACAAGTCGGTAATAAAAGGAACCAAGTTTTTTCTGAACAATATAAAATGATTGCTCATTCACAGCTTTCAAATTTCAATTTCAAATGTTATCATTTATTCACCCTCATGTCTTTCAATACCTGTATTAGTATTATTTTTTCACAGTGTTGTTAATGTTAACTAAAACTACAACTATTAAAAATAATTTTTAATAACTGAAATAAAGCTGAAAAAATAAGATGTATGTATTAGTTGGAAAAACGTAAACTTAAAAATGTATTAAAGCTATACAGAAATATAATATTATATATCACATATCATTAAATATTATTTAAAAAAAGACAAAAACTAATAAAAATGACAAAAGCATATAACAAACCTACTAAAAAAGAAAACTGAAAATATACAAATAAAAGCTTATTAAAAATATATATAAATACTAGAATAGTCAGGCCGATTTTATTTACACAGCGCTTTATACAATGAAGATCGTTTCATAGCAGCTTTATAGTAATAAACAAGAAAATAACAACTGTTAAAGCTGCAGTCCATAACTTTTTTGGGTTAAAAATGATCCAAAAATCCAAAAAAGTACATAACCAACCAGTGTTTAAAACTTTCTCCTTACCGTAGCCCGATTCACAACGATAAGGTAGTAATAATGTGTTCTAATTTGAGTGGTATTGGTAGCTTTTCACGGGAAATTCGAGCATGTCATTACGTCACGTCAGTAAACATAAAAAAGGAGTCCGCCTAGTAGGCTATCGCATGCGAGGATGCTGCAGGTGGCGGATCATTTATAGCCTTTTTCTCACAGCAGCTGGAATAATTAAACATATCATTTTGATGGCGGATTGTAATCCAGAAAAGTCCAAATGACATCATCAGTGACAACTGGAGATTCACCTGTAGTCAAAAGCAAAAGATTAGACTGTACAGAAATTGAAATCTACAGGTAACACTAATACACACTAAATACACGTAGTCACGCAATGCTGATGTGGTTAACTAACAATTTGAGAACAAAGTATAACAATAATAATAATTTGCACGGTTTGATGTGATATGAGAAAAGCGATCGTTAGATTAAATCACCATTGGCAGCGCGATTTATTGTAATGCTTTTTTTTCAGTTGGTCAGAACAAAAGTGGCAGACTTTTGTTATTTACTTGTATTTACTTGTGAAAATTCTTATTTTGGTCATACTCCAAGACGTAGAATCTCTGATTCTGAAGTACAGCATCCAGACCGGTGGACAGCTACACACACTCCTCAAAACATTAGATTCATCCGCACTGAGGAGCCGTGCCGATCCACAACCCACGTAAAGATGATAATTCCGCAAATAACTGCAATTGCCGGTTTCAAACAGAGATGGCGACAAAGAGGCAAAACTTACGGACTGCAGCTTTAAATGTAAATTCATAAACTTTAAAACAACTTAAATTTCGTCTGTAAAGCAGCTCTACAAAAGAAAATAGTGTCAACATTCAGCTTTATGCAGTGTCAATGGTGACTCAGTAGTATTAATAGCATATAAATAAGTATAATAGTATAATAATAAAGAAGTATAATAATAGCATCTGCAGTGATTGAGCGATACTTTATAGTCCCAAAACAGTTTCAGATTAATACAAATTAATAATTAACACATAACCTTCTGCATCCTCCCTAACCTAGAACTCTGTAATACTGTAAATTACACTGTGGAAATTGCGTTCAGCACATAATTTGTGCCTGTTGATGGATTTGCATATTTCCTTTTATGTTTCATTTGCTAATACAATCAAAAAACAATGCTTACTGAATTTCCCAGTCTTTTAAAATGTTATGGTGGCTTAAAGCATCCCATACAACATACACAAAATGATATATCTGACACTACTTGCATGTTCTTTTCTCAACGCTTCATTAGAAATCATTTCATGGCCAGCGATGCTACGGCTCAACCTCAGCAGTGATATTTATAGCATATGAATCAATAGTATGGTTTTAACGCCAATTCTTTCGCTATAACGTGTCTGAGAGCTGGCTTTTGTTTAATCAGTCATGGATTGCAGGGGGCAGGAAATGAATCTCTCAGGCCCACTAAAGTTCTTTATTTCTACTCCATGTGACTAGTTCTAAAGAAATGTATGTGCACACTGCATGGGGCTGGGGAAACACCACCCTCTTCATACTCGTCTTTTAGGTTATTCCAACTGATATGTTTATTTATCATTGTACTAGAAGGACAAGGAGGAGCTCCTTTATGTTATCTTTAGTCTACTGTCAAGCACAAGATGACAAAAATTGTATCAGAACAAGGAGTTTGCAAAGAATCAAGGGATCCTGTGAAAGGTTTTCAGATAACAGGGTTTTGTGTGCATGTGTTCTATCATTCTTGGCACTTGTCTTGTTTTAAAGTTGTCCTGCTATTAATCTCAGCTTCATTAATAGTCCGAGCACGCTTGTCTTAAGCCCAGTCATCCTGTGGAGGGTATTAGACTTCATTAGCATGCTCCTCTACAACACCCCCCAAATAAAAGCACTGTTGAAAAGGGGCCTAACAGCGCTTGTGCTGGCCAAAGAGAAGACAACAGCCTGTTTTAAATGCACCGGATTTATCTAAAGTGATTAGCAAAGACAGAAAATGCTCTGTTGAGCCAGAGAGGAGGCTTAGAGAAAGCCAAATTGAGTTGAGAGGTTTCTGTGGCAATTTACAAAGACATACTGAGAGGTGGGCGGAGCTTACCAGAGGCTGGTTGCTCATTTGTGAGCAGGTCCTTGCTGTGGTGGTACTGAGCAGCAATGCGGCCATAGTGGTACCTGTGTTTAGGGAGGCAGGGAGAAACAAACAGCAGATAAGCAACAGTGATTTAAAGCTTTACATTCTCACTGAACTACATGAGCCTAAAAATGTACTTCTCAAAATTTACTTCTGACTTCTCCAATCTCTCACAAGAGGCTATAATTAGCTTTTATGTTGTATAGCAGTGTAAAACCCATAGGCGTAAATTGTGTCTCGGGGGTCAGGACCCACCCTATCTGAGGGTAGTTGTGGAACTCCAGTAATGGCTGTTAAGGCTATTTTATTCACTTTAAACATCGGATGAAGTGATTATTTTCTCTTTAATACAGATGATGCGGAGTTATTAATAAATTAGCAATGACAAAAATAAAAAAAGAAAGATGATAACCGATGTATTTTTCCATGATTCCGATATTTTAGTTTTTTTTCCGATTATTGTTTGGTAGTTTGTTGTAAGTCACCCACTAACTTACTAATACGGCGATTAGCCTATGTGTGAACTGATATTAGGCTAATATTGTAGATCTACTGCTGTGTTGGGTTTTGCTTAATACTATGGAAGATGCAAGATAATTTAATAATTATAATATTACTGCGTGGTGAACCTATGATAACTCATATTTAAACAACTATTGCCGTGTTGTTGGCCAGATAAAAAAAGACAGAGAAAAGAAAAAAGGACAGAAGATAATTTTTCAGTGCACCAAAATGGCACACATATCCTTACAAGTAAAATTTTTGCTGTATAATTTGTGTACCCTTCAAAAATTGCCCTTCAGAAATTTTGCCTGGTGGCCGAAAAGGATGAATTTCTGCATCTAAATTTGAAAGTCTTTTAGCAAGAAATGCCTTGAAGACATTATAGGGTAGATGGATTGATAGATGGATAGTTTTCCTGTGATGACAAATCTGAATTTCCAGCAGCCATGCAGTCTTCAGTGCCACACGATCCTTCAGAAATAATTTCTATGCTGTTTTTTTCTTTATTTACACAACCTCACTGGGCACGATCATAAAAGACACATGGCTTCTCCTACCACTGCTATGCAGATAATACACAGCTCTATCTTTCATTTAAACCTGATGACCACGCTGTCTCTGCTTGTATCTCTCTGCCTGCCTTTCAGACATCTCTGCTCGGATGAAAGAGCGTCATCTGCAGCTCAGCCTTGCGAAGACAGAGGTCCTTGTAATTCCTGCAAACCCATCAGATGACCACAACACCATTGTGCAACTGGGGTTCACAACACTAACATGAACCAGGACAGTAAGGAACCTGGGGGTAGTGTTTTACGACCAGCTGAGCTTTTCCACATCTCAACAACGGCCCGGTCATGCAGATTTGCACTCTACAACATCAGGAAAAACAGGCCCATCCTCTCAGAATACTGTTCAAGTGCTTGTAATTTCAAGACTGGACTACTGGGCCTTCCAACCAGCATGACTAAGCCTCTTCAAATGATCCAGATTGTGGCAGCTCATCTAGTCTTCAATTAGCCTAAGAGAACCCACGTCACACCCCTCCTGATCTCACTCCACTGGCTTCCAGTTGTGGCAAGAATCAAGTTAATAAAGTTGTAACGCTGGCTTTCAGGACTACCACTGGAACAGTCCCTCCCTACCTCAACCCACTACAACAAATGTATGCTCCCTCTCGCCTGCTCAGGCCACTGAATAAGCCAAAACTAGTCAAAAAGTCTAAAACCTTCACTCTCTCTGTTCCTCTGTGGTGGAATGAGCTGCCAACCTCCACCCGGACTGCTTAGAACATCACATCTTTTAAGAAGCAGCTGAAGACACACTTCTTCCACAAGCACTTAAAGGTGCACATTTTAGCGGCATCTAGCAGTGAGGTTGTGAATTGCAAACGCTCACCCCTCCCTTTCGAAGCACATAGAGAAGCTATGGTGGCCGACACAGGACAAAGACGTAGTCGTCTGAGACAGCAGAGAGTGACTAGCGCTCTGTAGAGCAGTTTATCCATTTAGGGCTACTGTAGAAACATGACTGTGCACAAAATGGCACCTTCACTGTAAGGGGACCCGCGGTGTATGTAGATAGAAATGGCTCATTCTAAGGTAATAAAAACATAATGGTTCATTACATAAGGTCTTTATACACCACTGAAAACAAAGTTATGTATATTATATTGCATTTCTGTCAATAGATCCTCATAAATACTACACACTGCACCTTTAATGGCCTCACACTTTTAAACAAATGCACACACACACTTTAAAGAGGGGAAAAAAAATATTGCCATTTCTTCTCTTCTCTTCTCTAGCTGGTTTCTTAATCTAGTTGTCTAACAAACCTAGCATTTTGTACTACAATGATTGTTGGCTCTTGGATGAATGCTTTGTTCTTATTTTGTAAAATCGCTTTGGATAAAAGCATCTGCTAAATGCATAAATGTAAATGATTTTGTGCTCAAGAAACATGTTGAAAACAGTTGCTGCGTAATATTTATTCAGGATTCTTTGATGAATAGAAAGTTTAAAAGAAAAGCATTTGTTTGAGATATACATTTTTGTAACAATGTAATAGTCTTTACTGTCAATTTTGATCAATTTAATGCATTCTTGCAGAATAAAATGTAAAAAAATGAGGAGATGGATTTTGATGGATTTTTCTTCTCCCCAAAGATTCTATGTGAAGGATACAAGCCATGCTGGGAGTAATTATATATCTTATAAGATGTTTACTTTGCAATTGCCTTTTTGTAAGGAGTGCACCTTAAAATGCTGCCTACATAGGCTGCTCAATGGGTTTTAGAACAGAGCTTGTATGTCACTTTGTCCTTTAAAATAGTGAAAACTCAACCTGGTAATTTAACACATAGGTCAACTGCAAGGGCATATAAGCAATTGTGAACTTCATCCAGTTATGCCAGGAAGTAAATTACAAACCTAGAAAGACAAAGCCCTGGCACGGGCCCCTGGCACAAGAGCAGCCTTCCTCCTCCCTGGCATCTGAGTATTAATTAGCCACCTAAGGGCACAGCTAGCAGTTGCCATAAAAAATTTTAGTGCTCAAAGGGGTCCTTAAACAGTCTCTTGTTACTTTACTATCTCTTGAGGGATTCAAGAGGAGGAATGGCCCGCCAAGACGAAAAGAGGGGAAAAGAATTTGGCATGGGTGTAAAACGACAACCACTAGCAGCCAAATACTAAAGGATGACAGGATGTTTCATATTTTTTCTGGCAGAATCCGAGGAGAATGGAAACTGTGGCTGTTATGATGGATAGCAGGGCTGGAATGAGTCACGTCAGTGCCTAGCTATTTGATATCTCATACACAGGGAATTTAAGGATTCGGCTCCTATAAAGTTTTGGCTTTAGCTCAGCTCTGATATTTCGAAGATGACAGCGAGTTTGTAAAGTCCTTCATAGAGGGTAATGCAAGGTGAAATCACATATAAAAGCAACATGTAAAGATATAATGGCAACATGGAATACTTTTAAAGATTGAATATCTATATTCTGATTTTCAGTCTGACAATGTGTTATTCTTATATATATATATATATATATATATATATATATATAAATATAAAACACACATACATGCATACATACACACATATTCTAATGTTTTTAGAAGAAGTCTCTTATGCTCACCAAGGCTGCATTTATTTTATTAAAAATACAAAAAACAACAGTAATATTGTGAAATATTATTAAAATGTAAAATAACTGTTTTCTATCTGAATATATTTTATAATGCAATTTATTTCTGTGATGGCAAAGCTGAATTTTCAGCAGCCATTACTCTAGTCTTCAGTGTCACATGATCCTTCAGAAATCATTCTAATATGATGATTTGCTGCTCAAGAAACATTTATTATTATCAACGTTGAAAACAGTTGTGTAAAACATTTTTTTTATGAAAAAAAGCTTTTGCAACATTGTACTACCATTCAAGGGGGGGGGGAGCTTAAAGAAATGAATACATTACATGATACATCAGCAAGGATGCATTAAATTGATCAAAACTGACAGTAAAGACATTTATAATGTTACAAAGGTTTCTATTTAAAATAAATGCTGTTCTTTTGAACTTTCTATTCATAAAATAATCCTAAAAAAATTTACACAACGGTTTTCAACATTGATAATAATCATAAATGTTTCTTGAGCAGCAAATCAGCATATTAGAATGATTTCTTAAGGATCATGTGACATTGAAGACTGGAGTAATGATGCTGAAAATTCAGTTTTGCATCACAGAAATAAATTACATTTTAAAATATATTCAAATAGAAAACAGTTATTTTACATTTTAATAATATTTCACAATATTACATTTTTTTGTATTTTTTATAAAATAAACACAGCCTTGGTGAGCATAAGAGACTTCTTCTAAAAACATAAAAAATCTTACCGATCAAAAACTTTTGAACGGCAGTGTATATTGTATATATATATACAATATATATATATATATATACACAATATATATATATATATAAATATACATTTATATAGTGCAATATATATATATATATATATATATATATATATATATATATATATTGCACTATATAAATGAGACTTCTGGGAATTTGTATATGTGAGATATAAGACTCTTTAAGTCCTAACGTTCACCATCAGTTCATTAAAGTGAAGGAAAAGTCAACATCACGTAACTGCATGCCGTATCATAAACGTCATTTTTTTTATATTAATAACACCAGTATGTTTAAAATTTGAACAGTTCTTTTGAAGTAAAGAAAAAATCATCAAATCATTCTATCATCAAAGTTGCTCTGAATCTCTGAGGATTTTCTGTGATAATGGAGGAGCAATCAGCATTTAGCACCCCATCTGTCAAAACCTGTTAATGTTTCCTTTATGTTTTCCCTTATAGCATCCCAGTTGCGTTAAAAGACTCCAAAAAGTTTCTCGTCTTGTCCGACTTTTAACTGGATACATGAGTAGTCATGGTAAGAAGCCAATGCAGGATACATGCTAAAATCGTTCTAATATATATATATATATATATATATATATATATATATATATATATATATATATATATTTATATTTATATTTATTTATTCATTCACCTCATGGCCACCACAGTCTCTGTCCAATCCACCTGCTGGCTCTCCCAGTCATCTACGGAAACCCAGTCAGAGCTCTGCAGGGCCAGTCTTGCCATAGCAAGTCGGTGTTTCGAAGCAACAAGACCCTGTTTACCATAACCATCACCGACAGGAGATACAATGCCACCCACCACACGATACAGACCTGCGAGATGGAGAAAGGCAACATATCTGACCCAAATTGAGTCAAATACATCATTATCAGATTTAAAGCATAGCACAGTTCCTGTAGCTCAAACAGTATAACAATGCCAACAACATGAGTGTGATTCCTAGGGAATGCATGAAATTATAAAATGTATACCATGAATGCAATGCACCAGAGGCTTTTGGATTAAAGGTACAGTAAGTGATTTCTGAGAAACGCTGTTGAAAGTGGATCGGACCAATCAGCAGTAAGGGGCGTATACACTCGTGATGGGGGAGAAGAGAGAGTGAGCAAGAGGGAGATTTGAAGAAAGACTAGAAAGAAAAATGGTCACTGCACACAAATTAACAAACTTTGCATACACAGGCAGACTCTAATGAGTTGCTGACTGCTTAATGTTTTTGCTAAATAATGCTTTAATTTTGCATAGCCAAGATGAATTTGCATCAGACTGCAATTGTTTTTGCATTCTCATTTAGCTGCATGTGCAAGATATTATAAAACAGAATTTATCCATAAAATATTTTTTTAAAAGTCAGTTCTAATCTTTCATAAAAATGCCCACAAAGCATAAACAAGTCTCCAGACCTTCTTGGGGTAATATAATATATAAACTATTTGGCTAATAATAATAACAATAGAGGAGCAGTTACACTATTTCTGTACTGCAAGCTAGCAGTGCAACAACAAAATGTTCAAATTCTAATCAACACAACTTGAAATACTTGCTTGCATTGTAGACACGGTGTTACAGCAGCTACAAAGCCTTTTTTTTTCTTGTAAACCTTGGGTATAAGGAGCTTACGCAAGTATATTTTCACAGGTCAGCTGATGTATTTAATGCAAAAGCACTGCTAAGAGCATTAAACATTCACACTTTGCATTTGTCGCTTATTCCTTACAGCGGAAAGCCTTAAAAGGAAAGCCTATGCATAAAAAAAGATGCATTTAATCACATATTTAGACCAGGGTTATTATCATTAACTGAAACTAAAACTTAAAAAATAATAATTGTTTTTAATAATTGAACTAAAGATGAAATAAAATATAAATATTAGTACTAAATGAAAATTAGAAATGTTGCCTTGGCAATAAACTGAAATAAGTTTAAGTTGAAGCAGTAAAAATATTTACTGTAAATAAATAAAACTATAAAAAATAAACTAAACATAAATAGCAATATTAAAAAAAAAACTAATAAAATGACAA
Organism: Rhinogobio ventralis; assembly: GCA_039654625.1. NCBI lineage: Eukaryota > Metazoa > Chordata > Actinopteri > Cypriniformes > Gobionidae > Rhinogobio > Rhinogobio ventralis. The sequence goes on along the minus strand of CM077200.1, from coordinate 12,700,438 downwards.
AAGTATGGAAGCTTGTTTCTGCCACGGAATAAAAGAATAAAAAGCAGAAAATCCATCTAAAAATTAAGACACTTAACTTTTATAGCCTTTTTTTTTCTCATTGTGATATACACTCACCTAAAGGATTATTAGGAACACCATACTAATACTGTGTTTGACCCCCTTTCGCCTTCAGAACTGCCTTAATTCTACGTGGCATTGATTCAACAAGGTGCTGAAAGCATTCTTTAGAAATGTTGGCCCATATTGATAGGATAGCATCTTGCAGTTGATGGAGATTTGTGGGATGCACATCCAGGGCACTAAGCTCCCGTTCCGCCACATCCCAAAGATGCTCTATTGGGTTGAGATCTGGTGACTGTGGGGGCCATTTTAGTACAGTGAACTCATTGTCATGTTCAAGAAACCAATTTGAAATGATTCGAGCTTTGTGACATGGTGCATTATCCTGCTGGAAGTAGCCATCAGAGGATGGGTACATGGTGGTCATAAAGGGATGGACATGGTCAGAAACAATGCTCAGGTAGGCCGTGGCATTTAAACGATACCCAATTGGCACTAAGGGGCCTAAAGTGTGCCAAGAAAACATCCCCCACACCATTACACCACCACCACCAGCCTGCACAGTGGTAACAAGGCATGATGGATCCATGTTCTCATTCTGTTTACGCCAAATTCTGTCTCAACAGAAATCGAGACTCATCAGACCAGGCAACATTTTTCCAGTCTTCAACTGTCCAATTTTGGTGAGCTCGTGCAAATTGTAGCCTCTTTTTCCTATTTGTAGTAGAGATGAGTGGTACCCGGTGGGGTCTTCTGCTGTTGTAGCCCATCCGCCTCAAGGTTGTGCGTGTTGTAGCTTCACAAATGCTTTGCTGCATACCTCGGTTGTAACGAGTGGTTATTTTAGTCAAAGTTGCTCTTCTATCAGCTTGAATCAGTCGGCCCATTCTCCTCTGACCTCTAGCATCAACAAGGCATTTTCGCCCACAGGACTGCCGCATACTGGATGTTTTTCCCTTTTCACACTAGAAAATGGTTGTGCGTGAAAATCCCAGTAACTGAGCAGATTGTGAAATACTCAGACCGGCCCGTCTGGCACCAACAACCATGCCACGTTCAAAATTGCTTAAATCACCTTTCTTTCCCATTCTGACATTCAGTTTGGAGTTCAGGAGATTGTCTTGACCAGGACCACACCCCTAAATGCATTGAAGCAATTGCCATGTGATTGGTTGATTAGATAATTGCATTAATGAGAAATTGAACAGGTGTTCCTAATAATCCTTTAGGTGAGTGTATAAACTTGCAAGTTTATATCCCACAACTCGAAATTTATAATATCATAATTGTGAGAAAATGTCCAAATTGTGAGCTGACTTTTTCACCCTCAGAATTGTGATATATAAACAATTGCAAGTTATTAAGTCCAATTCTGTGAAAAAAAAAAAATCAGCTCACCATTTTGACATTTTCTCGCAATTGTGAAATTTTTCTCAGAATTAGACTTTAACTTGCATGCAAGTTTATATCTCGCTCGCAATTCTCACACGCAATTCTGATTTTATAACTCAGAAGTTAATATAGTTTATTTTAGTTCCGAATTACGAGAAAAACAGTCAGCATTGTGAGAAATTCCGTGATGGACAAGATTCCATACAAAAGCACACAACCAAGTGATGCACACAAATGTAAACTAAAATTATCATGAAAACTAAAAAATATAAAAGTAAAAAGCTAATTTAAAATATTAATAAAACTATAATAAACTAAAATAACACTGATTTAGAGATAATTAAAAAAATAACTCAAAATGCAGTTATATAACAACAGAAATCACTTCAATGCGACAGACCCAGAGGGAAAGTGAAAAGGAGACCAGTTTTGGCCTGATAACAGATGATGGTCAATTTCAAGTAAATGAACAGTTGGCACCAACCTGTTTGGTGCATGTGGTCTCTGGCCAGCTCAAACAGCCGCATGTGCTGGTGGGTAATGGGGTTAAACGAGCCACAGGCCAGCAAAACCAGAGGAATACGGCCAGCCATTTCAGTGTCTCACACCATAGTATACTTGGATAACACTACAATAAAGAAAAACCTTAAAGGGTTAGTTCACCCAGAAATGAATTTTGTCATTAATTACTCACCCTCATGCCGTTACAAACCCATAAGACCTTCATTCAGTGGTTCAACCTTAATTTTACGAGAATACTTTTTTGTGCGCAAATTTTTTTTTTTAAATTATGACTTTATTCAACAATCTCTTCTCGTCTGTGCCAGTCTCCTATGCTTTTGATGTAGTAAATACAGTGCAGCGCTTTCAAAACGCTATGGTAGAACGCCGGCTTACCATTGGCCGACACTGTTCATGTGAGCACCACGACGCATGCGTGTGATGCTGACACAGGAGCTAGCCAATGGTGAGCCGTAGAACTCGGAAGTGCTGCACTGTTTACACTACATCAACAGACTGGCACAGATGAGAAAAGATTGTTGAATAAAGTCGTTATTTTTGTTTGTTTTTTGCGCACAAAAATGACTCTCAACGTTTCATAAAATTAAGGTTGAACCACTGGAGTCACACGGACTAATTTAACGATGTCTTTACTACCTTTCTGGACCTTGAAAGTGGTAATTAAATTGCTGTCTATGGAGGGGTCAGAGAGCTCTTGGATTTCATCAAAAATATCCATGAAGATGAACGAAGGTCTTACGGGTTTAGAACGACATGAGGGCGAGCAATTAATGACAGAATTTTCATTTTTGGGTGAACTAACCCTTTAATCACAAAGCAGCTAATATTTGCCATATGAGCACAGAACTAAATGGTTTGCTATGAAATGGGAGTACTGTTTGAGAACAAATTGTGTGTTATGCATATTCAAGACAAGCTATAATGTTCACACTATAATCAAGCGGGATTGATGAGGGATAAACACATGCAATACGTAATACCAAATAAGCTACAGTAGAATGCCTGAACTGCACTTTGAAATGAATTATCCTGTAAACGATTAATTTTATGCAGTAAGGTGACCAGATTTCTAAAAATCTGGTTCCCATAATTGTATTATAATTAATAATTTGATGACATTTGCAGGAAGTCAAACTGACCCTAACTGGATTTAATAGGCTACATTTCACTACATTGTGTAAAAAAGGAACTAGCAAATAGCAAAACAGTATTATATTATAACAACATTATGACTATGTTTAAATGTGAAGTGTCGTCTTAGGCTAATCGTTGTGATGTTTTGTACAGGGAACTATGTGATGTATGTTAGTGATTCTGTCAACGACGTTTCTATCTTTAGTGCCTGAGGAATCCCTCATTGAACACTGAAAATGTTTAGTTTATCTAAATTGAACATACTCTTAGATAGTGTGATAAATAAGCACTTTGTTTTGTAAGCACTGGAGTCAGCATTCAATTTGTTTGACATGTCAAGCCAAAGCATACAGTGCAAAATTCGTTCAAATTACACACTGGACAAGGCACACTTTGTTGAGAAAATGACACTCTCTAAACATACAGCTATTATTTATTAAAATAAGTAAATGGAGGGATGGATGCAGAATACATATTGTGTAAATGCGTGAGAATAAAAAAACTTTTAGGTACAAGGTTACAAAATAGGGAAAAATAGCACATGACACAATGTGACCATGTCAGAATGACCAAGTAAGAACACGTAAAGTGACTAAATAAAATAATAATAAATCTATGTGAATGAAAAGATACAGTGGAAGACTATAGCAGTTATGCCAGCCATGGTAACGTTACAATATTAGCGCATTGTACCATGACATTTATATAATACTCCAAGGCACTTTAATAGCACTACATCAAACATAAGGAAAAATTAGGTCAATACAGTTTGAAGAGCAGCAAAATAACCACAGTAAAATGAGGTGGTAAACTTGAGAGCTTCTAGTAAACTCAGCAACATACTGTTTAGTTTTGGATTAGTGCATTTTTAAAACGGCTTTAAAAAATAAAATAATTTAATGTATGACTTAGACAGCTGCTATTATCTAACAAATATGCATAAAGAAAATGTTTAAGGTAAATGTGTACCTTATCCAAAGATCTCCTCCAAGTTTGTGCAAATGCTACACGCTATATCGGTAGCCGTATGTTACACTACTAATGTCCCCCAGAACATTGAGAAAAACACAGTTCCTATCTATAGGGCGACAGCGGCCACTAGTGGCAAAAACATAAGAAGCCAGTACATTCAATAAGAGAGAGACGATTGATTTCACACTGTATTTAATCATAACGTCCGACCTCCTTTGCTCTAGCTGTACCAACGACAAGGACTCGTTCAAAGTCACATGATATGAACAGTCGGTTCTTTATCTGATGGAGCAAGTCTTGATGATGATTAAAGTTCTCAATGGGCACAATTCTGAAAGCAAGGCGATCTTAAAACACTCTATTATCCCTTTAAAGACCTAATATGAAGTGAGTTATATTCATGTGGAACTGAGATTCTGTACATTACAGACTCTAATGGGGCGCAAAAGACATTGATAACGACTCTATTGAAACGGTTACTTCATACATAGTCTAAGGATATATACATCGTCATCCATTTTCTCTTTTCCATTCTTAACCCTTCATACATTATGTATTACCTTTTTAACATAAATATCTAACCTGCGGGAGATAGAAAAAGCTTTTTCTAATCACCCTTCAAGGGGACTTTCTGTTGCCCTTCAAAAAGGCACTTTGCACAAAACTACCCTAATTATAGCTACTAAAGGGGAAATGGGCTGTAAAGATCCATACTTTGAGCTGCTCTAGCTAATGTGACTAATGTTGTGCACACTAATGGAGTTATATTCTTTGCATTACATCATGCAGTCAGGGGTGATGCGCTTATAAACCGACTATGTTTGGCTTTCATTCTCTTTGAGTCTGCATGTTTGCATCATGTACTATGCCTACAGATGGAGATATGGGCCAGTCTACCTTACGACAGTCTTTAGGATTGCCATTTAATGGAGAATTTCTCTTGTTTTAATGTCTATTACTGACTCACTCGTTCCTATGCAAGTCGATCTCAAGTAGGGCTAGGCAGTAATTAAACGCAGATGACTCTAGGAGGACCCCTCTTGGGAGGTAGGTAGTACTGCCATAGATACTGGGCACTCTCCAAGGTGCTGAAAAGATTGACTCCATTAGCAAATGATGGATCCAGAGTCTAACCGAGGCAGTGAAAAACGCATAAAGCAAATAAAAAATGTAATATCTGCGGATGATGCATCACCTCCACTGTGGATCCTAAATAAGTGATTCCTGCAAGATAGGAGTTCAGACTTCATTTGAACAGATTGCTCTCATAAGATTTTAAATAGAATTGGAATTAATTATTTAGAGAGCGCCATAATAGCAAAAGACACAGCTAAGACATATTGCAGCTATGCCTGTAGAATATTAGGCTATGAGACTGGAGAGAGATGTGGGTAATAAGACACAAAGATTGAATATCATTAATAAAAACAGGTATTAACCTTTGTGTCAAGTGACTGAATGTTGATATAAATGTATGTACATATATTTAGAATTGTATACAACAACAAGTTCCAGTCTTTGCATCTGATTAGTCTAGTGTGAGTGGCATCGTTTTGCTTGTCTGTGTTTGTGCATTCCAGACAAGTGTTGTTATTGGTAACTGAAACAAAAACTATTAAAAATAAAGCTGAAAATAAAATATAAATATTAGATGAAAAACTTAACCTTAATCTGAGATAAATAGGTTTAAGCTGAAGTAGCCTACTAAAATTACTAAAACTAAAACAAATATAAAATGAATTAAATTTATATAGAAATATTAAAAAACAAAAACTAATAAAAATGACAAAAGCACATAACAAAAATACTAAAACTTCAAATGAAATTAAATTAAACTGTACATATAAAAATAAAAGCTGATTCAAAATATTAATAAATAGCTTACTATAATAGTAGACTAGTACTAAAATAACAGAATATGCTCTAGAATTACATAGTAACGCCAGAAGGTGGCAGCAAGCGATTGTCTTTGTGAGTGAATCATTGACTCATTCAGTCAACCGATTCATTCAAAAACTTTTGTTCTGTCTGAATACCCACACTTGTGTTCTTGGCCACTTGAGAGCACATGCACTCGACAGGAAGTAAGTGCGCAAGACTGTGTATCCCATCATGCATTATGTTTGGGAACTCAAGATGTCAAGGAAATCATACCACTGTAAGTTAAATTAATTAGATATTACATATAATTTGGTAGTAAAACATAAAGTGTTGCACATTTTATTTGTGCAAATATGAGTAGGCTATTTTGTACAATATTTGCAACTGCTTTTTATCACTTAATTAAAAGCAGCACAATTTTAAAATGTTGTCGCTATGTAACTAACAGAAGTAAAGTAATGTGTCAAGTGACTATATATATATATATATATATATTTTTTTTAAATTATTTTATATATATATATATATATATATATATACACTCACCTAAAGGATAATTAGGAACACCTGTTCAATTTCTCATTAATGCAATTATCTAATCAACCAATCACATGGCAGTTGCTTCAATGCATTTAGGGGTGTGGTCCTGGTCAAGACAATCTCCTGAACTCCAAACTGAATGTCAGAATGGGAAAGAAAGGTGATTTAAGCAATTTTGAGAGTGGCATGGTTGTCGGTGCCAGACGGGCCGGTCTGAGTATTTCACAATCTGCTCAGTTACTGGGATTTTCACGCACAACCATTTCTAGAGTTTACAAAGAATGGTGTGAAAAGGGAAAAACATCCAGTATGCGGCAGTCCTGTGGGCGAAAATGCCTTGTTGATGCTAGAGGTCAGAGGAGAATGGGCCGACTGATTCAAGCTGATAGAAGAGCAACTTTGACTGAAATAACCACTCGTTACAACCGAGGTATGCAGCAAAGCATTTGTGAAGCCACAACACGCACAACCTTGAGGCGGATGGGCTACAACAGCAGAAGACCCCACCGGGTACCACTCATCTCCACTACAAATAGGAAAAAGAGGCTACAATTTGCACGAGCTCACCAAAATTGGACAGTTGAAGACTGGAAAAATGTTGCCTGGTCTGATGAGTCTCGATTTCTGTTGAGACATTCAGATGGTAGAGTTAGAATTTGGCGTAAACAGAATGAGAACATGGATCTATCATGCCTTGTTACCACTGTGCAGGCTGGTGGTGGTGGTGTAATGGTGTGGGGGATGTTTTCTTGGCACACTTTAGGCCCCTTAGTGCCAATTGGGCATCGTTTAAATGCCACGGCCTACCTGAGCATAGTTTCTGACCATGTCCATCCCTTTATGACCACCTTGTACCCATCCTCTGATGGCTACTTCCAGCAGGATAATGCACCATGTCACAAAGCTCGAATCATTTCAAATTGGTTTCTTGAACATGACAATGAGTTCACTGTACTAAAATGGCCCCCACAGTCACCAGATCTCAACCCAATAGAGCATCTTTGGGATGTGGTGGAACGCAAGTTACACTTGCAATCTTCACGCCTACTTTAACACTTATACAGGAAAATACAGGAAATGCGTCATGTAAGTAGACAAGTGGTCAAGTGCAAAGACCGTAAGTGTGGGTGTTTGGACAGGGCAACTGATTCATTCAGGAACGAAACGCAGGAGTGAGTCATTGAATCATTATTCAAAAGATTTGTTCCTTCGTTCGCGCATTCAGGAAAGAAACATCACGTGTTGCTTAGAAAGAAACGCTCCTGCCGTGGCTTTGTTTGGAACTATTTGACTTCGCAAAAAGTAACTGCCAATACTGTGTCTTCTGTAAATTACTTAATATTAACTTCTTGTGTATTGAACTGCTGTAGGCTACATAATGCACGTAATGGTCAACATTAGACATGTTTAGAAAAAGTAAAACTCTTTCGAGTTGGAATTGGTAGTCTGAACATATCGAATACTTCAGTGATTTAGAATTTAGAATCCGTTTATTTACAGTGAAGTCGAGTACTTTCCACATTTCGCCCATTGTAAATGTTCAATTTTTCCCTTACATCATTACTGCCTCTAATTTTGTAAGGTCATAAGTCATCAATGACATAAGCGCCATGACTCCTCATTGGTGCAGAACTTCTCGCTCTAAAAGCAAAGATTTGAACGGAACAGTGAACAAAGTAACCATACAATGTTGTTGCTTCTGTTGATGTATTAAGATCCTGCTGGTGGAGTAATTAAAGATCGCAATCCGAAAACGAGGATATTGCTGCAGCGAAACTGTGTACTGTACATCATCTATAATACACTGGCAGCTAACCTGCTTCAGGCATCATCGCGAGCAAGTTCCTTCCATATAGAGAACAGCTCTTTCCTCTCATATCTGCTCTGTGCTGGATGTTTAGACTTGCAGACGTGTTGATAAAAGAGTGAAGAAGCTTTCACCTAGAGCAAATTTACTCAACAGAATGCATCCCCTGAAATGCAACAAGCCAAACGATTGGAATGAATGAGCGCAAATGGGTTTTCCAATCTATCAGCTGTGCAGGTAAATTAGGTTTCAAGAAGACTGGGGAAATAATGTGGCATTTTAAACCAGCTCATTTTTTTTCCAAGCAACTAAAACGATTATCAGAAATTCCCGCAGGCTTTGGCGAAATTGACATTTAACTAAGAAAAAATAGGGAATAAAATGAGCGAAAGAGTTGTGGGTTAGAATTTTAAATGGATTCCTGAAAGTTTTCTTTCTCAGTTGTGATGAAACTGCATCTTAAAGACAGACTTTTACAAGCATATATAGTACTTCCTACTAATGATTTCATTGTCTTGACTTGATATTTACATAATGCAGATCTTAATCTATTCATAGTTAAGTGTTCTGCATTTTTATATCTCAGCGTGTAAAGTCACATTTTGTATCACGATTTGTGTGGTAATTTAAATATTTTAATACTTTACCTACAGGTTTTGATGTCTTTCATTGAACCTAGGTAGCACTCTCAAGGGAATAGGTGGAAATGAGAAGACCTTCAGTTCATGGCTGAACACTCATTAAAAGCTTTTCCAGTCAACCAGGGCACATGGGAAGTCCACAGTACACACGCTCTTTTTCACCGCAGCTGACAAATCTCACTTCACCTGAGGTGAAAACTTAGCTAGGGCTGCTAGGGCATGAGTCACCATCAGAAATGAGAATATAGAAAGAATACTCTGCATGTGAAGTGGTAGTTTTTACAAGTAAGAGGTCATGATTAAGTACACATATTGTTAATGCATGGGAGGAATACAGAAAGGTATAATTTTCAATTGATTGCATTTCACATCAGTGTGACTTTTCAAAATGTAACATACTCCTAAGAAATTCTGTTAAATTCCAAGTGTGAAGAAACAGCGTGAGAATTTTACAACTTTGGTTTCCAGCATTTGATGTCCACTATGCTGTTGTACCCAATATAGATCAACACCAAATACAGGTGGTAAAAAATGCAAGGCTTTATGACAAATCAATGTCCATCAAAATTGGCTTTTTAAGTATGGCTAATAAACATACAGTTTATAGACACAAAGCACCCACACAAAGACAATACACCATCAGGGTACCACAGAACATAAAAAATAATGCAATACATACTAATTAAACATAAAGATAACATAAAACACTATAATGTGTGTGTGTGTGTGTGTGTATATATATATATATATATATATATATATATATATATATATATATATATATTAGGGCTGTCAAACGATTATTCACGATTAATCACATCCATAATATAAGTACATAATATACACTCACCTAAAGGATTATTAGGAACACCATACTAATACTGTGTTTGACCCCCTTTCGCCTTCAGAACTGCCTTAATTCTACGTGGCATTGATTCAACAAGGTGCTGAAAGCATTCTTTAGAAATGTTGGCCCATATTGATAGGTTAGCATCTTGCAGTTGATGGAGATTTGTGGGATGCACATCCAGGGCACGAAGCTCCCGTTCCACCACATCCCAAAGATGCTCTATTGGGTTGAGATCTGGTGACTGTGGGGGCCATTTTAGTACAGTGAACTCATTGTCATGTTCAAGAAACCAATTTGAAATGATTCGAGCTTTGTGTCATGGTGCATTATCCTGCTGGAAGTAGCCATCAGAGGATGGATACATGGTGGTCATAAAGGGATGGACATGGTCAGAAACAATGCTCAGGTAGGCCGTGGCATTTAAACGATGCCCAATTGGCACTAAGGGGCCTAAAGTGTGCCAAGAAAACATCCCCCACACCATTACACCACCACCAGCAGCCTGCACAGTGGTAACAAGGCATGATGGATCCATGTTCTCATTCTGTTTACGCCAAATTCTTTGAGACTCATCAGACCAGGCAACATTTTTCCAGTCTTCAACTGTCCAATTTTGGTGAGCCTGTGCAAATTGTAGCCTCTTTTTCCTATTTGTAGTGGAGATGAGTGGTACCCGGTGGGGTCTTCTGCTGTTGTAGCCCATCCGCCTCAAGGTTGTGCGTGTTGTGGCTTCACAAATGCTTTGCTGCATACCTCGGTTGTAACGAGTGGTTATTTCAGTCAAAGTTGCTCTTCTATCAGCTTGAATCAGTCGGCCCATTCTCCTCTGACCTCTAGCATCAACAAGGCATTTTCGCCACAGGACTGCCGCATACTGGATGTTTTTCCCTTTTCACACCATTCTTTGTAAACTCTAGAAATGGTTGTGCGAGAAAATCCCAGTAACTGAGCAGATTGTGAAATACTCAGACCGGCCCGTCTGGCACTAACAACCATGCCACTCTCAAAATTGCTTAAATCACCTTTCTTTCCCATTCTGACATTCAGTTTGGAGTTCAGGAGATTGTCTTGACCAGGACCACACCCCTAAATGCATTGAAGCAACTGCCATGTGATTGGTTGATTAGATAATTGCATTAATGAGAAATTGAACGGATGTTCCTAATAATCCTTTAGGTGAGTGTATGTGTGTGTACTGTGTATAATTATTATGTTGAATACACACACATACATGTATATATTTAAGAAATATTGGCATGTATATACTGTATGTATATATATATATATATATATATATATATATATATATATATTAAAATATTTATATATAAATATAATTTTTTTCTTCTTAATTATATACATGCATGTGTGTGTATTTATATACACATAATAATTATACACAGTACACACACATATTATGTAAACACAAACTTTTATATGGATGTGATTAATCGTTTGACAGCACTATATATAACACATGCATTATCATAAATATGTTATGGATTTCATCATAAGCTATATGCATGGTTAAGGTTAGAGGTTCAAGAGTAGGTTCAGGGTTAATACTTAGTTATTACCCAGTTATAGCAATTACTATAATAAGTATATGGGGGTACGTGGGGAATACAACTGTAAAATAAAGTGCTACCACGTAAAATGTAAATTATGACTAAGTAACATTTTAACTGTGTGTGTGTGTTTGTTTGGTTGTTGCTGTGTATTTACTGTATATGAAAGTATTTCATATTGTATGATGATTTACAACAATGTTTTAGATACTTTTTACCATAGCCAATGAAATGCAAACTTAAACCATAAAGAAAAAATCCCATTTCCCAGCACTGTTGTTTTTGTTATTGTTAGTCATTTTAATGTGCCTGGGAGGCACAGGACAACAGCTGCCCACCTTGGGAGAAATCTTGTCATTAGATTAGGATAATGATCATATCAATAATAAATGAGGGTGTTTGGACAAAATCATGATGTGTGTTAACACTGTGCTGCCTCAGTTTTATAAAATAAACTAATCACAAATGTAAATCAGTTTCTAATATTACATTTAAAACATCAAAATATAAAATTCACCAGCATAGTATTCGTACAGGGCGTGAATAAATGCCTTATCATAGGTCAAGATTAATTGCTTGGGGAGTGACGTAGCAGCCTGATCCTGGGGGTTTAACTCGCGCAACGCGCAGACACACAGACCGCGTTACCTCGTGCGCTCGGACCGCGTCTCGCGCTGCTGGGAGTTCACTAGCGAGACTTCAGTTCAACGTCGCTCAAGGACAGATAAACCGAGAGAGTGGTGTTTTTTTAGATTAACAGAGGAAGAATTAGGTCAACGCATTCTGTTCGAAGTGTTGGGCTCATCATGAAGATGTGCGTGATAACAGCGATGCTTTTCCTGGTGCTCTCCGGGCAGTGCGGCATCCTGGCTGGGAAAGGTAAGGCAGATCGGACAACTTAGAATGTCACCGCATGAAAAGAAACGCCTGGAGCTGTCTGTCAGTTAGATCAGTGTCTCAGATCATATGTGATCAATTACTATCAGTTTGTAGAATTCACAGCGCCAATGACAGACTGAGAGTGTCTTATATTAGCTTGGAAACGCGTATGTCCTTAGGTAGTACAAGTTTGTCTTTCTTCTCCCCGTTTTCTTAACAATGAACCTTCGTTTTTGACACTTAAACAAGATCATGTTTTCATTACTATAGGAACATTTCTTACCACAATACAGACTGTGAATAATATAGCCAATTTACGTTTTCACAGCATGCTCCATATTACAGCTATTTTCCTTCATTAATATTTCATTGACCTTTAAGGCACATTTCTACTGATCTTATCTGTTCTGTTCAATGACTGCATTGTGCTTAAGACTTAAAGAGCATAAAACATTAGCTTTTCCATTGCTCCCATGGAAAAAAAAACTGTTAATGTGTTTTGGGAGCACAAACATTGAGATAAGAGATTTAATTGTGTCTCTGGGGTAGGGATGAATATGGAGCAGCTCAGTTATTTGTTAGTGCACAAGTGGAATGCTTTAGATGATATGTGATACATTACAGTCGGATTGGATCATCTGGACTGGCAATGAAAGGCTGAGAGTGTCGTTTCAGGTTGGCAATGGATCTCCATCAAGCGTTGATAACTTGTTTTTTCTTTTTCCAGCTTTCTTTTGTTTTTCAATCAGCATGAGTTTAACATGCATGATGACCCTTCTTTTATAGGACACCTAAATGAAATGAAGCATCTGTTGGTGTGAGTTGCATCCATTTAAGTAGTGATTATGAAATAAACCTGGATGTGTTCATTGCTGTAAGAAATACTTTTACAACTAGGATTTCTAGCCTCTGTAAGGTGACATGAATAAATGACACGCCCCCATGTTTTTATGATATTTTAGTGTTGTGATATGGCAGGTGCTCCAAGAAGAAATTTTGTTAGGGAATATTGTTATTTGGTTGCTAAAGTGTTGTGACTGGTTGGTATGGGGCATATAAAGTTGCTAGGGTGTTTCTAATTGTTGTCCTGCTGGTCTGACTCCCCCCCCCCCCCCCCCCCCAAGTTTCTATGACATTTTGATATGGACATATGAACCCTCTGAACCCCCTATTTCAATTTAAGTCCAAGGGAATTTTTCTGGCCGTTTTGTCACCAGCCAGGCATACATCGTACATCCAATCCTTAATAAAAGTCATAGATCACCTCTCCTCAATAAGCTATCATTCATGTTCGAAGCACAAACTGTAGCATAATGAGTTATGCTGGGTGAAAGAATAATACGTTTGATGAATAATTATAATAAAAGTGATGCTTTGCTAAATTACTAACCAATAGCAGAGCCTGTAATTTTTTCCCCCCAGCATGAGCCTTAATATACCTATTTCCCCTCATCAATATTTCATTGAGCTTTATGGCACATTTCTAGTGATATATCTGCTTGATCAGTTTAATTTATGACGCTCGTGGTAGCTGCATTTCTTCTTAATCTTCTCCATAAGGTTCAATGAGGCGTTCAATGGCTGCATAGTCCTCAAGACTTCAAGTGTAAAGCAGTGGATTTTTGTTTTGTTTTTGTCGCTCCCATGGAAAAAGCTGCTAATGTGTTTGTAGGAACACAAACATTGAGATAAGAGATCTAATTGTGTCTCTGGGGCAGTGATGAATATGGAACAGTTCAATTATTCGTCAGCGCACAAGTGGAATGTCTGTCAGTAGGCCTACCTGCATGTCCTGATTTACTTTCCTTAGAAGTAACTCTTTGCTTGAGATTGCGCTCTATCAGTGTAACAGATTGGCGAATCAGGGAATTGGAACCTTGAATATTTGCATATCAATTTTCTGGATTCTAGCACTACATAAAATTTTGAACGCAATGAATACGAGTTGAAAATTAAACTCCTTTATGCATGAAGAACTTCACAAGGTGAGCTTGCCATTAGAAGAGAAGGAATAGAATAGAAAAATGAAGCAGAATCACAAATATAAACCAATCATTAAATCCAAGCCATTCAAATAATGACTTTAATTTTAATAATGACACTTTCATAGGTATGATATGACAGTTGAAAACCTTCCAAACCTTGTGATATGTCTGGCAGATTGCCTTCAAAACTCTGCCTCTCCAAAAAAAGAAGGATTTCATCAAAATTACATCAGAATGCTATTGTAATACTGAGTTTACTAGCAGCCTGGCTTATCTCTGAGTGCAAAACAGTTTATTTTATTTTAGACGTATTCACATCAGCATATTATAATGTCAGTGTCAGTACATCAAACAGTTGAATTACTTAAATTTCATGCACACAAGGTTGTTTGTATTGTCTTTATTTTTATGATTGTGCATTCAGAGTATACATTTTGTCAGTATGTGTGTTTAAGAACCAAAGCAACGACCTTGGCGTAGTTAGTGCCATGTACTACCAGATGGATTTCGTAACATGCAGAGCTTGACCGCTTTCACAATCAGCTTGTTTTGATGCTGGCAAGGCCGTGTGTTATTGTGTCTGAGAATTGGAAATTATTTCTGAAACTCTGAGTCTTAGAGATTCTGAGTTTGGCTTCAGCACACTGGAGTACACAAGAAAGGGATAAAACAGAAAGACAGCAGTGACAAATAAGGGTAGGTCTGTAAAAGCAGGCTGAGATTTATGCTGGCCTTTTCAGAGAAAGCACAGCGTTATCCCAGAGCTAAATAAATTGGGTTGCTGATCTGGAATAGATGCATAACTTAGGATTTCATGCTGCGACCAAAGTACATCAAGCTTGTGCAAAGGCAAAGGCGTTGTTTGAATCACTGCTGTTGTTCGGGTAAGCAAAGCGGAGTATTGAAAACACTGCTAAGTGGACCACAGCTGTTAGATCTGTCTTAGTCTTTTGTTTCGAGAGATCTAGCTTTCTTTTTGTCTTTTTTGTCACAATGTGGCTTCTCAAGGAGCATGCCAATCTTCAAGCCAGAATGCCATGCAAATGCTCAACTTGATTTAAACTTTAATTACCCAGCATGCATCATTAGCGTCGGTGTGATGAGCGGCAGGGAGGGATGAGGGAAAATGAAAGGGAGGGAACGACTGGAAAGAGCTGCATTTGGAGGTAAGATGGGCCCTGTCAGTGGCGCTCTCTCGCCAGCTGGTCAGATGGCACCAGTCTCTCCCAGGGGTCAGCTCTGGCCAATCTGCACAGGAATAACACTGGATGTTCTTCCACGCACACACTCACACAACTGTAGTTCCGCTCGGATGCATTTCCAAATCATGAACATCAAAGCAAGTGTGCACAATATAAGGCAGGGGTTCTCAACTCTGGCCTTTAAGGTCCAAATTCCAGCAGAGTTTAGCAAAAACTTTGATCAAACTTGCCTGCTTGTGTCTAGTAATCCTAAAGACATTGATTTTTATGTTCAGGTGTGTTTGATTAGGGTTGGAGGTAAACTCTGCAGGAAAGAGTTGAGATCCCCTGCTATAAAAGGATAGTTCACCCAATAATTTAAGATTTTGTAATTTTGTTCACCCTCATGTCAAGTCTGTCTTCTGTGGAATACAAAATAATTTCTTCAGTATCTTTTGTGTTTCACAGAAGACAGAAATTCAAACAGGTTTGGAAACGGCAGAGTAAGTGATAAAAGTATTATGAACAATCCCTTATAACTTATATGCAAAGTCATAGTTGCACATGCACACTCCCACCCACAAATAGAATGTATTTTCTCTCCTCGCTGTGGCTGATTGCCTGGTGCTGGTGGTGGAGCGCTGGGATCCTGCTCATATTTGCTGACCATCTCTGAGAAGTGGGCTAGTCCCTGAGATTCAGTCTCAATTAAATTGCTCCAACTCCAGAGAGAGGGATTCTGGGACGTTTTCCTCCAGCTTTCCTTCTAATTGCCTGCGCTGGGTGCTGGTGAGCTGACGACTTGCTATTGGGTGAACACGGAGCTCATGGTGATTGGGTACAAGCAAGTGTAGGCGTTTGCATGGCCGTATGTCACAGAGCGATGGATCATGTTTCCTTATATGATGCATGTCTTTCTTTAAAAGTGAATGCGAGTGAATGGATGTAATCACAGTGTTTACAATGGCGCGCTTCAAGATGGATTACTTCCAGTAGACCGCGAGACAGAACCCGCCTCTTTGTGTGAGAGATTGAATGTAGCGTAGTCAGTGTTCGGATCCTGTCCTCCATCTTTACAAACATTCTCAGCCAGAGTTTTGAAAACCCAGAGAATTCTCTGAAACATCAATGCCATGTTGTTATTATTAAACAAGACTTATTGTCTAGGCCTTGCAGCGCTGTCACACACTGACCACGGGTTTTGTGCTGCACTGAAAGTACTATGCTGAAAAGAAGCTATCCACATGGAAGCAGCAAACATAACTCATTCCTGTCCTCCATTAGATACACCTTACCATAGCACATTTTTAAGGGCAACATCTCCCCTGTATATGCTGCTCTGACCTTATGCCGTTGTAGGGCAGTGCTGTACTCCTGGTTTCATTGAAGTGGACTCTGTCAGCTTGCCATTTGTACAACTTGGAGTAAAAGCATTGTCTGATGACCTGCAATGATTGGATCATTCCGCACTCTGCTGGCAGCTTCCTCTGCATCATGGAAAGAAGCAGCATACATCTCATCTTTCCAGCTTGATCTGTGGAAATACTCTCTCTGACCTTCCATGGTGACAGGATGGCCAAAAGAGAGAGCAAATCAGTGGCTTTAATAGAACTCTGAGCTGGATACAGAGCACTGCCAAGACTCCACTTCGAAGGTCTAGATCATAGGCCATGCTTAGATTAGTCTTGGCGAATCTGGCTTGGAGGACTGGAGTTGAAGAGCCCTGATATTTTAGTTTTCTTATTATTTTTCTAGATGTAGTCTATGGCAGGCCTATTGACCATAGGGAAATGATAATTAAGATTGGACCCTTGATTAACTTCTGGGTCTTCAGAACAAACCCCATAGCACCACCAATGTAATAGTTTAATACTTGTATTTTTTTTTTTTCTCATGTTTATACATTTCAAACTTTTTTTTGTCTAGAAACAAAGTGTTTTTTTATCTTCTGATTAATAGCTGCCATTTTGGAACATGCTGTAATAATTTTTTTCCCCACTGCTACTCCTACTTTTGTCCAATTGTCACTGAAATTGGCATAGATGATTGTTGGACTAGGCTGCGCAAAAATGATTTAACAGCTTTTTTATTTTTGCTACCAGTACAAAGAAACAACCTACCAAATTGAATGTGTCTTTTAGCATGCTAACCAGTGCTTTTCTCCTTGACATTCTCAGTTGTATGTCAGTGATGTAGGATGGAAATGTGGTCTTTCATAGGTATGGTCAAGTCCCACAAAACACAACTTCTAAACCAAAAAAAAGGTTCAAGTATGTATGCAGTGTGTTCCTTCTGTAATTCCTTGTCTGAACCTTTACACAATGCCTATATAATATGAACGTGTGCCCTCATATGCGCGCCTTGTATTATTTAGTTGCTATGGCTAAACAACAATTTTGAGAGGTTTCCATGAAATTACGGCACTCTGCTTTCCCCCCAAAGCATTCCCTCAGAAGTTATGTCACTTTTAGGCTGCAGTGGAGGATATAGCTTCATTTTATGCTTTTACAAAAAGTGCCTTTACTTTCTTTTCAGCTGTCAGTGACTGTGGAAGAAAAACAGCCATTTCTAGCCTGAAAACTAACTCTTACATAACTTGCAGGCATTTGATCTCCTTCGTTCGTCTGGCTAGGATCGAACACTGTGCCGATCAGATACAGATAGAGCCTATTTTAATTGAACGGTTGGTGGATATTCTAGTAACACGCTGAGGGAATGCAAGACGCAGGTGCTGCCCTTTTGTGTTGTTTGGATGCTCTGAGAAGGCTTGGAGTTTTATCTTCGGCTCATAAATGAGTTAGGAGGATGTTAATGTTCTGCGGGTGCAGGAGACACCCGGACTGTCAAACTGCAGGTGTTTGTTTTAGATAGGAGCAGCTGCGGTACCGCCCCCACCTTCCTCCCAGGTGGAAAAGCGCAGCGTCGGGGCGCGTGGCTCCTGATCTTTTCTCTCGCTTGCACAAACACACACGCAGAGACTGTTGGGACTCAAACAGAGATAATGTGAATTCACTTTACTGGGTAGTTTTAATTACAGCCAGGATCTGCACACATCAGCGTAAAATATTAATGCAGGTGCGATGTCTCTCTGTGTTTCAATGGATCAGTGTGAGTGAGTTGTTGGCTCTCAGAGAGGGAAAGAGAGAGAGAGAGAGAGAGTGCACTGGCACAAAGAGAGATGAAAAAGAGACAGCCACTATCCGTCTGAGTGTTTTCATATGTGTGGCGCCTGTCATATGACTGTGCTGACTGAAGCTGAAATCAATAGTGCATGCCACGGTCCTCTCGCCACCGCTGCAGGAATGAAAATGCTACGTCGTGCAACAAAAGCAGAGATCAAATGGGTGTTTTTGGGGTATATTTTTGTAGGTTGTGTATGATATGTCTCTCTCTCCTCAGTGCTTGATTTCCTGTGGAGTCAGATGTTGTCCGCAAGCAGTCCCACTTCAGTGGCAAGCAGTGCCGCCCTGCAAGAACGGAGGAAGTGGAAGCCTGTCCTCATGAAAGCAGTTATTAATTTTCATGGTGTGTCCTGCAGTCAAAAGCATTATCTTTCCTTCTCGCCTGCAGTGACACACATGATTCGCTTTAAGTATGGTCTCCTCGGTTAGAAAGAATAAAAAAGAGGAAGATAGGGATGGAGTAGATAAAAGAAAAAAATGCAGAAGATATCTTGCATCTGAGCTGAAATCGGTGCTTATAGTCACCCGACCTCGTTCCCTCTCGCTATCATGCTCTTTTTTTCTTTTTTTTTGTTTGTGTGTGTTTTGATCTCATGTATTAACTTTGTGGCAGTTTTTGTAGGAGTAACAAGAGGGTTTTTAGAAAAATCTCAGCCAGGGTTCAAAATTAACAGGCATCAAGTGCCAAATGCAAGTAAAACTGACTTGTAAATTTCTTATTAAAGGATTAGTTCACTTTAAAATGAAAATGAGTCCATGATTTACTCACCCTCAAGACATCCTAGGTGAATATGATTTTCTTCTTTCTGTTGAACACAATCAGAGTTATATTAATAAATATCCTGATGCTTCCACGCTTTATAATGGCAGTGAAGCAAAGCGATGTGTGAAACATATACATATTTTATAGTAAAATAGCTTCTGCCAGACCGCCTTCCATATTCAACTTACGAAAAAAGCGACGTAGTGTAAGCGTTTTGAACTGCAAGAGGCATTACACTGTCTTCGTAAGCTGAATACGGAAGGCGGTCTGGCGGAAGGATGGAGTAATTTTCATTTTAAAGTGAACTAATCCTTTAAGTCTGAGAAGTAAATAAGAGGTATTTTTTTAGTTGAATCATGTTTTAGTAATTGGGTAAATTTTTATTTAAAATTGCAATGTGGGAATGCTTTGCTCAATGTGAGTGAATCAGAGACCGTCTCTACATTTTGCTAAAAATTGGTTGGCTATTTTGTTATTACCTGTAACTCCAGAGCTCAATTACATATGAGGATTAAAATCGAAGTGGTCTTTGCTCTAAGACACCGAGGGACTGGCTATATGATGCTGCCGAGTGATAGACTTGTGCTGTTTGATGCACATAGCAATGAACGATTCCTTAAAAAAATATATACACGGTCTTTCCTGCTCTGCTTTTTATATGCTGCTGAATCACCAGTGCCATGGCAGAAAAAAGTTTTGAATGTGATGACAGTGTAAATGCAGTTTGCTGCAAAATAATGGTAGGGAAGCACGTCTTTGTATTGAGTTGTCCTCACAGGTTGCATGCTAAAAGGACAAACTAATAACTCAAATGAACTGATTCTTTTAATGAATCAGTTCATTTGAATCTGGTCTTGATGCAGACCATGTACACCCTTTCATGGAAACAGTGGCCTCTTTTAGCAGGATAATGCACCCTGCCACTAAGCAAAAATGGTTCAGGAAGAGTTTGAGGTGTTGACTTGGCCTCCAAATTCCCCAGACCTCAATTCAATTGAGCATCTGTGGGATGTGCTGAACAAACACGTCCAATCCATGGAGGCCCCACCTTACAGGACTTAAAGAATCTGCTGCTAACATCTTGGTGCCAGATACCACAGCACACCTTCAGGGGTCTAGTGGAGTCCATGCCTCGACGGGTCAGGGCTGTTTTGACAGCAAAAGGGGAACCAACACAATATTAGGTTATAATATTAGTCATTACATAAAATATATATATATTTAATGAAATACTGTGCAAAATGCAATATTTTGGTCCTGATTTCAGAGTAGCATCTCTTTTCTGACCACTACATCACATTCTCCATGTCCTTATGCAACACAGAAAGAAAGAGATCGAAAGCATTCGAGTGAAGCCCTGGACTTGGCTGAAGGGTTGTAAGTCACTCAGAATGACATCCCAACCGAAGCCAATGATCTGTTAGTGAAATATGGAGAGGAGCTATATGAATCCTGTGGACCCCTCACAGATTCCAAGCTTGAGTTATTGCTGACCTTACAGGGGTTTTTCACACCATGTCGGAGTGATACTCTGACCATTTATTTGGAATTATTACCAAAGTGCACAAAAAAAAGACAGGTAGACATTAATATTAATGTTGGGACATTTAAAAAAATGTATACAGTTTTATTTAATGAGAGAGTGGAGAGGAAATACTGGCGAGATCAGAAAACATAACCCAGATTTGAACTAGTGGTCAACCAATATATGTTTTTTTTAAAACAATGTTTGTTGTTGTGAGAAACACTATAATACTTTAACAGAATAAAGAAGTTTCTATCTAAAATAAGTGTTTATTTCATTATTTCATTTTCTAATTATTTTTAATTGAGTAAATATTAACTGTAACATGTTATTTACTATCTTTAAGTAGTGTGATATCGTATTGCCATTACAATTGGCCAATAAAAAATCCATATCGGTTGACCACTAATTTAACTGTCATCTAATTGAGAACCAAAGCTCAATGTGATCTATATTATCTACAAAAAACTATCAACCTCTGGACCCTCTGGATCCATGCACTACCTTAGCTATCGCCTTGTAAAGGGCTCTGATAGGGGCTTGACTTGCTCTTTGCACCTTCTCGCTCTCACTTTGTCTGTGTAAAAGCCAGAGTGATCCCAGCTTTTGTGCTGACCGAACTTGAAGCCAGCTGCTCCTCTTGCAGGCGTTGAAGAGGGTTTTCAGGGCTGCTAGACGTGAAGGTTTTCGGTGCTGACACAGAGCCTCTCTCTAACTCTCCTGTCTTTCTCCAGTCTGAGTCATTATCTCTCCAAAACCTCCGCCTCCTCTCTACCCTCTCAGCAAGAGTGCAACGCCCTAGACTCGCGGGGAAAAGGAGCACAGGCCTAATTGGATTTGGGAGCAATCTGTCGCCTCGCCTTTCTCTTTCGGATCACACAGACAATCGCAGGTGCCCTTTATTTCCTCGCTGCTGTCCACAGAAGGGACCACAATGTTTTCCTGTCGACCGGCTCGTCTTAATTTTTTTTTTTGTTTGTTGCCATTTACACTAAAAAAGAGCTGTATAGGAAAACCTTGCGAAAAGACTTGGTTATTAGTGTTTTCATGAACGTTTTAGAAATGATTTTGGCTTTGTAATCCGACTGATTCCAGCTCAGTCTTGCTGTTTTGGTAAATATACACTTTATCTCAGGGTGAACCTGCAGGGATCTGCAGTGACTCTCGGCAGCACTGCACCGAGAGAACAGAAGTATGAAAACAACACACGTGTGTTGCCGTCTCAGTGCTGGTGTGTGTGTTGTGTACCTGCACACACTCCCCCTGAGTGCTCATTACTCATGTTTGGAGCTGAATTGTCCCTGTCTGAACACCTGTGCCATTGCGCTTGAGGCTCCCAGATGAATGCAAGTGAGGCAGTCCTCTCCTCTCCTCTCCTCTCCTCTCCTCTCCTCTCCTCTCCTCTCCTCTCCTCTCCTCTCCTCTCCTCTCCTCTCCTCTCCTCTCCTCTCCTCTCCTCTCCTCTCCACTCCACTCACTCACTCACTCACTCACTCACTTTCTCTTTTGCTCTACCCACTCTCTTTCTCTCTCCGACCCCCCCACTTTCGCTCCTTTTCCTAATTCAACCTGGTTCCGGAGAGCAGGAACTATCTGACCTATTTTCGGCACAGTCCTTCTCTGGTGTATTCGTTTAGGGCATAATTTGTTGCGGTTGTGTTACTCGTGTCTGCGTGTTTGTTTGAGAGTGACTGACAGAGAGGGTGAGAAATGGACAGTGAGATAATATGGTAGAAAATAGTGTTCGCATTAGAAATAATTTTTTTAATATCTCAGTTGTTTCTATTTAAAATCAGTGAGATTTGCCAAAGAGAAATTGGTTTCACTTTTACTCAAGTGTTTGCTTTTTAGATTTTTTTAGAATTAGAATTAGATCGCATGATCTCATGTGACTCCTCCTCCTCATGTGAGTTTCAAAGGCTCAAACTGTGCTTAAATTTATCAAGATGTCAGAGTCTGCAGACAATTTTAATATGAATCCAATCATTTCTCCTCATATTCACCCAAAACTAAGTTATCTGACGCTTTATCAACAACTGACAGACTATGTGTCATTTGTTTCTATTTGTATTTCTCCTAAGAAATTTAATGAGAAACATCAGAAACCACGAATGACAATGAACAACTGAGTGTAAAAAAAAAGAAGCTTTTCCTTTGGGTTTAAAAGTTGCAGTAGAAATCTCTCAGTATGTCTGATTTTGAAGTGACTGATGTTTGTTTGTTTTGTCTGAAAGAGTGCGACTCTGTTGGTGTGTATGCATATGTCCGTGTTATCTCTCTGCGGCAGGGGCATTTGGACGTCCTCTCCAGCATATTTCAGTCTGTTTTGATGTCTTGCTGGGCTCTCCAGTGGGTGCTCCCTGCTGTAGGCCACGCTCAAGCGTAACCACAATGCCACTACAAACCAGCGTGTGGTTGAGGTGGCGTGGTGTTTTGAAGTCGACTTCCTCCTCCTCAGTCGTCCTGTTGCCATATCTCGCTGTCTTACCCCCTGCCTTTCCTACCGTATGCCTCTCTTCCTCGCCTCGCCACGGCAGTATATCTTTCCTACACTGAGAGTGTGTCCCCCCCATGGAAGAGCAACTTCATCTTTAATAAATTGTGTTTGCGGTTGTTTTACATGCGATGAGTAATTGATTGCATCAGATCATTTGCATTCGGGTTCATATTTTGCCAACCTCCCCTTCTAACTGAACAAACAGATAAAACTGAGGCAGAAGGGAATCAGGGAAAACAATTTAGTAGTCTCATTGACATTTAGTTTGTTTCGTTTTTGCTAGCATTATTTTTTACCCCCTATCAGCGGAAAAGAGAGCTTGCAGGGTCAGCTCAATTTGTGTGTGTGTTTATTTTTGCTGTTTGTCTGGCTGCAATGCTCACATCATTTTTAAAAAGCGCCACTCTGGATTTCCGAACAGTGGATAAACGACGGTTTGAGACATGCTTCACTGACAGCTGCTCTGCTGAGGCGAGGTTTGTTTGAGGACTGTGTGTGTGTCTGCTTGTGCGATGCGGCTCTTGCCAAGCATTACAGTGGTTTCTTCTAGACAGCAAGAGATAAAATGGAGACCAATCTGAGACTTTTGCTTAAGTCTCTAGCTTTGCCTGAGGAAAAAAACTTCAATAATCCCACTTTTCCTCTTGAGTTTTTCTGTAGATTTCAACATCTTAGGCCACATTCACACTAATGTTTTTGTTTGAAAAGGCTCTGATTGATAAAATGACGTTAGCAATGTAATTGCTTCTTGTTGATCACATGATACTGATTTACAGTCAAACCAAAAATTATTCAAACACCAGATATAATTTGGGTGCAGGACAATATAGTTAATTTATGTTAGTGAGGATGGCAAAATAAAGTAAACTGTGACATATTATACCCCAAAATTCCTCATACCAGTAGATAAATAGATACAAATTTGGGACCCAAATTATTCAGACACTTTGACCTGATCATGTTTTTTCTGTAATTGCTAGTGCAACCTTTTACACCACAGACTGAACAAAATGAAGCATTGCTTGGTCATTGGTTGACCTAAACTGGTATTATCTAATTGTGTACTTAAATTTAAAAGCTGACAGCTGATTGGTTGATTGTAATCCATTACATACCTTTCTATCAAAGTTATCTGACATTATCAAGATGAATTTGTTCTGACACAGTTTAACTCTGAGTTCTTGTCATATATTATTACCATTTTCTAAATTATAGCGTGAGAACTGATAATGTGAGAAAATGTTGAAGCTGTCTGAATAAATTTTGGTTTGACTGTATCACCATGACAGAGACATCAGCACAGCAAGCAAATGCAACAGATTGATCCTAAATTACGAACAAGTCCTGTTTTGGATGTCAATGTAAATCAGTGAAACTTTTCACAAGTTTGGATGAAAAGCATTCTGATTCTGTTTGGATGGAGAACATTTTCTGAGGAACACTCATAAGGCATCTGAGACCTAAAGTTTATGCTTCAATAAAGAATAACTGAGAATTCCATGAAGTCTTTTGAAGAAAAAAACACACTCTGTCCCCTTAATATGTGAAATGTGGATATTCATTGCAGGTAACAAATGATTTTTAGGTGTTTTAAGTGTTTTGACCAAGATGTTGGCACCCCCGGCAGCAAAACATCCAGTCCAAACATTATCAACAGTCAAAGAACACGAGGTTCCTGAGTTTTGTAGCAATTCACTAGGCATTTTCTCAGCCTGCTGTCAGGTAGCTATTTGGGCAGACTTTCAAAGCCAGCAACTCAGTGCTTAAAGACTTTTTTTTTCAGGATAGAGGATAAGCACTTCCTTTGGCAGAAAAGGACCCAGTCAAATACAAATCTGAGCAAAACTCAAAACAAGTGCTGACAGCATCCTATGCATCAATCTTATTTTATTCTCTCTCTGCCTCTTCTGTTTTTCTTTCTATTTCTATGCAAACATGTACTGTAGTGCTACCAGTGTACAATTATGGTAATAATTATGGTAATAATAATATCCTGGTACTTTGATATATACCATAGTATGTAATGATCATCATATTCTTATACCATATTTTTTATTATATAGGACCAACGGTGATTATTTGAATTTATTTTATTTATTTATTTGTATTTAGATCCATCGCATACTCAACTTATTACTATTAAACCAAAATGACAATTCAGTATGGGATAAGAATGTTAATCTAATGAAAATGAATGAGAATTTATTTAAGGATAAGAATATAATCAAAGGTTTGAGTCAAAATGCCATTTACCATGTCCAAAAACAACCCATGGTAGTACCAAGGTACATTTTAGTACCCCTTTTCATTCTTTTCTCTCTCTTTCCATCTTTTCAGACACTGCAGTAATCTCTCCACTCTTAGTTCTGGTTCTTAGCACCCTGTGTCTTTTGTGCTGTGCCCTCACTGTTATCAGAGATAACTCTTAATGCAAGGCCGCTGACAACACAGAGGAGAATTTGAAATTTCAATATCCATCCTCTTCATGGGGAATCTCAAGACTGATAGCTCGCAGCAGTGGCCTCAGCTGAGCCCGTCTGACTGCCGGTAAGCGAGATGCACGTCTCATGGCACATAGCTTTGAATCTCTAGTCATTTAGCATGCCAGCTTTAGCCCAAGCCGAGTCCTGTCTGCAGCCCAGTCTTTCAGATGCGCTCAATGACCTTGAGATTTTGCCAGTTGGAGCCAGCAGCACTCCGGTGGCATACAAGCAGAGAGAGAGAGAGAGAGAGAGAGAATGGTGAGAGCCAGGCTCCCCCACATATTACAAGTGCTGGATCCCTCCCACTTCCTTTTCAGACAGGAAATGCAGAATTGCTCTTCTCCCCCTATATTACATGAAAAGAAACGTCATGGAAATTAATTCAATATTTGTTACATTTATATTGCGCTTTTCTGGGTACTCAAAGCGCTTTACATGGAAGGGGGGAATCTCCTCAACCACCACCAATGTGCAGCATCCACCTGGATGATGCGACGACAGCCATATTGCGCCAAAACGCTCACCACACACCAGCTGATTGGTGGAGAGGAGACAGAGTGATGAAGCCAATCAGTATATGGGGATGATTAGGAGGCCATAATGGACAGAGGCCAATGGGCCAATTTTGGCCAGGATGCCCTACTCTTTTTTCTGAAAGGGGATTTTTAATGACCACAGAGATTCAGGACCTCGGTTTAACATCTCATCCAAAGGATGGTGCTTGTTACAGTATAGTGTCGCCATCACTAAACTGGGGCATTAGCACCCACACAGACCACAGGGTGAGCGCCTCCTGCTGGCCTAACACCTCTTCCAGCAGCTACCTAGTTTTCCCAGGAGGTCTCCCATCCAGGTACTGAACAGGCTCAACCCTGCTTAACTTCAGTGGGAAACCAGTCTTGGGCTACAGGGGGATATGGCTGCTGGTGAAAATCATATCGGATTCATCATATCAGGCCTCATTCAATGTGGAATTAAATCTGATATAATTCGGATACATGCCATTGCCATTGCGTCTGCCACGTAAGAGGGCAGATCAGATATTCCCGTCAATGCGAGTCGTACGCCATTGAACAAGGGAAGGTGGCGAATGACGTCAACTCTTTTCAATGGAGCAATGGAGGACGAAGGCTCAACCCAATGTTTTGCTGACCTTTAAAAACAGTGTGGAAAGCAATAGCTTGTATTATCATTTTGTCTGCATTGCAAATCACACTTTTTTTACTTCCTTTTTAAGCCTAAGTTTTTCCATAGTCAGTACGTTTACCTTGGGTTGCTTCGCCAAGTGTATAGTGTAACACTTATCATACACTTTTAAAAGATGTAAGCTGGTCGTCCAAAAAAAAAAAGAAAATCTGATCTTTCAAATCAGAATTGGGCATCAAGACCTGCAGTGCGAATGTGGCCAAATTGATCAGTGGCAGTAGAGACATTTTATAGTGTTGCAAAAATTTATATTTCAAATAAATGCTTGATAAGACACAAATGAATATGTGCTTAATAAATGTAAATGTTCTTGATGTTGCTTGAGCACCAAATCAGCATATTAGAATGATTTCTGGAGGATCATGTGATACTAAAGACTGGAGTAATGACACTGGAATAAATTTACATTTTAAAATATATTAATATATTATTATTTTTTTTTTATCAAATAATTTGGGTTGGTCAGCATAAGACTTTAAAAGCAGACCTTAAACTTTTGAGCTGTAATGTATATTATGAATATATAAAAATACATTCATTATAAGAAAATGGATTTTGGATTGCAGTTTAAAACAGATGACATAGTTTTAAAAATAATCTTTCAGAATGTTTTTTTTTTTTAAATTAATTTCCATGATTTTTTTTCCAGGTTAACAGTAATCATGAATGACCGTATAAGTAATGGAAATTGATCCAAAAGGTGTGGGAATCACAAGTTGCACTTTGCAGTTACTTTGCTGCTTTTGTGGCTAGACAGTTACAATAAACTATAAACAAGCCCCCATTCTTTGAAGAAACCAGCAACATTGGATTCAATAAAAGTTTCAGATCTAGGAGTCAATAAACAATAGTACAAGCTAATAATGGAGTGAGTCAGAAACTCAGGCGGAGTAACCCAATGTGATGTTCCTGTTCAACCAACGCTCAGACGCCTTTCAGAAGCGCATTCATTTTTTGTTATCACCCAGCCTGAGGAGGATGATTCATATTCTTTGAAATGCCACCGCTGCCAATTCCTCCACAACCTCATGCGTTCACTGGCCTGCTTCATTGTCTAATATTGACAAACAAACACTCACATTGTCAATAATAAACACTGACAATTACTCTCTTTAAACAAATTTCTTGCATGTCTTTAAAGTCTTCAAACATCTAGTTTTTATTCATGTCACTGCCCTTTAGCGGGTTACGTAGGTTGAAAACAGAAAGAACGGGTCTAATGAATAAATCTGACCTGGTAACATGTAGAGCTGCACGATTAATCATTAAAAGATCACAATCTCAATTCAAACATCCTAAATGACAACGATTCGGGTATGTGTGATAAACCTTTGACAAGTATGATCACAGTGAACATTCAGTTCTGCATTGGCGCTGCCACTGACCCAGAGAGAGCAGTTGCCATGTAGGCTATAGATATGAAACGGCTTCACACACTGTATTTTCAACTGCACAGTATCTTTATCTCTGTGTTATAAACATGGCATAAGTACTGGCATAAAGGATTATAGTTAGGATATAAACACTGATAGCGATCAAAATTAGTGCTAGGCAATTCATTAATTGCGATTAATCGCAACCGAAATAAAAGTTTGTGTTTACATAATATATGTGTGTGTACTGCGTATAATTATTATGTATATATTAATACACACTCCTTCATGTATATATTTAAGAAATATTTATATACTAGAATATTAGAAATATGTATATACTGTATATATATTTATTTTATATATAAATATATTTTTCTTAAATATATACATGCATGTGTGTGTGTGTATTTATATATACATAATAATTATACGCAGTACACACACATATATTATGTAAACACAAACTTTTATTTTGGATATGATTAATCGATTGCCCAGCACTAATCAAAATAGAATAAATCACCTTTCCTTTTGAAAGTAATGCTTCAAACAAAGATTGTATTGATTACATCATTATGCAAAGTGTACTTGTCATTGAATCATTCATTCAAGAGATTTGTTCAAAAACCTTGATTCATCCAGTAATGAAACAAGTGCAGTCTTTATGGCCCTGTCCCAAATGGCACACTTCATGTGCATTTGCGGTCTTGTCGACTTACAGTTGCTGTAGTGTGTCCTATTTATCATTTTAGGTTTCAGAAGGGTGCTTGCTAGCGCCCCCTTTGCGGCCGATTTGCGCCCTCAATGCAGTGTGCACTGAAGCGAGCTCAGCAGCAGACTTTTACAGCAGCATTATGTCACGAAAGTGTGGACTCTGAGGAAGACCTCGAGAGCTTAGGTCTCCCATTTGGGACAGTCATTGAATAATCCATTCATTCGTCATTCACCATTCAAACTGATTAAAAGAATAATAAAGTGTATTAGATATTTTTTAAATAGTCTGCAGCAATTAACATTGTGTCAGATTCCTAGTAAATTACATGTTATTTTGTTTAGTTGTTGAGTCATAGAATCGTGATTCTCAATTTCTCCAGAATTGTGCAGCTCTTTTGACTTGTATTGCAACCAACCAAATCAAGAATGAATGATGTACGATATGTACAGGCTTGGTGTAAAATTAGCAAGTTAAACTGTTTTACAACTGTTTACAAGGCACTACAAGGTAGGAAATAAACTCATTCTACAGCATAACATGGCATAATGCAATATAAATGTTTTGCGTATTGTTGTTTACGAGCTTAGCGGCCGCAGTATGTTTGTAAAGATCTGTACCAGTTTGTCCCTGCATTCCTCACTTAAGCATGGAAAGAAATGCGTGTATGAAAACAGCCTCCTTATTCTTTAATGCTTACACTTATTAAGTTATAAATTCTCATATGCTGCATTGATAGGATGGGGTCTGATGATATGTCGGCGGAGCTCATCACTCACAGGTAGTGCATAAAACGGTGAGCGTTGTACCTCGCCGAGCCTGCGCGGACACAATTATGTCATGCACTAGAATATACTGCTTTGATTTGGAGTGTAATGTTTGAATAATAGTCACTGGATATTTCATAACTTCCTTCAAGGACTTTTTTCCTAGTGCTTTTATGCGTCCCACTGCTTTTTCTCATAAGCTGGTAGATCTTCAGGCTCCTCGCTCTCTTATGCAGTGGTGAAGAGAGAGGTGATCATTTGCTTTACAATTCACAGACATCCCAGGTGCTTTTAAACTGTTAGCCACTGTCACTTATTACGCCAATTATCTGTCCACAAAGGAAACGCATGCATCATAATGGCTGTACGGCGCTCCGCGGTGGGCTTCAGTTGTGGCCCGCCGCTTAGGCGTAATTGGACACGAACCGGTCTCTGTCTTATGCCGTAATCTATCGCGGCCCAACTGCCCTTGTTAGTGCTCTGTGGCTTTTTTTCTTAAACTGATATGCTCTCTAAAATGTCATTACTCGTGTGTGTGTGTGGTTTTGTGTGTATTTTATTTCATAACTGTTTTGAAGAATTGCCAAAAGGGCTTCCTGGAAAATGAGACCTGATGGTTCCTAAATCTCCATCTGTTTATATTGCGCTCTCCCTCTGGGCATCTAGGCGGTAATGGCCCACGGCTGCAGCCCAGCAGCCGACCCCGAGACTATAATAAAAGATGAGCCTAACAAGGGGGCCAATATAAGCAACACGTATTGATTTGTATGTCTCTCTCTGCACTGATCCCACAACTCAGCGTTTTGTTGGGGAGCCCACTGCTTCTTTAAATGAACTTTTAAGTGGCAGTTGAATCCAAACATCCAAACATTCATGTAGCCCCAAACTTGTTTAATATTTGTTCTTTGTGCAATGCAAAATGAGATATTTCGCATATTCTCCAGGCGGATCTTTTCCATACAATGCAAATTTATTAAAACTCCAAAAAGGACACAAAACATAGCACTATTAAAAGAAGTCTGTATGACTGGTGCCATATTTAAAGTATTCTGAAGCCATCAAATATGTTTGTGTGAGGAACTGAATGTAATTTGGATCATTATTCACTGAAAATGAAATATACTTCTCAAAAACATGCTTTTGTACCATTCCTGAATTGCTGATACACTCTCAGAAAAAAAGATACATCGCTGTCACTGGGCGCTGTACCACAAAAGTGAAAAGATACATCTTTGTACCTTACTTACCCATAAATGGTATGTATCAGTACCTTAAAGATACATATTAGCACCTTTTCGCTTTCGTACCTTAGGGTACTGCCCTAGTGACAGCATTGTACCTTTTTTTCTGACAGTGTAAGATACTCACATAGAGATCACATTTCTATTGAGATATAGGATTGATGTATTTTCAGCTAATAACAATTTTTTCTTCATTGTCTGTCGTCATTCACTTTCATTGTTTGACAAAGACCAATTCTGCTAACCATCTCCATATGCATAGGAAGAATGAACGTCAAATGGGTTTTGAATGGCTGAGGGTGAATAAGTGATGGCAGAGCTATTATTTATTGGTGAACTATCCCTTTAAACTTAAAGCATTGCATTAGCAGCGGCTGGTCTCAGATCAGTGAAACTAGAACATTACTCTTGATGGAGTCTCTTATCAGTCATTTAGAAGCGGTGCAAAAGCATGTTTTTGAGGACTTCATGAAAATAGTATTCCAGATTTTAACCTTTCTGAATAAGTTGGCCTTTTAGACAAACACAATTGACACCCATTATTTCTTCTATCCAGTGTCTTGTTCTTTGCCCAAAAGGTGTCAGCGCACAAGTGTACTTGTGTCAGATTTTAGGTCAAGTACTTTTCCCTGAGCGGCACAACTGCACTTATGCCACACTGCATCAGAATTTACTACCTTCAACTTCCTCTTGATAAAAGGGGGTCATCCACTTCATCAAATCCCTCTGTAAAACAGCATTCTGTAGTCAGGCAGTCTGCCACAATACTAGTGAGTCCTGTCATGCTTCAGGATAAACACAATGGGTCTCATTCACTAAGCATGCGTACGCACTAATTTGAGTGAACGATTTTAACAACAAATCACGTTTCACCAAAAATTTCGTAATACGTTTTTTCTAAATTTACGAAAAAATATAGGAACAACTGAAACCACACATACGCAAAAAGCCTTATAATCGTGTTAAGAAGTTATAATTCATCCTGACTATAATTACACTGAAGTATATTGCATTAATTGTATTATTTAATCATTTTATTATATATATATATATATATATATATATAATAAAATGATTAAATAATACAATTTAATTTCATCTTAAATACATTTGATCATATTTAAAGAGTAAAAAAAAGCATGAGTTATAGCTTCAACTGCGAGGTTTCTCTGAATAACGCAGATATACGCGCATGTACAGCTGGCTAATAATCTGGGTCTGTATAAAAGCTGTTTATTGTGAGAACTGGTGAGAATGGCACACTTGGCATTGCTCAAATATCCGGGCGAAAGCGCGTCTGTGAACAGCGGCAAGTTTGATGAGAGTGGCGAAAGGCTGTAAGGAAAGTGTGTGCGGAAATCCATGCAATTATTAGTGAATGAGACCCAATGTCATAATCACAAAAGGACAGGGTAGTTACACAAAACATTGTGATTTTGATTTGATTGTTACAAGTTTGCACAATTACAAGATTCATAACTCGCACAGTTTTCGCTTTGGTTCTAAAGCTTCTTTTTGAGTTGAATTTTCAGTGAAACATGATAAAACACATTTGTGGATCAGACTGTTTAAAACTTGTTACTGGTGTATGTGTGTGTGTATAGCAGTCCTAAATTTAATGATGTGGTCAACATTTTCATTATTGCAGCAGCTGCAATCATAATCAAAAAAATTTGTGCAGCCCTATTGTGTCATTGTCTCTGTTCTTCGGTTAGAGTTTAAAGCTCTTTGCTCTTCTTACCTGATTATCCTTTTGGTTCTTTTTCTACAGTATATTTTAATTCTACTGGATTGTCCATTTAATTGGAGGCTGTGGCCACTTTATTGGTAATGAGTCAGAAACTGTATATTGAAGGAAGCGTTTATTGATCAGAAACATTCATTGATGTAAATTATGCCCACAAGCGATGCTTTAAATGGCCCGTTTAAATGGAGCATTGGTGAATTCTCCGAGGCAGGCCGCGAGCTGTGAATGTGATTGTGTTTTTGCCTGTTTGGCCAGGGATGCAGGCAGAAATGAGTTTACCGCAGTGTTATCAGTCAGAGCCCACATCCGTCAGCGCCTGCCAACATCCTGCCAACTCCTGAGAGTCTAGACCGACCCGATCCCCTCCAAGACCCTGGAATACCAAATCCGTGACCCTTTCACTTTGTACATTTCTCTCCTGCAACTCACAATGCCTTCCTTTTTTAAAAGCTCTGTTCAGCCGTCTTGCTGTCTCTTGCCTACTGTCTATGTAGGCAGCAGTGCTATTTTAATATTATTTACATGCTATAATAGTATTTATTTTCATTTTATTTAAGTGCAAGTTTTAGTTATTCTATGTACTTTTGTTATTTCTTTTTAAATACTACCATTTACCTTTAATTTATTTTTATTTTAGCTTTAGTTTAGTACTTTAACTTCAACTTATTTTTCATTTTATTTATTTATTTATTTATCAAACCATTAACCGTGATTAATCGCATCCAAAATAAGTTTGTTTACATAATATATGTATGTGTACTGTGTATAATTATTATGTATATTTGAATACACACATATACATATGAAATATTTGCATGTATATACTGTTTATATATATATTTATATCATTTATATGATAATATAAATATAACTATTTTATATATAAATAAGAAAAAATCTTAAATATATATATGCATTTGTGTGTATCTGTACATAATAATTATACACAGTACACACATATATTATGTAAACACAATATATATAATATATATTCTTTCTTACTGTTATAGTTATTATTATTATTATTATAGTAGTTAAGAAAAATACTGTTATATAATATTAACAAATTTATTGAAATAAATAGCCAATTAAAGTAATTAACAGTGCAACTCTAATATAATAACTTTTTTAAATAAATATTTTCAGCATTGAAAGAAATATTAGTGTATATATCCAGATTTTTCTGGTCTTATCCACCATTTTGGAATTATGTTTTTATAGAACTCTTCGCAATGCATTCTGGGATTGCGATGTTGCCTTAAGCTAAAACGAGGCAGCATAATTAAATACCTACCTTTTGAAACAGACTTTGCGTCAAAGCCTGCCTACGATGTCTTAAAGCTTTGCCTCCTTAGGCATCTTACTAGGTTTTGGAACAGAGCATTTGTCTCTCTTAGTCACTGTTTTTCGTCTTTTCATTTGATGTAAAGACAGAAGAAGAAAATGGGGGGGGAAAGCAAAGGATAAAAGAGAAGTACAATTGGGTTGTGTTGATGCTGCTCTTTGTTCCTTGGTGTGCAGTTTGCTCTGGAGCGATTCATCATGATTATCTTGTCGTAGGCAGGTAATGTCACAGGCTGGACCGGGGCTATTTATGGAGCCGCTACTGCAGCCAGTGCCCTGTGCTTGGCAGCAGCCATCCCTCTCCAGGCCAGGCACACATTCTGCATGGTGACAGCTTCAGGAGAAAGGGATCGAGGGATGGATCAAAGAGAGGGAGAGACAAAAGGATAGATGGAGAGATGGATGCAGAATGAGAGAACAAGATGGTTGTACCTGCAGGTGACGGTTACAGTTAAATGACCACATGATGCAAACAATGTCCCTGAAAATGAGCGCTGCCAGTGGAACAAGCAGCCCAGCGGAAACCTCAGCCCGCTGGGGACAAACTGAACTAGAGGAAGACAACTCATTCAGTCACTGCTATCAGAAAGCTCTTGGGTTTGGGTATACATAGGGTTTTGTTTGTAAATTAATTATGGATATATTGTATGTTATACATGGGGTGGTTGTAGTTTTGAAAAAAAAACAGACTTTTTTTTTACTTTTTCTTTCTAGTTATTCAGAACTAAACACCAATAGACAGACTTTATTTATTTATTCATTTATTGTTTCAGTATTTTATCTTCAAAGTTCAAGCTCAAGCTGCATTCATCAGCTTCAAACAATACTGCAAGACTTGCTGACAGTAACATGCCTTGAAGCACAATGTTCCATATCAGTTATCATAATTAAATTAATTGGTTATATTCAATTATGATATGTAATTGTTTATACTCAATGCCCCTATTTTTATATTTAAATTACATTTGACGTAATTTAAAGGTGCAGTATCTAATATTTATGAGGATCTATTGACAGAAATGCAATATAATATACATAACTATGTTTTCAGTGGTGTATAAAGACCTTACATAATGAACCATTATGTTTTTATTACCTTAGAATGAGCCATTTCTATCTACATACTTACAGTGAAGTCGCCATTTTGCGCCGCCATTTTTCTACAGTAGCCCTAAACGGACAAACTGCTCTAAAGAACGCTAGCTACTCTCTGCTGTCACAGACGACGACATCTTTGTCCTGTGTCGGCCACCGTAGCTTCTCTATGTGCTTCGAAAGGGAGGGGCGAGTGGTGGGCAGTTGCAATTCGCAACCTCACCGCTAAATGATGCAACAATTTACACAGTGCACCTTTAATGCTTACTTAAACTTTAATCTTCAAAAACTGATTTAATATCACTGTTAAAAATATCAAATCTCATATAATCTCCAAATCAATTGAAAATAATTTTTTAATATTGTCCGTTTTATATGGAGGGATAGATAGATAGATTGATGCAAAAATCATTTGTAGGATTTAAATTATTGTTCTTTAGTTTGATTTTTAATTTTAGACAATATATAGTGATTAGCATTTTTAATATTAACCATTTATATTTAGCCATAATATGAAAATAGTTATTGACTCATCAACATTTTAACATTGCTACATACATGCATGCATACATGCATACATAATTAAATGTATCTTTGCTGCTGTGTTTAACAAAACTAGCACTTATACTTTTATTGTTGATGTCCATTTGTTTATGATTGCTTTAATGGAAGCAGGTTTGTGGAGTGTTTTCTTGGAATGTGTATTGTCGTGTGTCTTTTTTTTGTGTGTTTTCCATTACTCTGTTAGGTGTAGAAGAATGTGGAATGTCTTTGAAAGTTTGATGAAGGTCTGGGTGCCCAAGTATACCCTGAATAAAACCTGCCCAGCATGCTGAATATTGCATACGAGATCCTTTTAAAAGCACAAATCCAGCTAGCCAGCATATAGAGAGGCAAAACAGGGCAGAGCCGGGCCAAGGATGATGCTTCAGGCCTTTAGTGCGCATGTATGTGTGTGTCTGCATATAAAAGAAACAGACAGCGAGACAGAGATTATGTTATTAATTTGTGAGAGTGTGGTGTGTGTGTGTGCATTAATATACTTTCTTTGTCTCTCCATGTGTGTGCTGGTTCATCCTCTGTGATTTTTGTGCTTTTTTGATGATGTGCTTTTAAATTTGTAGACTGTTTCTACATGTCTGGCTCACCAAGGGAAGGAACGTTGTCTTATAAATATGAATTGTGTCGGCTGGCGTGTTTCGCCCCTCCCCCATCTGATTCTTGCTCTGATAGTGTAACATATGACCACTTGAAAACCCTACGCCTGCTATAAATCTATCCTATAGCCTTTGGCCCTGACAGGGACGGGAAATTAATTAATATTAATATTTATGGCAGAGTGACAGTTACTTCCTCTCGGCGAGAATTCCGATCCGTTCCTCGGTGGCTCGTGAGCGTAGCCGAAGCGATAGAGACCGCTGTTCATTTGTCTCTGCCCTGGATTCTTTGCTCCGTCAGGGAAAGTACTTAGCAAACAGAGCAGGACATCATTATGGTGTGGTCCATGTTTCAACCACCCTCCTCCTCCCAATCTGTTTTAGCAGCTCCCTGTTACTGGAATGGAGCTGATCTGTGAATGTGTTTATCTCCGCTTGACCCTGCCTCTCCAGAAGATATTTGTCCTACGCTGGTCACACCTTCCCTTGACCTTGGCTGCCGGGACCATTAATTACGTGGCTCTTGTCGCAATCATCTTTCGCATCAGCACTTAGACAAAGGACACACGCATGCCGAGATAAACAGAGCCATTCGGTTCGCTCTCCTCGCTGGGTCAAATGCCCATTTAAAACATCTGAAGCAGCTCATTACCTACAAAGTGCTGTGCTTTGGGTGGGCATAGATACTCGCCACTTAACCCATTATGAATTGTTTTCAAATTATATAACCATTTATTATGGTGCTAAGCAGCCTGTGAAGACAGCTACATCATATTAAACCATTTCTTGTGTTGTTCTGACAATATTTTGCTTTGATTATATGCAGTTAGCAGATGTTTTCTTAAAAAAAAATTGCTTGTACTACTGTATGTACCGTTTGATGGTATACCATTTTGCAATGTCATTTATAGATATATTTGTACAGCTAAGCTTATATCTGTTATTTTCGGTTTCAGTGGTTGTGAATGTGGCTTATTGAATCAGATTTTAGATTCAGAACGGTCCTTTTTTATGTTAAAGGGGTGAGAAATCAACTTTCCCTTGAGCTTTTGATATATAAAAGGTCATGGTAATATAAGAATGTCCTGTAAGTTTCAGAGCTGAAAACTTCCTTGTTAGTCAAAGAAAAGCTTTTATAGACACCAGGCCCAGCAAATGACAGGTTTTTCAAAGTGGGGATCTATGACGTCAAAGGGAGGCAAGCACCGCCTCAGCAGAAGAATATCAACGCCTACTTCATCACTGCCTGTTTAGCCCCGCCCACCGATTCGCGCATAGGCCTAGTGTTAAACCATCAAGCTACAAAGCAATAAACATGCCGTTGAGGATTACAAAATATTGTGTACTGGGTTCAACAGTAATGCAACATGTAAGTAACATTCTAATGCCTGATCTGAAATGTGATGATTCATGTAATCAGATGTTCTTTGTCTGTAAATCAGACCAGTGACTAAACATCAACTTGCGTTGTTTCTCTTAGGAGGATGGAAATAATCTGTTATTTAACAGTGATTAAATTCTATAAAGAAAGCGATCAAAGAAAGCTCCCTTTGCAATCGTTTGAGCAGCGCGCGCTGCAGCTGTCAATCAAACAGGAGAGTTTATCAGTGACGTGTTTATCAGTGACTCCCGTTTTATTCAACGAATCTCTTAACTATATCATGCTTGCACTGTTAGTGAAGATGAAAGCATTCGTTAGTGTACAGAAACTGAGTTGCAATGACGAGATCGCTGCTTTCATGCGCTCAGCATGTGTGTGATCGGATACAATGATCATCACTGCAACCTTTCATGCCACAATCTTAATATAATGCCATAGATCTAAATATAATGCAACACTTTTCACGATTAGTTAACCATGAGAGCTGTAATTGTAAAAACGAGCTAAAAGAGGGAGTAATACTATTTCAAATGCAAAGACGTTAGTGTTTACACTGAAGTCTCCCAGCGGACACGCCCCTTAGAGCAAAGGGCTAAAATCAGGGTAGGAAAAATGCCTTTTATTTATAAATTATGAACATTTTTGATGTAAAAAGCATTCTAACATTATAAGTACATCCCAGGAAACATCATAAAACAATAAAAAAAACGCAGTTCATGACCCCTTTAATATAACTGTTAAGTCTTTTTTATTTTAAGCACTAATATCAGACTTGTTCTGTTATGGATAATTTAATAATCTTACTAAGATTATTTTGATAATTGCATCCACATTTCAAACGAGATGACACTGTAAACAAAGATGTTTCTAAGTTGGAAATATAACAAATATTATTGGAGTAAATTTGACAATTTGAAGGCTTTCTCCTTCAAAATTTTACGTTTAATTCAATGTGTTACTTACCGTTTGTTAGAAATTGCCAGTTACCAATTTAATTCACTATATTAACTAACAATTGGAATGTATATAAACTAAAAATTAACTAGATTAATCACAATATTTTTGAGTTTTTATACGTTTTTTAATATATTTTATAATGTAATCATTTCACAGTTAATCTCCAAATGAATGTACATAAAGACAGTATATTTTAAATCATATACTTTTTATGAATGATGGCTAGTATCACTGATACTAATACTGATACTGATGTCTCCATGAAAATGACCCCTCCCCAATATAAACATTATAGCCATTCAACATTACAGTGTAATTGAAAGCTATAAAACATTTTTTGACACTTATTAGGCTTCAAAAAAATATAACAACCTTTTAATTTTAAGTGAACTTAAAACAATCCTCACATAAACCCATAATAAATTGTCATATTTACCTGTGCCCTTCCTACTGGTCTAACAGGTAGGAAATATACAGAAATTGAATAAAGTTATCAAACAGTCTGCACTGCATAAATTATATATTAAATATAGATTAATCCTTATTAAAGCTACAAAAGTTCTTTAGTCAACAGCAGGGAGTCATTTTCTCTGTTAGCTTTATTCTTTGATTAACATTAATGACAGACAGCATTAGTGGCTGCTGTCACTTTAAGACCTGCCATGGATCTCGCACGTCTCATTTTCTCACTACTCTTTACGTTCATTTAAGACTTTATTTAACTCATTTAGGACGGCTCTTATGAGGATACTTGACAACTGACATTTTGGCATAATTGTGTTATTGTTTGTTCTAGCATGAAAGAGAATTCGATTCTCTCACGGTGTCTGTGCGCACAATACTAGCACGCGTCTTATGTGCGTTGTGTGTGTCACATAGACAGGACATTCACAGACAGCGCGTTCTCTTTTGACTGATTTTGCATGAATAAGAGTGTGATCATATAATGTAACGCTAGCCAAAGGATGACAGAAAAAATGGACGCTGCGTTAATTGCGTTAAATATTGTAACTGAAAAAATTGTTTTATCGCATGCGTTAATTCGTTAACATTGACAGCACTAATATCTTTTTTTATGTGTTGTGTGTGTATATACCATTACTCATATCATATATAAAATTTGTCATTCTGCCAGCACTACAGTAACCTTATGACAGACAATCCCTGTGGAACAAACTAGGTTAAGTGCCTTGCTCAAGGGCACTGTGGTGGTAGATTCATGGATCAGCCTGTCTGGCCTTTGAACCTACAACCTTTAGATTACCAGCGCAGATGTTTTACATCACCCCTATTAGTTAACTTTTTAGCTTTTAGGCAAGGGTTAAATTCAACCGGAGTGATAATGGCATTGTGACACATTTAATAAAAAAAATAAAACATAAATTGTATGTTTGGTTGTTAATTTTGTTTGATGCAGTTGACACATTCAGTGTCCTTTTAGCAGGTTTCTAAATCAAATATCTCTTTAAATTACACGCATGCATAAGCATTATGCTTACCGCTAGAGTGGATTATGGTAGAACAGTTTATTTAAAAAAAATGTTGCCTAGAGTACCACGGTTCTTTGTTCCCTCGCACACAGCAGATGTGTGCTTCACCTCTCTCTGGTCTATTTTCCGTTCCAGGTAAATTGCTAAATAAAATGCAAAATGGATGATATACATCCTGATAAGCAGTAAAAAAATGTATCACTAAAAATGATTTGGACCCACTTCTATCAAAGCAAAAGAGTGTGGCATGTGACAAACACGTGTGCTACATGTGTTTGTGTTTGCTACATGTGTTTTCTACATGTAAAAATTAACACATCTGTGTTCATTTTTATATTTATTTTTATTTTTATAGCATATGTTTATATACTACATTAATGTAAATGGGTTTTGAACCTGTTTCACAATCCACATTTAATGTTTTCATCTTTCAATTCAGACACTTCTTTTGGGCACACTAGTTTAAAGTCCCCCTATAGTCAATAATTTTTATCCACCCTCTCCTCATTTAATATACGTGGATCCATGAATATGCAAAATAGGCCCGTCTCTACTCGCTCTACTCTAGATTCACTCTGGTTTACTGAGGTAAACCAAAGTCCCTTTCTCTATCTATAGTCTTTGGGTAAACGCTGCACAGTGGCAAGTGAAAGTACTGGTTTAATTCAGCTTGAACCAGAAACTGATTCAGAAGGAGAAGTGAAAGAGTGAATTATACAGGCTTGTATACAAGTAGATGTATCAGAATGGTAATGTGTTTTATCTACATCGTCAGACACATAATGGTAATTAATATGACTATCCTTTTGCTTGACTACATTATCAAACAGCTAATAATTGGTTGCTAATGTTACACAAACTATGTTTGCCATCTCAGAGTCAGACAGCTGCCTTCTAAAAATCAGCATCCTTACAAAGGCTTTGAACAACTTCATTATAACATTGTAATATACATCATAATCACCCGCTATATTGCCAAATGTACCCAATTTTTCATATCAACAGAAAAATATAGGCTACTGCGATAACCTGGCTTCTCTTGAGACTCCCATGCTTCGCAGTTAATTTGTGCAGTAGTTTGTGACGTCAGAAACACCAGTGATTTCAAACCGCGTTTTTGAGACTGTCTTTGGTTCACTGCAGTTTTAAGGAGAAAATACTCAGCAATGGTGTTGACTTATGAATTTGCACATGGTTTGTCTTAAAGCATATTAAAAACACCACATAGACATATAAACAACATCACCACAGGGGGTCTTTATAATTAACATAAAATGCTTATGTGGTGCAATACAAAAGGCGTTAACAAGTGTTCTGCACATTCATGACTTGAATACTTTGTTATTCATGACACTTTGAGTATGTGAAAGAGTCTGCGGTGACGAGTGGCAGTCTAACATTGTTTGATCGGCACGATGGGGAAAAGAAACACAGCAAATGAATAGTTTGTGCCTTTGAAGCATCATGGAACTCGCAATGTCAGAATGTCATTCTTATTCCTTATTTCTTTTCATATAATTGCGAACGCATTGACGCACACGTTAAATGGTATTTTTATGTGACACTGGGACAGTTGCTTTATCGTAATGCACAATTCCTCAAACACTCACCTTTTTATCCTTCAAGCTTCAAAAGTGCGCTTGATCAAAATCTGCAGTTAACTGAAGCATCAAATAGAAATATAAACAGTGGCCTGTCATTCAATTTCCATTGGAAATGCAGCGTGAGGGGAGGAAAAAAAATCTCAGGCGGGTGCTTAATGTTCTGGTGATGGAAAGCAAAGTAAATAGCTAGAATGGTTTTTCATCAGGGGTTTTATCTCTTTTCTCTTCGTACTTATCTCCAGGCTTCAAAACTTCCTACTAACATTAGAACTATTAAAACAAGCCATAAAGTACAAATGAAGCATGGTGCACTTTACTAGCTTGCATTTCCTTCCATTTTTGGTTGTTTTTTTGTAATAATGTGAGATGGCATAACCGCAGATATAATAACCATTATGGAGACAATCATTTCTTTCACATAATGTACCACATCATGCATTTTCTCCATGCACCTAGTGGATCATTTCACAGAAATTTAGTAATAGTCAATTTGCTGTGTGAGTTTTTGAACGCTAAAAGCCTGTGTGGATTGGATGGTGATTATTGTGATAGCCATCATTTTCCCAACAATGTTCTCTCAGTGCATTTGTGTGACAGAGCCATTAATGGAAACCTGTTTACTTTAAACTGAGGTGAAAGCAGGAGACAGCTTTCAGATAAATAGCTTGTTATCGCTCTCTCACTCAGTCCTTCACCCTCACTCTATCGCTCTCTATCGTTCCCTTTCTCTCCCTTCATTTCCCTCCTCTTCATCTGTATGGACACGGAGCCTTGAAGAAAGATTGGTGATACTGTAGGCAGGCACTTAGCAGGAGGTTGGTGGCTGTTAATTTAAGAATGAGGGCCATTTGCTAATGTTGAGCCCCCCTCTGCTCTTATAGTCGCATCACAGGGTTCAAGCTCTTAGATGGCTAGATGCTGGGAGCAATCTAGAGATGAGAAATTGTGTAATCAGTACATCAATATTACCTCATCCTTCCCTCCTTAGCGACTGTGGCAGATGGGACCAGAATGAGTCTTACATCCGAAAAAGTTGACTATCAAAAAGGCAACAAGCTACATATAGGTGCTGTAATCAAAGTTGATTAGTTCTGCCACTAGTTAACTTTCTGTATTAGAGAGCTGTACATGGGAAAGTGACAAAAATCGGCTGTATGATATATATTATATTATTAAGCAAAAAATTGACCCACAAAACCAGCCATAAGTCGCACGGGTATATTTGTTGCAATAGCCAACAATACATTGTATGGGTCAAAATGATCGATTTTTCTTTAGGATATTAAGTAAAGATCATGTTCCATGAAGATATTTTGTAAATTTCCTATGGTAAATATATCAAATATTTATTATTAGTAGTAATATGCATTGCTAAGGACTTCATTTGAACAACTTTCTCAATATTTAGACTTTTTTGCACCCAAGGTTTTCAAATAGTTGTATGTCGGCCAAATATTGTCCTATCCTAACAAACCATACATCAATATGTAAAAAGCTTATTTATTCAGAAAAATTTAACCTTATGACTGGTTTTGTGGTCCAGGGTCACAATTTATTCCAAACATCAAGGCTGCAGTGAAATGTTGCTTGAAGTTTCTCAAACGTTTTGTGGCTGAAGTAGCTTCAGCAGATGCCTTTATGAGAGTAAAATCTTGATACATTTTTTTGGAGTGTTGGGTTTATTTTTGCTACTGTCCTTCAAAGTTTGAGTCCCACTTAAAATGTAAAAAATTGAATTGCCCACAGGGCTCGCAAAATGTCTTTATCAAACAAACACACTGATTATCTTCCTGCAATTGATTGGAATGTAATTTTTTTATTACTTGGCGCGAATCGTGCATCACTAACACACACACACACGTCAAGTACGTTGCAGACAGCATGATCAAAACTTCCGCGATTGCATTTTTCCAGTTAAGAGAGTGAACAACGCACATCAAGAAAGAAATGTTATTTCACTATTTAAGATATGGTAGCCCGTTTTGGTAGCCTGTCTGGAAAACACATAGCCCCGGGATGTTGGGCTTTGCGAGCCCTGGCTCTGTGGCCCATACATGTCTGAGTCTGATCCCGAATCGCAATGAACCAACAACACCACAAATAAAGGATTCTTCAGCCTTTGACAGCATGCTAAGTTATGTTCAGTTAGACACGTACACATAATCAATAGATATCAAATGATCTGTAACAATGCAATACCATCACATATAAAAAATTTTTTTTTACTCACTTAAGTGTGTCATGTAATCTCATCCTGTCTGCAAATCCAGTCTCTTGTTTACAAACGAATCCGTGGTGAAATGAAGGAACAAACGCGCAAAGTCTTCCCCACGTGAGCTGGATATTCATTAAAAATAAAGTTCATCCATGCATT
Organism: Rhinogobio ventralis; assembly: GCA_039654625.1. Lineage (NCBI taxonomy): Eukaryota > Metazoa > Chordata > Actinopteri > Cypriniformes > Gobionidae > Rhinogobio > Rhinogobio ventralis. The sequence goes on along the minus strand of CM077200.1, from coordinate 12,656,122 downwards.
CATAATATTGGAATCCGAATGAAGCTTATGTGTTATGTTTATTGCTTAGAAGTTTGATCCGGTTTAGGCCTATGTCATGTCAGGCACGAGTCGGTGGGCGGAGCTACAGAATCGGGTGTTGTTCTTTTTCTGTTGAGGCGGCGTTTCACCACACTCTGATGTCACAGGATATTCTTATATTACCATGACCTTTTACATATGAAAAGCTCAAGGGAAAGTTGATTTCTCAATTCAGGACCCCTTTAACTGTTTCGTAGACAAAGGATGTAACAGAGTTTACCGACTGACAAATCTCTTCCTGTATTTATTAATTTATGGACTGGGAAATGTTTCTTGAGGAAAGATTGTTGGCAGGCTTCTTGAGAAAAAAAAAAGAGAAGACAGAGACTGGGGCTGCTGGATGCAGAGCATGGAAGAAAGGATGTTATATTTTAATTTTATTTTTCCATTTGCTTTAGTCCCCAGAGCTCTGCGGCCATCTTCAAAGCCATTGTTCCCCCTCTGTTTTTCCAGCGAGTGCCATATACCTCTCGCTGACCCTGGGGAGAGCATTTCCTGCATTAACTTTGCAAACACAGTCGGGGATAGCCGCCAGGGCCACGCGCAAATTGAATTCTTTTTTATCTCTTTAAAGGCGGGACGGGAGAGAAATAACTAAATAGCCCTGTGTTACGAGCCAGTGTCTGTGGCAGCATTAGTCCTTATAGCTGGAGCAAATTGACTTAAAATAGATCAAGGCCAATTTGACGAAGGTCACACAGTGGGTCAGGAGCTACACCTGAAGGCATGGATCCACCTGGAATCATCTTTGCCAGTTTTATTATGTTTGAACGCTAAATTGCATGGGGCTTTTTTGGTGGCCTCTCTTAACGCTTGCACAGAAAGCTACTGAAAGTGTTGCTGAAGGCGAGTTTTAGATATAGTGCTGATAACTGGAATGAGCGCACTTTAAACATGAAGTGTGATTTTTGTCATATTTCATTGCCTCCAAAAGCTTGAGGGTTCGTCTCAGAGCAGAGGGGTTCTGGTAAGGTTGATTTGAGCATTGTAGCCTGAAGGCAGCGGTGTCAGAATCCATCTCTCCCATCATTTCAGTTCCACGCACAACTATAAAATGCACCTGGGTTGGAATACAAGCGCGGAAATGGCTGTCATCTTTCTGAGATGACACCGCTCAAGCATGAATCAATGATTATAGCATATTGCCATGTGTCAGTTTCTTTTAAAGATCTTGGCAAGAGTTGCTGCATCTTCATAAGAACTGCTTTTATTTGTGCTGTGATGTTTGTGGGAGCTTTTGGGAGACGCTGAGGGTATCAAGGTCACGTGCAAGACCAAAGGAAGGTGAGATGAGAGTGGCTTGACAAGTGACATGAAGGCCCTGTCCTGTACATCAACGTGCTTGGTGTCATTTTGTCACTGATGCAAAGAGGCTTCCCAAAACGCTGCTCTTGGCGTCCACCACGGTCTTGTCAGCCTGTCTTTCTCCTTGACGTGGGCCAAACCAGCTGCACAGACGACAGGTGATTAAAGTGTCAACATTCCTGACAAGCAGACAGTACAGAGACGGAGGCCCTGCCTCAACCCTAACCGTATTAGCAACTCTGGACACACACACACACATACACATGCATACCTGTTGCATGTCATTTCTACCTCTAGTGCTAAATGTACACAACCAAAGTGTCAAAGCTCTTCTGAAATGGCATTTAGGTGTCTTTGCACACTGTTTAATACTGCTCAGAGGTGGTTTAAATGCATTTACTCAGCAATTACAACTTTACTTTGATACCAGGGGCTGAAGTGGTTCAGAACAGGCATAATTTAGTCAGGCATTATGTCTTCACACAGAATTTTGAGCAGGCAGAGCAACCTTAACGCGGCAGTGTAAAGATGCTAGGACTATAGACTTGTCTAAAGAAACATGTTCTATTAGTGTGCTAGTATTAGGATTTATAACCAGTCCCTTTATTGTTTTAGTGAATTAGAAACATACAGTGCAACCAATGAAGTCAGATTCCAGAGTAAATTATTCTTATGACCTAGTTCTTTTTAGTGAATTTCATTATGCCTGAGGCTTGTGTAGTCACTGCCTGATTATGAAGTTGTGTAATACACATTGTGATGGAAAAACTAAATAAATAAATAAATTGTTACCAATAATAAATAAATGAATTGTTACTTTTTTTTTTTCTTGTTTTACATTATTTAAATGTTCCTAGCATTTGGTAAACAAAAAACACTTTACATTTGTTAATCACATTAACAATAAATCATACAATACAAAAGTTTGGTGTCAGTAAGCTTTTTAAAATGTTTTTGAAAGAAGTCTCTCATGCTCAGTAATTTATTTAATCAAAAGATACAGTAAAACAGTAATTATGAAATATTATTTACAATAACTGTTTTCTACTTTAATTATTCTAATATGGTAATTTTGTCTCTTCTCTTTCTCTTTCTCCTCCTTCTCCTCCTTATCAATGTTGGGAAACGAATGTGCTGCTTAAAGGATTAGTTCACTTCAAAATGAAAATTTCCTGATAATTTACTCACCCCCATGCCATCCAAGATGTTCATGTCTTTCTTTCTTCAGTGGAGGAAAACATTTCAGGATTTTTCTCCATATAATGGACTTCAATGGCAACCAAAATGTTGACTGTTCAAATCAATGCAGTTTCAAAGGGCTTCGAAGTGATTCAAATGGTACTGTGCGATCCCAGCTGAGGAATAGGGTCTTATTTAGCAAAACCATTGGTCATTTTCAAGAAAAAAATAAACATTTATATACTTTTTAACCTAAATTGCTAATCTTGCACTGCTCTGCGACACACCACGGATTGCGCAATCACGTCGGAAAGGTCACACTAGACGTAGGCAGAAGTACCACCCCCGTTTTTACAAAGCACTCGTGCGAAGAGTAATACAAACATCCTTTAGCAAAAAAAAGTTAAACAATGATGTCAGACGATTTTGAAGTTGGAGATGGATTTTTTTTTGTAAAGGGCGTTTGTATTAGTCTTCGCACGGTCGCTTGGGGCGGTACTTCCGCCTACGTCTAGTGTGACCTTTCCGACGTGATTGCGTAATCCGTAGTGTGACGCAGAGCAGCGCAAGATGAGCAATTTAGGTTAAAAAGTATATAAATGTTAATTTTTTTCTTGAAAATGACCAATGGTTTTGCTAGATAAGACCCTATTCCTCAGCTGGGATTGTGCAGAGCCTCTGAAGCACTTCGAAGCCCTTTGAAACTGCATTGATTTGGACCTTCAACCCGTTGGTTGCAATTAAAGTACATTATGTGAAGAAAAATCCTGGAATATTTTCCTCAAAAACGTAATTTCTTTTCGACTGAAGAAAGAAAGACATGAACATCTTGGATGAGATGGGGGTGAGTACATTATCAGGAAATTTTCATTTTAAAGTAAACTAATCCTTTAATAATATGTGAAACAATCCCCCCCCAAGGATTGTTTGATGAATAAAAAGTTTGAAAGGGCAAATTTATTTGAAATGGATATCTTTTGTAACCTTGTAAATGTCTTCAATGTCACTTTTGATCAATTGAATGCATCCTTGCTGAATAAAAGTATTCATTTCTTTATAAAAAACCCTCCTACTTCACAACTTTAGAACAGTAACGAACATTAGCAAGCATTAATAAATGCTGCAAAAATGCTTAATGTTAGTTCATGATCAATAATGTACTGACAAATGGGACCAGAATTGTTAAGAGGATTCTGAACCGGGTTCATTAAATTCCTTACGATTCCCACCTCATGCGTTAAGATAGGTGAGGTGGCAAGGCCAGTCACTGGCAAATTGAGAATGCTGCCAAACAGCTCAACACCTTTGGGAACTCGACTGCACCCACTAGCCTTATTAAAGAGTCCATATAGCCTCAGGGCCACATCTCTATATGTCACTGCAAGATATTTGGCTTGTCTGCTGTAGATTCAACTTGTCGATGTTCAGCAATATATTACACAAAGTTGCCTTTGGAAATTGCAAAGGTTGGGAAGTGGCCAGGGGAGTATGTGAGGCTATCACAGGCACAATGTCCCGTGCCTTAAGACATCTTTTCCCCAAAGTCATTACAAGCCAAAGAACCCAGAACACATTTTTTTTTTTTTTGGAATTGTATTTTTATATTATTTTGACGCTGATTACCTCTCACAAGTGTTTGTTGTCGTTCTTTTCTTATTTTCAGACTCATCACGTAACAAGCACATTGCAATGAGACAAAATAATAATGTTATGACCAAAGCGAATAATTTGTATGCGTCCTATTACGCGCTGCTTGAGTGCCCATCAGCGCTCATCCATTCAGAGGTTGACTGGCTTTGTTTTCAGGCGAGAGGCTGCACAACCTTCTTATCAGACCTCCATCTAAAAATCATCTCACACAATAAAGGAAATGGAACAACACAATATCTTTCACTTTGAAATGTTCTCTAGCTTTCCTTTGTTTACCATTGGTATGCATATGAAAAGGCTGGATGCAAGAGCATCTTTGTTTCTTAATGCACACGGGCTTGTTTTTAATGGTCAAGTAGGAATATGAATCAACTATGAGAAAATTTGATTTTGAGCCACCTTTTTTAGGGTGATTCTTTTCTTTTGGGTGGCAAAAGTGAGGACAAAAATGTCTGTTAACCTATCCGTATAAGACACTATACAGTATATACTGGATAATATTTTAGACTTCTGTAAAGAGTACAAATTTATAAAAATGAATACATAATGTTATATAACTTTTTACACAATGTGTATTTATATACTCTGCTGTTCAGAAGTTTGGGTGTTTATTTATAAAAAAAATGTATCAAGGTTTCCTCAAAAATATTAAGCAGCACGACTGTTTTCAACATAGATAATAGTAAGAAATGTTTCTTGAACATTAAATCAGCAGATTAAAATTATTTCTGAAAGATCATGTGATACTGAAGACTAATGGCTGCTAAAAATTCACAGGAATAATTCACATTTTAAATGATCTAAAAATAGAAAACTTCTTTTAAATTTTTGAAATGGTAATAATATTTCATAATATAACTGTTTTTACAGATTTATTTTATTAAGTCAATGTAGCTTTGGTGAGCATAAGAGACCTAAAACAGTAGACTGCTGACACTTTGTGTGTACATGTAGGTGTGTGTATATGTATATCTAAATGTTTGGGCTTCTGATTAAGCTTGATGATCCAACAATTTCAAAAGGTGTGGTGTAATATATATTTCACTAACAGTGGTTGCACGCTGTCTTCATAACATGCTGATCATGCAGGTAAGACCCAAATTGGCTCCAGATTTGCCCTCTGGCCGTATCTGCCACGGTTCTCGAGGAATGAGAAGTGAATTGATGAGCTGTTTTAATCCCATGCTGCATTAAAATAGGATTTTATGATGTGAGTGAAATTAAGTCCCACAGATGTCTTGTAGTCTGCATCTGCAGCGCAGCAGGAAAAAAGGTAATAATCCCTGAACACACCGCATGTATAATGCTTCCCACAATTCCCTGCCCTCCAAATCACCGGCATGTCTGAATCATCCATCAAAACGTTTGTTTTATTTTATTATTTTGCACTCCGAGAGAAACCGAGAGCCAAAATCCATCTTTTGACGGGCTGAATGGCTTTTAATTCGATTTCCTCATTGCGAATTGAGTTAGAGAAATAAGAACAGCGCAGGAGGGAATGAAACATGGTGGGCAGGGCTTATAAAAAAAGAAAGAAATCAGATTAACATGTAATTTTCCAGTTTGACTATAATTATCTGGTTTTTAACACTTAAACATGTTTTCTATTACCTTTTCTGTCACTTTGGAAATTGTTTTGGCATTATGCTGTCGGGGGACAATGATCATTGATTAAATCCCATTAAAGAGCTTTTATTTGTCGGTCTGTTCGCTGTTTGTTTTCTTTTGCTTAGCTGTCAGTTTACAGGATCTATAAACCTCTTCACGATCCATGATTGTATGGACATCCAGTATTAAGAACCCCAATGAGTGATAGTTAGTGAAAAATAGTCCCAGAATGGGACTGATTAGAGTAATTTTCACAGCTGTATGTTTTATAATGGATTACATTCAGACGGGTGAGCCAGGTGGTTTCTAACCTGTAGATTGATTCTTCTTGTGTTGAACCACACATGGATTTTGTTTTAACAATGCTGTAACATAAAACAAAAACAAAAAAAACTCCTAATGAATCCTCCCTAGGCAGAGGATTTAGGAGGAAGAAAGAGAGCAAATAATAATGAATCTAAAAAAAATGCAGTGAGCAAAAAAATATGTATTGGAGAAAGATTTGGTTCTTTTCCGCCCATATTTCTAAGAAACCTCATCGGCTGAATAATTGGACACAATGAGCTCTGTATGAACAGATGTGTTCATTTGGCCATCTTTTTTTTCCCTCTCAGTGCCCCGCTTTGGTCTAGACAATGTTCATCTCTCTGAAACCCGGCCATTCATTCACTCTGATGGTAAACAAGTCCCTGCTGCAGATGATTGATGTCCGAAATGTCAGTGGAATTTAATGGAGATGGTTTCTCGAACTTGAAAAAAGGAAACATTAAGAAGATTACACCAAAGAAAGCCCATGTATCATTTTGGCAAATTTTTCTAGAAGAGAAAAAAACTGCAAGAATAAATTATTTTTGGTGCCAAATAAAAAATGCAACATTTACAAAGATAATGTAATTGCTTGTCTTGAGATATGGTTTGGGCTTCTCTACGAACTTGAATCAATGCCAAATGTTCTCTCTCTGCCTATCCTTCTCTTTCTTTCTCCATCTGTTTTCTTTTAAGCTAAACAAAAAAAAAAAACTTTTCAAGTTTTCTGAAAGAATTTTAGGGTTAAAGGGGTGATGAATTGAGAAATCAACTTTTCCTTGAGCTTTTAATATATAAAAGGTCATGATAATATAAGAATATCCTGTAAGTTTCAGAGCTGAAAACTTCCTTTTATAGACACCAGGCCCAGCAAACAGGTTGGGGATCTATGACGTCAAAAGGAAGGCAAGCACCGCCTCAGCAGAAGAATATCAACGCCTACTTCTTTACTGCCTGTTTAGCCCCGCCCACCAATTCTCGCATAGGCCTAATGTTAAACCATCGAGCTACAAAGCAATAAACATGCCGTTGAGGATTACAAAATATTGTGCAGTGACTGGGTTCAACAGTAATGCAACATGTAAGTAACATTCTAATGCTTGAAATGAATCATGTAGTCAGATGTTCTTTGTCTGTGTCAGTAAATCAAACCAGTGACTAAACACCAACTTGCGTTGTTTCTCTTAGTAGGATGAAAATAATCTGTTATTTAACAGTGATTAAATTCTATAAAGAAAGCGATCAAAGAAAGCTCCCTTTGCAATCGTTTGAGCAGCTGTCAATCATACAGGAGAGTTTATCAGTGACGTGTTTATCAGTGACTCCCGTTTTATTCAACGAACCTCTTAACTATATCACGTTTCCACTGTTAGTGAAGATGAAAGCATTCGTTAGTGTATAGAAACTGAGTTGCAATGACGAGATCGCTGCTTTCATGCGCTCAGCATGTGTGTGATCGGATACAATGATCATCACTGCAACCTTTCATGCCACAATCTTAATATAATGCCATAGATCTTAATATAATGCAACACTTTTCACAATTAGTTAACCATGAGAGCTGTAATTGTAAAAAGGAGCTAAAAGAGGGAGTAATACTATTTCAAATGCAAAGACGTTAACCAATCACAGCAGTGATTTTTTTACACTGAAGTCTCCCAGCGGACACGCCCCTTAGAGCAAAGGGCTAAAATCAGTGTAGGAAAAATGCCTTTTATTTATAAATTATGACAATTTTTGATGTAAAAAGCATTCTAACATTATAAGTACACCCCAGGAAACATCATAAAACAATAAAAAAAACGCAGTTCATGACCCCTTTAATTACTGGCTTTGAAAGACCCCTATAAATCAGCATCTGAGGTTGATAAATATTAGTCAATTTCTATTAGTTTTGAAGCCATCTATGAGCTAGTCTTGTGTAGTCAGACTTTTGTCTAACGACATAATTGGTCAAGGACCGCCCACATAGTAAGGAAGAGGCCGTCTGACTGACATGTTAAGTGACCAATCACAGTTATAACGTTTAAGGGCAGGTACATGTCGTTACAATAATCAACACTTTTACCTACATATGTGTACATATGCTGCAGATATTCCCTTCTCAGATAAAAGTATATATTTTCAAAAACATTATAAAATATGATTTATTGTACAGTACAAGTCTTTTGGCTATTCAAACAAAAGAAGAAACGAGCCCTTCAGTATGAAATATGCCAATGCACAACAGAAAACGGATCTCGTCAAATGATTTCAAGTGGGATTTAAAGATGCTCCACATTCTGACCCCTAAATTTCAAGATTTGGCCTAAAATTACCAACTGTTTGACAAATACTGCGATAAACACTTGTCTGGAAAGCCTCTACTTCTGCAATTATATGTCCCTGCCCAGCCTTTTAGCATGAGTGGAGGTATGTTTCTTCTCAGTAATTTGAGGAAGCCAAATGGCATGTGAGGGGTATAATTTTCCCTCGTTAAGTGGATCATTTTGATTCCTGCACAGATGCATATCCTTCAAGAGGACTTGAATGTCCATGAATATCAAAAAGCTCTCACTCCTCTCTCACTCTCTCTCTCCAGCCTAAGGAAGTATTGCATATTTATAGCAGCAAGGTCTGTCCTTGAGAAGAAACAATCAAACATGCACAGTCAACAGCAGTCGATGCCTGTGAGCTCTTGCTATTTCACTCATTGTTTCCTATGAAGAGAAATGATAAAACGTTTCATCATCTCAGTCTGATGAAAGAGCAGTGTCTGCTGCAGATGCTGTGATCTTGCATACGATTTACCACATACAAAAAAACAGCAATGAAGAGCATGTGATCAATTTTGTAGGGATGGTTTTGTTAAAGGGATATTCACCCAAAAATTTTTTGTCGTCATTAAATCACTCTCATGTCATTCACAACACTGTGTAGGGTTGTGAAGGAGAATTTTCTTCATGCAGTGGTTTTCTGTACAACAGTTCATTGTTTGAAACAAATAAACAAAAAAAACCTTAAAAGCAACATAAAATCGGTACATACTGACTCATGCACAATATTTTAAGTCATGCAGTAGCTTTGTAAAATTGCATGAAGGGAAGATTTTCAATGTATTGATATTTCATCTGTCACACAAAGCTATTGTAGGACTTAAAAGACTAGTGCTATGGAATAGGAATTACATGAGGGTGAATAAATGACAGCATTTTTATTTATTTTAGCTAATTTCATACATTGCCAAAAGTTTTGGGACGCCTGCCTTTACATGCACATGAATTTTAATGACATCCCATTCTTAATCTGTAGGGTTTAATGTGGAGTTTGCCCACCCTTTGCAGCTATAACAGCTTCAACTCTTCTGGGAAGGCTTTCCACAAAGTTTAGGAGTGTGTTTATGGGAATTTTTAATCATTCTTCTAGAAGCACATTGTGAGGTCAGGCACTGATGTTGGTCGAGAAGGCCTGGCTCGCAGTCTCCGCTCTAATTCATCCCAAAGGTGTTCTATCGGGCTGCAGGCCAGTCAAGTTCTCCACACCAAACTCGCTCATCCATGTCTTTATGGATCTTGCTTTATGCACTGGTGCACAGTCATGTTGGAACAGGAATGGCCATCCCCAAACTGTTCCCACAAAGTTGGGAGCATGAAATTGTCCAAAATGTCTTGGTATGCTGAAGGATTAAGCCTAAGGGGCCAAGTCCAACCCCTGAAAAACCCCACACCATAATCCCCCCTCCACCAAACTTTACACTTGGCACAATGCAGTCAGGCAAGTACCGTTCTCCTGGCAGACACCAAACCCAGACTCGTCCATCAGATTGCCAGACAGAGAAGTGTGATTTGTCACTCCAGAGAACACGTCTCCACTGCTCTAGAGTCCAGTGCATCCGGCACTTTGCATTGCACTTGGTGATGTAAGGCTTGGATGCAGCTGCTCGGCCATGGAAACCCATTCCATGAAGCTCTCTACGCACTGTTCTTGAGCTAATCTGAAGGCCACACAAAGATTGGAGGTCTGTAGCTATTGACTCTGCAGAAAGTTGGCGACTTCTGCGTACTGTGCGCCTCAGCATGCGCTGACCCCACTCTGATTTTACATGGCCTACCACTTTATGGCTGAGTTGCTGTTGTTCTCAATTGCTTCCACTTTGTTATAATACCACTAACAGTTGACTGTGGAATATTTAGCAGTGAGGAAATTTCACGAATGGACTTATGCACAGGTGGCAACCTATCACGGTACCACGCTTGAATTCACTGAGCTCCTGAGAGCGACCCATTCTTTCACAAATATTTGTAGAAGCAGTCAGCATGCCTAGGTGCTTGATTTTATACACCTATTGCTTTGGAAGTGATTTGAACACCTGCATTTCAATGATTTAGAGGGTTGTCCCAATACTTTTGGCAATATAGTGTGTGTATATATATCAACCCTGCTTAGCTTCACTACACAGACACACAGACACACACACACACACACATACACACACACACACACACATATATACTGAAGCTATAGGTTGAGCCTGATTAGTACCTGGATTGGAGACCTCCTGGGAAAACAATGTAGCTGTTTCAATAGGTGTTAGTGAGGCCAGCTCACCCTGTGGTCTGTGTGGGTCCTAATACCAGAGTATAGCGACGTCTATAGGATGAGACGTTAAACCGAGGTCATTAAAAATCCCATGGCACTTCTCGTAAAAGAGTAGGGGTGTAACCCCGGTGTCCTGGCCACATTCCCTCTATTGGCCCTTATCAATCATGGCCTCCTAATAATCCCCATCAACTGAAATGGCTCAATCACACTCTCTCTCTGTGGTGAGCGCACTGGTGCCATTGTACTGTGGCTGCGGTTGCATCATTCAAGTGAAACCATAGGTACTCCTCTCAGAAAGCGTACAAATAAAGATACTTTTAGATGTTTAATTGCTATTTTGAGCATTGGGATCGCTAGATGAGGGCGTAGCAAACTCATTTTTGTCAACCTCAAATTCGACCAAAACATTTTTCCACTTGTTTTGGCTGTAGCTCGTAATTAGCCCGTGCACATTCCAACTCATTCATCATCACTCAGCACGAGTCACATATATGCTAGTAGCATATACGCTGAGTTTCAATTAATTTTTGTGACACGATCCACAAACTTCACTTAAAGGAAACTGGGATGGCAAAAGGCTTCATCCTGTTTGTTTCCTTTATTTTACAAAAGCACAAATAAAAATAAACCCTTTACAGTTTTGATATATCTTATTATCTGTATGACCATAAATGACAGTGTATTTTAAGTTTGTTTTAAGATTGTTTCCGCCATTATAATGCGACATGCGAGCATTGTGCTGATTTGTGTCGTGGAAGTCTCACTACTACAGTCCAGTGATGAATGCGTGTCCTGGAAATGGGAAACCTCAGGTGCCGCTTCATTCGCTGTCTCTTCATGGAAAGATGGCACTTTTTATTCCTTCTCGATCATCTTTCCATGATTTCTTGGAAAAGCATAATATTGAACTTTGTGCATACGCCATTGTCACCGCATGTTAATGAACTCTCACATGCAAAGAAAATGACAGCGTAGGCTTAGCACATCATCCAGATGTGCCAATCATCGGAGCTAGGCAGAAAATCTACAGGAGTGCCAAAACTAATCTCTTTACAAGTTTTATTTTTCATTATTCTATTTATTTTGTACTCTTATAACACAAGCGATGCTTTTCAGTTTTGTAGCTGATTGTGACCAAATACCTTTTGTTTTTTATTAGCACTACAAAAAAATATGACCTATGCAAGAGTGCATTCTGTTTACTGCTTAGTGTTTAATACACTAAAGGAGGCTGTACTGTACCAACTACCTTAGGGAACTTAGGGAGGACTAAATGCCTCTATTTGGAACAAACTGTAATTTGCACTACTGTCTGTTAAAAAAACCTATTATCTGTTGCTTTTTCCTTTTGTACCGAATTCATATCGAACCATATATATATATATATATATATATATATATATATATATATATATATATATATATATATATATATATATATATATATATATATATATATATATATATATATATATATATATATATATTAGTTTGAGCAAGCCATGCCTGAATATTTATATACATATTCAAAATGAAAAGACAAAATATAAAGGATATATTATCCTAGAGGGCTTTTATTTGGTTTTGTCTTCATATAATGGTGCTCAAACAAATGAAACGGTGAATAGGCGATGGGCCCAATCAAACATCACAGCTCACAAACCGAAGCTCCTTAGAGAAATTACTGGGAATCTGAGCATAGCCGAGAACAATGTGATTTCAGGAATACATTACCATACTGAATAAAAATAAAGTCTTTTTTTAGTTTTACAAGAATACATTTTACTTTTAGGCTGGTAAAAAGCTATATTAGGCATTTGTTTGCCCTTCAATCCAGATTGTTCCTTGCTTTGCTTTTCCCCTCAGCGTTTGTTTGTTTGTAGAGATTCTGGCGGGGTGCATCTGCATAGAGCCATTTTCAGATAAGATCACAACAGGAAGGCGCGCACGAACACAGGGCAGAATAACTTGATGGGGTCGGCTCAACAGTGGACGGACTTAGCTCCATGATTAACCTTGGAAGGCAAGAGCGTAGATGAAAATTATTTAACATCCGACAGGGCCTCGTCCTTTCCAGGAAAAAAAGAAAACATCTGTGCCCTTAGTAAACGCTAGGCTTTTCTTTGAGATGAATGGCTGCCCATTCAGTCATATAGAGCATTCATTTGTCTGGCAAAGAGGTAGGCTTTGGCAGTTTCTCACAGTGAGTATTAAAATAGTCACAGTGTATAATTAACTCTGCCTTATTTTCTCAGGGTTTCAAAATAATGACTAGATAAAATGGCAAAGAAAAAACGTATAGGTGATGCTGCATGGATGTCCTGTCATTCCATCAAAAAAAGAGCTTGCAGCTTCAGTTTGTTGTGCAGATATCAGTAGCAAATTGCTTTATAAAATGTAGAGCTAGTTTCGAAATGATGTCAGATATCAATCGCAATCATATGGTTATGTTGTCCGGGAAAATTAAAACAAGTGTTGTGAGGAATGTGACAAAAATTGCAAATGTTGCCATCTGTGTTAGTATACTTTGTTGTTTGCAAATAACATTAGATTTCTAATCTTGTGCATTATGTTCACTACACAACAAAATATTACAGTAATGATGTATTACACAGCTGGAACTTCATTCACTTTTAAGCATTAGCAGCTACGTTAATTTCCGGTTTGGTGCCTACTTTAACAGTCGTCAGCTGTTTCATGCACTTGAGTAAGAAATCTGCACTTGATTGATAGATTTTATATTTACACGTTTGTCAGACACATTCCTCCAAAATGATCCTGGGGACATATTTACAAAGAATTTTATCTTACTACTAGGAGTCCTCCTAAGAGTTCCTAGCAAGAAGTTTCAGCTTAATAACTTAATAAGAGCAAGTATTACTAAAGAACTCAGAGTAAGGTAGGGTTGATCGCATTGCTATGGATGATTGTCACTTTTTATGAGCGCACATTTAAGTTGCATACAGATTTTATACAGCCCCTGGTTTGTTTGCAGGCCTCTTAAACTGGTTAGGTTGGTCTGGTTTGCTGGTTTTAGTGGAATTTTGCTTTTCCACTGGTCATTCTGGGGGACCAGATTAAACAGTGAAGACCAGCAAACCATCTTAGGCTGGTTGAAGATGTCAGCATGGGCAGATTACAAATCCTAGGTTTCAGGAAGACTTTACATGGTTATTCCAAGGTCATCTGGTGTTTTTAGCACTGGTCACTTGCGTAGGCAAAATGTTGATGAAATAGATTTTATCGCAAAAGGAATCAATTAAATAGCTGCTTCTTGTAATTTGCTTTATTCTTAGTAACTGTCTCAGCTGTCTTTGCCTATTAAGGGTTTAATTCAATACAGTGAGACAATTAGCCAGACCTTCAAAATTAATCCACAACATCTGAAGTCTTGAAATTGGGTTATAATAATAAGCAAAACAAACAACACATTTTGCAGCAGAAAATGCTCAAATCTTTTGTAAGCAAGGGTGAGCTTATGACTTTAGTGCCTTTTGTAACCGTAACAAATTTCACTGAATTGTGAACCACAATGCTCGTTGTACTCTGTTTACTGCCTTAAATCATGTGCTAATTCTCTGATTCAAAGTGATGATTCTCTTGGAATGACCTGGATCTTTAACCGCCCCAGTTTAGAAAAGCTCACCCTGTAAACCACAGAAATATGACCCGGATTATACTATTGCAAAAATCTTTTGGGTAATGCTTGGAACCACTAGGAAATTGATGCTGGTGTAAGATGGTCTTTGCAGTAGGGCACCTAACTAGCAAACTGACCTGAAAAAGTCAGCAAGATGGAGAGAAGTGCAATGCGCATTAAGTGTTTGGAGCTCCCACTAATTCTGTGATAGTGTTTGTTGCAGTGTAGATCTCTTTTGGCTGCCTCTCAATAGAATTACAACATGTTAGCTTCACAGAGAGAGCTATTGGCAGGCCAGCATATGTTAAACGCAAAGCATATGTTTTTATTTTCTTCTTGTTAAAACGGAGTACTGGTTTGTTAGATGTCTGCTTAGCAGTACACCCCTTTTAAGCACATGCCTTTGGGCCAAAAAAAAACAAACCAGAACTTATGAGTCAGACATAAGCATTATAAATATCACTCACTTGTGGAGATTATTTTATGGAGATTTTGTCTCCATGGAGGACATGCTGTGTTATGAGTAATCAAATGTAGGAGATGATAGAATTTATCATGCCAACCACCAATCAGAGCCATGTAACTATGGCAACTTGTGTGACATGTCATTTGTTTGTTCTGCATGCTCTAGGTTTTTGGATCTCCTGCACAGCAGCATTTACTTCCTGCCCTGAGTGTACACAACCTAGAAAGTGTGACCCGTTCTCTGACCAGACTAAAATGGTACCAGATTAGATTGTGTTTCCTCCGTCTGTCTGACTCCTCTTCCAGGAATAGCTCTGTTAGCATAAAGCACAGCAGGTTTGTACTTCTCCTCAGGTACACTCCCCAAGGATGACATTAACCTCCAGTTTCTCTTGTTTGTTAGCCTACAGCCACAGTTCAGCTCATGACAGAGTATTACTGGTGGTTAGCGATGTCTATGGCCATGGCCTAAGGAGGTCTGTAACACCTGGAGAAAGCCATCCTTTAGCATTACCATTCATCTCAAAGGCAGCTGCTCGGATGGCGCAAGATCCCCCGGAAGTATGCAATTTGAAATCTGACATGATCTTTTAGTTCATTCTTTTATTATTCCATTTATTATCAAAATTGTATGTAATTTTTATTTATTCCAGGAAATTGTAAAAATATTTTGTCCCGTCCTGTGCTCACTTATTACCGGTAAATCGGTAAAGTAAAGTGCCCCTATTATGGTTTTTCATGCAGTGTGTAATATAGCTGTTTGTGAAATGAAAACGTTCTGTAAAGTTGTCTCCCAAAAGAAAGAATCGAATCTGAACCGCCTAAACGAGCCATCTGTACTTCGAATCTCTCTGTGTGACGTCACTAGAAAAGACATTTGCATAATGCCCGCCTCTGCAAACAACTTGACAAGCTTCTCAAATCTCAGAGTTTGCGGGATTCGTAAAACGCTTGCTCTTGAAAGATGGGTCAGTACTCAGTTTATTTGGACTAGCTTGCTCCTCAGAATCACAATGTATATATTTTCTAGCGGGTGTTCAAAATACGCAGTTTTGTGTTTTATATTGTGTACGTTTCTGGCTAACTGGCTAACTCACGTTATTACTGGCCTACTGAAATATTTCTGCTAATCAGATGTGGGCCTCTATTACCTAAAACTGTGTATATTAATGTAGATTGTCTGTCGTTTTCACTACTTTTGAGTAAAGATAGAACAAGATTTGTTTTACAAACGTTTGTTACATCAGTCATTGACGTTAGTCCTTTGGCTAACGTATGCACTGTTATTGATAAAGTTCCTGCATGTGTACCGCAATAAATTAGAAATATGCACATCGGTTTGTTAATGGACATACTCTTGTTAATGCTGATGGTGAGGAATTACAGTTGCAACATCTCATAATGTACCTCAACTGAGTAGCGCATCACTGAGAAACGACCAGCTCAAGTCGTCCTTGCGATGGAGGTTCGGGTTGAATAACTAGTTTGTCCAATGTTTCATCATCAGAGTCTCACTCGGTCTGATATGGTAAAATCGACGCCATCGTTACGGTCTTTACACTGTGTACAATTGCTGATGACTGAGGAAGCCTCCGGAACTGAAGTTCAGTTATGGTAATGGACGTTTAGCTCTGTAAGCGATAGACCAATTGTAACAGACTGGGCCGTCTGGCCAATCAGAGCAGAGCAGACTCGCGGAAAAGAGGGATTTAGAGAGACTGAGTCGAGTCGTTTGAGAATCATTGAAAAATGTGGTGATATGCAATGTGTATTATGAGAAAATGAAAGTGTTTTTTGACAATACAATCGGCAGAAGTAAAAAGATAACATTTGGCTATGAACGAACTACACCTTGGTCGCATAGCTTCAACATCACCACCATTAAGCTTCCGGCAACTCTTTTAGGAGTTGTACGTTTGAGTTAAAACAGTTTGCAAGTGTAAGCACAAGTATAATCACAACAATAATTAATTAGATATTTTTAAATAGAGTGCAGCAATTAAAATTTTTTTAGAACCTCTAGTAAATTGAGTGTTATTTTGGTTAGTTGTCTATTCAGAATTGTTGGAGAATTGTGATCTCTATTTTTTAAAAAAAAGATTCTTAATTTATCCAGAATCGTGCAGTTCTAGTCTGTAAGCAGCTTCGTGGTTATTTTCTTTTTGTTAAAAGCTTGTAGTGTAACTAACTACTTAACAGTATTTGTCTAGTTTACAGTATAAATATCTAAAAATTCTTAAATCAAGATACATCTACTTGAGAAGCAATATGACAATTTATATTAAGTCTTGTTTACTTAAAAAAATATCTGCCAGTCGGTAAGAAAAAAAAGTTTCCCTTTGAATTAAGTTTATTTTTCTGACCCCATTAGTAACTCCATTTTGACAAATTTGTAAATGAAATGAGTAACACACACACACACACACACACACACGCACGCACACAAATCTGAGTAAGAACATTTTTGCAGTGTATATTATGAGTGAAACTGTAGCGTATCTGGCTACAATAGCTTCCCCAACAGTGATAAAGACACAGACAAAACCAAAGGAAATGAGCTTTAGAACCTTTGTTTATAAAGAACACAGCATTTAAAGGTGCTCTTGATCTCATTCAGTATTCTCCTTGAGATGTCATGATTTCAGCTTATCTTCACCACAATCTCATTGCTCTCCGACTTGCCATTGCTATGCATGAGTCCCCTTTTCACTGGGGTCCTTCAGGCCACTTTACCTGCAGATAAATGCTGTCCCCATATCAGCAAAGGGCATTGTCAGGACCTCTACATACCGCAGCCGATGTTGTTAAATTAATGGAGAATGGGGTGCTTCCTTCACTCGTTTGTGTGCTGTATATTAAGTCTGTCATGTCATGAAGCAAATATTTATCTGTGACCTCATCATTTGTTCAATATTGTCCTGACATTAGGCGTAGAGTTGCTTGACAGCTCTGGATGTGCTTTGGCCATAGTGTTGCACTGATAAGGTAATGTTTAATGCAGAATAGAGAGCCTCAGAGAGATCAGACCTGTCAAGTGTCTTTATCTCTTTTTGTAAGCGTTTTCCGTGTCCACTGTGTATGGAATTCCAAAGCAGGATATTAGAATAAACCACATGCAGGCCTAGTTGATGGCGTTCCATGACAATGAACACATACAGGGAGTTAAATAAATATGTCTGAGCGGTGGACTGAAAGGGGAATTATTCATTGGACGATGGTGTTTAGCTACAAGATGAAGCTGTTGCGATTTGTGCTACTACGTTTGTTGTCCTGGCATGTTATGTATAAATACCATCGTTGTCAGGTGATGTTTTGCAATTAATTTTATACTTTTTAAATTTTTTTTTAAATTTTTTTTTTTACCACATTTAGTTAATTTTAAGTAAAGAAACAAAATAAAGTTTGTATTTATTGGGTCTGGCAATTGTTATTGTTATACTATATTGCCAAAATTTTTGGGACATCTGCCTTTACATGCACATGAAATTTAATGACATCCCATTCTTAATCCGTAGGGTTTAATATGGAGTTTGCCCACCCTTGGCAGCTATAACAGCTTCAACTCTTCTGGGAAGGCTTTCCACAAGGTTTAGGAGTGTGTTTATGGGAATTTTTGACCATTCTTCTAGAAGCGCATTTGTGAGGTCAGGCACTGATGTTGGATGAGAAGGCCTGGCTCACAGTCTCCGTTCTAATTCATCCCAAAGGTGTTCTATCGGGTTGAGGTCAGGAACCGCCAAACCCAGACTTGTCCATCGGATTGCCAGACAGAGAAGCGTGATTCGTCACTCCAGAGAACACGTCTCAGCATGCCTAAGTGCTTGATTTTATACACCTTTGGCCATGGAAGTGATTTGAACACCTGAATTCAATGATTTGGAGGGGTGTCCCAATACTTTTGGCAATATAGTGTATAGAAACAGAGCTTGATTTATCTTCATTAGCGTTAATAATTAAATTTTAACATGTACCATGATGTACATGATGCATGTTTTTTTGGTTAAAAATGCCGTCTAGAGTCGATTTCCATTCCTTTTACATTTAAGCATTTGTCAGATACTTTTATCCAAAGTAACATACATTGCATTCAATTGTATTCAATTTATCAGTTCATGCATTCACTGGGAATCCAACCCATGACATTGGCATTGCTAACACCATTCTATACTGTTTAAGCTACAGGATTGCATTATATCCATAAATTGATTAATGCAGAACCAAATGCCAATAAAAATTAAAATAAAAAGTTCTAAATATAAATGCTTAATGCTGTTAATTTGTGTTAAGTTTGACCACCTAAAATACTGACAAATGCATAGGGGACAGTATATTAATTTATCCATTTTAACTATTTATTTAATAGCGCTGTAAATTGATACATTTAATAGAAATGAATTGATATGCAGAGTAATTCATTTGAGTAACTGCATACATAAATATTTGCTGAGAGAGCAGAAAGCACCTATAAAAAGATAATTTAAAGATATTGCATTATTGTGGAAGATAAAAAAATTGAAGCCAAGTTGAATATGAATAAAAATATGCCTATGACTGGCCCACAGCAAACCATTTTGCAACTGAATGTCAGTCTGTCCAAAAGGGCTGTTCACACACTAGTCTCACTTTCCAGCTGTGCTGTTTTTTGTTTAACATCAATTATGATAAATGTCCTGCCAATAATTCTGTAGGTCTTTGTCGCAATATGAACTTAGTCATTTTTTAAGATGGTGTATCAAATGTTTTAAAAATGTGAGACTGACACTTTCCATGCTGTTGCTTTTTCTGAATGCAAGAATGTGTGATTTAGTTGTGTGATGTGTGGCAGCATAGGAGTCTTAAAGGTACAATATGAAACCACTTTTTTGTTCAAAATTAACAAGGAATCTATCATCAATCCTTCTTCCAAAATGTGTTCTTGTCTTACCCTGATTCATATTGGTAAGCCTATTAGTGTTTATATTTTAGACCTGTCGGGTTGGTTTTCGAAGGAAATTGCTTACATGCGTCGCTCACCTATGCATGTCTCTTCTTATCTGTAAATAGAGAAAAGTTTCTTGTATGGTGTATGAGTGGCATAGGTTAGTTGTCACAACGAGTTTGACATGGAGCATGCTAAATCTCGAACCTCTGGGGAATCACACATTTTAAATAAAATCCTAACAGAGGAGAGTCTGTTGGCAAAAAGAGAATGCGACAGAGCTCATAATAAATGAGAATCAACATTGGCTTGACTCTGAAGAGAACTGAGGGATTTGAAATGTTGTAAAAGTGACGTGGAGATGCCGTTTTTATTACTCAACAGGTGAGCAAGGTATTTTATTGAACAGAAAAAATTCCCATATGTAGCTCTCTAACAGAGTTCATCATGAAGCATTATCTATTGTGAAGGGACATTTCATTATGGTTGTTGTAGCGCTGTGCTGGAATTTATTTTCAAGGAAGTAACGGTAACACTTTAGAATAATGGTCCGTCATTAATAAGTAACTATGCAGGAAGTAATGCAGGACTAATGAGTAGTAATACATAAACACTTCAGCTACTGCTGTTAACTAATAAGGAAACAAGCTGAACTAATCAGTAAGTAATATCGAATTTAGGACTAAGATAATTCCTTATTAGGTAATCAATAATTACTGAATGAGATTGGTATCACTAAGAACTAATAAGTAACTATGACAAATGATAAAGAATTACTAAGTAATTACTAATCACAAAGTTAGCGTGTCTGAGATGTGAGCAATTGTCTTTTTTTACTCTTACCGTGGTCATAAAATGCATCACTAATTACTCAAGCGTTACCTAGTCACTCTGCAGGAACTACTAGTGATCTGGACCATTATTTTAAAGTGAAAAAAAGTTTTTTTTCACTTTAAAATAATGGTCCAGATCACTATTAGTTCCTGCAGAGTGACTAGGTAACACTTGAGTAATTAATGAGGCATTTTATGACTATATTCAGAGTAAAAAAGATGGCTGATTATGTCTCAGACACACAATAATGTTCTTTATAATTTGTCAGTTAGTTAATAGTTATTAATGAGGCTAATCTCATTCAGTAATTATTGATTACTTAAGGAAATATCTCCTAAATTTGATATTACTTACTGATTAGTTAAGCACCACCAGCATTTTTGATCTTTTTCACAAAAATGTCATGGCCCCCAGAATATTTTGTTGTATAATTATCTGAACATGCATATATCAAAAGAAAGAACAGACCATCTACTTTTAAACAAAGAAAAAAAAAAACCTGAATATGGGTAAGTTTCATAAAAAAAAAAAAAAAAAAACATTTTGAGCAAAAGGCAGAGAAAATCACGTTTTTGATGATCAAAACATAGATGGAGTAAATTGAGTCCATCAACACCCCTAATGCTTATAGCTCGTCCTGGGTTGACATTTCATTCAGTAACATTAGGCATTTTTGATGTATATGCTGTTTAATGTTGGTGATTGCATTATTTTACATATGCATATGATTACATAAGATATCGCTTGTTTCTGCTTCTTCTTCGCCTGTGTTTTGATCTGGAGATTCTGGAAAATTCTATGTTTGGCGGGGAAAGAGTTAATGGGTATAGTTACAGTAACGTCTTTAGCTAGTCAGCTTGAGATCCTTTCCGTGAAAACTGGTTATATCTCTTAAGCCTAGTAGTGAACGTTTTATGAGCAGTAGGATAACCATATTCATCCGCACAGTCACACAGAGCCGAAGCACAACCAAAACAATGTTCTTCCGCAAAAATGCATGTAGTTTTGTTTTTTAACCACTTGAGGGCCAAAAGTTATGGTGCACATTTTATCTTTTTTATATAGTTTATTTTAAATAATTCCACTAAATCAATGCATTGCATTTTGGTAATATTTAAGTGTATGATTGTGGTATATTTGTGTCTATTTTTATATGGATGCTTACAGATAAGCTAATCTGCATTGTTGTGCTATGTGTGCATGCAGGAGTACATGCATAGGGCACTAATAAGGTAAGGCATATATTCATCTTTAAATATTTATCTCTGCACATTTAGGAGAATATGTCCTACAGGTCTCAACAAACATCAGCTTCATTGAAATAATAAATGACTGAACGAAAGCAGAAGGGCTGAGATGCCCTGCAGGATCTGACACACGTAAAAGAGAAATGGCTTTTTTAAAATAAGCACAACATTTGCCTTTATTAGATATCATGGCCATCCATTCTCCTGGCATCTGCACTCACTGAGACCACAGCCTTGGCTATAGATGAAGCAGGGAGTGAGATTTAGTTATTCCATCAACTCTGCAGGCCTGCCATGCCATGTGTGGCTGGCACTTAGCGCCCATGCTGCAGTCTCCCAGTGGTCTGCTTTGCTTTATTGAGAAGGGGCGGCAGAGATCAGTGCAGACACTGCTGCCGTGAGTGCAGCCAGGTGCTCAGAGCTCGGGGCACAGCTTGGGGTAGGATGGCGCCAACCTGGTTCAATTCATCATGCACTCCAATAATGGAGGCAGAATGGGCGCTGTGGTGAAATGGAGGACCTAACTGATGTCAGTGCCAGTGATAGAGCTAACTTATGTGCCATTGATTGGATCTTGTTTAGGAGGAGTTACACTGCTTGCTGATGATGCTGTAAATCTCCCTGCTGCCTCACACGATAAAGCAGCAATTGATAGTAGAAGATGAGTTAGTGATGTATTGTGTACATTTTTGTGATATTTATCAGATCTCTATATATACTATTTGCCTGTGTTTACTGTTTTCTGTGAAATAAATTATTTTATTGAGCAAGGACGCATTAGCCAAAAGTGATATCGTCATCAAAAGTCTACACTAAGACATCTCTATTCATCGAAGAGTCCTGAAAAATGTTTCCACAAAAATATTGTTTTCATATGATAATAAGACATGTTTCTTGAGCACTAAATTAGCATTTTATGGTGTGATTTCTGAAGGATCATGTGACACTGAAGACTGAAGTAATGATTCTGATATTAAAATGTTATTTTGATTTGTAATATGTCACTATATTACTGTTTTTATTTTATTTTTTTATTATATCAAATTAATGATATAAAAAACATAAAACACAAACACAAAAACATAAAAAAAACATCTTACTGATAGCCCAAACCTTTGAGTGGTACAGTATATTTTTCTTTGACTGTTTATGTAATCTCAGATGGATAGTGTCCAAGGTAGTCCATTCCTTTTGCTGTAGGACTCCTTGTTCATATCTCACTGGATTATTGCAATATTTAAAAAATGAATGTTTGGAAATCTAAATTGATATTTCTTCCTGGCACACTAAAGTAAAAGAATAAACAGCCATTATGAAATACTTATGAAATGCAGTACTTTGTCTGTACAGGATGTTAAATCCAGTCTTTCAACTATGACGTTGTAAAGACGATAGAGCCTGTATTTTTTGCGTTGTGTACAAGGATACCAAAAACTAAAAATATACCCTCTGGAATTATGCATAACTAGAAGTTCATCCGTCTAGTAGTCTCACAGGAACAATTAATACTTTAGTAAGTTTGTGTGGAGGAATTTATTTTAGCACTTTAACAAAAATACAAGCTGCACATTTTTGCTTTTTAAAGCCTCTGTAATGCTTTTACTGTAAATGCAGTTTTTTTTGGTCTTAAACTGAGGGAGGAGGTGAAATTGTCCATGGCAATCGAACCGCATGCCACAGATACTGTCAACAGAGCTTAACTTGTTTTGAACCCAGTACATTAAGTACAGTTGGAAGCTACAGTATGCTGTATTTTTGTCTAATTACAGGGATGCAAACACCGCGCTTTTCGACGCCTCACGCTTTTTTCACATCAGTTTGGGTGACTTCAATCAAATCAAATCACTTTATTGTATACCTGAGAGGGTCTGATTAGGTCTGATTATAATTTCATCAACAGTAATTCTGGATTGCCTTCACCAAACAAGTAAATAGCAAATAAGCAAATCAGAACACTGCTCGCCAAAACAGCAGTATGCGCGCAGGCGTGAACCACTACTGTTTCTTCTTGCTGTGTATCTTTTACTGTCTATGGTATCTGCCACTTCAACAAATTTCTCCCCGAGACCAGAGTTCGGCGCCACGACCTTCCTGTCTTACTGGCAACTGGTGAGATCACTAGAGTTAAGGATATTTTTGGTTTATAATATTATATACAGGGTTTTTGCTGCATAGAGAATTATGAGGCGGCCACCACCGTCAAATTTCTTGCCGCCTCCGTCAGTCGACAAAACTCAGGCAGGCAGTCACATGATCAGATTAGGCTTGTCGTGATAATTAAATAATCATCAGAAATATATATCGTCACATGATCCTCTTCAGCAATCATTCTTATATTATGATTTGCTGGTACAAAGTCATCTAAAGCCATTCCATAGCTGAATGTGAAGGACAGAATGTAAAGTTCACGGAAACTCATCTTCCCTCCACTGCGTCTGTCAATCATTCTCCGTTCAGCATAACGCATCGCGTTCGGTTACGACAGTCAGCAGCACTCTCTCCTAGATGATATATTCCCATTATAATACTTGATATGTAGATAAACGGCTGTGGATTTGCATAAAACGGCTGTGGATTTTGCTAGCTGTTTCTGAGCGATGTTGTACTCACTATCAGGTGACAACACAAGGACTATTAATTAGCATCACACGCACAAGGATTTTAAAACTGTGAAGAAACAAATGATCAGTAAACCGTTGGATTAGCCTGGATGCCAGCCGAACTTAGCCCCGCCCACAACATTTGAGGTCGGGCAGTTCGGTCTGGACTTGATCCGTTGTGGAGCAACTATGCCCGAACAGAAGCTGTTCAGACCAATCAAATTGTCAGGGCGGGCTTTATACGATGATGGACAGATGATAAACGGTAACGTAAGCATTCACGTCACCAAAGAGCGCTTGAGTTGAATTCGTTCTAACCCTAAACGGAGAACTTGTTCGTATATGCATTCACCTTTACTAGTTCTCTCAAAAATGATGATCGTGTTGGTAAGTACTCCGTGTATCCTTAAATTATTTTTACAACACCAGCAAAGATCGTTTACACTCATCATCTTCTTCCAGCATGTGTGCAGTTGAGATCTGTTGACAACTATGCATTAGTGATGTGTCGTTCATGAATGATTCGTTCTTTATGAACTAATCTTAAATATGACTCGGGAACAACGAGATGTCTCAGGAACAACGAGATGTCTCGGAGAGCGATTCATTCATTTTGTTGACCGTGCATGCTCTACATGCCATCAGTTCTGTACAGGATCTTCTGCATTCAGCCTATGGGGCTGTGAGTTGGTGAACGAATGACTCGAACCCAAAGACTTTGAGTTGACAAAGAGTTGAACCAATCAATTCTGTTTTCGGGACTGCACGTATTGCATATGGGGCTGTCACGACCCAGATCAGACACTGATGACGGAACTGTGGTGGAAAAATGTAATCACATAGGAAGATTAATTATTTAGACATATGTTTGAGATCATACAGGAGCTAACATGTGTTTCTGCCATGCGGGACACCTTATTTGAGGGCTCTCCTGTACCAAAGGTGTCGGGCAGAACTAATTCTAATTCTGTGCTGTGTTTTCTTTCTTTTACCATGTGTGGAAAACTACTGAGAAGGATTGTTTACACATTGGGCGTATAAGAGATTGTGGCTTCTGTTATGTCTTCAGTTAGCACTCTGCAGACATTCAGGATGGCTGTATGACTGTGACTCTTTTCTTGCAAGAAAATAAATCTTTATAAAGACAATTGGCTAAGGTTTGTCGGTAACGCTTTAGATTACAGCCCGGAAAGTACTGCGTAAGTTAAAAGAATTTACAGCGTAACTTTCGGTAATTATAGTGTAACTATAAAGTAAGTATGTGTAGTTATAAGGGAACAATATGTCATATTTGGGGAATAAAGGGGAAACTATCAGGAAAATTAACAAATTATTTATACTGTAAGTATTTTTTAATTAAGGTTAAAGTAAGTATGAATCTGCGGGCTGTAAATTAAAGTGGTGTTTGTTCCCCTCTTGTTTCATGTAGTTACAGGGTAAGTATGAATCTGCGGGCTGTAAATTAAAGTGGTGTTTGTTCCCCTCTTGTTTCATGTAGTTACAGGGTAAGTACAATAAAAAACACGTACAAAATCTGATATCACTCGAAAAACTGATATTTCTTTGAAAAACAACTTTCAAAACAGATTTACGACACTTCTTACGACACACTATTAATTTTGTTTAAATAAACTTTTCATTTCAAACGTTACAATAACGTCCTGACAGAAAGAGGCACGTTTTGTCCCTTTTTTTGTTTCTCTTGCTTGGCTCCTCTTGTTCCTCATGGCATGAGGGTAAAAGACGAGTAAATGGTGAGGACATTTCTGGGTGTACTGTATTTTCTTTAAATACATAATACAGAATAGCTGGAGACATGGGATTCCTTCTTAAGATTCATCTGTGGCAAGAATGAAAAAGAAGAGGAACAAGAGGAGCATGAAGCCAAGCAAGAGAAACAGATAAGAAATCTGTTTTGAAAGTTGTTTTTCAAATAAAGATTTACGAGTGATATCAGATTGCGTATGTGTTTTATTGTACTTACCCTGTAACTACATGAAACAAGAGGGGAACAAACACCACTTTAATTTACAGCCCGCAGATTCAAACTTACCCTGTAACTACACAGATAATTACCCCTTAATTAAAAAATACTTACAGTATAAATGATTAGTTAATTTTCCTGATAGTTACCTCTTTACTCCCCAAATATTACATATTGTTCCCTTATACCTACACATACATACTTTATAGTTACACTATAATTACCGAAAGTTACGCAGTAAATATGCTTTACTTACGCAGTACTTTCCGGGCTGTAATCTAAAGCGTTACTGGTTTGTCTGCCACAACAGAACTAACGACTCAAACCCGAAGACACGAGAGCTGTACTAATCTTTCCAGGGAACAGACGTGATTAAATGTGAAGTGACAAAAGAAAGAACGACTGGGATTCGGAGGTGAGGTTAACTAACAGACTGCATAGACTGAAGACCCAGCTAAGCAATTAATGATCATTTCTTTCTTAAAGTTTGGCCTTGGCTGCATTAGCTTATAATTTGTTTTTTATTCCAAATGTGATCAATGTTTGCATAAGAACTAGATGTGTTGGGGAATTTAACATGTGGCATTTTAATTATATTCTGCTGAAATGAACGAAATGACTTGGAAAAAAGATTTGTTCATTTTGCTGAACGAGATTCAAAGATCCGAGTCCGTAAAATGATCCGAACTTCCCACTACTACTATGCGTCGCTCAGCATACATCACTTACTCCGTTGCTCTGATTGGTTGTAGGTCTATCCAATTGAGTGCATTTTCTTTTCTGGTTCTGTTTAAACACGCCCCATAATCACAGCCCAATGGAGCAGTATCAGACTCATTTTCTGACTAGAATTGAGTATGACGACATCAGGCTACCGTTGGACAGATATACATTATAGACTAGGATTTGTGCGCGCAACATCTCTTCTTTTTGTGCCGTGAACTTTTCAATGCGCACTAGCGCAGCACTGCGCACTCTGACTCCATGTTGCTTTAAGCGCATCATTCTGTTTTGAAGCATTTCATATTATGGTTTTGTGCACTGAAAGATTATTAAAAGCCTCTCTTGTACTTCTCTCGTATCTATCATATCTTTGTTGCCCCTGCACATTACGTTTACAATAAACATCTTGTAATTTTATATTATATATATATATATATAATTATTATTATTATTTACATTCATATATAGCAATGAAAAAGTGCTAGATAATGTTTTTTTGGAATAAAAATTGAAATGGAATATTCCAAATTAGTGTCGGTGTATTTTGATTTTCAGAATTTCATTTTACTCTGTGTGCCTATAGGGGTGGGCCGGGGATGGCAGGGGTTGGTGGCAATGTAAGTATCTGGATATTTGTCACGGGGCGAGAGCTTCGATTATCTCTCTCTTTTTTGACTATACGTGTGTTTGCATCCCTGTAATTAGTTTGCAATACACATTTGCTCCATTAGCATGGGAAACCCTAAAGCGATTCAAATATGGTTGCCCATGATTGCTTCACCCATCTTGTTAGCAACCCAAATTATATCTCTGGCAATGTCAAAAGCGCCTTTTATATAATAAGAACAGATGTTTATAAAATGTCTAAATTAGAGTACCTCAAAGGTATTATTATCTTAAGTGGGTTTGGAAATTTATGTATTGAAATTAAGCTGACATTACTTTTCATGATGAAAAGTGGTGGGAACCATGCAAGCTACAGCCAGCTACAATCAGTTCTTTTTACCCTAAAAAGCGGGAAGTCTTGTTTCTTTTTGTAAAACACAAAGGCAACCAAGAGGTTGTGCAATTAACATGATTTAAAGGTGCGACTGTTTCCTTGCTGACAACTGAATATAGCTGCCAATGTGACCTGAAACTTAATACCTTAAAGCAGGGAACATTTATTTTCCCAAGCACTGTAAAACTGTACCAAGCACATTGTCCAGCTGCTATTGTGAGCTATTCGTTTGTACGAAAGGCTACAAAGAAGTGAAGTGCATTGCTAACTGTTACCATGGCTTTAGTTGTTTACTGAAGAGAATTGTGGCTTCAGTGCCTTACATAAAGAGCGTTCCAGCAGTGTCTATTTTAATGTAACACAATAGCAAATGGAGGCCAAACCAAAGGTTTGTTGTTGAATTGTTTTGACAGCCATTAGCAAGAACTGTCCAAATAAGAACAATAAAATGAAATAAACCAATATAAAAAATACGAAGGTTTTGGCCCAAAGCGTTGCCAGAGAACCTTGCAGGAATATGGTAACGAGTCCATATCCAAGCTGAATATGAAATTATGGGATGGTTTTGCATTTGTTAGCTCTTAGTTTCCCCTTGAAGAGACACTCTCTGATTCATGCTCCTTCAACTTAACTTTTTTTTACCACTCTAATGGTAAACATGTCAACATGTTAGCTATTTTATGCTGTTTACATGTCAATTTCTGAATTAGAATCAAAATTGAAGTTATTTGACTTTTGGACCACTTCTGTTAGTGCTGAGACTAATTTGTATACTAGTGTACACAATTAATTTTTAGTAGAAACGCATATAAAGTGTACATTGTTGCTCCGTGAAAAGGGAGCAAAAATAGTGATGACTCATCCTGAACTACACAGATTTTTGTCAATTCCACTAGCAACCAACTAGAAAGTGTCAAATTTAGAATCTATAACTAAAGTTTGTCGTCACTTCCTGATTGACTAGTGTCAACATGGGAAAGGAAGCTGCACGGTGATTTCATAGTTTAAAAGGTGCGTTCACACTTTGAGAATTGCATTTTAACATTTGTTAGTGCAAACACATTTTTGAGTTTTGTATTACTGATACCCTTTTCTCTCACCTTTTACATCTTGTGCTGATCTTTTGATTAATAGTGTAGTCACTAGGTTTCGCAAAAATCGCTTGCACTCATTCATCACCCCAAAAAACTGCTCAGACTGCATTCTGAAGGCAAGGATCATAAGGCCATATTTGTAGAAGAACGACCTGTCCTCCGGCATTTGGGCCAGTCAGTCGTGACCATTATTGTTTTTAATGAAATCTTCCCTCCACCAGTGCCTGACTTTTTATTGCATTATTGCCTCTCTCAATTCTTTTTCCTGCCTTCCCGAGGCTGAGCTGGCATTTTCCTCTCTCTTTAATATCCACAATTATTTCAACATTAGACGAGACGTTACTTTGTGCTGTCTCAACAGACCATCCATCTTCGCGTCTGCTCCCTTTGTTCTTGGAAGAGCAACAGAACCGTCCAAAGAAATAAAGAGGAAAATAATTTTTCCCCTCTCCAAGCTGAAGTGTAGAGACCACATTGACACAACACAGAGGTTTGTTAACTTATCCTTCACTAGGAGGCGCTCTGTATTATCTGACTGTTATCAGTTCCATTCATCTCAATCACAATTTTTACTCATGGATGCTCAGTTGTTGCCAGTCATGCTTTTCACACTTTTAGGAGCAAGTTTGGGCAAAATTTAGAATTTAAGAATGGGATTCCTTTTGATTCACAAGTTCAAATTTGATTTGGCCATGACCTACAAAAAGTTGAATTGAAATAAAGGAAGAGAAATTTAATCAATTGCAATTCAGAGAAGTTCAACAGTATGCTGTCCAGTATGCATCCACCCAGGTCTATAAATTCATTAAAGAATTAGATGTAAATTGGCATAAATCGCATATGAGCAAAAAATAAAATTTGGGCCAGTAGCTATGTTTCCATCCAAACTTGCGAAATTTAACTTATGTGCAAAATTGGAATATAGCATAAAACATTTGCATATAAAGCACTGTTTCCATTCAGTCAGCTGAAGAGAACAAAATCGTCACTTCCTGATAAACTGATGATAATTATCACTAAGAAAAATTTAAGTTGATGCAGTATAGGAGAAGCCACGGCCCCACTTTATATTAGGTGGCCTTAACTACTATGTACTTACATTAAAAAAAGTACAATGTACTTACTGTTTTCATATTGTATTGCAAAACACTTTTGCTGCTTTTGAAGTGGGATACGGGTAAAGTTAGGGACAGGTGTGGTGGTATGGGTAAGTTTAAGGGTAGGGTTAGGTGTAAGGGAAGTGTCAAATATATATGTAACTACAGAAATTAATTACAGATGTAATTACATGCAGGTAATTTTAAAAATGTAAGTACAATATAAAAACATGCATGTACACAATAAGTGCATTGTATCAAATTATTAATTAAAATGTTAGTACATAGTAGTTAAGGCCACCTAATATAAAGTGGGTCCGAAGTCACTATATATAGATCGAGAAATAAAGCTTCAAAAAAAGGTGTTTTTAAAAACATGATATAATGCATATTTTTATGTTATATGTTTATGCATATTTAAGTGTTTAAAGTCATTTTTGACTGTTTTTATGTCAGGCTGTACAACCAAATAGTTGCATAGATATACTGTAGTTGTACCACCTGACATGGAATGTGAACCAACCTACTCATACTTGAAATTAGCATTTTTTTTAAACAGTATTTGAGAGAGATCTAAAAACCTTTTCCCTCTGACACAAGAATCATGTTTACTGTTATTACCTTGTCAATTCATAATAAAAGAGCCATGTTTGCAGTTGTGCTGCCCTGACATTGTGAGAACATGCAAATTATTGGACAAATGTTTTTCAATTTTCAATCTCAACAGCTTTAAAACTACTGATATTTATAAAAAAATGTTTATATGAAAGGTTTCAAGCCTAAAATGATGGCATAGTCCTTAGTTTAAAATTTTTTTTTTATTTAGACATTTTTATAATAGTTTTCTTGTCTGGTTTCAGATAACAAAACATAAAATAATAATATGTATTATTTAAATGTACTAAATGTACTAAAAATGTACTAAAAGTGATATATGTCATGAATTTATCAAATTATTTTAAAAGGAAATAATGCACTTGGACACAAAAATATGCACATCATGTCATTGATCCATATAATAATGTTCGTATATTTAATATATTACTCCTAAGAGCATGCAGACGAAACGAAGGTGGATGCCTGTTGTTTGAGAATGCATTCGTGTAAGGCCAACTACTTTGACGACAGACTTTTTTGGTCATTTCAAAATGACCAAAACAGCATTTCAGATGCTGTGCAACGAGATGATTTTATATATTGCTTACAAAAAGTTTTAGAAAACACAGCTACTTTTGAATAGCAGCTAGTCAATGAAGAAAGATACTGTGTGCAGAATGATGCAGTTATGACATGTACCAACAGGGGTTAAAGGGGGAGTAGCACACACAGTTTTAGCCAATCTCATGTTAATCTTGAGTACCTACAGAGTATTATTGCATCCTTCATATCTCAAAAAAACTCTTTAGTTTTATTAGATTTATAAAAGACAGATAAGCTGTAATGACTGAAAACAGCCGAACTCGTGGAGGAGTGCAGTGGGCGGTGCTAAAGAGACACACACACACACACACACACACACACACGCACGCACATACACGCACACACGCACACCTATGACAAACACACGCACACACAATACATTCGTGGCATTATCCCCCCTGGATAACTTTCTATTCACTATACGTTCATGTTGTTTACATTATATGCACTTACATAACATAGATTGCCAACAAAACACAGACATTTGATGCAGTTCCACTCACCGCCTGCGGTTTTGACTCATGACCAGGAACAAACAAACACACTTGCAGAACTCCGTTGCTGCTCCGGAAAAACAAACTGCATGTTTCCTTAACGCTAGGTTATTTGGGAAGCTGAACAAGGTTATCTTTCCCTCACAACCAGAAACACACTTCTTTAGTGACATTGTTGTTGATGTGGTCTAAAACCAAAGCGCTGCCTACGGCTCCAGTAACCAGAACGAAGCACGGTGATGGGCATGCTCTCGCAAGGAACACATACAAGGAATTCCACCCATTTTGACGTAATACATGGCCATACTCGAGAAAAAAAAGGAAAAAAAAATCCTGAAGGAGTGTATTTGGCACAGAAATACTCTGTTACATGTCCAACTCATCCAACTCATTAACAGTGTAAATAAGTCAGAATGCATGAAATAGCATTAGACCCCCCCCCCCCCCCCCCGGCCCCTTTAACTAGACTGTCCTAACCAGTGAAACCTTTCCCCCTTGCCTTCTGATCTTTTCTACAGCACAAGATGCCATAATCTGTTAAGAGGTTCCTGTTAAGAGTAAATGTCATCCCACACTGAAAATTTCATGTTTGTGTGAAGTCAAATCATCATCCTGCATATTCAGTGAAAGATTTGCCTGAATTACAAACGCCTACTGCTTTTTCTTATGATCATATTTGCTTCGTTCTGCTTTGTGTATGTCTACTCTCATAGTCTTCTCTCTCCCACACATCTCATTCACCACTGACAATAAAAAAGTAAATGGAACTCGTGGCTATGGAGATGGGCAAGCCTCAGCGCTTAAGGCTGGTGACTTCATCAGAGAAAGTAAACACTCATTGGCTGTTGGCAGGTGAGAGCCCCAGATTTTACTCTGTAATCTTCTTCAGAAGAGCATTCACACTCAGGCAGAACAACACCTGAGGTGATTTCCACATTATTTGCTTGAAAAAGCCCTCTTTATAAAGTTCCTCCACCTATTAAACCCTGAGTTTTGAAACGACTGCTTCTTTAATAAGCATATACTTTATTCCTTTCTTTCTCTTTGTGGGGTTAATTAAACAAACACACATTATTGTTTAAATTATTCTTGAATATTCACTTTCCTGCTTTTATTGCTGTTTTTTATGCTCTGAGCAAATTCAAAACTCACTGTCTGCTCTTTTTCTTTGTTTTACGTGACCACAAACCTGTCATACTTCAGCGTTGCCAGTCCAGGAAGTGGCATAGATCTTGTTCCAACGTCTTCAAGCTCTGAGATACATCAATCCATGTCCACATGCCTCTCTATATTAGCCTCATTAACCACATTAGCATTCCTTCAGCTGCAAATGAGAGTGTGTTGTGAGGCAAACGTGTTTATAAAACACCAGCTCTGCTGTGAAGGAACTTAATGACACAGTTTCTTCTAGAAGAAGTGTGGGTGCTTCCTTGATGCCTGCGGCCTTGTTATATCGCTCTCTCTCCACACATTGTTTTTGGCACCTATTTCTCCACTCAGCGCTCATCATCTGTTTGCCACTCAGATTGGCATTGGGGCTTTTAAAAAGGCAGCTGAAAGGAAGGACTGCAGATGGCCAGGACACATGGTAAACGAGGCTACAGAGACACAGCGTTAGCTGCAGTGGACGATTAATGAGAAAACATACCCATACTCTCTAGCCAGACTCTTTCATCTATCTCTTTCTTTTTGTCTCTTTCACTCCTCTCTTTTTGGCTGTGCACTTTCGATGCAAAAAAATTGGGTCTGTCGACAAGAGAAGGGCAGATTTCCTCTTGCGTTTGCAATCCTGGCCTGACTCTCAGTATTTCTCACCAACATCTCCTTGATCAGCACTTCTCATCTTTATTCACTTCATTAGAGTCGTCTTTTCCCCCAGGATACTGTCTCTCTCTTTTGGAGAAGCTTTTTCGATAGCTCTAAGTTCCTTAATTAACCAGGCAATTAATACAGAGGAGAGAGGCCTTGATGGGAGAAAAACAGTGACAGCAATCGGGAAACAGGCCAGGAAAACCGTTTGTTATGCAGTCTGTGGAGGATGCTAATCGCGTGCACAATTTACATTGCACGTATGTACGTCTATTGTGTGTAGACAATTCTTCTTTTTTTTCAGCACACCTGATAAATTACTTGTTATATATAAAGTAACTGGTTCAGAAAATTAGAAAACGTCTCGGTTACGACTGTAACCTTAGTTCCCTGAATAGGGAACGAGACGCTGCGTCACTGCTTTGGGAACGCCTCTGCATGACTGCGTCGTGAATCTCGTGTGAAATCAGTCCAATGGAGAGACGGAACGTCATAGGCGGGTGAC
This sequence comes from Rhinogobio ventralis, assembly GCA_039654625.1. Lineage (NCBI taxonomy): Eukaryota > Metazoa > Chordata > Actinopteri > Cypriniformes > Gobionidae > Rhinogobio > Rhinogobio ventralis. Next base: position 12,621,823 of record CM077200.1, on the reverse strand, counting down.
GTCATCGACCCGGAAGGTATAAAGCATACCGGCAAACAAACGCCGCTAGCTTCTGTGACAGGATGAAGCAAGACGCTTGCGGGCATGCATGGAGTATGGCAGGGTGACGCAGAACGGGGCTACTAGCAGCAGACGGGACCCGTCCCGGCGGACTCTCTCTAGAACTCCCGGAAGCAGAGCAATCGGGGGAAATGCGTACAGGGGCAGCCTCGGCCACTCCTGTACCATGGCGTCCAGTCCCAAAGGAGCTGGAGGCGTTAGGGAGAACCACAGACGACAATGTGTGTTTTCGTGTGTAGCAAACAGGTCCACCTCGGCCCTGCCAAACTTCTCCCAAAGGAGCTCCACCACCTTGGTGTGGAGTCTCCACTCCCCGGGCCTCTGCCCCTGCCTCGACAGGACGTCTGCTTCCACATTCAGGCGCCCTGGGATGTAAACTGCCCTGACTGAGTGCAGATTCTCTAGGGCCCACAGGAGGATCTGACGAGCCAACATGTATAAAAGGCGAGACCTCAAACCCCCCTGATGGTTTATGTAGGAGACCACCAATGCGCTGTCTGTGCGTACTAGTACATGATGGCCCCTGAGATATGGCAGGAAGTGTTTCAGAGCCTGAAACACCGCTAGCATTTCTAGGCAATTTATGTGCCACAAACGATGACAGTCCTGCCATAAGCCCTGGGCCGATCAATCACTCATGGTCGCCCCCCAACCCGTAAGGGAGGCATCCGTGGTCAGAGATACCCGCTGACACGGTGCCCCCAGTAACGGGCCTTGGGCCAGGAACCGAGGGTCCTTCCACATGACCAAGGTGCGGAGGCACCGCCGCGTTGCCTTGATCACGTGAAAGGGGTTTCCCCTTGGGGAAAAACCCTTGGTCTTGAGCCACCACTGCAACGGTCTTATGTACAACAGGCCACAAGGAATCACGTTGGATGCTGCTGCCATCAGACCTAACAGACTCTGATACTGTTTGACAGTGTGACTGGTCTAGCTTCACCCCTTTTACTGCTGAGAGGATCGACCCTATGTTTCAGCTCACGCCTAGATACATTATTCTCTGAACTGGAGAACTGGAGAAAGAACGCTCTTCTTGAAGTTGAGCCTCAGCCCTAACTTCCTCATGTGTGCGAGAACCGCCAGGCGTGCTGACTGTGCCAGAATCAGCCAGTCGTCGATATAATTGAGAATGTGGATTCCCTGCATACGCAAGGGGACTAATGCCGCGTCTACACACTTGGTGAAGGTGCGGGGTGACAGGGCTAGACCGTAGGGAAGCACCCGATATTGGTACGCTTTTCCCCAAAAGCGAACCTCAGGTACTTCCTGTGCTGCAGAAGGATGGAGACATGGAAATAAGCATCTTTGAGATCTATCGTGACAAACCAGTCCTCGGACCTGATTTGAGACACGATATGTTTGAGTGTAAGCATCCTGAACTTGAGCTTTGCTACTGCGCGGTTTAGGACGTGCAGATCTAGAATAGGGCGCAGCCCTCCATCCTTCTTCGGCACAATGAAGTAGCGACTGTAGAACCCTGACTCCCTGTCGGACAAAGGGACCTTTTCTATGGCCCCCTTCCGCAGGAGGGTCTGTACTTCTTGAGTCATGACCAGAGCCTGCTCGGGGCCCACCAAAGTGGGCAGGACCCCGTTGAAACTGGGTGGACGACACCTGAACTGGATGGCGTACCCTAATTTTACTATCAGCAGGTCCCACTGAGATATATTTGGCAGATTCTCCCACTCTGGCAAAAAATCTACTAAGGGTAGACCAGGCTGGTCTCTGATATACTCTGCACTGGGAGCACAGCGCCCTGAAGCGGCGGACCGGCAGGGAACAACTGGCTCGACAGCGCCACCTCCCTCCTCGGAGGGTGCGAGCCATCCTCGGATGACTCGCGAGGGCCCTCCACGCCCCGGCACTCGGCGGGGTTGGTGGATTGACCCTGTGAGGGTACCGGGAACAGACGGGCACCGTGTGATGAGGTGAGGGAGGGGGAAACCCTCACTGCCCTGGGCCCACTGGCGTCAGGGCTTCTTAGACGCAGCCTTCCTCGAAATAATGACAGTCCGCAGATCTGTCTTACTCTTGGAGGGCTGCGCCTGAGGGTGCCGCCCACCGCCCCACCCTTTCTGAGGGGCAGTACAGGTAGCGACACTCTGTCTTTGTTGCGCCCGGTGTAAGGAGCTCGTACCTGGGGTCTGCTGCTCCCGCACAGTAGCAGATGAGACCTGGGGCTTACGGGGGAGGAGCTGCTTGAACGCCGTAGACTGTTTCTTTGCCTCCTGGAACCTGTCGGTGACGGTAGTGACAGCGTCACCGAACAGGCCCCCAGGAGACAGCGGCGCATGAAGCAGGAAGCTCTTATCTTTCTCCTTAATGTCCGTGAGATTAAGCCATAAATGCCTCTCCTTGGCCACCAGAGCTGCCATAGAATGGCCTATGGATTTGGCCGTCCCCTTGGTGGCATGGAGAGCTAAATCTGCTGAGGATCGGAGCTCATTGATTAGGTCTGCTCCGACCTCGTCTCCTCGCTCTCCTCGAAGAGCGCACGGCGGGATCGCAACACTCTCAGAGGCAAAGCCTCACAATGCTCGCAGCCGGCCCCCTCGAGAGCTGACTGAGCGTGCTGCTCTCCCAGACAAACAACGCACATCAAATGTGTATCCCCACTCGTGATGTAACGTGAGCAGGGAGGAACACACTTTCTGAAATGCTGTTCGCTCGCCATAATGTGTCTCTTTTGTGTGTCAGTGTGTGTTGCAAACTTGTTGTAAGAAAACAAAAAAGTCTGAACTCAGACACAAACACAGAGCTGACAAGGACAAGGGCTTTTATTGTAACCGAGCCTAGATAAGGAATCATTGTGGAATGTGCATGACATAATAGATGGGTGAAACACCATCTCTGCAGAAGAAAATTAACGCCTACTTCATCATTGCAACTTTGGCCCCACCCACTGGCCTGTTAGTGAGATGATAAGGAGAGAAAAGCAAAACAGAATGACTGACTGGACTAAAAGTAACATTACTTTTCTAAACTAACCTAATGCTAGGAATGTGGTTATTTACTTTCAACAATGTGAATATCTCAGTTGAGCATGATTTATTTGTATTCGGTACATTTCACTGTGGATGGTAAATCAGACGCAATTTCAGCAAAGGCTTTGCAAACAGACCTTTATGATATAGATTCGACAGTAATGCGACAACATGTAAGTAACCTTGTTAATTCTAATGCCTGATCTGTGACCAGTGATTTCTGAAATGTAATGATTCACGTACAGTCAGGTGTTCTTTGTGTGTCAGTAAATCAAACCAGTGACTAAATGGTCAACTTCAAATTGTTTCTCTTAGTAGGATGAAAATAATCTGTTATTTAAACTGTGATTAAAACATATATGGAAAGCGATCAAATAACGCTTGGTTTGCAATCACTGGAGCTGTCAATCAAACAGCTTGAGTTTATCAGTGACTGAGTTCTTGACTCGCGCCGAAACTCCCGTAATAGTCAACGAATCTCTTATTTACATTGTGTTTGCACTGTTAGTTATGATGAAAGCATTCATTAGTGTGCAGAAATTGAGTTGCAGTGATGAGATCGCTGCTTTCATGCGCTCAGCATGTGTGTGATCGGCAACAATGCTCATCATTGCAACCTTTCATGCCACAATCTAAATATAATGCCATAGATCTAAATATAATGCTATAATCAACACGATTAGTTAACCTTCATAACTGTAATAGTAAAACGCACATTACACATGTAATACCTAGCTATTTCATATGCAAAGACATTAGCCAATCACAGCAGTGGGCGTTTACACTCAAGTCTCACAGCAGACGTGCCCCTTCAAACAGAGCGTTCAAATCAAAGGGCTTAAAAATAAAAAAAAATGTAATTTAACATTTTTAATATTGAATTAATGATTATCTTTTTATCAATTTATGAACTCCCTACACAAACCCCCATGCAGTTTGAAAAGTTTAATGCACTTCACATTGATGATAACAAAGATTGTAATATATTTGTATACAAATATGCTACAAGAGTATTCTAGTCTGCCCGGATTCACAGACAAGGTTTAGGCCTAGTCACAGATTAAAAATGCACATTTGAGCTTGCACTGACATGTCTTAAAATATGTCAGTGCCATTGTTTTGTCTCAAGATGCACACAAGTAATGTTTTTTTTCATAGGGCATGTTTATAAAAGCTATTTAAACATCCTAATTGAACTAAAGCCTAATCCTGGCTTAATCTAAGCCTTGTTTTATGAAACCGGGCCATAGCCTCCTTAAATATGAGAGCTTGTATAGCTAACTACTTTCTAAAAACGAGTGCCTTTACTGTATTTTATTTACTTAAAATGATAAGCATCTTGATGGTCTACAGTTTGAAAGTGTCTTCCTCAACACTGCCACAAATACATTGTGTTGCATCGCTCCAGTAATTACAGAACGTGTCTATATATCACCTGAGGCAATATAAATGATGATGAGAATAAAATACATTTCATAAATAGATAAGTCATTAGATGAGTTGATCTGAATAATACGCCCATGGCAACAGGATTGCATCCCGTGCTCATTGGTTTTATTCATAATGGGAACATTAAGGCTCAAATGTCTTCTCTAGTGAAAAACTCGTTAACCCCCCATCGCCGTGAGCATCTTTCCGTGGCAAATATGTACGCGATGACTACAAATGCTCTGAAGCTGGACTGGGAAAAGAGCTGTTATTAAAGCCTGTTGTTGTCAAAGCCGGTTGTGGTTAAAGATTTAAAAGGTCTTTGAAAGTGAAAATCTCTCCTCCTCCAACCCGCAAAATGGGTCATTGCAATGCAGCTCTCACTTGTTGTGTTGACGCATTCCTGCGTACCGACAACAACCCGAGATTGATATCTCTCGACCTTGCCGTGTTAGCGCTGCGCCAGGAGCTAGTTGCTGTTTTTAATGTTTTTTTTTTCTTTTAAATGAATGAGAGTGGAAGGGAGGGGTATGGCAATGCTTGCCGCCCAGTTCCCCGGCCTCCTAATTAGGGAGTAGAGTTCTGATAACCCTGATGGATTAGTGTGGATTGAGGGGAGAGAGAGAGCAGTTGGAAAGAGCCAGTCGCCCAGATTCACATTCAGCACAAGGTCACCCCATAACCCAGCACATGAATGGACAGAGCTGGAGTGAAGGAGACTGGCACAAAACATGGAAAAACACACAGGATTTGTGTGTGTGTGTGCTTTGAAGATGTCAAAAGTCAAATTGCACTTGTGAATGCAGCAGAATAGACCTGTCGCTATCATTTAAGTTGTTACTCAAACAGTTTTGACAAGAAAACCACTCACTGCTAATAATGAAATGTATTTCTTTTGTTCTTTATTACTAAATGTTTATTTGAATAATTACTTGGAGGGAAAAGTTAATTGAGGCGACATGTCATTGTTTTCATTTAATTTCGTAATGTTTAATTTCAAAGAGGATGTTTAATGGCATAATAGTTTTTGCTGATATTGACATTAGTATAGAGAATCACACAATTTCACTGGTGTCGGCTACTGAACAAAGGCTCTTTTGTTTTCTCTCTATATACTTTTTTTCTTTATCTCTCCTTTCTTTTCTCTTGCTTTTCCCTCGTGTTTGAGAATGAGAGTCTTATCTATAAGGATCTGCAACTTAATGCAGCCGTGTGGTCCCTCTGGGCTGAGGGACTTTACTGTAAACCATTCTTGCTGGGTCGAGGCAGGAATATGCTCCATTATCACAATCTGTCCTGACTGAAATGCCCTGAGAGCAGAAAAGCTCAAGAGCACAAGTGGTCAATCAGCGTTTGATAAGGGAGAAGATATTCTGTCAGGCACTTATCAGAATTCCCACCAGATTCTGTTGAACCAACTCACAGAAGAGTTGCAGTATAAAAACTGTTGTTTATGTGCTTCATGGCAGGGTTAGTATAGTTTTGAACTAATAATGTATTTTTACATTTTATTTTTATTTATTTATTTTTCTGTTATCTAGCTTCGCTTTTAGTTATTATTTTTGTGTTACTTTTATTATTTTAGGGCTGCCAAAGTTAACTCTTAAATGCATGAATGTTTCACCAATTACATATTCGGGTCTTTAGCGACCCGGATCTATATCTAACACGGATGGATCTCTACCTGTCGTGATAATATAAAACTCTCATGATATTAGAGTAACAATTACAGAAGAATAAAATAAAGCATATTTTGTTACGTTTTGGAGCTTGGAATGGCTCAGTTTGAGCAGATGTTTTATACCATCATCACTGTCCCTGTCAGAGCTAATTTTCCAGTACATTCAGCATCTGGCTCATATTCACCATCTCAAACATTCTCAAAAATATAATTTTCAACTTCTTCAAAATCAATATTTTGATCGCTGACAGCTTCATCACCAGATCCACCATCAAGTGACAGTGACACTAATATTTGATTGCGTTCAGTACTTGCTCTGCAGTAAATCAACTTTTAACTTTTGCTGATGATTTTTCCTATTCTTTTGTTTTCTGCCTACGGTAACTATGAGTGTCACTTCATCATTGTGTATCAGACATTGTCCCCTTGTGGAATAAAGATGAATTGCACTTATTCAGTCATCAAAAATTCAATTATTGTTGTGCAGATAAAATATACTTACACTCTTACAAAATAAAAAAAAATAAAAAAAATAAATTCGAAAACAGGTAATATTTTATAATTGTATTATTATTTTTTATAATGAATTGATTGAGGAATACTAAGAAGGTTGTTGTCTAACTTTAAAAAATAAATGAGGAGGAGGGTAGTGAATGATGTCCCAGGTCACTAAAGATGAGGTATGCGGTTAAAGGTGGGGTAAGTGCTTTCTGGTAACCGATGTTGATATTTCAAATCACCAAAACAAACACGCCCCTATTTTGATAGCTCCACCCCACACTTACGCTACTATGGTAATCCAGGTCGAATGTTCAATGAAAAAGTTATCCCTTCCATCCCAAAAACACGAACAATTCTCATGAACAACTCGATAACACGAGCACCACAGTCCAACTAACGAACATTTTACAATTATGACAAGATTAGAGGGTTATATCGATCACGAAAAGAGGACCCAAAGAAAACAAACATATATTAGGAGTATATTATCTTACTTTTCGGACACACTTTGGGAGCTGACACTTGAAACAGACCGTGAGGAGGTTTAGACGCTCCAGGCTTATACGGTGTCGAAACGAATGGGTCTTTATCATCGCTGAAGTGAACGACAATACGATCGCAAATGGACAAACAAGTGAACATGACACAGGGGCATATTCAAGCAAAAGCCAGCATATATTAGTTCGGTGAAACAAAACAAAACCAATGTTACTCGCCTATCGAGAAGAAATAAAGCAACCTCGGCCTTCCCGTGCTGGAAAGCTGATACTTCTTGCCTGATCGTAAGCCTTCTTTTGTTCCACAGACATTTTCCACTTTTGTTTTTTATCTACCATCTCTCTCTTTCTGCCATCTATCTGCCATCTCTCTCTTTTATTTATCTCTTTCTGTCATCGCTCAGCTAATGTCCGTCCTGTGTGTCGTGTCTTTTGAATAATGACGTGCACTGAGCGCTCTCTTCTCCCCATCATGAGTAGACACGCCCCTTACTGCTGATTGGCTACACGTTTGTTTTGGTACTCGGTCCGACACTTTTCTAATGCATTTTTGAAATATCACTTACCCCACCTTTAAGGGTTAATGCACCAATGGGTATGATTTGTTTAATGGCATTACATTTCTCATCAAGTAGTGTTATTCGTACCTAATAGTATTTTCATGTTTTATGCAGGCGGCTTGTCACAAACCAAAACTATAAATAATTTGTGGCCATTTTTATTTCAGTTTAGTTGATTTTGGGGTCATGGAAATATATTTAACTTTCAGTTGACTGTTCCAAACTGGACAATAGCTGTTGCAAGCAGGTTATTAGCTGGTTGACTAGCTTCCATATTTCAAAAACCAACTTGAGCCAGTTAATGACCAACTTTGACCAGCTTGAATCCAGCTACCATGCCATATTTGTGAGCACCTGCATGGGTGGCTAGGGGAAACTCTAGCACTGTGGGGTGAACAGTTAGCAGAGGTTGTCATAGTTCTGGGCGAATGCAGGGAAGAGGCGAGGAAGGTCATTACCATCCAGCTTATCGACCCACCAACTTGCTTGTGCTTCACACACTGTAGGGCTGTTACTTGCACTCACATACATCAGTGCTTATGAAATAGCCTTGTCATAAAGACACGTTTGTTGGGGGAGTTCTCATTAATCAGAGGAAGAGTCCACTGCAAAATCGGCATGGTGGATCAAAGGTAATTACCAGTTATACTGAAATTTACGGGCTGAAGGAAGCACACGAATGCTCATCTATACTGAAGAGGAATTTAATTGAAAAAACGAACTGCAGGGCTGCAAACTGAGTTTTTAATTAAATGTAGTCATCCCTTCATGCCTCCCATGCTGAGCCATGGCTTAAGTAAGCATTGCATCATTTAAAAGAATGAGTGATATAGGCCGCTTGCGATGATGCCGAACCTGCTATGCTGATTGTGACATCGGCACTGCTGCTCTCCCACAGAGGTGAATGACCCGTGCCTAATTACCACCGCCACCGAGACTCTGCAGTAGCGCTCCAAGGGGAGGAGAAACTAGCAGTCAGAGGAGTGCAAGAACAATTAAACGTGTGCCCTAGGGGTTCTTACATTTCTCTTTTGAAGTAATTTCTCATTTTCCCTCAATTACAGGGCTTGAAATGGAGAATTTGAGCATGAACATTTGCATGTTTACATGAATTTTTTTTTTTTGCAGAAGCCCAAGTGATAGAGGCAAAATGGGACGGAAACTTGTTGGAGAAATCACTTCCAAATAGGCCGTACCTGAAAACTGAGAGAATAGAAAGCAGAAATTAACTGAAAAAAAGGATTTGAGGCAAATCCAATTTGATGGCAATCAAAATACAGAATTTATGCTAAATTAGATTTTGATTTATCTTGGAGGCGTCCGTGTGGACACCAGATGACAAAAAGCATTTGTTTCTAATTAGCAAATCATTCTGGTGGGATTGTTTTTTTTGGTTTCTTACTAATAAGAGCTTAAAATATCAAATGAAAAGATGTGGCATTTTTGCTCCTTGCAATTCTTATCTTTGTGGTATGATTTTATTTATTTATTTTTTCACAGTATGGTGTTACGAATTTGTTCTCGTAACCGCATCTTATAATTAATCCTTATGCAGACAGTGTATTCAAAGTAAACTGCTCATCTCATTAACTCAAAATCCCATCTGAAGGAAAATGAGTCTTGTTTGCTAAACTGTGGCGCATGGCAGCTCAACGCGTGTTTACTGTTTAGCTGTCTGTCCCGTTTCAGACATTTTATTATTTTTCTGAAGCAGCGTTTAGGTGGTGTGAGGGAAGGCTTTTTATTTGCTCTGATTTTGCCTTTAGTGCTGTCAGTAGCAAGCGGTACAGGGGCCTGTAAGGCGAGCTTATACATTCATTGAGAAGACAGACATGTCTGAACCTTTTCTACTTCGCCTGTCAATGCTGCAGCCTGAGCAGTTCATCCACGAACACACAAACCGCTCCATGCTGGCTCCCTCCAGCTCGCTTCTTATTAACTGGGAATCATTTTTGAGACCGGAAGATGACTTCTTTTTTGCATGCTCCCTGTTTTCTCCATACATCTCTCGGGACCATATGAATGTGTGTGGAAATCTGGGTTTAGATATTTTATTATAGATTGGAACTTTCTTTTAAATTACATCCCTTACCGAGCTCCTCACACCTGGTTCAGGGGGTTACATATTTATCGTTTCCAGTTCACTAGTCCACTTTTGCACAATTTTCCATTAGAGTCTTGTAGCTGTATGGATCTGAGCAGGATTTCTCTCCCTCTTGGATCCATGGTAGTGGGACAAATCACCTGCTGAAAGTGCTTTTCCCTGAAAGGTCCAAATCTGCCTATGGCCTGAGATGCTGGGATAGGCTCCAGCATCCCTGTAGGATAAGCGGATTGGAAAATGAATGGATGAATTAACCAAACCTGTATTACTGCATACTCCTCTCAGTGTTTTATACCTGCAAAACAAAAGAAAAGAAAGGAGGAAACAAAACTATTGTTACAATTACTATTACAACTACACTCTAAAAAATGCTGGGTTGGTTTTGGGTCAAATATGGACAAACCCAATAATTTAAAATTTAAAATTTAACCGAACAGCTGGGTTTGTCCATATTTTACCCAAATTTGTGTTAAAACAACCCAGCATTTTTTTTTAAATGTATAAGGCATTTCACTTTTTAAAAATATAATCCTGAGTTATTTTTTTTGGTTTCACATGATTAGTGATTCAGTTTTCAAAATGTACACTTCTACATTTATAAACCCTGCATTTATCTTCTTATTTGCATATTTATGAGATCGTCGGCCTAGATCCGGGCCACATCTGGTACATGTGGATTTCACGCGTACCAGATGTGGGCTGGATCTGTTGCTGTCTGGGTTGCATTGATTGGATGAATCAAATTTGCAACATGACACTTGTTTTAATAAAACTGCAGTGGCAGTAAATTGTACATAAGAAAAAACAAGTAATGATATAGTACGAACATCTTAATCGAACGCTGAAGCTAGTGTGTGATTTGTTTTTTTTTAAAAAGTTCATTAATATTTAACAAGGTAAACAGTGAGGCAGTTTATGATACTGTAGTTGTCTGTTGCTAAACAACTAGCAACTTTCACGCTGTAATTCGGTGTTAGCATGGCAAAAGATGGAGTAGGATTTTATAGCCCAGTGCTAAAAGTGGTGCTCTTTCAAAATGGCAAGTGTGTAAAATTGCAGGATTTAAAAAGATGTCAAGCATGTTTTGAGCTAAAGAAGCCACATTTATGAAACCATTTTTATAATTTTATTGTTGCTATGACACAATATATTATTCAGTCATAAGCTTGGCAAACATTTTGAAGATTTCTTTACACCTTTAATTAGTAGGGCTGTGACTAGACACTTAGCTCACGAGACGAGACAAGAGATTGGGTTCACGAGAACGAGACAAGATTTTTACACATTTTATGAAATCCTCAGTGACGAAATACATGACTAGAAAAACAGTCTGCAGGTGCATTTGAAAATGTTTTAACTCATCATTGTAATGAATGTCATTTCAGTTCTACTTCTAAGACAACAATACTCAAGCACTGTAAAAGGTTTTGCACAAACTCAACTTACTGGCTTCTCTCCTGTAGGCTCTCCTGCACATGATTTATGAGCTTCTACAACTTTTGACCTCCTAACTGAACTCATTTCCACAAATTGATCATAGATATTAAGTGCAAACAATAAGTGCAACCATAATCTAAGTACCATCTCAATATTCAAAGTGCAAATAGAGACCAAATTTTTCTTCAAGCATGATACAGAGCTAAGAGATGGTTACAATTACACAGCCCAGCCTATGATAGCTTTCATATTGGAAGATATTGGCATGCATGATCAGGGAGCCGCTTTCAAAAAGCGGGGTATTGAAATCTTGAACAGACGTTTCTGTTGCGCAACGAATCCTCCGCTCCTGTCTGCCATCTTGTCACGTGATCAGTGATCAGTGCTGCTCAAACAGCTTGTGTTGGATGAGCTTGTTGGATTTGAAGCGACTGTTATCCACCTGAATTAAATTGTTTTTATTTCTATTAAAAGCAAAATGACAGAGGAGGCGTAATGTAAACGTAGCTGTGGCATATTTTATCCTTACTTCAACCTCACACTGTGTCATGGCAATATCACTCCGAGACACATGGCACGAGATCTTGTCACACCTCTATTAATTACTCTGTACTTAATGAGTGGAACCACTGAGTGGACTTACTTGATAGTAGGTAGGCTTACTAGAATTTGCTTAAATGCTATCCTCCAGTTATAATAAGCAGCTACTGTTTGAATCGCATATATAGCCATTGTTTTAATCACAATTAACTGGGTAGTTCACTCAATGGGTTGATCAGTCGATGTAGGCATTGATCGACTGGCAGACTAATTGAAGCACAGTGCATAAGACACGTTTGCTTGCCAGCACTGCTCAGTGCCTGGTTCTCTGCAGTATGATTAGTATTCTTCAGTCCCACTGTTATGAAATGGCAAAGCCCATAAAGTTGGGCAGGCTCATGCCTTGCAGAACCTCACTTGTGACCCCGTGAACGCTGAAAGTTTGCCCTGAAGCTTTGTCTGAAAGCAAGGCTGCAGAGCTCTGCGGGACTCCTGCTTCCTAATAACCCAATAACAGCCACATCAACACAGGGAGCAAAAGTGACAATGGCAAGTACACATTTTGCACTGACTAGAGTCAGGGATTTTAGTTTAAAAGGATAAAGGCAGTCCGACTTGGACCCCGATGGGATGCACACACATATATATCTATATATTGATTTGACTGCAGTTAATAGAAGTTAATTGATAAATAAAATATACTTATGACATTATTATTGAAAGCATCCTCACTTTACAGCATTTTTGTACAAGTGCCTAACATTTTTCACAGTACTGTAGCTTTGGAGGTATCTTCAAGTTTCTTAAAGCGTCTTGGAGACGTTGCCGCAGTTCTTCTGGATTTAGTCTGTCTCTTTTTTTTCTGTTTCTTCATGTAATCCCAAACGGACTCGATGATGGTGAGATCAGATCTCCGTGTGGAGCATACCGGCTGTTGTTAGACTCATTGTGCATACAAAAATCTGGATTATTACAATTAATGGAAAAAGGAATGTTTGGGAATGTAAACTGATATTTCCTATTGACACACTACTGCAAATGATATAAATAACTGGCTTAAAAAATTTTTTTTTTTTTTGTGGTGAAAATACTAATATGACTAAGACTTTTGCACAGTTCTTCAGTCAGAGGAACAATCATTTTGACCCAGTAGCCACTATAGATATTTTCCTACAATTAAAAAAAAAAAATCTTTTTTTTTGGCACAATCTCATCCTCATATGCGCATTTGACCATTGCATTCACCTGACTTTAATTTTCACAAAACATTTTTGGTATTTTGCACAATTTTCATTCCAGTAATATTTCACAAATTCCATCTTTCTTTCATTCTAGCTTCAAAAAGCACTCTGTCTACCACATGGTGAATTCTTGCTGACATGCTATTTCATAATAGGCTTATTACATGTGTTGTGCGCAGAATATCAAAGAATGCTGACAGTCCGAATACAAAAAAATAAATAAATAGAGCCTTGCTCTAGGCAAAATCCTGTAACTCCGTTTCCACTCACATACTCTGATGACACTGTATTCTACGACTGTGTCTTCAGGTGTCACAATGGTGAAAAATATTCCTCTGACAAGTTGATGAACAATGGCCTCAGCTGTACCAGTGTCACCTTTTCCCATCTATAATCTAAACATAGCATGCTGGAACAGACATTGTAGATATGCTTATTTTGGCACGTCTCACATATCAGATGGTGCTGATGTCTTCTAAACCTCTGGCAGCAGCTCTAAGTATGGTAGCATGATCTTTTCTGTTTCTCTCTCTCGCTTTCTCTTTTTTCTTTGGGCAGTGAGTACAGATGTATTGACCTCTAGGTCATTGTGTTGGCAGTGTATATGAGTGTTTGATCAGATGGAGAGGACTGATGTTCTTTTGGGATTGAGGATGTCTCTTTATCCCTCCAGACATGTGCTTGAGATCAACATCACCACCATCATCATCATCATCATCATCATCACAATTCATACCGTTTCTCTCTCTCCGTTATGCTGCACTGCCTGGGGCTGCAGCTTTGGCCTAAAATCCCTGTACCATTCTTTCAGTTCTTGTTTTGGATATCTCCTCTGGTGTCCAGCTCAATCTAAAACTATGATTTGCCTATTCGTCATCCACTCCTTTCCATCACTTCAAAGACATTTAGGTTAAATTAATTTGAATTCATATAATTGAAATAATTAAATAATTAATAAATAAATGAAATAAATAATTTGTATAGGGGTTAATTTAGGTAAACATTGAGATGACTAGGACAATGCCCCAATTATCCTAAATTAACCCTATTTATACGTTTAGCGCTCTAGCGGTTAATAACTGTATCTGTCTTGCGGAAGAACATTGCAGCTGGAGCTACTTCTCTCTGTTTATGTCTATGGCGAGTCACGCAGGGACTGTGCTCCTCTGCAGCGGTTCCTACCAGACCGGTCTAAAAGTCCCAATATAAACACTTATTGTAAGTGTACCATAATGCAGCTTTAATGTCATTTTTAAATTAATATCATAATTCTTTTATAAATGCAATTTAATTTAATTAAATATTATTATTTAACTTAATATGTTTTTTTTAAATATTATTCCATACATTCCCTGGGAATTTAATCCAAGACATTGTCAAGTCACCTTTATTTATATAGCGCTTTAAACAATACAGATTGCTTAAACGCAGCTTTGATAAACAGGGAAATGTGATTCAATGATGCAAACAGAATTCAATTCTGCTTTAACCCTAAAACAGGCAACGTGAACACAAGTTACATACTCTTAAGTGTCTTGTTTTGGGCATAAGAAAGATTTTTTTCATCAAATAATTTCGTCATTTATCATAGCCTGGTCTGTCTTGAGTATGCTGGTCACATGATTTCAAGTTTTCTGTGATCAATTAGTCAGCCTGTCCTAAACCCAATATGGGCGCCATTGGTGCAGGACATTCAGATGTTGTGATAAGTAAATATATATTAATCTTACTTTTTTTCAAAAAAAAATGCAAACAACTGCTAATATTAATTGTGAACTTTGTCTTAATTTTCTTTTTCAACATCTTAAGTTATTTGGTGCTCATGCTGTTATTTACCGCATTTTGAAAAGTATGTATTAAATAAAAAAATAAAGAAAAGGGCCTGAAGGGCCTATAAGGGTCTTCCCTAAGGGCCCCAGTCCTGGAACGAGTTTTCTACTGGCCCTCCCACCACCCACAACCGACCCCTTACTCGTCACCCCGGAATTCGCAATAATGCAATGACCAGTACAGGGAGCCCAGTTTACCTTGAAACACCATTCATTGTCAATACTGTGGATGATCCTTTTTTTATACCCTAAACAGGCAACGTAAACTGGGAGTTACAACTCACAAAATCCAAACTACATCAAATATTTAAAAAATGTACTTAACTTTTTACTTTTTAAATTTTACTTAAGTCCAGATGAAATAAAAAGTGACATGAAATTATTTTTTGCTGATCATTTTCCAGTCCTGCCTGTTTAAGGGTTAAAGCAGCTCTAAAAAGACAATAATAAACTGCCATTATTCAGTTAAAATTAGTTTGGTGTTGATTTAGCTTGGTTCAACAACTGTTGTCATTGTTAGCCTGTACTGTTTGAGTTACAGGAATGCTAACAGTTTGCATTAATCCATTAACAAAATTCAAAGTACAGCAAGCAAAGTAAAAAGTAAGCACTTCAGACCCATTAAATATCTACATTTACATATATTTTATCAATATATGGTTCATTTTAATGAAAGAGAAAGATTGGACTTGTTCTTAGGACAATGCTAGCATGTAGCCTCAAAGCTAATGTCTAATTAAGTTAATGTCATGAAAAGCAAAGACATAATTTTGATTTCAGGAGGTCTTTAAATTTCAATACAGTGCTAGGAACACGGTGTGGCTCTACGTGAAATGTAAAGCAAGCAGAAAAATATAGAGACAGAATCAGAAGGACTGAAAATATGGGATGAACCCGACGAGACCCTCATAATGGAGTATTTGTTCCTGTGACACTCTCTGTGCCTGAACGTGAACTACAGTCATTATTCAAGATACGTCAATAGTGTTTGATTTCTTTCATATTTAATAGAGAATCATGGAGAGTGACTCGAATAAGAACATTAGCCTGGTTCAGGTTCTCTTGTTCTTATTTGCCCAAAGCACAGTCTATAGCTAGCGGGTCAATAGTTAGACAATACCTCTCTCTTTGATGTACCCTGCCAGTTTTGAAGCATGTAGATAGCTTGAGTGCCTGCATATAATGACTAGCATAATGTGCTTGCATAAAAGAACATTTTAGTATTTGTTCTCTCTCACACTCGTTCTCTTTGTACCCGCGCACATGCATACAGATATAAATGTGTTTTTTTCAAATACTGTTTCATTATTGAAAGGCCTTTTATGTCTTTTTGATGCATGTTTCTTTCTCAGCGTAGAGGACGAGAGGAAAAGTATGAGTCATGTATGCCTCAGCTCTCAGCACTTTTCTTGTATCACTGGATTTGTGATTTTTTACGTTTTATCGGACTGTTGTTTATAGCAACATGTTTTTAAAATCTATAATCAGCGGCATCTTCAATCAAAACAGTTGTTGATGATGGAAAAATGGCCTCTGGCTTAAGATAATATAATAATACTCAAATCAATATCTCCCATCCATTTTATTTAAGTAGCTGTGTAATAAGCAGGGTAATGTACTGCCAAATGGTCATTATCACAAAATAAACCACTCCAGGGTCACTTTGTGTCAGGGTCCTGATCATTCTCGGTTTATTTTGTGATAATGACGGGCTGGCTGTATGTTTTTCCCTACGTGTTTCCTACAGCTTAACAATAAGAGGAATCCTGAACTGATTTGCATGAGTATTTGTGTGTTTTGAAAGAGATGATGATGAAAAATTAATCGACATTCTCAAACGTCGTAGTTCAGGTCAGTCTATCAGGACAATGTATTAATTTATCCTGCAACCAGAACTCAAGGACAGGGATGTTCTTTCTTTCGTATTCTTTATATTTTGTTCTATTACTTGCTCTTGTCTGTCTTTTGCTTTGACAGGCACAGGTCTCCAAAGAAAGTACCTTGAAATCTTTGACCCAACCATACCAAAGACACAGGGAGAGAGACAGGGGCATCGTGCACCTATCTTTTTGAGGTGGCTCCAGTCTCACTTTTTTTTTTTTTTTTTGGTAGTTCTTTTTTGAGTGCAAGAAAAAAATGGGAGCAGAGTTCAAATTTATATATAAATATTTAAAGCTGCAGTCCATAACTTTTTTTTGGTAAAAAATTATCTATAAATTTTTGATCAAGTAGCTACACAACAAGCCAGTATTCAAAACTATGAATGTTATAATTAGAGTGGTATGGTGGATTTCCACGGGAAATTCAAGCATATCTTTGCATCATGTCACGTCTGTGTACATAAAGAAAGAGTTCGGCTAGTAGTAGTAACGCATGTGAGGAGCGGACCGCATGTTCTTCAGCGGATCATTTATAGCCTTTTACTCACAGCAGCTGGAGTAATTAAATTTATCATTTTGATAGTGGATTTTAATCCAGAAAGGCCCAAATGACATCATCAGTGTTAACTGGAGATTCACCCGTAGTCAAAAGCAAAAGATTAGACTGTACAGAAATTGAAATCTACAGGTAACGCTAATAAACACTAAATACACGTAGTCACGCAATGCTAATGCTGTTAACATTAACAATTTGATAACAAAGTATAACAATAATAATAATTTGCACGGTTGTTATATGAGCGATCGTTAGATTTAATCACCGTTGGTAACGCATTTTATTGTAATGTTTTTTTCCAAAAAAGTGGCAGACATGTTACTTACTTGTTCAGATGACATTTTCCGGTGAAAATGTGTATTTAGGTCATACTCCAAGACGTAGAATCTGCGATTCTGAAGTACAGTATCCACACTGGTGCGTGACTGACAGCCACACAAACATTAGATTCATCCGCGCTGAGGAGCTGTGCCGATGCACAACTCACGTACAGATGATAACTCCGCAAATAACTGCAATTGCCGGTTTCAAACAGAGATGGTGACACAGAGGCAAAACTTTCAGACTGCAGCTTTAAATGAAGAAAGAGACAGAGATACACCGATTAGGCATAACATTATGACCACTGACAGGTGAAGTGAATAACACTGATTATCTCATATCATGACACATGTTAGTGGGTGCGATATATTAGGCAGCAAGTGACACATTTTGTCTTAAAGTTGATGTGTTAGAAGCAGGAAAAATGTGCGAGCGTAAGGATTTGATCAAGTTTGACAAGGGCCATATTGTGATGGCTAGACGACTGGGTCAGAGCCTCTCCAAAACTGCAGCTCTTGTGGGGTGTTCCTGGTCTGCAGTGGTCAGTATCTATCAAAAGTGGTCCAAGGAAGGAACAGTGGTGAACCGGCAACAGGGTCATGGGTGGCCAAGGCTCATTGATGCATGTGAGGAGCGAAGGCTGGCCCATGTGGTCCGATCAAACAGACGAGCTACTGTACAAAATAACGCCAACAATTTCCTATTTACATGTTGTGATGTGTATAGTTACATCGTTCACTAAGACTGACGGAAAATGAAAAGTTGCAATTTTCTAGACCGATATGGCTAGGAACTATACTCTCATTCCTGCGTAATAATCCAGGGACTTTGCTGCCGTACCATGGGTGCAGCAGGCGCAATGATACAGTGAATAAGCTAAAGTCCCAAAAAGTCGACGTGTTCCTTTTAAAATCACCTACTGTAGCTCAGATTGCTCAAAAAGTTAATGCTGGTTCTGATAGAAAGGTGTCAGAACACACAGTGCATGCTGCATAGCCGCAGACCAGTCAGGGTGCCCATGCTGACCCGTCCACCACCGAAAAACGGCAACAGTTGGCATCAGAACTAGACCACGGAGCAATGGAAGAAGGTGGCCTGGTATGATGAATCACATTTTCTTTTACATCATGTGGATGGCTAGATGTGTGTGCGTCACTTACCTGGGGAAATCATGGCACCAGGATGCACTATGGGAAGAAGGCAGTTGGCGGAGGCAGTGAAATGCTTTGGGCAATGTTCTGCTGGGAAACCTTGGGTCCTGCCATCCATGTGGATGTTACTTTGACACGTATCACCTTCCTAAGCATTGTTGCAGACCATGTACACCCTTTCATGGAAACGGTAGTCCCTGGTGGCTGTGGCCTCTTTTAGCAGGATAATGCCTCGATGGGTCAGGGTTGTTTCGGCAGCAAAAGGGGGACCAACACAATATTAGGATGGTGGTCATAATGTTATATATATATAGATATATATACTGTTTTCCTCATGGGGACCAAAGAAATGTCCCTACAAGGACAAGGATTTCAGATATTGCTATTTTTGTGGGGACATTTTGTGCCCATAACGTAGGGTTTACATAAACCACATATACACACACACACAATATTCATACAACTTAAAATGTGTGTATCTATGATAATGTTTGGATGTTGCATAATAATATCCACTTGACCTAAAAATCTGAGGGGGCATGTGTGACAGAAAAGACAGAAATAAAGAGGATTACATGTCTGATAGATAGATAAGAACATACAGAGACACAATGAAATAGAAGGGAAGAAGACAAAAAAAAGAGAAGGAGAATGATATTATGAAACACAAGGCAGACTGCTCATAGCCTGCGGCTACACTCCTCTGCCTCCTACTAACCACCCTTCATCCAGCTCAGGACTCCAGGGCAGCTGCGATATGTGCCACGTTCAAACACACTCTGGCCTGGGTTGCAGCTTGCTGTTTTTTTTCTGGGTGGATTAGCGTGGGTGACTAGTAAAGCGTGTATATGTGTGTGTGCTTGGGTGTGATATTGTGCGAGAAAGCAAGTCTGATTGATTCAAGCACAAAATAAGTTTCATATTGCCAAAACTCGCACAAGGAGATTTCAAAAGCTTTGTAAATGCAGTGCATCTGAGGAGCGGAGAAAGGGAACATCTTATCTCAGCCTGATAATGCTCACTTGAGCACAGAGGGAAACTGGCAGAGGCTGTAACGAAGACCACACTGGTTCTGCTTGAGTCACAGATGCAGAAATATAATCATGTGCAGAAGTGCTCTTGAGGACAGGTGACAGGAAAGAATATTCGCTGAGATTATTTTAAATTATTCTTTTAAAGTGAGGGACTATACTTTATTTTGCCAATTATGAATGGAGCAGGATAGAGATTTTATTTAGCAGTCAATTATAAAGATTTTACTGTAGTAGAAGCAATTTTTCAATTTCTCATTTTATTTATGCTTTACACAATAACTAATAAACATAATGTATATACTGTATATGTAATAATTTTGTTCTCCTCTGTGCTGAATTTTGCTTACATTACCAAGCTATCTGATTTTTTAACTCCAGCTAGGTTCTGGCCAGTGAACTGCAAACAATTGCTTGCCTGAAGGCTATAATTGTATCGTCATGATTTAAAATAACCATATTTCCCAGACTGTTCCGTGTGTCTCTGTACCCACCTTCCTGTTTTTCACACTAGTTTCTGAGGTGTTTATTTCAGAACAGCTTGCAACCCTTACAAACACCTGGTCTCCTCAGAATCTCCTGCCAGTGGGATGCGGTCACGACCTTTAAACCCAAAGAGACCTCACACTCGAATTCTCCCTTTGAGCAACTCTCTCTGTGTGTGTGTGTGCGTGTGCATGAGCTCCCTGTGTTAACAAGCAGCTTGCCAGGTGTTAGGAAAGCAGCGTGTGTTGTGATCCTGTGTGTATTTTGCCAGGTAATTAGGGAATGATTTTTTTAAAACCCTTTTTTTTCTGTTAAACAAGGATGTTTGTGTTATTTATTTTTTTGAGGTGGTTGCATTAGCAACCATGTGAGTACACAAATCATTTTTTTTATTAAATCATTGCTCTGCTAAATCGAATCAACCCAGAGGTACAGAGAGACAGTGAATCCCTCACATTTCCAGTTCACTTTCAGGTTTATGGCATAAAAATGAAGTTATGAAAAAAAAAAACTAATTTTTAACTACAACCTCTGAGGAAGAACATTTCTCTAGTTTTCACTTTGTTGGCTGTTTTTAAGTCGTTCATTCATTGAATCCTGGGAACTATGTAAATATGGTAGTATAAAATGTATTTATTTTTAGTTGTGTTGCACACTAACAAAGTAAAATTTATATTGTTCAAAATTAGATGGTTTATTCAGCAGGTTGTACGACCTTTATCTCATGCAAACTTGTGCGTTTTTTGTTGTTGCTTATTATATGCTTCACTCCTGGCCCAGCCTCTTTGTTGACCTTCTCATGGTTGTTAACTAAGCAGGTCTGTGGTTGTTGTTACATCCTACATTCATCAACCGTCCTCAGTCCTTGTCCTGAGACAGAGCAAGAGGGGAGACAAGTAGTTTTCCAAAGTTCTGTTGGTGAAAACGGCAAGAATGAATGAACAGAAATGCAAACAAAGAGAGCCGCTGTCATTGCATTTACAGAAATGTCATTGCTGTGGCTTTTTAGAACTGTAAACGGAGAGTCTTTGTGTCAATACACCTTTTTTACTGTGGAAAGAAAAGTTGGGGATGTTGGAAGTTAGAGCAAGTTTAGATCAGTGTAAAATGCAATACTGTGTGTGCTCAACAGATCAGCAGATATGAAAGGGATAGTTCACCCAAAAATGGAAATTCTGTCATTTAATAACTCAACCTCATGTCGTTCCAAACCAGTAAGACTTTCATTCATTTTCGGAACAAAATAAATGCAAAATAAATAAAAAAAACAATAAAGTCCTTGGAAACAATATTTTATCTTGCTGTGCAAATGAAACATGTTGCAGCAAGCAGGAGAATTTATGTATGTTGTGATGTTATGTGTACACAATTCTGCATGAAATAGTAAAATAAACAGATTTGTATGAAAATTAATCTTGTGTTTTTAAAAAGCATATGGCTATATGCATAAGTATGTATGTTATTGGAGCGTAGTCTTCCTGTGCTCTATCACAACATCTATAACCATTATAGAAACATCTGACTGTATACTGTAGCTCACTGTATAAGTTATCTATGCAATAGAAGCCAAAAAAATATAGTTTGGTTTGTGCACAAACAACACAGGGCTCTTCTTGGGGCACAGCTTTAAAGGAACACGCCGACTTTTTGGGACTTTAGCTTATTCACTGTATCCCCTAGAGTTGGATAAGTTCATACATACCATTTTTATCTCCGTGCGTGCCATAACTCTGTCTGATGCACCCACCGCTAGTTTAGCTTAGCTTAGCACAAAGACTGGAGGTGAACGGCTCCAGCTAGCCTACTGCTCAATAAGTGACAAAATAACGCCAACAATTTCCTATTTACATGTTGTGATGTGTATAGTTACATCGTTCACTAAGACTGACGGAAAATGAAAAGTTGCAATTTTCTAGACCGATATGGCTAGGAACTATACTCTCATTCCTGCGTAATAATCCAGGGACTTTGCTGCCGTACCATGGGTGCAGCAGGCGCAATGATACAGTGAATAAGCTAAAGTCCCAAAAAGTCGACGTGTTCCTTTTAAAATCACCTTGAAATCAAAAATTTGGAATATTGCAGTATTTATGCCATTGTGTTTACAACTGTGACAATGAGTGCTTTCCAGGATCAACTAAACGTTGGATTTTCAAGAGGATGTGAAGTTTGCGGCTCCAATGTTGCAGTAAATTTGCACATCGTTTTTTAATGAATGATTTATAGATGTTATTGCAGGGACATCGACTTTACATTTTCACGCCCCTAAACATGACGCAAAACAAAACAAACTGTCATTGGTTGCGTTACATGTCAGTCAAATGTCCTCTTGGGCGGTCCTCGATAAATGAAAGCTGTGAAAGAGTCCAGACCTTCTGCCGTCAGTCTGAAGGTCTGGCTACGCGAGACTAGAAGTTAGCAGGCTTATGAGAAGAAAAAAAGTTGATGGATTTGCAAAGTTCATGGCATCAAGCCTTAATACAAGAGTTCATCTTTATGTTATTCTGTGCAATGAAAGTTCTCAAGGGTTATTGTGTGGTTGACTCTGGCCGTCATGTCCAAACTAGTGGCGCTGATCTGGTGATTTAATATGGCACTGGTGGGCTATGATTAGTGACACTGACAGCCCATGCATCTTGGCTGCGACCATCCCTCTCTCTTTCTGTGTAACCTTTCTCTCTCTGCCACTCTTCCTCAGCAGGGAGCATTCCCTACAATTTATAGTCCATCAGGGCTGCTCTATCTCTGGCTTGCTTCCATGAGAGAGAGAAAGAGAGAGAGAGGTGCTAATGGAACCTCGCTCTTATCACAGCCCGGGAGAGGGATGATGTGGAGGGGAAGACGAAAGATGAGCACGAGAGAAAGGAGGATGGTGCCGTGGCTTGCTGCAACTTTGCCGATATGAGCGTTTGAATGGAAAAAATCCCTGCAGATGCTACGGGGGAGGCTCATCAAGTCTCATTTTGGCTCGTGCGCCGAGCCGAACGCTTTCAGTCGTTCATTCACAGGCTTCCACGGACCAGTGCGCTCACGCTCACTCTTGCAACCCCCCACAGGTAAAGTTTTGTCACCGCACTTTCACGGTTATCAGCTTTGGACCTTGTAGCGGTGATATCAGTGTAATGCAGGAGTTTGGAGTTCACACCTGTAATCTGTTTCAAAGCTGATCTTTTAGACTGAGGGAATCCCTATGTAAATAGCGCTCTGTTTACACGGTGTGTCCAAGCCTTTTCCTTTGAAATTACCTCTGTGAAGCGAGCAGGCTGTTTTGGCAATGCAGTCAAAACAGCGAGCGGCCCTTCGCAATTCTCCCTAACCCCCTCCTCCTCCTCGTTTTCCCCCTTAATGCCTGTCTCCACACGGCCCCGCGACTGTATGACTAACACAGACAGAGTCTTTTTAAATCAAAATCAAAATAAACTCTTCTCTGAGGAGGGCGAGTGGCCTTTGCCTGTCTGTTTTTATTAGTTAGGCGAAAAATGAAGGCAAGCTTGACTGTGCTTTCCTGCGTGCGCTGGCTGCGGTGAGATTCTGCCGCTTTATTCACATGCCGTATCGAGGAAGATGTCATGAAGTGTGAGGTTATCTAATCCCCGCTGTGTGCGTGGACGCACGTCTCTGCATGTTAATGAACTCCACTATAAGAGCAATAAAAAGATATTAAACTGTATAAAAGAAACGCTGAAGGCGAGAAAAGAAGCCTGCATGGCAGAAATCACATCCACTCATGGTTGTTACAGATCTGAAGATCTGCGTGTTCTGTGTTCTCTTTGCTAGGCCTGCTTTGTCAGAAGATTCTGCACTGATGCACAAAAATTCATAATTATTTAATCATTTTAAATCATTTAGAATGTTTGCATTTGTTTAAATGTAACATTAAAGATTATTAATGAATTTATTATAACTATTTACATTTAAAATTAATTATTGATTTTTTGTGCTAACTGAAAAAGCATAGATTGGTTGCAATAAAAACTTTTGGGAACATGAATTCTAATGTTTGAATTCATTTCCACCTGGATCTACATGCTAAGAAAACTCCATAAAAACATGGCCCAATCTACCATGATAATATGAAGAAATATTCTCTATTGATTTTTCACAGGTGTTTTACCCGTATTTTGAATTGCAGATTGCATTGTGCGTTCAAGTGTTAGTTAAATGATCCAGGTTTCTACAGATTATTTTCTTACAGTGTAGAGGCCTGCTCTTGTGAATTTAGATCAAATTTGTGTGAGTATCAGTGCTGCCATATAGTTAAATATTTGATTTTGTTATTTAAATAAAATAATCTGGTAATTGCATTGTGACTGCCAAAATCCATTTGAATGTAGTGTCATTCCCACCTGAGTGGGATATGATCTGATTGAAAACAACAAAAAAGTTTCTTTCTCATCCAGCACTGCCCCCGTCCGGCGGTAGATTTTGGGTCATACAGCTGGGCGTAAGAGCAAGCTGCCAGACTCGTGCTGGAAATATCCTCTCCTCCTTTTCTCGCAGGATGGGCTTGTGATTTTGTGATGATGCTGTGAGCCCAGGTGAGAAGACCGCCTTGAAAAAGAGACCTGGGTGAATGTTACTGAACGTGAAGATCATGTTCTCCAGCATGATTTGAGATATATAAAAATATATATTCTTTGACATTTTTCAAAATCTTGATGTTTAATGTGGTCTCAGACTTTTGACAATGTACAGCCACACTGCTTTCTAGATATCAGCATTGGCCATTTAAAAACCCAAATTTAACCTTGACTTCACATGGGTCAACAGCTTTTGTGCATCATAAACATGCATGAATACCCACTGCGCCAAAAGAGAGTTATTTTTTTAGGTCTTTTACAATATAGACAGACATTTAGAGAATGAGTTGCTTTAAAGTGCCCTCGTAGTTCTCTTAGTGTTACCGTCTCAGCAAGGGGCTCTTTGCGAGTGATTTGATTTATTGGTCTAAAGTGCTCCTTCCTAAATCCATCCCCGTTCTTATAACTCATCTTCCTCTCGCTGCACTTTGGCTGTGTTGTTTTGCTTGGTTCCTTCCTTCTAGCTCCCTCATTTCTTCTATACTGGCATACTTCCATCCAATCCTACAAAAATTTTTTTTTATCTGTCTCTCAATCTCCGTCACTCTGTGTATGTGTGTCTCTCTCACTACTGATTTGATTTGTTTGCGTGACGGTATGTTTCGAAGCCCCTCAGGGCCAGCAGTTTTGGGTCTGCAGTTTGTGTGGGTTTGATTCCTCTTGCAATCGTGTCCAGAGTCACTCTCCCTTAAGCAGACAAACCAGATTAGAGTCGGCTTCCTTTTTCTGCCAACGCTGTAAACTGACAGTGAATTATATCCTGGTTAGTTTACACGCAAAACAGTCTTACTGGATTCCAGGGGCCGGGGATGTATTTTGTTTAGACAAGTTCTCAGCGGCGTGGCATAATCCTATCTACAATGCAGATGAAGTATGTGAAAAGAAGAGGAGTATTAGAGGGAAAACGGGCATGACTGGGCATGAGGCAAGAGGATAACTCCGGACAGCTGCTCTTAGGATTAACGCCACACTTTGAACTGACACTAGGATGAGATGCCACATATCTCTGGGCTTCAGCTCA
Source organism: Rhinogobio ventralis (assembly GCA_039654625.1). Taxonomy (NCBI): domain Eukaryota; kingdom Metazoa; phylum Chordata; class Actinopteri; order Cypriniformes; family Gobionidae; genus Rhinogobio; species Rhinogobio ventralis. Next base: position 12,595,935 of record CM077200.1, on the reverse strand, counting down.
TAGACCGCTCTTCTGAAAAGACCAGCTTAAATCAGCATGAGTCCAGGTCTGTTTGTGCTGGAACAACTATTCATCATAAGAAGAGGGTTAATAAGGTTAAAAAAAGCTTAAGTGATGAAAAACACAATGACATTCAGCATGAAAATATATTTAGTGTATTTTGTTACATCATGACTGAAATTATTGTGTTAAAATGTGCTAATTAACTTCAACACCGGTATTTTTGCACAATGTTTAAATGCTATAGCTTTAGATAAAATTTTTTTTTTCTTTTAAATCAAATGAACCTCATTAAAACAGTTTTACATAAATTATATAAATTGAACCATCTGAACATTTGGTTCTGTTAAAGGCACAATATGTAAGATTTTTGGATTAAAATATCCAAAAACCACTAGAACAAAGTTATATATTTTGTTGACTTGTGTACTTACATTATCCCAGATGTTTCTAAGAATGTTTAAATCCAGAGAAATAAATAATTTTAACCAGGACACAGACTGTGTCCGTGCGTCGACTATGAATGACATCATACACGCTTTACCCTTGATTTTGAAACATTTATAGACAGAAAACAAATTATTGTACAGTAATACAGCATTTTCTCCATCATACAATATGTTTTAAAATGTATTGCATGCCATTTAGCAACACAAGCCATCCAGCATTTATTAATATGATATTCTAATATCGATCTAGCTTACTACAGTGTGCAACATGTCTCATAGCAGCCGCGGAGCGAACACACAGAGTAAAGTTATAACATAATTTTCAACACACTCAAATGTATCTAATATGATAAAACAGCACTGCGTTACCCCACACTCGCTAGAAGAAGTGGAAGCGGTGTGCTGTGGTATAATAAAAGTTCCGCTGCTGTTGAGCCATGTGTCACGCTCGTCTCTCATTAGCAATCGCTTCAGTGACCTTGTTCAGCTCCCACAGCACTCGGCCCTGCTCTGCTCCATACTACAGTAACGATAATAATCTCATCCATGAACATGATTTCTGTCCGAATCCCGTCCCGATTCTTTTCCATTGGCTGTGAGGTGAAGCATCAGCAAGCTATGCCTTTGTTTTGAATAGTAGATCACTAGTGGTGAAAAACTACATATTGTGTCTTTTATAGTCATGATGAAATTAAAATGAACAATTCTTATAATTGAGAATTCTTTTTTTTCTTTTTTTACTCGCATATACGTCACAATAGGGATGTTTCGTTTCATGCCGAATTTAAAGGTGCAGTAAGCAATTTCTGAGAAACGCTGTTGAAAGTGGATCGGAACACAACACACCACAACACACTTGTAGCCAATCATCAGTAGGGGGTGTGTCCACTCGTGATGGGGAGGAGGAGAGAGAGTGAGCAAGAGAGAGATTTGAAGAAATACTATAAAAAAGAGATGGTTGAGAGATATTACAAAAGAGAAAATGTAAATTGTAATAATATTTCACAATATTAATGTTTTTTTTCTGTATTTTTGATCAAATAAATGCAGGCTTGATGAGCATGAGACTTCTTTGAAAAACATTAAAAATAGTAATGTGTCCAATCTTTTGACCGGTACTGTATATAATTTAAATATAATAGGCATATTAAACATTTTGTTCACATGCTGTGCAATATCAGCAATTATGTTTTCTGTTAAGAGTGGACATGATATTAAGGTTAATACAATAGTTGTTCCTGTTATCGGTATCCTCACAGATGTTTTTTTTTTCCTTTTTATCTCCACAATGTCCACATATGACATTGTGCCTTTGGTTCTCACTTTATATTGTTAACTATATTCTAAATAAACTACAAAAAATATATTTATTTTGCCCTGTTCCTTAGCTCCCTCTCACATACCTGACTCAAAGGCTCATTAATTATGCAGCTCATTATGCAGGTCTTTTGTTCTCTCAGGTGTAAATCACATCATTATTCCCGATCGTTCACGGCACTTTGCATACGGGGTTTGTAAAGAAAAAGTGTCTTACAAAATTTAAATCAATATATTGTTTTATGTGACTGAGCAGGCACAAAGATTCTCACATCAGTTTGAAGCAAAAACTCCTGGCAACATTGCGCCAGGTGTAAGATAGAGCCCCAAGTGTTTCTTAGAAATTTGTACTGCACCTTTAATGGTTCATGTACTAAAATACTGACAAGTGACAAGACATCCATTGATGTTTGGTTATTTTTTGCAAAAATGTACTCAAAATGATTGAAAAGTTGTTTCAATCAATTCACCCACTAATGTGCACAAGATGTGTGTGTATGTAGGCTATGTATGTATGCAATTTCTTTCCTTCTGAATATTTAACCAATTATAATTAGAGGTAACCATTTAAACCAATAAGCCTTTAGTCTCACATTAGTACATCATACTTTTTAAAATGTATTCCTCAAAGGTTAAAAAAAATTGTTAATGGAACCGTTAAGGAACAGGAATTGTTACAATTATGATGATTCCTATACCTAGTTAGTAAGTCTCTTGGGCACACTAGCGTTCAATGCAGACAAGCAGCATTCAAAACATTTCAGCAGTAGGCTACATGCTCGCATGAAAAGCAGGCAGTGCGATTCATTAACACATGGCTATGACTTTATCATCTTCCCTTCTGCCGTTAACAATATGCTGTTAAGCAAACAAAAAGCTACGGATTATGAAATGTGCGTTGTTTACATCTTCCCACATGTGTGACTCAGTAACATAAAACAAAGGACTATTTTACAGCCTCCATATTTGGCTGAGATGTAATTTGTGTAGTTTTTTGTGACAACAATGCCATGTTTACATGTCCAGCATGCATCATTTGTCAAACATCATTTGTCAGGGATATGTCGGAGCTGAGAGGCAGTAAATATGTCCTTGTGTGAAGGAATCATGGCTTCAGGACATGGGCTAAACACCTGTCTAAAGGTTTCTCCTCCTGCTCTTTTTTTCCCTCCTTCTCTGGTGAGCTGTTACGAAGTTGTCAAGCGGTACTGCCACTGTCAATGAGGACTGTAAAAAGGATTTTGTGTCCCTCTGAGTGGACAAATGCCTCTCTCCTTCTCTCAGCTGAGAAAATCCCCCCTGTATTCCAGCCCCTCTTGGAGGATGCGGAAGGAAATCCCTGCCATTTTCCCCACACCAAAAACCTCCCTCTGTGAGAGCTTAGCTCTGTTCCAAGCCCACCAAGCAACAGCATTTGTCTAACAGTGATGGCTTGGGCTTGAATTCAGATAAGATGTGTGGGAGAACTGAATGCGATCAGCAAATGTAGCAACTCAAGTGGTAGTTTGCTGGTGGAACATAATCTGTTGTGTTTTATGAGTCATAAGTATACATGTCACATTCCGAATGTGTTGATAGTTGATTATAGAGGGCAGATATTCATTGCAAATTTAAATCAAAGGTTGTACCTTCGTTGGCAGGTGGTGCAAATTGCCTGCAATAGATAATAATAGATTGTGCTGTTACTTGCAAGTTGGTTTGAATAAAAAATTTCACCTTAATGAATAGATGTAATGCAAATGTAGATAACACTCCTTTTCATTTCAGCCTATGCAAGCACACACAGGGGTTGGGCTTGGCCCCTTAGTTCCAGTGAAAGGAACTCTTAATGCTTCAGCATACCAATACATTTTGGACAATTTCATGCTCCCAACTTTGTGGGAACAGTTCGGGGATGGCCCAGTGCATAAAGCAAGGCCTATAAAGACATGGATGAGCGAGTTTGGTGTGGAGGAACTTGACTGGCATGCACAGATTCCTGACCTCAACCCGATAGAACACCTTTGGGATGAATTAGAGCGGAGACTATTTTAAAATGTACTTTGTTTCTGTGATGGCAAAGTGGAATTTCCATTACTGCAGTCTTTAATGTCACACGATCCTTCAGACATCATTTGAATATGCTAATTTGGTGCTCAAAAAACAGTTCTTATTATTATCATCAATATTGTGCTGCTTAATATGTTTTTTTTTTTAGGATTCCTTGATGAATAGAAATGTAAAAAGAACAGCATTTAATTAAAAATGGAAATATAACATTATACATGTCTTTACTGTCACTTTTGATTAATTTAATGCATTCTTGCTGAATAAAAGTAATTTGTTTCTTTCAAAAAAATCTTACTGACCACAATCTTTTAAACAGTAGTGTACAGTATTTCTTAACCTGTTTATAATGCATATTTTTACACGCAGAGAAGTGTAAAAAAACTTTCAGGCAAGAGGAACTTTAGATCTGTCTAAGATTTACAGCCATTTTTCATCAGACAGCAAAATGAATTAAATACAACCGTGAGTACTTTTTTCTCGAGAGTTCCAGAAAGGTGTTTTAGCTTTGCTAAGCCCCCCCCCCCCAGAGTGTTTCTTTCCAACCCTAATAGGAAGATTTTATGATTAAGTGTCTATTGACAGATTGATAGCCTTGAAGGATGCCTTTCAGGTAGACTCTTATTTTTCGTTTCTGTCACTGAGAGTTCCTATTTGAATCTCTCTGTCTTTTATGCCTTCAGATTAAAAAGCTTTTTGTAGATATAGTTTGCTGGTATATAGGGATGTTCAAGTGGGTCAACTAGTCATCCAACTTTTTGGAAGTGAGGTCAACTAGTACATTTACTATAGGCATTTTATTTTTTAAGATTAACTTTTTATTTTTGCAGCAGTACTTTAAAGGGAATTAATTTAGAATCGTTATACATGCAACCTCTTAGAGGGTTTTAGTGTGTTGTCGATACGTTAAACTTTATCTGAGGAGTTGCAATTCCTTTACAGCCATCAAAACACCACTTGTGTAACAAATGCAACAACCCTCAATTATAAATAAGTCAATTACAGACTTCAAATTGCCTGCTATTAGCACTGAGCACAGGTTTTGCCTTTTTTATGAGGACTGTTATAGCAGTGTTTCCCAAACCTGTTCCTTGAGGCACACCAACAGTACATATTTTGGATGTCTCTCTTATCTGACTCATCTATTTCAGGTCTTGAGCTGCATTCAAAATCACATACTGTCTATTAGGTTCTTCATTTGATTTAAAAACTAACTTAATTCACACCTATTCGTTTGAGTCCTCCAAACACTCAAATGGTTCAGCGTGTGAACAAAACAAATGATCTCAGACCCCACTAAAAGAACCCAAAAGCAAACCGTACTGTTCAATTGTGGGTCCTTTTGTGATATGTGAAAGCAATGAGGTCCCAGTCCGCTTTGTTTTTCATTTCAACATTTGCACCTGAAGGCTTGCCATGCCTACAGCCATGTTCGTCACTGCTGGCAACCAAATTTTTCATCATGTCAGGCCCCCCTCAATTGGTTGCATAAAAGTAACAACAGAAGTATATGAAAGAACCCGTGACAAAATGTGTCAAAGTGGACGCAGTCCTCTGAAATGAAGGATTCCTGTCCCTTCTACGAAGACTTAAGCACTTGTGCTTGTCCGACAGATATTGTCGAAGGTGGTCAACATGCATAATGAAGAGGAACAAGGTAAGGACAATGACGAATAATGTAAACGCTTATAATATATCAACACTATGGAACTATTTAGAATTGACGAGTCAATCTTCATAGAACTATTTACAATGGTTGCATTTATTAACATTAGTTTGCTACACTCATTGAACTTAATGTCATTGTCAACATTTACTAACCTATTCTATTAATATTATAGTTATACTTGTTATAGTTATACAAGTTATAGATTTTTTTTTTCAATAATTAACAATCAGTGCTCATGATACCTAACATAATAACCAATGGTAATTAATAGAACCTTATTTTAAAGTGTTATTATTCTTTTCTGAGCTTCAAAAGATGTACAACAGACATAAAGATTATAGTATCAAATGAGGTTGATCAGGTTAAGCCAATAATGTGATGTGATAAACTTCTGATCAGTTATCCACTGCTTATTTTTTCTTTATTTTGTGCCTTTCAGAATTGGAGAGATGCTGCACTGAGAACAGAAAGCTGGGGTCTGAGTTTCTTTTAAAAGGAACTATATGTGAAAACACCCTTAGGCCGTATGTCCACCAAAGCGCTTTTTTCACGTGGCTGGCTGGCGTAACCAATTGTTTTCAATGAGAGTGCAGCGCTTTTAGAACGGCAGGAGTGCAACGAGGCACTGAGCGTCTATTTCACGCTCAAGCGCTGAGCGCTCTGCATTTTTTTACCGGTTGCCGAGAGTTGAAGAATGTTCAACTTTGAGTAAAATGCAGCGCTCATCACTGTCACTTTTTACCCAGCCGACCAATCACAGTGAAGGAGAGGCGGGACAAATACAACACCGACCAACCGCCACATCCTGCTTATAGAATGTCAGCAGATGACAACAACAAGCATAATAATTGAACAAAATAATTTAAAACAAGAGCCAGAGCAAATACTTTACAGTGTATCTGCATTTTTATATAGAAACAATACAGAAACAAACTATCTGTGAAATGAGATACTAGTAACACTTCTGCGGATATTCTGTATCATAACAAGCAAAGAGTCTCAACTGAAAAAAAGGTGTTTTCAGCAGAGCGGCTAGCGTTTTCAGCTGTCTAAAAACGCTTTGGTGGAAATGCGGCCTAGTGTGTTTTCACATACAGTTCTTTTTAAAAGAATCAAACAAGTGAACCAGAAAGTGAACCAGAAAGGGAACCAGCCGAAAGAGACCTCAGTCCTTTTTGTGTTATACGATATAGTGGGCTTAAAAGAAAACCTGGTTCATTTGTTTGTCCTCTTCAGCACTGAAGTAATCTCAGACCCTTTCTTGTTCACACCTCAACTTCATACGAACTCAGACCATAGCTTTCTGTGCAGCAGTGGATTTTGGGTATTCAAGGTGGCCTCTTCACATCACATGGCTGTGTAGCAAATGACAAACAGAGAAAGAGTGAGACAAAACAGAACTAAAGGAAAGCATCTGAAAAAACTGAAGAGGAAAAGGATAGCAGCTAAAAATAACATTTTGGCTATTCTATGTATCATGAATCAACAGCATTTATATATATATAATTGATAATTATTGGGAAAAAAAACCTATAGAACTTGTTAGTTCATATTACATAAACTAATGTTACTTTATAAAAATGAAAATAGAATGGGTTAGTAAATGTTGACATTAACCAAGATTATATGTAGTTAGTAGTTCATATTAATGAGTGTAGCAAACTAATGTTAATAAATACAACCATTGTAAATAGTTCTATGAATATTGACATGTCAATACTAAATCCTGTTGTGTTGATATATTGTAAACATTTACATAGGGATGCAAAATGATACCCATACCTTGTTCCTCTTCATTTTGCATGTCCACACATCCACCTTCGACAACATCTGTCAGACACGAGCGATTGCACCCAAAAGTCGTTGTGAAATGGACAGGAATCCTTAATTTACCCACTTTGACGCATTTTGTCACGGGTGCTTTTGTAGTTGCTGTTTTGTAGGTGCTTTTGTAATTGTAGTGCTGTTCTGTTATAGCCAACTATCCTCTTTCCAAATATCAAAAAGTGCACAGCTCTCCTCCTGAGACCACACAACCCCACAACCTGACATGGTAAAAAGTTTTGATGAGAATTGCATATTTAAAAATGTTTTTTTTTCCTGCCAAAAAAAATGTCTTCATGCCTTAAATAGCTTGGATGTAACACCCTTGCTTCATTAGGGCTACATTCAGACTGTCAGTCCAATTCCGATCCATGCGTATTGAAATCTGGTCAGTCTGATTAATTTCAGTCTGACTGCTCTGATCAGATTTGCATGGTTTATGTGACTTTCTCACAACATGTAAAACGTAAACGTCAGACGATGTTACAGGAAACATGCTGAAAGTTGCTGCAGAAACAAGGTTGAGTTGTTGCAAAGTGCCGGATGAGCAGAATAACAATAGGCTATAAATGGATAAATGTTTTGAAACCGGTGGAAACAACAGCACGGAATAAAACGCTAATACCAGCCTATACATTTCTGCCGCTGCCTCATAAGATGCAGTAGTCTATGTTGTAAATAAGACAACATCTGTATTGCAAACCCCTCCATGCTGCAGTTGTTGTTGTTATTGTTTTTGACGTATGCCTACCGACTCATTGCCATGGAAACCAAAGCAGATATCCCGAAAAACGAAAGAGCGGCGTGGACACACATATAGGATGCGATACGCAATGTGGGTGTCAATCATTTTAGATCAGATTCCAATCGGATACACAAATAATTGCTTTTGGACTGACAGTGTGAAGCGTAGCCTTAGTATACGTGCAAATTAAAACTCAACTTTGATAGCTTATCACTATCACGTTTTACCCAGCCGTCCAATCACAGTGGAGGAGGGGCGGGACAAATACAACACCGACCAACCGCCACATTCTGCTTGAATAACATCAACAGATGACAACAAGAAGCATTAAAAAGGGAACAAAATCATTTAAAACAAGAGCCAGAGCAAATACTTTACATTGTATATACATTTTTATATAGAAACAATACAGAAATTATACTAGTAACATTTCTGTGGATATTCCGTATCATAGCAAGCAAAGTGTCTCAACTGAAAACCTGCCAAAACGCTATCAAGTGCCCACAGTAAGACATTTTCAGCAGAGCACCTAGCGTTTTCAGCTGGCCAGAAAACAAAGCTTTGGTAGACTTTTTTGGTCTTTAAGACTAGTTGTTAAGATAACCCACTGACTAGTCATTAAAAATATGTAGTTTTAGCACACCCCCACTTGCTAATGTAGATAAAAGGCGACAGGTATGTGGGCACAGCAGAAGTCCTGTTAAGTGCAGGGAGGGAGGCATGAAGCTGTAGCCCCAGCATCAGTTTTAATTTTCATCTCTTCGAAACGCCCAGAGATGCTGAGAGCCACTCGGGCGTCCAGATCTCCCACAGACAGAAGATGAACTAGCAGGGCCTTTTAATTTTAATCCGGAGAAGATGGAGAGTTGAGCCCTGCCCTCTCTCTTTCTCAGCCTCTGGCACTCTTGTCAGTAAGGAGATCATTGTTCCCTTCGCTCCTTGCTTTCATTCGACTCCCTCTCAAGTCCCTCTAAAACCCTTCATCCCTCCACCTCAATCAGTTCTCTGTGTTTCTAACAATGACTCATAATTTAAGCGACTTCACACAGTGTGTAATCAAACCGGCTCTTTTCGTAAGGGTTGATTGTGTCTCAGGCGGTATAGACACACACATATGGCTGATAAACAATATGGCTAATGAAAAGACCATAAGGACCCAGATTCCGTGACAAGGAAACAAAGCCTCGTGAATGAATATGCCAGCTTTCTAATTACAGACAATTGACATTTCCGAGTCCTCTGGGGTATCGATGCCGGGCTGACAGTAGCAAATGCCAGCGCAGAGAACTTCTCCATTACAAAAAATATTCGCATCAATGTTTGTCGAGAGTCTAATCAAACAAATTTATATTCATGGCTGGTGACCTAAGTAAGTTGATTCGCAGGATTTATGTTCACAAGGGAACGAGTCGTTTATATCAGCGTGCTTGTAGTATCAAGGACATTTATAAACCTCTGTTGTCTCTCAGCCATTTGTGTCGGGATTATTAATGCTTATTTTGGAGAAATTTAGCTGTAAATCAGCCCGAACGCCTCCCACAGCGATGGCAGATTCAAGACGCGTCACCTGCGTGGATTGTCTTCATCATGAACGTTTGTTTTTTTGCCAGGTTGGGTTATGAAGATGTCCATGAAGGCCTATGAGGATTATTAAATATGCTAAGTGATGTAGTAGAGGAGAGAAAAGATGAAGGATTTGCAATGTGAAAAGTTAATAAAGTGGTCATGTGTGAGAATAAGACCCTGTTTACAGATTTAGATTGATTGTACCTAATAAGAATTGTATTCCCGTTTTCTTTACAGTATTGTTAAAAATATCACATCAGCAGACAGCAAGTCTGTAATCCTTTTGACACACATATCTATTTTTCTGCATGTTATACAAACCAACAAACTACATAATAGCGCAAAAGACAGGGAACTTTGAGCGCTTAATTGTTTGGGCGGTGCGCAACACGCTGGTATACAGAGATGTGACAGTACAGGAGCGGTTCATTCATAAGATCTTACATGTGGAAACACAAACCGAAAGACAGAACACAACGAGCACAGCGCTGAAAAGGTGCGGGGCTACATAAGGTCTATATCAAACATTTTTTATATCGTTATCGATAAAGTCATACCGTCGATAAATACAGATATTGTTTTATCACGATATCTGTAGAATATAGCATAACTACTGGATTTAGTGGGCCCCCTGGGCAGCAAATAGCTTGAAATGGATGTCAATATCAGGGATAAATAGAACCTAAAACCCTGTTTACATGGTTCATCTTTGATATTATGCATTTTATGCACTACTATGCATATTTTCCCTTCAGAATGTTTGTTTTTATAGCAGCAATAAAAATGATTTGATCTCAGCATTGAATGGCATCTGCTAATGTCGTTCATAAATGTTACTTGACAACCAACAGAGACAACACCTACTAGCATCCCAACTGTCAGGGACTAATAACATGCAACTAGCAGTGTGAACAGGGCTTAGCACATATTCCAAATCAGCAGTCATCATTTTTTTTTATATCTATTTATAGGGTTCATCACTTGACAGTGATCATGTAGAGATTATTGACAGTGATCATGTAGAGTTGACAGGAAACTTGGCAAATGACAAATGACACACTTGGCAAACTCGAGAATCTTGGAGAATGAGCTGCACATCACTAGGCAACAAATGACATTTTAACCACAGAAAATTGCAGAAGGACTTGCTGCCACTGCCATTTCTACAAAATATCGCCTTTAATGGAGACCATGCAGGAGACTGCTGAATGTTTGAGGCCTTAAAACCCATTCGACTCTTTCACCCGCTTTATAGAGGTCACTGTAAAATCATCCATTCTGCTCCCACCGCACCGACTCAAAACCCTACACCCTTTTACGATGCTTTCCAGATGTCCAAGAATGACGCCATACAGTCCTAACGATCTGTTAATTCATTAATTAACTCAAGCAGCCCTCAATATGCAAACATTTCTCTTTTTTTAATGGCTGTGCTATAAAATAGGATGATAAAACGGTAATTTTCTCAACTGGGCCCCCTATTTGAGAAATCTCAGAAGACCAACAAATCTTGAAAGCTCGCCATAGAAAAAGCAGAGATTATGACCTCATTAATAAGCATTAAACATGAGCAATGCAAGCTTAAGAAGTGCGTCTCTGTTTACGTGTGGGATGCGACTGCGTTGAGTTCAATGTATCTGAAAATTACCCTTCGGCCCCTACCAGCAAACTCTTTGCTGCTAGTACTGGATTATGCTAAGTCATTGTGGCTAACTACTCTCTTCCTGATAGTCATTTCTGTATTTTTTTTCCAATACAGAGGGCTATGTTCTGGTCATTTTCACAATGCAAGGGACGTTAATTAACAATTTTCCACTAATACCCCAATTGGCTAAGCAGATGATGCTGGCTGGACTAGGGTTGATCTTTGACTCTTGACTTTGAGTTGAAGTCTTTGGACTTTGTCTCCAGACAACGGCCATCGCAAACAGTGTTTACCAGCCATTTGGCTAATAGATTTTTTATTCCCTAGCGTAGCGGAAGCTTGTTATAAACAGGATGCTCTTATTGAAGAGAGGGTGAATGAACCTTAAGAAGGTTTGTTTTTCCGCTAAGGTCCATTAGCTGGCCTTAACTGCAATATTTGTTGTTTACACCATGCATACAAAAACACTACATGCTAAATAGTCACCGTAATGCTAGCTGCATTATATATTCCTGAATATCGTTGGTCTCCTCTCTCATTTTTTGGTCATTATCGGTCGGTCCCTGACTCTAGCACTTTCTTTTTTTCTTCTGGGTCCCGCAAGCATTTTTTTATCATTGTTTATTTCAAATGTTATGAGCCGAATGTAATGTTACGGTGTCGACCGGTCAGAAATTAATAGCTTGTTGCGTGACACTGGGAGAGCAGTACAATTCACCATCAATTCCGCAGGCTGTCCCCAAGTTTAATTACCATTGGAATGCTGACTGGGATTTCATTATAGCAGGTTGGAGAAGGGTCAAAGTAGATTTGCAAACGTTCACTTTCTCCCCCGGCAACATTTTATCAGGTGCTTGAAATGCTGGAATAATTATATATCAAGCTGAATAAATAATTGATTCTATAATAGCCCCTTTCTTGTCCTCTTGTGAGACCCGACCTGAATTTTCTACCTCCCTTACTCTGGGCTCACCTGCTTTATTTCAATTCAGTTTATTTGGACAGCGCTCAGAGGCAAATGGTTGAACTATCTGTCTAACTATCTATCTGTTTCTTTTGTCTGTCTCTCCATCTGTCATACCAGATGTTGCATTAAAATTAAATATTGGTTGCACTTAATTTTACAGTATGTGCACTTACTTAGTTTACTTACCTAAGAGAGTACTGGGTAATATAAGGTAACTACAATACATGGGTTAAGGTTTGGTTTAGGTTAAGGGTTAGTACCTAGTTATTACCCAGTTATTGTAATTACTATAATAAGTACAAAAGTATGTACATGGGGAACAGGACTGTAAAATAAAGTGCTACCTAAATATTATAACAGAATTTATATATTTTTAAATAATTGCAGTTGCAGAGTTGGAATCAGATACGCTTAATATCCAACTGTCAAGGTTTTAGCTGATCTTGTTTAAGGATTGAGGGAATTTTTTTCTGTTGTTCTATGAAAAAGTAACCTTTAAGGTTTCTTATAAACTCTCCAAGTTCATCAAGGTTTAATGCCTGTTTAGATGCGGAATTAAATCCAACAAGTAGCTTCACTAACACTGCAAGTGTCACGTTCAGTCTGTTTTGCTTGTGTTTGACATGTTCCTTTGTTCCAGTTTCCCGCCACTCGTCTGTCTCCATGGTCACCGTCATTATGAGTTCATCTGTGTCAGCTGTGTGTATTCATCTCGTTTGTGTTCCCTATTTAAATTCTCCTGTTTCCTTCAGTCTCTGTCCGATCTTGTCGATGTATAGAGTGTGTTGTTAACCTGCCTGTATTGACGCACCTGAGATTCCTTGATCATTAAACTTTGTTTGAGAATTGTATCAGCCCGTCTTCGTCTTCCTGCCTACACACACCCGTGACAGTAAGAGTGTCTGTCTTGATGTTTTTAACATAATTGACAGAAGTTGTATTCCTTAATGGTGAATACGAGGTAAATTTGTGTGTGTGTATACACATGCATCTGCCATTATGTCTTGTGTTTTGCTGGCTGTGTGTGCGGCAGAGCTTTCTAGTGCAGGGGAGCGGATGGAAGAGAAAAGTCCACATTGAATTAGCTTCCATCACTGTGCTCTAATGCTGTATAATGGCTGCAGACATCTCATGGGTAATAGCTCAGGGATTACAGAGAAGGCATATTGCTCTTAGTGACACCACTAACCTTATTAGAGGGAAAGAGAGAGTGAGAATGAGAGAGTTCGATGTGAATTTGCCATGACTGGAGCCTGAAGAGATGTATTATTATAATAGAAAGTACCTGATCCAAATTACAGTTATTTACTTTATCTTGTGTACATGATGACAGCCACGTTTTTCCCCTGTCTGTGGCATTTCACACATGAAACGTTCAGCTAAATATGTACCTAATGAACTGGGCTTTTAATAGTGTATTGAAGCGTTGCGTATAAGCGAAAACATTTTGCATGCGTTGTTATTCATTTCCTTCACAATGGGAATAACAGACTGCAATATGCCTGACTTCTCAGTCCATACATTTGCAACACACAAATGGTTTGCCTTTCTAGAGCTTGTAGTACATGTCTTTGTATGTATAACACAGCTAGATAGATACAACCCTGGCTATTCATCTGTGTCTGTTCAAATAGCCACTTTCAAGTGAGGCAAAATACTCTGAGATGTTTGCAAGTGGTTGTGGTTTTTAAAAAGTGGGTTTCTTTGGAAAAGCATTGATGTAAATGTGAAAAAACAACAAACAAACGTGTAGTTTTTTTCCCCATTAGTGTGTCTGAGTTTAACAGAGAGCGAGAGAAAGAGATATAAATGGCACAAACTCATTGAAAGCAAGATTGTAGTCTTTGAAAACTGCATTGCCAGCTGGTTTAATCGTCTGGTCATCTGAATTGGATGATTTGTTCCCTGCCTGAGATTGCTTATAGGTTATTATGAGGACACACTTTCTTTTCTCTGAGATTTGTGTAGACTGTCCTTCACAAGTGTGAAATGGTTTAATTTACTCTTTCATTAATTGCTTTGGTGGATTTTGAACTGAGCCACACAAGGTGTTACTGAATAGCCATACTAATCTAAAACTCCATTAACTCATGCCGGGGGAGGATTTCTGATTACACGTGGGGCAAATCAAATACATTTTTTTTATTTCTGTTAATGTATTGATTGTCATCGTTCACATTTATGTTTTGTTTTTCCGACATGTGATATAGGGGGGATTATTACCTTAATAATCTATACTCAGTTTTTTATTCTTGTTTGCAGCTTTTGTGTGGAAGATTTAAAACTAGATTAAATTTAAAGGTGCATTAAAGGTGCAAAGCATTTTAAAGGTGCAGTGTGTAATATTTATGAGGATCAATTGACAGAAATGCAAAATAATATACATAACTATGTTTTCAGTGGTGTATAAAGACCTTACATAATGAACGGTTATGTTTTTATTACCTTAGAATGAGCCATTTCTATCTACATACACTGCGGGTCCCCTTACAGTGAAGTCGCCATTTTGCGGCACCATGTTTCTACAGTAGCCCTAAATGGACAAACTGCTCTACAGAGCGCTAGCTACTCTCTGCTGTCACAGACGACAACATCTTTGTCCTGTGTTGACCACCGTAGCTTCTCTATGTGCTTCGATAGTGAGGGGTGAGTGGTGGGTGGTTGTAATTCGCAACGTCACCGTTAGTTGCCGCTAAAATTTACACAGTGCACCTTTAACTCTTTCCCTGCCATTGACGGAATTTTCTGGCTTTCCGTGTTTTCACTGTTATATGGTACGGGGGCACTATTATGCATCTTCTGAAAGAGTAGAGAATCTGCGGATCAAAAATCAGGCAAAAAAACAGAAATACGTTGCACATTGTTGTCTTTGAAACCCCGCCCCCCCCCCCCCCCACAAATTTCTCAGCTTTTTTTTCATATGGTTGCTTTATGAAACATAAACATTCAAGTGTTGATAAAAAACAGAAAGCTTTTTTGTTTTGTTTAAAAGCAGAGGCTCTTCTTTTTTCTTTTTTTTTATATATTGCATGTTCAGATATTCATACAAAAAAATATTCCGAGGGCCATGACATTTTTTTGGTGAAAATGATCAAAAATGCTGGTGGTGACTGGCAACTTTTTTTAAAAACGCCGGTGGGGAAAGAGTTAGGGTGCTTTCACAATATAATTTTTGGTGTGCAACAGGGTTCGATTGACGTCAGCGTTCGGTTCGTTTGGATGATGTGAACGCTGTCTTCCGAACTCGAGTGCGCACCCGCAAACCGTACCCGAGTCCGCTTAAAAAGGGTGGTCTGGGGTACGGTTCATTGATATGAATGCAATCGTACTAAATCGTGGAAGTGAACAGCTATTAATGACGTATGTTTTGAGGCAGAGGCAGGGGGGAGCAATCGAACTCTGGTTCTGACCAGGCAATCGAACCATGTGTGAAAGCAGCCTTAATCATCAGGTGCTGATTAACAATATACTCTTCTTGTTTTGGCAAAATAAGCTCATTAAAATCAGGTATTTATTTAACCTTAAAAATACAGTTGTGTTACTTACCAAACATGGCATTAGATGTGTACAGAGGCTTTGGTGAACTAATTTTCTAAGCAGTGTAAACACTGCTTAGGTACAAGCTGTTTAATGCACAAAGACTCTTGCAGGGATGTTTTCCTTTCACTGGTTAGAAGATTGCATTTGTGTCATCCATTGATTAGCATCTTGTTGTGGTATCTCTTGTTATACAGCAGACACGAAAAAAAGGAGGAACAACAGAGCATGCTAGAACCAGATAAATGAGAGTGTTTTCCTGGATACGTGTTGTAGGAGACAGGGATGCAGCCGTTTGGGGAATTGAACAAACAGCCCCTGCTTATTGGACTTGTATCGATTGCCATTATTAGTCATTGCATGAACACACTGAATTTGTTGTGTATTTTTATTCTTATTTAGGAGATGTTTGCTCATATTTCGAACAGTCTGACTAGTTCAGAATTTAAATTATCTTTTTTTTCTCTCTCTCTCCATTGCAGTGAATAAGCACAAACCATGGATCGAGACGTCCTACCATGGTGTCATCACGGAGAACATGGACACTGTACTGCTAGACCCTCCCCTGGTCGCATTGGACAAAGACGCCCCTGTCCCTTACGCAGGTATACGACTTATCTAACTACACAGCGCTCTGGAATACTCTATTCTGATTGGTCAATCGTGGCATTTGAGGCGTACAGGCAAATGTGGCCGTTGTCCCTGACAACCAATGTCTTGCACTGTGCTTGTTTCATGTCTCTTGTTTCCTTTTTCTTCTCATGATCAAATCATTTTAACTGGGATCAATATTTCATGTCCATTATATATTTATTGGGGGCATCAATTGGGTTTGGCAGGGTATGGCAGCAGCCATACAGTGGCTTTCCAGTCAGGTCAATACAAAGTAATATTTTTATTGCAGGATTAACAGAGTTATATAACTATGGGTGACATATAATTGGTAATTGTTTAATAAAAGAGAAAAGCAAGTAAATTAAAGCGATCTGGTTGTTATATTTGTGTCACATGAGTTCAACAATGCTGCAAATGTGTCTATTTATGACATGATTTTGGAATGTTGAGTATTTTGGCCAATCACAGGCATTTCTGTTGAACATAATGACCAATCAGAGGACTTACCGGTAGTGAGAATCCTATCGATATCGCTGAAAATGCTGAATGAGTTTGTTTAGTGCAAGTTTTACATGTGCACAAATCCTCTCATAATAACAAATAAAGCAGACACGATGTAAATAAAAGATTTATTGTGAAGTTTAGTCCGATTCAGTGATTATAACAGGAGTTTTTGCACTCAATGAGTTTGCACTGAATTGACTGACAGCCTCAGTGATTATAAAATGAAACACTCGATGCCTGTCTGTGTAATTTAATTCGCAGTTTGAAAAGTTTTTTTTGTTTCATGAGGCTTCGTGACCTTTCCTACAAAAAAAAAAATATATATATATATACACTTACACTTCAGTATAAAAAAAGTCTTTATTTCTTATAATTAAGAATTAGACAGGTATATAACGGTCTATATAACGGTCTAATTTGCTGGGTTATGATCAAAACTATGTGATTCATCACCACACACAGACTTGTCGTCACACCAATGGAATAACATTTTCGGAGTGTCTGTTTACACCAAGTGTAAATAGTGCGCCTTGTTGGCAAGCGCTATTTACACTAGCTCTAGCTAACAATCCCTGATTGGGCCACACAAGATTAAAAAAAGACATGCATGTTTAAACATCTTCAGTGGTGTAGTCAGTAGAGTGTAAGGCTCATGGAATTAGGTTGTGATGTGATTGACCCAGGTTCAAATCCGCCTTTTGCCGAGCTCGCTCTTCTCCCTTTTCCCATCACATATCACATCGGAAAGGCATTTACTTTTGATAAAAATGAAGAAAAAGTTCTAAAAGTGCCTACCGAAATGTTTAATAATAATAAAAGTATATATTGGGTAGGGTTGGGGGCAGGTGTAGAGAGGGCTTTTATTAAGGTGGCATCCATTTAATAATTTTAATAAATATAATAATTTTCACTTTATTATTGCATCCTGTTAATGTACAACAATACTGAGGTGCAAATAGTATGTATCTGCCAAAATAAAGTACAAATAGCATCTAATTACTATTTACACATATTGCATAGAGCTGCTACTTTTACATGGTGTAAATAGAATATATCACTATTTCCACTTAGTGTAAATAGCATCTATCGCTAAGAAAATATGCTATTTTCACTTAAGATTTGAATCCGCTGCCTAAGATTTTATGATGTCATCAGAGTTCGCCATACCTTAGCTTTTTGTGAATTGATGCCACTGTTGCATTGTAATAAGTTAAATAATGTACATTCAGATAGTCATTATATTAAAATAAACACACCCCTCACTTTAGTATTTCTTTTGCGATTAATGACGGTCTGACTGTACATTTTCCCCTTTCTAATTAAATAGTACTTTTTTTTTTCCTATCAAGATCTTTGTCTAGTATAGATGTGATTGGATCATATAATTATATTAATTATTTGGAACACGGTCCTTTGGAATATTATAATTATTGTTAGATAATACTGATGAATAATTATTAAATATCAAATATGAAACTATATTATTGAAATAAAAAAAAAATCCATCATATTTTTTCATATAATTATATATTTAAACAATAATTTGTTAATATATACTTTTCAAAAGTCATAAAAAAAAAAAATCCCTTTTAAGACAAAGTCTTCAATATGTCCCAACAGTGTACTACCAATTCTTCTTTTTGAAGTATGCAGCACATGCAGAATATATCTTTTTAATTAAATCGCAGCCTTTTGCAGTTTAATTGTGATTGTGATCATTTTGATTAACTTTGCAGCCTGTTTTTTCCCCCATACCTAATCTATTCCAGTGAGACATACAAGCTCACTCCAGAACATCCAGGATTATTCCAAAATTGATAGCATTGGATGGTAACAATAGCTTGGTTCTTCAGTGTAGTGTTCCTCTATTCCTTTGTGTGTAAGTGAGGGCGGTTGAGTGTGAGATTTTATGTGTATTGCAGCGTAGTGCTCATATAAAAGAGATTTAGTCAATGCTTTCCTCACTGTTATGGAGACAGATCCGCCTGACCTTCCTGTTATTTCGGAGTGCATTTCCTTCCTCTATCTCCATTGTTATGGTGACACACCGCCCTTGTATAAGTATATCTTGTCAGCCTTTCCATGGCCGAGCGTACAATAAACCGACCGGCCTTGAAAATCAACTCGTACAATGTGCGTTTTGGCTTTCGAGGAGAAGGAGTCAACACTTAACAGAGCGTCAATCACCTCTCACGTAGCAATGAATGACAGCATTGCTTGATGACTTGTGTGTTGTTTATGTAAGACAGATTCCGACTCGCTGGTTTTCAAGTGCAGGTTGTTCAGATGGGGTGGCAGGAGCTGGGGTGGGTGGTGGCTGACAAATGCAAAGTAATTAAATAAAGTGATTTTTTTTTTCCACAAAGAGGAATGTGTGGAAGTATTGTGACAGGTAACTCTCTACAGCTCATTAAATGACAATGCATAGAATTAATCTCCTTTCTGACAGCCTTGGCAAAAAGCACTTTTCCAGCTTTTATATATTTATTTTTGCAGCTTGCTCTTGAAAAGCATGCTGTGTATGCTGCATTTGATAAAGATTTGTTTTTTATACCTTGGAGAATCTTTTAGCTGACAACATGCCTCCTTTTACAGCATTACCATTGACTACTGGTGATGACTGATTATCTTTGCAGTATGTTACTTCAGAGTAATATCACACTTTAAAGTCAGTATGAAATGAAAATCCATTTTACATGCATGTAATTGATCTTTTATTGTGACTCATTTTTACATTTATTGACCTTGGTATTTTTTATTAAAATAGCACTCAATCTTTTGGTAAAAAAAAAACATACTTTTCTTTAGTGACGTATGCAAGATTTCTCCAATCTTTTAGTTACTATTTCTCTTTCTTACTATTCTAAAATGCTATTCTTGGTGCTCAAGAATAATTTCTTATTATCAATATTGTGCTGCTCAAAGGGATAGTTCACCCAAGAATGAAAATGACCCCATGATTTACTCACCCTCAAGCCATCCTAGGTATATATGACATTTTTCTTTTAGACGAATAAATCTAAGTTATATTAAAAAATGTCCTGGCTAATCCAAGCATTATAATGGCAGTAAATGGCAGCCCAAAATTTGAAGCCCAAAAAAGTGCATCCATCCATTATAAAAGTAATCCACACAGCTCTGGGGAGTTAATAAAGACCTTCTGAAGTGAATCAATGCGTTTGTGTAAGAAAAATATCCATATTTATAACTTTATAAAGTAAAATATCTAGCTTCCTCCAGACCGCCTTCCGTATTCAAGTAACGCAGAAAGTGTAACGCCTCGCACAGTTCAAAACACTTACGCTACGTCTGAAGTCATTCATCACACAGTTACGTTTTTTTTTTCATAAGTTGAATACAGAAGGCGGTCCTGCGGAAGCTAGATATTTTGCTTTATAATATTTTTCTTACACAAACTCATCAATTCGCTTCAGAAGGCCTTTATTAACCCCCCAGAGCTGTGTGGATTACTTTTATAATGGATGGATGCATTTTTTGGGGCTTCAAATTTTGGGCTGCCATTATAATGCTTGGATTAGCCAGGACATTTTTTTTAATATAACTCTGATTGTATTCGTCTGAAAGAAGAATGCCATATACACCTAGGATGGCTTGAGGGTGAGTAAATCATGGCCTAATTTTCATTTTTGGGTGAACTATCCCCTTATTATTTTTTTCAGGATACTTTGATGAATAGAACATTTAAAAGAACAGCGCTTTTTTAAAAATAGAAATCTTTTGGAACATTATGAATGTCTTAAATGTCCCCCAATTGAATGTGTCCTAGCTGGGGGGAAAAAAGTCTTCCTGACCCCAAACTTGACCACAAAGTAATGAAAATAACTGCATTTTTTTTCCTGCATAATCTTTTATGCTTTTTTTTTTTGAGAAAGTCTTGTACTTATTACTTTGATTTATCAATGACAGATTAATGGTGGACGGCAGCTGTTGTTAAAGCGTCACCGGGAAATGAGTGTTGTGCTCTAATTTGGTGACAGGTGATATTTCACTGCCTTTTCATGGGGAGCCAATGGATACACACGTAAGTTTGCTGCCAGGGATACTCAGAGAAAAACGGGCCCTCCATCTCAATCCGTCATTCTCCGTAATTCTCTTTGCTCCCATTCTCTTCGTCTTTCTTTCTCCGTCCCGTTCTCCTCTTCCACGTCAGGCCGTGAGTTATGCGCGGGAGGCTTTGTCATCAATCCTGTTTTCGTCTGTTTAGAGAATGGAATGTGGGCATCCTTCTGGCACCGCATTAATTGGGGTGTGGGAACACGACCCAGGATTGTTAAGTGCTTCGCCTCGCCCTCCTTCGTCTTTTTCTCCTGCCTTGCTCACTGTCTCCCATGTATCAGCTTGCTTTGAAGTAAAATAACGATGATGAGCCTCAAGTCGATGATATATGCTGAGGCAGGGATCCTGAAGATGAATTGTTATTTCTGGGAACAAGACTTTCCCCTGTTGAGCAGATAGCGTAGGTCTTGTAGTATGCACAGAGCATTCTCAATCAAATTACCGTGAAGGATGAGCCGGAGTCAGTTTTAGAAAAAAAAAAAAAAAAAAAAAAAAGGCAGCTTCATTTGCTAATTCTTTATCTCGGTTGTGGCTTTACCAGCCTCTTTCTCATTAATCTCTTCTCTCAGATGATGTACAATGCCGTATTGTTCCGCTAAACTTTGCCTTCCTCACACCAGATTAGCTAACAAAACCCAAGCTAGGAAGCAGTTCAGGGAAACTATGGATGGATTGCAAAAACCACACATGAGAGTGAAAAAAGAAGGATGTAGTGAAAGAGAATTGCAGCGCCTGCAGTTCAGATACTTTGCAAGTGTATTGTGTTCCTTTAATAGAAGCAGGACCTGAATTGAACAATAAAAATGTTTGTTTGTTTTTTGGGTGGATCACTTTGCATGTTTTCTGATTGTGAAATCAGTAGACTTTGCAGTTGGATACACTAGTGGATTTTGCTATTAAAGGGGACATATCCTGAAAATCAGACATTTTTCGTGTTTAAGTGCTATAATCGGGTTCCCGCTGCATCTACCAACCCAGAAAACATGAAAAAGGACAACCCAGTAACTTTGTTTTGGTAAGCCTTTTTCTGCAAGCATGTGAAAAAACAAGCCGCTCCGATTTCTCTCCCCTTCTGACGTAGGAGGGGGTTCTATTATATTATTACCGCCCCTTAATCTGCACGTTTCCATCCACGGCGCTGACAGACTGTTCCGTATTAGCATAGTTTCCGCCCTCAGCAAGTTGTACACTGTCCGCCATTTTCTCCACGCCCGAGCATCTATAGCGACAACAATGTCTTGTAAGTAATGCAGGTGCATTGCCTGACCGAGGGACAATTCAAGGCAGGTTCTGCTAAAAAGTTAAAGCTCAAGGATGGATCAGTTCCAACTATTCGTGATCCAGCTTATAGTCTCCGGAGCGATTTGAGTTGTTTTACAAATATAAAGTTTACCAGTTTATTAAGCACCCCCTGAAAAGGCATAAGGTCTGTATATATTTGTTTACTGTTAGTTGTAAGGAGTGTTTTTGTGTAATTCGCTGTGTATGCTGATGATAATGCAAGGGAGAGAGAGTGTTTATGGATAAGACTTGAACCTGCACTTCTTGTACTGTGTATTCAGCTCTTACAGTGATTTTCTGAAGTGAAAACAGACGCTTCATCTCTTGTGTGACGTAAACTTCATAAAATTCATCATAAAAGTCACTCAAGTGGCCACGGCCTTAATTATGCAGAACTTTAAGGCTTAAAATAATTTAAACAAATGAGTTATAAAAAAATTCACCCCCTCACAGTTGTCATGAAGGGCAAAATTAGCTGTATAGACCAAAACCACAATTTGTACCAGGCTAGTAAACATGTTTTTTTTTTCTGCTGTAAAGTTTTATTGGCATTTTAACATGTGGCTCAATGAAATTCTGCTCCCTTTTGGAGCATGTCCCTAGCGGCCAGTCGATGAATTGCAGTTTAAGTCACTTCCGTATTGGCTTCAAGAGAAACTGGGGGAGGTTGCATTATTTGCATTTAAAGGGACATACACAAACTTTTGCTCACCCAAAAAAGTTTAGAAAATTTTAACCGGCTATAAAACATGATCTGTGGGGTATTTTGAGCTAAAACTTAACACACTCTGGGGACATCAGAGACTTATTTTACATCTTGTAAAAAGGGGCATAATATGTCCCCTTTAAATTATTAAAAAGAATGCCTCTCTTCTGTGTTGGAAACTGTAAAAGAAATTTAGCAGTATTTTGATCTTGTTAGTTGATAAAGTGTTGATTATCTGCTGGTCACAATCCTAAGGTGTGACAGGCTGTCATTTAAAATTAGGGTGTTGTACATGATGCAAAAAAAATCGCACATGTATTTTCAGCTCTGTCTTTTCCCCACAAGGTCGTTTGCTTGATGTGAATAAGAGCTGATTGGAGTGTCATGTATATTATATTTTATGACAAACAATTTAAGAGGTTCATAATAAGCATGGTAGGTTATTATAGACGATACAAAGTACATCAAATGTTCCAAAGATATACATTACTTACAAAACTATGTACATTTACTTGCTTCTTGACCTACAATTCTACACGCGTTCATCAGTAAATAAATAATGAAAGATGATTTGTTTTTATGTGGGCTTCCTAAATGATGAATGCAATTAGTTTCTATGCTTTTGGTTAATTAATCTGAGATTTAGATGCTTAGAAGATGCTTAATGAAGCAGATTAGGGGGCGGTTTAAACAGGCAGAATGAGAAAAAAAAAAGAGCACTGGAACGTTTAAACAAATGCGTTTCATATAAACAACCTTGCCGGGTGATCGTATAATTGTCCTCAGACTTTCAGTAATAGTAATTCATGTGATGTTTTGTAGATCTAATTTGTTTTAGTCCTATTTGACATTTGGTGAACTTTTTTTCCCCCTGAAAATTTAACCAAAGTAACTTGACCACCTATATTTTGGACTGTGAAATGGTTCATCCCAGCCCTGTTCACTCCAGGGTCAGCTTTGGATGAAAGTCTAGAAATTATTTAGAAGTGTGTCTGACTGAGTGAGTTTTGTTATGATGTGCGCAAATGAGAGTGTGCCCTACATTTCACCTACATGAAGTGAATGAACAATGTGCCCTATCTCTGTCTTCCCTTGGAATTACATTCAATGATCCCTGAGGGTCGAGAACTATGCCTGAGGAAGTATTTTACTAACTTATGATTATCTTACTTGTATAGTTTCATCATAGTTTACACACTTGGGGAGACAATTTCTGAAGTTCCCACTGCAAAAAAATCACATTCAGACTTCACATTTGTAGGCACGAATCCGTTTAGGAAGTCTTGCATTTTTGTCCGATGCTGTATATGCATTTTCATGTTTCAATTTTTTCCCTTTTGTTTTATTATTTTTAGTAAGGAACCAAACCGGAGCGGCTGAGCCCAGCATTGTCATGATTTCCCATGATGCTTTGTGAA
This sequence comes from Rhinogobio ventralis, assembly GCA_039654625.1. Taxonomy (NCBI): domain Eukaryota; kingdom Metazoa; phylum Chordata; class Actinopteri; order Cypriniformes; family Gobionidae; genus Rhinogobio; species Rhinogobio ventralis. The sequence continues at coordinate 12,571,569 of CM077200.1, read as the reverse complement.
CGCTGAAAATGCAGTGCCTGTTATGGGTGTGAACTATTGTTCTGCACATACTCTGTGTCCCACTGGGATACATCCGAAAGATGTCCCCAGATGTTTTTCAAGAAATTCACAAGCAACCTCCATTCTTCCCAGGTTGTCAGCGTTATATGTGGCGGAAAAGAAACCATGAGAATCATACGAATGAGTGATAATTGAAAGAATGAAAGCTGTGAGTTCTTGTTTTGAATCCATCCATACTGCTGGCAAGGTGACGTGTTCAATTTCCCTGCCAATACCTCTCGTTTTGTCTTGAAGAATGTTTGTGTTTGAAAATTGAGAAGTGTTGCCAGAGACTTGAAATGAAAGTCAAATTAGAATTCTGAGAATGTGTTAGATCCGCAGGGATCCTCCACACTGCCGATTCTCTCATGCCTTCTTTTTCTGAAGTGTAGTTTACTGCATATATCTATTGCATGGTGTAACACCCCTACCTCTGAGATATATTTTGATAAATAGATGTTGTTTCAATCAGCCTTGGGTCTTTGTTTATGCTACTTTCGCAGAATTTAAGAAGCTGGCCTAATTTAAAAAGAATTTAAAAGCTAGCCCTGCAGTAGCTAGCTTTCTCAAAGCTGACTATAGCCCATGTCACAATGGATAGTCATTGCATGTATCAGAATTACCTATTTGCAGTAATAATTAGCAAGCAGGCGTCATTGGACGAGCAGATCCGTTTCCTCGCTAGAGAAGCATTCAGTTTTTCCGCTTGCAAATTCCGCCATTTTAATAGCGAATCCGCTATGGTGCAAGCGCAGCTGGCGTTTAAAGGGAATGGGAGATGAGACTCTGATTGGTTTATTGCACGTTACGCCCAAAACACACCCTAAGTGCACTTACGCTGTGCGCTTTAGACCATGTTAAAATAGGGCCCAATATGTGTAAAAAAAAGATTGCAAAATGTGCTGTCTCAAGCCTGTTTCCATCCAATTGGCCTTTTACCGATAAAATCGTGTGCGTAATGACGTCATCCCTAAAAAAAAAAAATGCATTGTCACATAAGTTTTGTTGTATCTCTGCCCTCGAGGTGTTTCCATGGAAATTTTTAGAGTATCTTTCACATCCTAAATATTTGTAAAATTCAGAGAGGAATGAGACAATGGAAATTCGCCAGTTTACTGTGTACTATTTTCACAAATAATAGGATTACTAAATTAGGAAATCAGAAGAACATGGCGAAGTGGGACAGTTTGTAAGCCAGATATGCACAGCTTCTGTGCGATAGCCTATGCGTATTTAATATATCCTGATGACTCACAAGTTGAGTATTTGCGCTAAATTTATGTAGATTTGGCTTATGCAAAGTGAGTAAACATAGTAAGTAACCCGCCAAAATTGGCTAGTGATTTGACAGCGTTACCCGCCGCAGTTGATTTTTGGCAGGTTGGCGGGTGTTAATTTCAAACCCTGATCGTAAGCTATGAACATGCATTCAAGCCAGTCGCGGTTTGACGTAGCCAAGAACACATACTATATACAGTTGCAAGAAAAAGTATGTGAACCGCTTGCAGAATCTGTGAAAATGTTAATAATTTTAAATAAATAAGAGATCATACAAAATGTGTTATTTTTTATTTAGTACTGTCCTGAATAAGATATTTTACATAATTTTTTTTACATAGTCCACAAGACAAAAAACTTGCTGAATTTATTAAAATGACCCCGTTCAAAAGTTTATGAACCATTGATTCTCAATACTGTGTGTCGTTACCTGGATGATCCATGGCTGTTTTTTTGTTTTGTGAAGGTTGTTCTTGAGTCGCTTGCTTGTCCGGAGCAGTTAGATTGCCCAATGTTCTTCAGAAAAATCCTCCAGGTCCTGCAAACTCTTCAGTTTTCCAGCATGGTTTGCATATTTGAACCCTCTCCAGCAGTGACTGTATGATTTTGAGATCCATCTTTTCACACTGAGGACGATTAAGGGACTCAAACACAACAATTAAAAAAGGTTCAAACATTCACTGATGCTCCAGAAGGAAACACAATGCATTAAGAGCCGGGGGGTGAACTCCACCCACTGGCAATATTTGAAAAATGCTGGGGAAAAAAGCGAAGACAGAGGGGACGAACCGAGGGCAAGGCTGAGCGGGGGGCGTGCACCTGAGACCCACAGTGACAGATTGATTGACAGCTGTCAGACTCGCAAAGATGGAGAGTGACTGGAGTGACGCCAGTAGCTTTGCAAGCTTTTGCTTCATTCGAAGTAGAGGACTTTTCTCCCCCACCTTCACCTGAAGTGGAGGAGGGTGAATTGTCTATGGACACAGGGCCAGAGCCTTATCAATTCGAGCTGCTGGCTCAAACTGCTGTCTTAACTCCCGATGCCGACGATGCTAGTGAAGCAGCAGCGCAAGAGAGAATGGGACCACTGACCTAATCTATGTACAGTCAAATCCTTATACTGAATGCCACTAAAAATAGATCAGATAACGTTACATGCAATGTATTTTTATTCACATTAACTGAATCGATAGGCAGCGCAGGACCAATAACTTCAAACCTAATAGCCTATTATAAACAGATTTCCTCACATAAAAGTTAGACTATATACAGCAACACATTGCGGTATTGTTATTCGTTACATTTACATTTTACATTTACATTTATGCATTAAGCAGACGCTTTTATCCAAAGCGACTTACAACTGAGGAGTACAGGAAGCGATCCGTTATGAAGAGGCATAGAAACGCAAGAAGTGCCTTAAATACTACGTTTCGGGCATTGCTCAGAGTAGCGCAAGCTAGAATAGGGAGGGTGTAGAGAAAGATGGAGGAAAATTATTATTATTTTTATTTATTTTTTTATGATGAGATTAAGTGCTCGCGGAAGAGATGGGTTTTTAGCTGTTTTTTGAATGATGTTAGTGATTCTGCCATCCGGATGGAGGTGGGAAGATCGTTCCACCAGCTGGAAACAGTGAATGAAAAAGTTCTGGAGAGGGATTTCATGCCTCTCTGGGATGGTAACACCAGCCGCCGCTCTTTAGCTGAGCAGAGGTTATTGGTAGGGGTGTAGACTCGTAGGATCGAGTCGAAGTATCTGGGTAATGAGCTTGTGGTGGATCCATAAGCAAGCGTCAAAGCCTTGAACTTAATGCGGGCAGCGAGTGGTAGCCAGTGCAGAGAGATGAAGAGAGGTGTGACATGGGCCCTTTTAGGCTCGTTGAAGACAAGACGTGCCGCTGCATTCTGAATCAATTGAAGTGTTTTGATTGCACACGATGGAAGTCCAGCCAGAAGCGCATTGCAGTAGTCAAGCCTAGAAATGACCAGGGCTTGGACAAGAAGCTGTGTTGCATGCTCTGTAAGGAACGGTCTGATCTTTCTGATGTTGTGCAGGGCAAACCTGCAAGACCGAGCTGTCTTTGAAATGTGGTCTTTGAAGGACAGCTGGTCATCAAAGATTACTCAGAGATTTCTGACCGGCTCTGAAGGGGTAATCAAAGATGAACCTAGCTCGATGGTGAAATTGTGTTGTAGAGTTGGGTTAGCAGGGAAGACGAGAAGCTCAGTCTTTGCCAGGTTGAGCTGCAGGTGATGTTGTTTCATCCATGACGAGATGTCAGCTAGACAGCGTGAGATTCGTGCAGCTACTGTGGGATCATCTGGTTGAAATGAGGTAGAGCTGTGTGTCATCAGCATAGCAATGGTATGAGAAGCTATGTGCCTGTATGATGGGTCCCAGTGATGTAGTGTAAATGGAGAAGAGGAGAGGTCCAAGCACTGAGCCCTGGGGAACCCCCGTGGTTAGTTGATGTGCTTTGGATACCTCCCCTCTCCAGGCAACCTTGAAAGACCTACCTGTGAGATAGGACTCAAACCAGTGGAGTGGAATCCCTGTGATGCCCAGTGATGAGAGGGTGGATAGAAGAATCTGATGATTCACAGTGTCAAACGCAGCAGATAGATCGAGGAGGATGAGGACTGATGATTTGGAACTTTTTGGACTTTTTGAAACCTGATTGGTTTACCTCCAGCTGATTAAACTGTAAGAGGAAAGATGAAACTTGGTTGAAAACAACTCGTTCAAGTGGTTTCGCTATGTATGGTAGGAGAGAAACAGGTCTGTAGTTATCTACAAGTGATGTGTTGAGTGTGGGTTTTTTAAGCAGTGGAGTTACTCAAACCTGCTTGAATGTGGTAGGGAAGATACCGGTGCAGAGAGATGTGTTGATGATGTGTGTGAGTGCTGGTAGGAGTATAGGAGAGATGGCTTGTAGGAGGTGTGTGGGGATGGGATTTAGGGGGCAACTAGTAGGATGGCTGGAAAGGAGAAGTTTAGATACTTCCACGGCAACCACTTGCGTGTCAAGGTTTGAAAGCGCAAATGACGGGCGGCAAAAATATCGCAAGAAAAGCCTGATGTGTACTGACAACTGCATTATTTAACTGTATTTTCTTCATTAGAATGTTGATAGTAAGTGTCAAGTAAGTTTCATTCATAATGTTTCTACTTCATGTAACATGAGAGTTCATACTGGAGTGAAGCCGTTCTTATGTGATCAATGCGGGTTGCGGGAAAACATTTCTTACGGCGTGGTGAGCTCGTGCCAGGGGCGTGGGTAGTGAGCCGTTGGAAGAACCAACATTAGTAACGATGACCTACAACGTTCAATAGGAAAATTCAACTGCAGTAGCCATCGTTCAACCTTAAGAGGGCAGCACTCAGACGTTTTTACACCATATATTGTAGAATATGTCAAAACATTTACTCGAATCAATGAACAGCACTAATAAAGCCCCAGTCTTGCAGATCATTAACTAAAAAAAGTTGTTTTAGGGTTTAGTTACCCTTTAACAATTTTAAAATTCGTTTAGAGCTTTTTGGAGTCAACCCACTTTATTTTCCTAATTAGTTTGAGATACAATTATATTACATATTAATAAATTGTATTTCTAAAATAATTTTATTAACAAGTGTCATGTTTGTAATTTTCATTTGTCAAGTAGCCAGCTTCTAACCATTAAATCATGATTTTATGACATTAATTGTATTTATTCAGGTACAGAAGTAACGTGTATTTTACCTTTCTTTCTGTCAGCCTTCCTTCGTTTGACACGCCCCTTTTTTATTTTTGACAAGCTGCAGAGATTTTCTATATTATCCTCATCCATTTTGAAACAACTTTATTATACAGTAAGCTATATTATTAAATTGTATATATAAAATAATTTGTATTAACAAGTGTCATGTTTTTGAACTTCGTTATAAAGACTATTTAGATTAATACTTGATCGTCAAGCAATATTCAGAAACGTGTGCAATTGTAGCTATTATTTTTCTGATTAACTTTTATTAGATTTGTAAAAAAATACTGACAAAATTACAATACAACAATAACGATGAATAATGTTTGACAGGGAACACGTCTTATTCTTACCAATATTAATAAAATAAATCAATATACAATTTAATAATATGGATATAATAGACTACAGAGAAAGGTTTAACGGGAGCCACGGATGCTGCACATGGGCTAATTCTGTCATGTGGCACCACATTTATTTGCATTTAAGCCCTTTTTCTCAACAAAAAGTGTTTCCAAACAAGTTTGTGACATTTGAAGTTTCGGCACAAAAATACTTGGATAGAAACCTGGCTTATGATAGTATGTTATTAGTTCAGTTATTGAAATAAAAGAATAAAAAAAAACTATTTTACATGCTAATTAAATGGTTAAGCATGGAAATATTCCTGTGAGGTCTCTTTTAATAACTGAAGAAATTCATTACGAGGGTTCATATGCCACAATCTGAAAGTATTATCTTTGACTTACACCTAAGAGAATTGAAAGGAGCGCTTCAAGAGGTAATTGGTAATTATAACGACACATGCTTATGATACTGAATATTTAGACTTGCATTTGCAGCTGCGGTAACCAAATGGAATAAGATTAGATTGATTTTGATTAGTGCCAATGGCTCCTAAAAGCCCCTTCTAACTGGAAAATGTCCCGCACCGTAGCCTTAGTGCTGATTAAAATGACACTTCTACCTCTGTATGAGACTGGGAATTGAGCCAGACATCATTTGCGAGCATAATTTAATAACATCTTAAGGTGTGCGGATGAGAACAAACTAAACATTGCTGGTTTGAGGTCTCTTTAGAGATCCCCCGGCTGTGTTTAATTAGCTCCTGACTGATGGCATGATCGTAAAGAGCCTGGCTTTACATTTCATTTAGCAATTTTTATGGTTTACTATTGTGTGTTTTCAGTTTGGTCCCTGAATCCCCAAAGTTTCTGCTGAAATGCATAACTTGTTATTTGGCTGACCTGTTACTTTTGCAGAATTCATCTCGCAGGAGGGTTCCTAGAAGGAGCTCTTAGAAGCACATTAACAGCAGACTTATTATGATGCCTGATTCCTCTGAAATAACAAAGGAGGTTTATAATACCTGGAGAAAGCCATCCGCAAGAATTCCCTCTCATCGCAATGGCAGTTGCTCAGCTGGTGTGGCCTTTTCCGTAATTATGCGACCTGCTTTGCAGCCATCTGTGCTTATGAGCACTCTATTTTTGGGCACTAAAACGTTTTTGAGCCAACCAACATTGATTTTTCTTTGTCTATTTGTGGTGCTTGCGGTATCATGTGTCTCTTCTTTGATGTTAGTATAACACTCTTTCTGTTGGCTTGCTGTAATGAAAGTGACAGATCGCATATGTGTCCCTGCATACAGTTTTGGAGTAAACATTTCTTATTATCAGTGTTGTAGACCGTTTTTGCTGTAGGAGTATCAGTACTCTATTTTCCTCAGTACGCTAATATAAATGATTTTTCTTTTTGTATTACTACTGAATAACTTCTGATTTTTGAACAACATCTTCTTTAATATAATGCAATATGTGTGATTAGGCCTATATGTTGCTGGCAAAAAAATATTTTGTGAGAATACATTGCTACTTTTGAATGGCTGTCAATGGAGAAAGATACTTTTTGCACCCTTATTAATATATTCTTAATGCACAAACACAAAAGGAGAAAGATTATCAGTTAAAAATGGCTTTTGGTCTGTTCCATACACAAATATGGCTTCACAAGACTTGAAATATTGTGCACAAGTCATATAGACAAGTGTGTTGACACTCTTATGATGTGCCCTTTGCCTTTTTGGAGCTAGACCGTAAAAATCAACTTACTTAAAAAAACATCTCCCCCTGACACCTCATTTTGTAAATAAGGATAATAAAATAATAAAATAAGGGAAGGAATGACATGAGTGTGAGTAAATGATGATGTTCCTTTAATTACATTTGTTTACTCGTACTTTTATTTCTGAGAGCAGGAACTTATATCATAAGGAGCGAAAAACTCCCAACTAAATGAATAACATTGATTTCGATTTTTAGCACATCATACTGACTATAACTTTGAATTACCAGTCCATATTCTGCAGACGCTATGGAAATCCATATTGGCTCTTCACCCTTCCAAAATTACGTTCGCTAAAAGTGCCTGGTGCCAAGAAAACTAATTTTCCTCTAGTGAAAAAATTATTTTCCCAAGCACAGGAAAGGATCCAAATAGAGGGGGTCTCTCAGAGAGCAAGTGTTAGGGCGTTGATCAAACCTCTCAGGTTCTGGCACCGCGTCTGGTCGTGATGAAGGTACAGCAGAAAGGAAAAAAGCCTCCTATTTCCCCCCTTCCTCCCTTTTCTTTTGCACTTCATTTAATCTTTTTGCTGCTTTCTCTTTCTTTAAAGTGTGATGGGTCTGGACATAAAGGAAGGTAGTGCACATCAAAGCATGTTGTCTTCAGGGGCCACTAAGATCCAGACACTGATCCATTCTCATGTGAGAGTGAGGAGAGTGAGAGTCGATGAGTACAGCATCTTTACACTTCCTTTCTTGTCTCGGGCTCTTTTGAGGTGATTTGGCCTGAAAGCAGCTGAGATGAGGAAAGGAATGAGACAGCGGATTGAAGAGGGTCACTAGGGCTTTTTGATTGTTGGCAAAAATGAAGGAATGATTTGGGTTTGCTGTTCAGGCAGTGAGATTGCACAGAGCAGGAACCGAAAGTAAGATTCAGCTTTCAGAGAACGCCTTGTCAAACTTTCAAGTACTTATGGCATACTCCTCTCTGAGGGGGGGAATTTACTAAACAGCTGCGCCAATTTTGCAGGTAGTATTCAGTGCAAAATGTTATACCCAATCCAATTTATCTACACTATCTGTAGTGTTGTAGGGCTGTGTTGTGTGTATTTAAATGAAGTCGTTGCAACATCCCCTCCAACCAATACGCCTATATAGGTCGTTTGTCACTTTCCTGAAATACGACCCATAGGAGTGTTAACTAAAGTTGTGCCCCTATCGACAACAGGACACTTTCATTTTAATGCACGGTTCCCTTTTATCTGCATCTTATTTCAGGTTTTGCAAAGCTCAATTGGATGAGCATTGCAATATACAACAACATGTAATCATGTGATCATGCAATCGTGGGTTCGATCCCAGGGAACACATGTGCTCATAAAGTGTATATGCACTATAAATCACTGGGTAGGTTTAGGGGTGGGGTGGATGTAGTTGTTAATAAAAAATGGTTTTTGCTAAATGGAAATATGACAAATGGTGGTAAAAAGTCCACACATTGCATTTAAATGAACACGCATTTTGATTGGTAACGACAGTCATACATCATTTCATGATGTCAGACGTAACACGATAGAGGGCGCATGACTTTAAAACGTAAATAAAGGTCGTAATAAGGTGCTTGAAAAACGACCTATAGAGTCATGTTTTTTTCGAGGACAGTTAGAGTTGTTGTTATTCTTTTCAGCTGTTACATCATGGGGAAACCAGGCACATCCAGATTTTTCAGAGTAAAGGTAGGGACAAACCAAACCGACGCCAAAGAACTAGCACTGACGAAAGCCATGTTGTCAGGGAAAAAAAACAGCACCTGAACACACCAGAAGGACTACAGGCGACTGTCAACTAGCACGCGCGTTCGGTGCCTGCGTGTGAAGGAGATAACTCTCTATATAAGCAGATATATTTGTCTATATTCGTCATTCAAAAAGTGAAAGCGAAACTAAGACTACAGGTATACAAACCATAAACAAAGCAGCGCTTGCTTACCAATTTGAATATCAATCACACTGATCACGTTCTTTATTCCATTCCGCTCATGTTATTATGAAAATATTCATGCAGTGTTGCTCAGGTAAGATGACGTAAAACTATAACAGCCTTCTGTCTGTTCAACTTTTGATTTACTTGCATCACTTTTGCTCTAATTCTTGTGCACTGACTCGTTTGCTAAGCTGAACAGCCAATCAGAGTTCTCTCTCTCACTGAAGGCCCATCGCCGATTCTACATGTTGAATCTGCCAAAAAAAAAAACAGATGCTCAAAAATGGCCCGACGTTGTCCGACGCCCGACCGCCGGCTTGGTGTGTCCCTGGCTTAAGGCATTCCTGGGTCAAACATGTATTGATGGTCCTGTAAAAGTTCTTACACAAACCCTAACTTTTAATCTAGAGGGAAATGAAAGGTTGGTGCTTTTTTAGTTAAAACAGCTCAAACATGCAATTTAGTCTGGGACTAGGCTTAAGCCTTGCCTGTTGAACCGAGGGAGTGTGTAGTTGTTGCACTTTCAGCTTTTTTTTTTCACCAGCACTTTCAGCATCCTCCAAAACTAAGCACTCAGAATCAGCTTGTAAAAAGGGAAAAAAATGTTTTGGCAGTGTTTATGCATTAAACCTGATTTGCATAATTCCTTTAGTGATTCAAGGCCTAAATCAATGCATGTGCAAGTAAACTGCAACATCAATGGGCACAATCCATTCTTAGTTAACTAGTCTGCACGTTTGTATATGTAATATTGAAATATTTTCTATATTATATATTATGCCCTGAATATTCAGAACTTATTCATAGGACTCCTCAACCCAGTTTTATCCTTGAATCTTTATTAACCTTTCATTTTTGATATCCTCTGCACATTTTTACATTCAGATACATTCTAAAGAGTCATATCAGCTATTTGCTTAAATTAGTCTTTGAAAACAAGGAGTAGTTCACTAAATAACCCAGGCGAAATGTATTAAAAATGCACTTGAAATTCAAATTACAAATTTGTATTGTACTAAAAACATACTCAATTACATTTTTAATACATTTAATAGTACGTCTTTTTCACCTGGGAAGTATCATTTGGCTCCATTCAAATATATTATTAGTCATGAGCTAAAATTCAGCCATAAAAGCTCTGCAGAAATTAAAGGTTGTCTGTTGGAATGTGATCCAGATTACACTGTGATTTGTGTGTGTGTGTGTGTGTGTGTGAAGCACATACTGTATATGACTGGCAGCACTCAAACTAAGCCGATTAGAAAGTTATAACCTCAAAACATCAGTAATACTTGTTAATGGGAGCAAGCTGTGTAATGATGTAAACTCTAAAGCAATTTTAATGGGATTTTATGCCTGGTAGATCATTTTAGGGCTATATGATAAAGACCTGGGCCTTTGAAAAAAACAACAACAACAAAACAAGCGTATAATGAACAAGTAAAAAAATGCATGTAGGAAAGGTTAATGTGGCAGATCTAATGAAATGGAAGGCTCTGTAGTTCCTAGAAAGGTTCGGAGTTCAAAGCACTCATAATAAAAACCGTAGTGTTCGCTGATGCAGGTAATCCGCTACCCGCCGAGCTGATACCATTGTTACAAATCTTCAATCACAGTGCTCTGTGGTTATATTCATAAAGCAAGCTGGCTTTCATCTCCCGTGGATGGAGAATAAAGTGGAAAATTGTGTATATTTTTTCTTTATGTACATTTTTCCGTTTGCCCATCATTTCTAGATTGTGTTTGTGAAATTAGCGGGTTGCATTTGGGAGGGTTTATTTCTATGGCAACAGATTGACAAGAGCGTGACTCAGTCAGGGAAATGTTATGATCAGATCACTGTTTTAGCTGATTTACTGCTTTTTGGTTCCAGTCTAGTATTAGCATGATCAAGTAATTTGCATTTGTTACTGAGGTATTAGCTAGGCTTTGTAAGACTTGATTATTTATGCTTTTTTTCTTCTTCAGCAATTTATACACAATGAAGTTGGAAAATTATGGCTGAAAATTCAGCCATAAATTAATAACACAATTTGGGCTATAGCAGAAACAAACACTAAAAGTGATTTCTGCTGCTTGCTCAATTTGCTTAATTACAACAAGCTAATGCAACACAATTCTTCAACATTTTGTCGCAACTTAATTTATCAAAGTTAAACAACACAAATGAATTGATTGCAACCTATTTAAACTTATAAAATATGGACAACACTCTCTTCGTATTAGTTTAATTTATGCTGCTCAACATTTATTCCTACCATATTGGAGAATTTTGAAAAGTCTGCCAGTCATGGATCTTTCACAGGTATGACTTTCCTCGTGTTTTTGCATAATGATGCATTTACCTGTGGTGAATTATATTTTTTATGTTGTTTGTATGTCCATGTGGTGTTTTTAATATGCTTTCAGACAAACTATGTGCAAATTCACAAGTCAACACCATTACTGAGTATTTTCTCCTTAAAACTCGCTGGTGTTTATGTCACAAACTACCTTGTAACCAATCACATCAATGTGCAGGTGGGCATATCATTACTATTCTCTGAAGCAGGCGAGTCTTAAGAGAAGCCAGCTCATACCGGTATATTTTTCTGTTGATATGAAAAATCAGGTACATTTAGCAATATAGCGGGTGAATTATGTATATTACGATGTTATAATGAACTATATGCCTTTCTTCACTGACGATCTATGATGTTCAAAGTGTTTCTAAGGATACTGATTTTTAGAAAGCAGCTGTCGGGCTCTGAGATGGCGAACGACAACGGGAACATTGTTTGTGTAACATTAGAAACACATTATCAGCTGTTTGATAACATAGTCAAGCAAAAGGCTAATCATATTTATACCGTTATGTGTCTGACATCGTAAAGAGCGATACCATTGTGCAGCGTTTACTACAGTAAGTTGACCTAGTGCATCTCTGAGCTGGTGTGATTGAGTGGAGGCAGGGATAATTTGCATATTCCTAGATCTATTCGCATATACTAAATGAAGCAAGGGTGTGGAGTTACATTCAAGCTATTTTAAGGCATGAAGCATTTTTTTTTCACAGGAAAACACTTTTAAATATGTAATTTTGGTGATCAAAGATGAGTTTTAAGGGATACAGTTTTTGACTACAGGGGGACTTTAAATGTATTATGTGTGTAATGTATCTGCATGTATAAGATCTACAAGTTACAAAGTCTACCCATAGTATCCCACAAAGAGATGTATTCTATCTAACAGAGAACACTGCTCCAGACCTGCCTTAAACACCTTGATCGAAGTCCAGATATTACTTCCTCAAATGTCTACATCACAATGTGAAATATTAGCATAGTGCCTGCCCAAAGGCATACGCAAAGAAGGAAGATGAGGTTTCCGTGAATTCTAGTCGCCATGTCGTGGAAATGCTGTCTGTTTCTATGCGAAAGCATTTGAAAAAGGATGAAATTAGGAATCATTTAGTAAGATTTATTTAGAATGCTGTTCCTTAATATTACAACCCAAAAGTTAGCAAGTATACAGCACATTTTACAGAGGACAGCTTCCTGAACCTGGGAGAGTACAACGCCAGCTTTATAAACCTAAATAAATTAGAAATATAAGCCACGTTTCTTTCCCCAGTAACTAGGGACTTTGGGGTGGTACTCGGTTTGTTTCGACTGCAGGAACCGGGATCGAAAATAAAGTTCTGGGTAAAGATTTCCCCCTCAAAACGACCCTGCTTGCAAGGAAGTACTTTTTCAAAGTTCAGGAACTTTCGGGGTGGGACTTGGGCGCTGAAAATGCTGATTGGTTGAGCTCACGCAGCATTTTATTTCAACCTAAAAGTCTGTTGCGGTGCGTGCAGTAATCAACAATGGAGTTTAAAAAATACGACAACGAGGTTCAGGCTTTATTAAGTTTATTTGCGGAGGACAAGATCCAGTGGGCTCTGGAAAGTCGCGCGTAGTCCTACGTCACCGGACTAATCTTCACGGTACTTTAGACCGTGATGGAAAAGCAGACAGCAGCAGGTCTGGGGGAAAAAGAGTTCCTGAGAAAAAAGTTTCTGAGATTTTCAGAATCTGACTCTGGAACGAACTGATATGGTAATATACCAGTGACATTATTAACTGTGTGTTTACAAGTGCTTTAGAAGCCTTGGAAGCTGATTATGATAAGGGGTGTTACATTTTAGACACATGTTTGAGGTGTTAGCCAATCAGAATGTACAGGGTCAGCTGGCCAATCAGGGCACTTTGCGCTTTTCGGAAGCTTTGTAGAAATCAGAACGTTTCAGACAGACTGAAAAGAGGTACTGCTATAATGTAATGTACAGTATGTTTTTTTGAACATTAAAGCATGTTAACCTATTCTATTACACTCAATAAACAAATTAATTAACTTTTAAAATAGCATATGATCCCTTTAAAAGTTAATGGACAAATTTATCTTTATAAAAGTTCACAATGTTGTTTTTCATCAGGTTAGATATTGATTATTAATCAGGTAAATAGGGTAAAATAACTAATAGATATCACCACTTCTTCCGTTGATTGATTACATTAAGAATTGCAAACATTTTTGTATTACAGTACAAAAGTTTTCTGAAATGTTATGTTTAAATATGCAAATGAGGCACTATCTAATTGTGGTAATTTGCATACATTTCTAGAACAAAAATATGAACTTATGAACTCAAAATTCCTGTTCCATTTTTTTTACTTTGGATATCTCTTTTTTATCACTCATATCAGAAAATACTTTCAACAGCCAGAAACAATACATTTTTTTTTTTTTTTTTAGGAATCAAATATATAATTTGCTGTTTTTTAAACATTTTATTCCTAAAAAAAAAATAATAATAATTCTGGCTGTTGAAAGTATTTTACAGAGGGGTTTGTATACATGAACAAACCCCTCTGTAGAAACCTTCAGAATATAGATAGGAATAAAACTTTGTAAATTTTGGTGTATGTAAGTGCTGCTAAAGTGGAGATTTCTGACTCGGTGCAGGAGAAAAACAACTCATTTTGAGAAAACAGCCTTTAAAGATATGTACTGTAATTGAAATATACAGACGCAAATAGATAAAGTGCTATAAAAGATACACTTAAGGAAAAAAAATGAAAAATTTATGACAAGCCAAAAACCCCCAAATCGTAGTGTTATTTTGATATTTAGTTTCTGTTATGTTAGAGTTTTGGGGGTTACCATTGTGGTAAATAGTGGAGCTTGTGCTAAAGTTGAGGATTAGTATGTAGTACAAGTTGCACCACACTGTACATTATATTACTTTAAAAGAAATGACTGTATACATTCCAGTAGTGTAATTCTGCATTTGCATGCCTATGCACAAAGCATTTCATGTGGTAATACTTTCATGTGGTTTTACTTGCTAACATTGTGCTATTGTGTTAGTAGTTAGATATTTTATTGGGCATATTGGCTTTACTGTGTCATGCCAGGTGTTATTGTTGTACTTAATTCATATTTCTGCTACAAAGGTTATTTGAGTAAAGTTCATAGCATAACTCATCTTAAATGTGTTGAACCACTAGTCCCTACTAAATCAAGCTAAGCCAAAGCATTACTTTTTTTTATGTACATTGTATTTGAGTATTGATATATTTGCAAAGCTTCCAGTTAGTTGTTACAGTTGTTTAATTATTTAAAATCATTTAAAATGGTAGTTTTAATAACAACCCATGTTGCTCAAATAAATAAATGTAATGCTATGTTTATATAATCAAACCAATAAGTCAGTTTTCAGGATTCTAAAATTGTGCTTTAATTCCACAACATCCTGTCAATCTTGTTCTCTTTGCAGTGTGTGATTATAGAGCTGGGAGCTGATCACAGCAGAGGCTAATCACACTCTAGCAGTCTGTCCGCCCGCAGCAGCATGACAGGACATGCCACGGTTTTCTGCCAATATCTCCGGGTGAAGTTTAGATGCATCGTTAAATTCAGCCTTGACTTCCAAGTTTGTAGACATGGAACATACGAGTGTAAAGCAAATAACTGCACCGGCACTCAGTCTTGAAATGGAATCGATGGTGCGTCCATGTGATACACAAATGGAGAGTTGGCACTGTGAGAAAAGTCGAAACAAAACTAATTGTACATACAGAAGAATACTGCTTAACCTTTCAGTCAGTAAGAATCCTCAAAGCCTTAAGTGCCACAATTCAACCTGGACGTTTGGTGTGGGCTTATGTGGATAATTCTGCTGTTTTAGCTGCCACAGGTGTTCCATTTACTGAATTCTGATGGAGCCACATTATAAATGCAGTATTGATTGTTGAATAACTTTTGCAGCTCTTTGAGAGCTAACTTTCTTCTGGATCAAAAGTGTCTCCTTACTCAAATAATGTTCATTATCATTCTCATTGATTCTTCTCTTGAAAAGAAGTCAATTTTTTGGAAATGTACAGGCACATATACAAGCAGTCCAGTTCATTTTGTTGTGCTTATTGCCAATGTGGACTGCAATAGGAACAAAAACTATCATCTTGAGGGCAGTTTGATATTGTTTTTGTTTGCGACAATGGGTTAAGAGGTTGATAATGCACCGCTTTCCAGTTAACAACAGTGCTGCTATTGGATTGAAGCCTCTCTTTTTGTTTGTGGCTGGGAGTTTTATTTTTAGATTAAATTAAGGCAGCAATTTCCCATAGGTATTCTCTTTGATGAGGATATTTTGTTGTTCTGCAGCTATTTAGCAGGAAGAATGAGACAAATGATGTTAATGATATGCCAGTAAAACACAGTGAGTTATACATGTCAGCTTGTGATTCTGTAAAATGTATAATTAAATGAGTAGTTCACTTTAAAATGAAAATGACCCTATGATTTCTTCGCCCTCAAGCCATCCTAGGTGTATGTGACTTTCTTATTTCTGATGAACACAATCAGAGTTATATTAATAAATATCCTGATGCATCCAAGCTTTATAATTGCAGTGATGAGTTCCATTGAGTTTGAAGCTCAAAAAAGCACATCCATCCATAATAAACGTACTCCACATGGCTCCGGGGGGTTAATAAAGGTATTCAACTTACGGAAAAAGCGTGACTGGCGCGACATATGACGTTGGACGTAGCGCAAGCGCTTTGAACTGCGAGAGGTGTTACACTTTCTAGCAGAAACTAGATATTTTACTTTATAAAGTTTTAAATATGGATATTTGTCTTACAAAACTCGATCGATTCGCTTCAGAAGGCCTTTATTAACCCTGCAGAGCCATGTGGAGTAAGTTTATGATGGATGGATGGATACACTTTTTTGAGCTTTAAGCTCAGTGGATCCAGTCACTGCCATTATAAAGCTTGGAAGCATCAGGATATTTATTAATATAACTCAGATTGTGTTCATCAGAAATAAGCAAACTGTCCTCCAAAAAACCCCCCGACTCTACAGGTCGTTTTTCAAGCACCTTATTACGACCTTTATTTACGTTTTAAAGTCATGCGCCCTCTAGCTTAAAAATAATGACAGTGTCGTGTTACATCTGACGTCATGAAATGACGTATGACTGTCGTTACCAATCAAAATCCGTGTTCATTTAAATGCAGTGTGTGGACTTTTTACCACCATTTGTCATATTTCCATTTAGCAAAAATATTTTTACTACAACCTACAACCACCCCACCCCCAGTGAATTATGGTGCATATACACTTTGAGCACATGCGTTCCCTGGGATTGAACCCACGACTGCATGATCACATGATTACATGTTGTTGTATATTGCAATGCTCGTCCAATTGAGCTTTGCAAAACCTGAAATATGACGCAGATAAAAGGGAACAATGCATTAAAATGAAAGTGTCCTGTTGTCGATAGGGGCGCAACTTTAGTAAATGCTCCTATGGGTCGTATTTCAGGGAAGTGACAAACGACCTATATAGGCGTATTGGTTGGAGGACATGTTGGAAATAAGAAAGTCATATACACCTATGGCTTGAGGGCGAGTAAATCATGGGGTAATTTTCATTTTAAAGTGAACTAATCCTTTAAGAGATTAAAATTGGATTACACATAAATGGAGCATAGGCACATTCTGCTTTGACAGCTTTGTAAAGACATGCAGCTCATGATAGAAGCAGTTCTCAGTGAAAGATAATATAAATAAAAAGCCATCTGGTCACCGTGATTTTGCCATGTTCCTGGATCAACATATTTTGTCGATCCTGGAATAAAATTTTGTCCAAAAATGTTGTCCTATCCATATCCCTACCCCTAAACCAAACCATACCCATGAGTTATCCCTATAATCAGAAGGAATGATAGGTGAAAAACACTGATTTAGAAGCACCTAACCCTGGTTGTAAGCCTAAATTTGAGATTAACTGTAAACTTGTCCCTCAAATTTGATTGGAATGTTGATCCAGGATCATGGTGTACTTGGTGAAATCACGTTCACCCCATGAACTATCATTTTGCTCAATAGTAGGTTTGAAATATGTAGTAAGGCTAATATACAGAAAAATTGTGCCTGGATATACAGGAAAATGGAACATGGATAAACTGTTTATTAAAAACTCTCATTACTTATTGCACTTACATAAATTTTTTTTACATACTGTACTTCATAAATTAAAAAAAAAACATTGCCTAACAGTAAATTCTTTTTAAGTGTTTTTTAAAGAGATATGTATAATATATATATTATATATATATATATTCACATATACAGTGCTGCTTGAAAGTTTGTGAACCACATGCAGAATGTGAATAATTTTTACAAAATAAGAGGGATCATCATTTTTTTATTTAGTACTGTCCTGAATAAGATATTTCACATAAGATGTTTACATATAGTCCACAAGGTACGGTATGGTTCTCTTCTGGGCAGAAACTCCCTGCGCATCCATGCAGCCCAGCATGGATAAGAGCAGGGAGAGCGGCAATAACCCCCCTAAGGGTAAAGAGAACAGAACCAACATCATGTATTTGTAGATATCATTAATGTCAATATTAAATGTACAAAATAATTCGGGAATTTAGTCTGATTCAAGGGGAATCATAATACCAAATCCTGACTGGACGAGTGGAGGAGAAGCTGGGGATGGAGGAGGGTAAATGAGCGCTGGAGAAACGCAATAGCTGCTGATAGTACTGAAGGAGCTTATATATGTATTCTGTGATAGACGTTGTATTCCTATAGGTAGATGTGATCAGCTGACAGTCAGCTGATGCGAGCTTGACTAACGTGACCTGCCAGAACTGACGCTATACGCTTGATATTTACAAAACATAACTATACATTCATAAATGATTAATAAGTGATATGCTAACATTTTATTGTTTTCAGTTATAACAATTCAGTTATAAGTCATTTATAAATTATTAGTTAATGATGAACTAATCATTTACAAAACATGACTATAAATTCATAAATGATTAATAAATGGTATGCTATACCGCCTATATCCGTATAATTGATGAATAGTTTACACTTTAGATTAGGGGATGCAGAAAGCTTTGTAAATGACTTGTATACACATACACGCAGTGTAAAAAAGGTAAGAAAGATCTATAAATGATTTGTAACACATTTACAAGTGATGAATGGTTTACACTTTAGATTAGGAGAGGCAGAAAGCTTTGTAAATGATTGACACATCATCTACAACAGGCGTTGAACATTGCAGTGTGTACTGCAGTGTAAGTGCTGACTGGTGAGGGACACACATGGAGTCTTTACACACTGTGCAGCTGATGTGAGCTTCAGTGGAAGGTGGAACTATTATCACAGATCAAAGCATTTATTAAACCCACTGGAAGCCCCTGACTGTAAGCCATTTATAAATATTTATCCCCTTGAAAACAAATAAATTACTCTTCTTAAAAAAATGCTGTTTTAGCATCCTGCATGTTTGTGCTTTTGACACAGACCAGTTCATACTGATCGTTTACTAATGGTCTGTTCATAATTTGTTCAAGATTAACCATTGTTTATTGAGACGATACTGAAACAAGTTTGACATAAATACTTAAATGATTTATAAGTGATAAATAGTGTATCAACTAATAACTCATCAACCATCTACTATTGATCTGTTTGATCTGTATGATTATATTTATTAAGTTATATGTATAGTCATGTTTTGTAAATGATTAGTTCATCATTAACTAATAACTTATAAGTGACATAACTGAATTAACAAAACATGTATAAATTGTTAGCATACCACTTATTAATTATTTATGAATGTAAAGTCATGTTTTGTAAATTATTAGTTCATCATTAACTAATAACTTATAAGTGACTTATAACTGAACGTTATTAAGTGTTACCTATATGAATTATAACCCTTTTTAATGATTTATATAATTTCATATATGCATTTTGGTATCTGGTGAGTGTTTTTTTTTCTTCTTTTTTTTTTCGTGTATGCGATAAAAAAAAGAAAAGATCTTTACTATGTTTTGACAGTTAGTCTTACTGAGGGGAAATCTGATGCATATGTTCACTTTAAATTTAGCACATTTTAAAGGTTAGGCAACATTGGACTTATGGAGAAGAGGAGGTTTACTTCTTACCAACTTTACTCGTCTTGTACTTCACTGCTAAGCTACAATGTTATCATGGCTCCGCATACTCTTAGGAGTTTGCCCTCTGATTTACCGTTCAATCTCTTTTGCTCTCTCTGCTCCTCTGATAGTCTCCTCGTCTGCTTGATTCTCATTCCTAGACTGATTATCATTCATCCTGTCTTTTGTTCTTTAGCTTGCTAAATCATCACCATCGATTTTCTTCCCTTCCATTGTTGCGTGGCCCCTTTATGCAGGGAATGATAGTTCACTAATGAAGGTGTGTGTTTTTTTCTAGATGCATCATTAAGTGTTATGGAACATCTATGTCCAGTGCCACCCGCGTGTTTCCAGCACATTAACTAAACCCCATCTTACAGATTTTCATTTAAAGACAATATTCTGACTCCATCTTTTGTGCTGTCTCTGAAGCATCGCACAACTAAATACACAAGATTCTCCCTAGAGTCTGAATATTGATGATGATTTGTACTGTCGCTATGATACACTGGTACACCGCACATCCAGCCTATTTGTTGTTCAAAAGTGCCATTGATCACAATTAATAGGCACTGTGCCCAGTCACAATGGGTCAGTGAAGCTCTTTGCGGGGTCTGGATTTGTGCATCTGTCCCAAAGAGATATAGAAACATAAAAAAATTGAGCATGTGGCGCTTTTAAAGTGACAGCGAGAAACTCAGTGGTAATGAATGCTGAAAGACCTGTTCAAGGATAGTGCATTGACCCCAGGCATAATGCACGCAGAATGACTTAATGAAATGTGTAAGGGTGGCAGCTGAATCCAATCTGCTTGTGCTCTCCCCTTCACTGTCACCTGTTTGACTGGGGGACCGTGGTCCTGACAGGCCAATTAGATTCATATTTGCATATCTCTTTCGCTCCGTTTGCCTTGTTCGCAGGAGCGTAAAATAGGCTAATAAGGCGGTAGAACCTGTGTTCAGCAAGATTCATTCAGAATGCTTTTAAAATGTGACATTCATGTTCTCTTCCCCTCCACCTCTGACTGGGCCAGGGACGGGTGGATTGCTGATAAAATCTGAATCCCACCAAAATAAATGGAACGCATTGTTTCTTTTTTGTCCTTGGTAAAATTTTGAATTGCTTTTCCATTCAAGGTCTGGGTGACTCATTTTTTCATACAATATTTCTCTCAAATGCAAATGTGTCACATTCACTAATAATTGTGTACAAGTTGTATACATCTGTCCCCACTTACAATTTACATTTAAAGTGTTTATTACAAATAAATTACTAAATGCTAAAAATGTGCTGCACCCCTTCTTCCCGCGTCTCTGGGTAAAACCGGACGCCAGTGCTTAGGAAACCTCCTGAACTGAAATATAAATATGGAAATGGGCGTTTCGTTTCTGACATGCGCTATAAGTGGTAGAAAAATCACAATGGACTTGGCCATTGACCAATCAGAGGAAGCTCTTGGAAATGAGGGGTTTAGAGATACTGAATCCTTTTTCTAGCCATTTCAGACACTGTGAGAAAACAGGTGATGTATATTATGAGAAAATAGTGTTTTTTTACCTTTAAGGCATGCAAACCTGTTGTAGGAGACCTCCAAAACAATATTGGGAGTTTTATAATAGAATTATAGGGGCACTTTAATAATACATAATTTTGGATAAACAAATTTCATATTTCTAAGCCCACTGGGAGTCTGCTATTTTTTTTGCTTTTAAATTAAAGATATTAAAAGGATGTTTCACCCAAAAATAACAATTGTTTTCAAACATAGTGTGCAGGGCTCTAGACCCATTCTTCCCACTGGTCGCACTGGTGCGACTAACTTTCTCAGTTGGTCGCACCGAATTACAAATTGATTGCACCCTTTTTTATATTAATCATAATGGCCTTGCATGTTGATGAATCATTTTCTTAATTTGTATATGTTGGATTTGCAATGATGTAAAGATTGACAGTGACTAAAAGCTTGATATTTGTAAAATATTTTAATTTGTTTCCAAGAAGCATACATTTAAAAGAAAACGTTACCTAAATATTATCATATATAACTTGTATAACAAAAAGTATTATTGCCGTGGGTGTTATTATTTTATTAAAGTATAATTTCCTTGGCAACGCGTCATGCTTGTCACGTGACACACCGCATCCACAATAGCGCTGTATGGCAGATGTATCGCTTTTATTCAGTTTTTCCTTTTTTTTTCCAAAATATTCACAAACTTGTTAGCAAATTTCATCAACTACCTGATATTCCGATTCTCAAATACATGTAAGTGAATGTGTTTTGTTGTTGAAAAACCTTTATAATGATCATGTTAGTTGATCTATAATGTGTGATGGGTGCCGCCATGTTAGTTTGCATTGCGGAGAATTGGATCTGTCGGATTTCCAACACGTCAATTCACCCAATTATCTTGAAATATATGAAATTAAGTGGCTGGTGAAGTGGGCGAAGAATAGAGTACATTTTATAGTTATTTACACAATGTGTTTCTGATATGAATATAACACCTCGTCAATTTATATTTGAATAGATTGTTATTGCCGCTTCCATAGACATCAGTGTATATTTTACAAGCTATAAATGTATTGTTTTGCTGTACTTGTTATACTTATGTGTATTTAAATGTCTGAAACCTAAAATAAACCGTATGTGGTTGAAAACACTGAATCAGTGCCAGCCAAAGCACAAAAGCACATTTGAATTTAACAGTTGATCATGTGATGCACTGAACATTCTAATCACACCGGTGTGATCGTACACGTCAAAGTACATGTGCCAGCCAGGTAGCAAAACAACTTGAACATTATGCACTCGCACCAGTGTGACCGTGTTAAATTTTAACTCGCACATTATCAAAAAAATTTGGTCGCAGTCTAGAGCCCTCGTGTGTAGTATTTGTAGTAGCTAACCATCTGGGAAACATGACTTCTTAGTTACTTTTTATATTACATTATGATTATATGATTTTGCCTCCTAGACAAATCAATTAAACAATACAAATCATTGTAATGAATTTCAATTTATTTTTAGTTAGCATGATGTCCAAGGCATGTTGTGCTCATTTTAAGAAAGGAAACGCTTACATCAGTGAACAAATTTGATTAGTTCATTCCATATGTATTTATGCAATACAAATGACAGATATACTGTATGTGAATAGTGTGTCATATTATTGTTTAAATTACAGTAATTGGGAGCCGAACATGAAAGAGTTATTTGCATAATATCCAAGTTGCTTTTCCATTAATATTGAAAAATGCTCATACTTGATTTGAGTATGTGAGATTGTCAAGCTGTATAAAGTGCCATTGAAATCCTTTGAGGGATCTGGATTTGTGCATCTGTCCTAAAGAGATTTTAATACCTAGGAAATGGATCATATTATGCTTTAAAAGTGAAAGAGATCATATCAAGGGTTGTGCACAATATTTCAGGAAGACAATTTTGAGTGAACTAGTCCTACAATGGCTTGGTTAAGTTTGGTGTGAAGAAAGACCATGGGACAGAATTCAAGGTGAGCTCTCGGATTGCTTTCTCTGTATTGGGAACCTCATTTTCCCCTCATCTCAGATGACACTCAGGACAAATAATAATGGTAAATTGTCAAGGACTAGGTCAGAGAAACACTCTTCGCAACTGTGCCATTTGAGTTATGTTGGAGGGGAGATACCAGTATGCTCTTCCATTCCCCAGGCTTTTCAAATATTCATGACCTTTCTTGTAGCACTACAGTGGGCGCAAAAGCAGTTTGTGGCCTTATACATAATGAAAGGGTAATAGACATTCATCATACCTTTTCTGAGACATAGTTTAACAGCTTTAAGTGAAATCGAATGCCTTGGGCACCAGGCACTGTGATTTTTTTTTTTCTTTTCTTTTCTTTTTTTATGCTTTTTTTTTCTTCCCGTCATTTGAGCAACATGACTGACTGATGAGCACTCAGGCCTGACATTTCTCAATAGCCGAGCTTAAAGAGTCATGATGACTTATCAAACACTAGCAGCATGCTAAGAGATTGGTGGTAGATGACACATTGGCCGAGAACTATCATATTTAATGTCATGTTTTAGGTGCACTGTGTTTCCTGGTGACTAACTGTGAGAAATATCAAACTGTGTCTGTTTCCATACTCAGCAAGCTAGATTTTACCCACAACCAATACTATTCTTACTCTGATTTCCTTTACACCCTTGGTGTAACCTCTACTAGGATGTCCATCTCAAATTTGTATGCAATGAAGCTAAATACTTATAAAAGTAAAATGTACCATATACACCGATCAGGCATAACATTATTCCTAATATTGTGTTGGTCTACCTTTTGCTGCCAGAACGTCGGGGCATGGACTCCACTAGACCCCTGAAGGTGTGCTGTGGTGTCTGGCACCAAGATGTTATTAGCAGATCCTTTAAGTCCTGTAAGTTGCGAGGTGGGGCCTCCATGGATCGGACTTGTTTGTTCAGCACATCCCACAGATGCTTGATTGAATTGAAATCTGGGGAATTTGGAGGCCAAGTCAACATCTCAAACTCGTTGTTGTGTTCCTCAAACCATTCCTGAACCATTTTTGCTTTGTGGCAGGGCGCATTATCCTTCTGATAGAGGCCACAGCCACCAGGGAATACCGTTTCCATAATAGGGTGTACATGGTCTGCAATAATGCTTAGGTAGGTGGTATGTGTCAAGTAACATCCACATGGATGGCAGGACCCAAGGTTTCCCAGCAGAACATTGCCCAAAGCATCACACTTGCCTCCTTCCCATAGTGGATCCTGGTGCCATGTGTTCCCCAGGTAAGTGACACACATGCACCCGGCCATCCACGGGATGTAAAAGAAAACGTGATTCATCAGACCAGGCCACCACCTTCCGTTGCTCCGTGGTCCAGTTCTGATGCTCATGTGCCCACTGTTGGCACTTTCGGCGGTGGACAGGGGTCAGCGTGGGCAAGTTTTGGAGAAGCTCTGGCCCGGTCGTCTAGCCATCACAATTTGGCCCTTGTCAAACTCGTTCAAATCCTTACGCTTGCTATTTTTCCTGCTTCTAACACATCAGCTTTGAGGACAAAATGTTCACTTGCTGCCTAATATATCCCACCCACTAACAGGTGCCATGATGAAGAGATAATCAGTGTTATTCACTTCACCTGTCAGTGGTCGTAATGTTATGCCGGATCTGTGTATATATGTATGTGTATAGTACATGTGTGTGTTTTATTTAAATAAGTAATTACATCTTCATTTTGACATCAATACAATAATATCTACACTCAAATAACTTGATTGAAGATGATAGATTATGCATATTTGACTTTAATCAAACTGTATTGGTCTTAATTCATTTGTTTCAAAATTAGGCTAATAAGTGTCCATTTTAGCCGGGAGCATTTAGAAGAGGACAGGGAATCAGTCTTTAAATAAGATTCATCTACATAGTTTAATCCAGAGACTAATTAATGCCTCTGTATCTTCTTCCTCCACCTATTTAACGTTTGCACATGTGGACAGACAAGGTTTGGGGTCAATTACAGTGGTGTAATTATTGTAATTGGCTTATTTCCAGCCCATTACCCTTCTTTATGTCGCCCTTAACATTTTGTAATTTGATGTGCAAATGATCATGGGATCACATTGATGAATGATGCAGCAAGTCTGAGAAAGTGCACAGCCATTAATACTGCAGGAAGACATGCTGTCTAAAGCAAAATAAGAGGGAAAAGCTGCAATTGGTGCAAGGCTTCAGGGCACTTGATATCATGTTGAGGTGCAAATTAAATGCATTTTTATTTAATTCAAAAATGATAATTCATGTCATCTCAGACTTGTAAGACTGCCTTTCTTCTGAAGAAAACGAAAGATATTTTGTATTTTTCAAAAAAATTATTTTTTGTCTATACAATGAAAGTCCATGAAGTCCAATTTTGTTTAATTCAAAATATCTATTGTGTTCTACGGAAGAAATAAAGGCATGATTTGTTTTAATACCTGTATAATTTTAGCTGGTTTTAAGTACTTGGATGTTGTGATTTGATGCTTGATACTTGGCCTCAGACATTTGAGAACCTCCAGCATAAACATAAATAAAAAAAAAAATGTTATACTGTAGATATTTCTATTCTTCAGGGCACTAGTTTACTGACAGATCTAGTACAGCACGATCAGAGTTTATTGGTAAATTTTCCTCCTGCCCTCAAGAGCACTGTGATTTATGAGAAAAGTTAGGCCAGACTATGATCTTTTAGATGTACAGATAGCAAAAACTCTTCCATCACACCAGGATCTGTCTTTATAGAGTCATTTGGTCATTTATCATTTGTAGCTTTGATTGAAATGATTTAATCAAGGGATATTTCAACTGTTTCAACATGTCTGTCAGCAAACTTAACTGTCAAAGCGGTCATCTCTGAAAAGGTCTTGTTTTTTTCTGTCACATGTCCTTGACTATTCTTTAGCTGTCTTCTTTTTTAGGAGGAAGTGAAAGGCGAGGAGAGTGGATTTGGCAAAGTGGTGCTCTGGAAAGGCATTGTTAACGACTGACGGAGCAATGGATGAGGGTGTGGGGAGCCATCAGTCAGAGCTCCAGAAAATGAAGTTAGAATCAAAGCAAACGTATACTTACTGGCACTCTTTGCTTTTGTAGCTCTCAATAGGTTGATTCCCTCTCAACAATACATTGTGACAAGAAAAGCACCCCCCCCCCCACACCCCCACCTCCCGCCGGGGCGAACAGCTTGTCGGGGGAAAGACATTTGGTCTTTCTTCTTTGATGACGTTGACATTTTGGAAAGTGCTTTTGTCAACGGTGGTCCTTTGACTCTTATTGTTCACTCTCCCAGATGCTGGTAAATGCAGAGCACCTTCCTTATGTCGCTCTGTGGGGTTGTGCAGGTTTTTCTGGTCCTGTTGTACCGCCGTACCCCCTGCACTGACTGTTATGAGTCACATGACCTTTCACTGCCATCTTAGTAACAAGCTTCATGATTAAGAAAGGTCAAAGCCTGCAGGGATCAGATACTGTCCATCTCAGCTTTACTCAGTCTCCGTAATTTCGTCACCTACGGCTCTTGGATCGACTGTGTTGGTGTTGAAACGTCTTTATCACGGAGAACTTTGTAGAGCGCTGTACATCTTGCTTGTACCTCTAATATCATTCAAAACAGCAAATTACTCTCCAAAATTTAAAAGGGCAAATGAAAGTAAAGTACCAGCAAACTACTATTACTTTACCTGGCTTGAACCTTTAAAAGACGTTATGTCTAAAAGTGTTAAATGTGTTTGTCATAAAAGTAGAATGACGATTCTAAAGGCCTTCTAGCCTCATTCAAGATACTTTAAAACTTTTTTCCCAGGTTTGAAACCTAAGAAATGTCCTGGAACAGTCAGCTTGCTGAGAGGCGTCCATTTATCTTTCCGTGCTGTTAAGTGTCCGGGAAAGTAGACTTTGGCTGCGAGGAGGCTTGCAGAATTACTCTCCGGCCTCTCATCACTATGCAGAGAAATGAGGCAAAGCAAAGAGCGACAGAGTCATAACTCAGGACACTAGGTGTGATTATTCTCTTTGAGAATCGTAATTCAGACTAATTCTGCTGTTTTCGTCTGACGTACCATTGCATTGAAACAACAGTTGCCCTGGAGACAAAGCAGTTGCCGTCAAAGGCCCAGCCTTTGGACATCCAAGTTATACCTCTCAGACTCTCCCTCACTCCATCTTTTATCTTGTCTTGAAGCCAGTTCTTTCACATTACAGCTGGCACATTCTTGGCTTTTGCAATTCATGGGCTAAGCACAAAGGTTTTTATTGGTAATCAAGACAGACAGTTGCTCATTAGTAGTCGTCTCACCTAAGGCTAGTGTGGGATTCATGCCTTTAGTCTAAAACATGCACCAATATAAAGAACACTAACCTTCTACTGTAACTGTTTACAGAGACTGTCAAGGCCTTAAACATTGCTTTGTGAAAGTCTTCTAATAATTGTACATTTGAAAAAGCCTTGTGCAACACTTCTCGTTTAATTATCTTTTTTCGGTTGCACTTTATTTTACAGTATGTGCACATATGTGTACTTACAGTGTAAGAAAGTACTGGGTAATATAAGGTAACTACATGGGTTCGGTTTAGAGGTAGGTTCAGGGATAGTACCTAGTTATTGATTGTTAGGCTGGAACACCGTCCTCAGTGTGAAAAGATGGATCTTAAAAACATAGTTACTGCTGGAGAGGGTTCAAATATGCAAAGATGCTGGAAAAGTGAAGAATTTGCAGGGACTGGAGGATTTTTCTGAAGAACATTGGGCAGTTTAACTGTTCAGGACAAACAGTGGACACATGAACAACCATCACAAAACAAAAAAACAGCCGTGGATCATCCAGGTAACGGCACACAGTACTAAGAATCAACGGTTTATAAACTTTTGAATGGGGTCATTTTAATAAATTCAGCAATTTTTTTGTCTTGTGGACTATATGTAAATATTTTTTATGTAAAATATCTTATTCAGGACAGTACTAAATAACAAATAACATGCATTTTGTATGATCTATTTTATTAAGTAAAAATTATTCACATTTTTACAGATTCTGCAAGCGCTTCACATACTTTTTCTTGCAACTGTAATACTCTGTGAAAAACCTTATTTGCTCTGAATAATTCAGTATGATCGGTGTGGTGTGCATAGCATATATATATATATATATATATATATATATATATATATATATATATATATATATATATATATATATATATATATATATATATATATTCCATAATATAAAAGCATTTGTTATCTCATAATATACAGTATATGATTATAAATAATTGTACAGTATGTGTGTGTGTATAATTCTTTACACAAGTGTATATAATACAACATGACATATTTGTATTCTGTTTGCCTGTTTTTGAAGTTTATCAGTGGAATGCCCAGGCAGCATGTAAAAACGATAACACTTGCATATAGAATCTCAACGCTGGATTTACCACAGCCGCACAAACAGAAGTGCATTTCTCGAACTTAATCCAGGAACGCATCAACACTCTCACAGAAGTAGAGAAAATTGCTACCATGGTAAAGTTTTCATGCGCAGTGGCTATGATATTGTCATGCCTGCATGTTCTGCACATTCTCATTAGTTGTGCCATATATTTTTCAAATAAATGCATGTATAGTTGCTGATAAACAAGTGTGTGTACATATCTAAAAACGCAAATAGCTAGAATTTGAAATACCTGGAATTGTTTTGCTCACTCATGCACTTGTGGAAATTTAAGTTGTTGCTTATACTGATAATCAACTGAACTTCCGTTTTTTTCCCCTGTTACTATTTCTTTCCCCTCTGTTCTCATAAGCTAATGATCAATTTCTCTTTTTGTACATTAGGAGCTAACAAGCAAGATAACAGCCATGCTTTCAACACAACAATTCGGATGTAGAGCGTTGTATTGAGAAATTAGCATGAATTTCATGTTTTTTTCACTTGAGCTGCATGAACTCCACAAGTTTGTGTAAAACCTGATGATCGTAGTATCCAGCATGATTTGAGAATTATCCAAAGAGTGTCTGTAGAACAGAGTTCACATGATGTGATTTCTTTAGTGGTCTTGAAAGTGTAGAATCTGATATACAGTATTTCTTAATTTTTGTTGTTGTTTCTATTTTTTCAGAAGCGCACATCTTTATTTCCAGGTTTAAATTACATTATGTACAGGGCTTGACATTGACTTTTTTTGCTCACCAGCCACTGTGGCTAGTGGTTTTCCAAAGTTACTAGCCACTCAGCATTTTCACTGGCCAAAATGTTGTTGTTGGGAAATTTGTTGTTGGCTATATGTAAATGACCAATGTACACACCAAAATCAAGTCTACAAGAAGTGTATAACATGACAGGGCATACAATAGACCTATTTAGCTCTGATACGTTGTGTAAAGCTCCATAATAGACAGTGAAACACTAACAGTTGCTTGACTGAAAAAAAATATGATTTTTTGGTGTAAATATTATTTATTCTCAAACAATATTCTCATCAGTGTATGACATATTTAAATCTAGCATATTTTGTATATGAGTCCATACAGTAGCCTAGTGAAATACATACCCCTTTTTTTATGCAGCAAGCCAACTTTATGCCAGTCAAATCAGATGTGCTATGGTTCTGCTGTGATCTTTGTTTAAACTATTTTCGCTGCTGAAATAGGACAAAAACAATCTACTATTTGATGAATGAATCTCCTATGTACATCGCACGTACATGTCTGCTTTGTGTTTTGTGATGAGAGTGCAGATTTCAGTGAGTGAGAGCGCACTCTGAACAAAACTCCGCCGTTTCAGCGATGACTAATCTGAATGCCTCTGATTATTAGACATTGCATTCATAAGCTCAACAGAATTGCATGTGATTGGTTATAATGCACAATGCAATTATAACAGATGCCTTTTGAAAAGACTACAATAAAATTCAACCCGCCAAAATGGCTAGTGCGAGTGACTGTGTTACACACTTCACAGCTGAAGTCCACCCACAAATAGCAGGTTGGCGGGTGTTAATGTCAAGCACTGTTTAGTCTCAGCCTCAGACGTCACGCCCATGGATCATTGGCTGAATGTCTGATGCATATGGCACACTTATCTGGAAACACCTCAGGAGTTTTGAAGTCGTCATCTGATTGGTTGAATTCTACAGGATGTCAGCGAGACAAGTGTTTTGCGTTCTTTAATGGTCCGCCTAGAAACAAATGCCGTGACACCAAACTCCCTCATGGAAGAAGAACGCCGTTGTGTTTACAACTGCGACAATGAGCGCTTACCAGGATCAACTAAACGCTGGGTTTTCGAAAGTATCGAAAGTTCGCGGCACCAATGTTGCAGTAAACTTGCACAGCGTTCTTGAATGAATAATTTATAGATGCACTCCGGTCTGTTATTTGCAGGGACATCGACTTTACATTTTCACGCTGCTAAACATGACGTGGAACTGTGATTGGTTGCGTTACATGTCAGTCAAACGTCCTCTTGGGCGGTCCTTGACCAATGAAAGCTGCGATAGAGTCCAGAACTTCTGCCGTCAGTCTGAAGGTGTGGCTACGCAAGACGAAGCCCTGATTATGTGGCCTTGAATTTGTGCAAGTATGACTGTGAATGCACACAAGCTGCCAAACTACTACTGTCAGCCTGTAGAAGTAAAAAGCTTTGGCTTGGAAGTGCAGTTAAGTACAGAACAGTTTTTTAGAACTAGACAGGGATGCCTCCCCAACAGTCTTTCTTTCCTGACTCCTCCTGCTTCTTCCCTTGTGCTTCACTCAGTGCCGCATCCTCCTCAGGGGAGACAGGGAGTTCTATTTTAGGCCTTGATGTTTTGCTCTCTCATGTCCCCCCATGGCTCAATTTCCTTACTCTCGGCATTTTGAAAAGCACTAGTGCTCTGTGAGCCCCACTGTATTATTGATACACAAGCAGAAGTTTGCTGTAAAAAGCCATCTTCACCAGTCCTGGCGCAGGGAGTTAGTGTGTGTGTGTGTGTGTGTGTGTGTGTGCGTGTTTATAAGTGTGTGAGAGGAAGAAAAACTGTGCAAACTATTTTCTGACAAAATGTACCATTGGCATCATACAGCTGCAAAATAAACATACGTTAAGGCAGAATACATAATATTCTATTCTCATTCTTTCATCAACTCTTGCTGTATACAGAGCAGGAAATGAGAAAGTGTTCTTTTTTATAATGGTATCATTATTTTCCCACGCTTAATTAAAAACTGAAGACCCCATTGATGCGTAGGACATGTATGATGGTCTGCCATATAATTACTTTTTTTTGTAATTTGATTTTATGGACTGTGAAACTAGCAAAAGGTCTAGATAAAAGGTGCAGATTTTTTTCTTTTCAGCAGTGAGTAGAAGCTGGTGGAATGTGAAGCAAAAAGTGGGGCACAGGAAAAAAATCCAGACTTTTAAATTTGGCTTGTTCAGAAAGAGCCAGAGGGCTGAGACACACTGCCTGGCTCCATGTTCGGTCAGGTTTAGTCTTTTAGTCTTTAAATCTTTAAATCTTATCATTGTTTGAAACCTCAGACTAGACTCGCAGCTAAAAACAGTTGTGCTGCTTAATATTTTGGTGAAAACAGTAATACATTTTTTGGGGAGTATTCTTTGTTGAATAGAAAGTTTAAAAAGTTTTGTTTTGAAACAATGTAACATTGTCCGTAGCAAGTTTTAAACAAATCTTTTGAATGAATGAGTCAACATATGATATAAACATGAGACAATTAAGTCATATATCAATATTTATTTTCTATTATATTAATGAAAATAATGCAAATACATCTTAATGTCATTAAAAGTAGGTTCTTTTTTGGTGGTATACAACCCAGACATTTTCTTGACCGGTTACTTGAGATGCATCCAGAAAGTAAACTTTAAAGGTGCACTATGTAACTTTTCCGTCCACTAGAGGTTGCATATTTAGAACAAAAGCGTAGTTTGATGATGCCAAGTTTGAGCGCAGAATCTTGGGACATGTGGTCTTCACTTCACAGCCGGTGGAAAAGAATTGGCATAGGACTCATGTTCAGAAATCATGTTCGTGGATGCAATTATTAACGTAACTGTAGTATGTAGCAGAGCAGACCCGAGTGGTGTGGGAGCTGAGCAAGGCCGCTGGAGCGATTGTTAATAAGATTAACGCAACACACGCCTCGCGAGCAGCGGGACTTTTATTATGCCACAGTCGCCGGCGCCATTTCCGCTTTTTCCGGAGGTAACGCAGCTCTGTTTATCATATTAGATACATTTGAGTGTGTTGAAAATGATGTTATGACGTTACTCTGTGCGTTCGCTCAGCGGCTGCTATGACACTTGTTTTGTACACTGCAATAAAAGTAAAGCATTTCTGCAAAATAAAACCGGAAACCGAGGGTAACGCAGATAGGATGCAATTGACAGGCGACTCCCTCACACGTCCTGGTTCCTTGGTTAAAATAGCAATTTTCTCACGATTTACAAATAGTTGGAAACATTTGGGATATTGTAAGTACTTAACTAAACAAAATATATAACACTGGCCTAGTGGTTTTTGGATATTTTACTGAAAAAATGTTACATAGTGCACCTTTAAGCCTGTTGCAATTATTGATTATTTGCCTGATCATGATTATTCAATCTATTTGCATTTATCTTAGATAACTGCATTGTGCAGTTTGAATTTCAGTCACATTTTGCCATCCAAATAATAGAATTTTAAACGCTTAAAGGGGTGGTTGATTATGATTTCACTTTTTAACTTTAGTTAGTGTGTAATGTTGCTGTTTGAGCATAACCAACAAAGTTACAACGTTCAAAGTTCAAAGTAAAGGGAGATATTTTCTTTTAAAGAAATCGCTTTTTAAGGACTACAACAAATGGCTGGTAGGGACTACAATGATCTAAAATTTACATAAACCCTACCCCGGGGAGCACGCAACAAAGGCCATGTTGAGCAGAGGAAGAGTTGTTGTAGTAGAGCACATTTGGGAGTCTGCTCAAGCTGTCGCATTCGTCTTTTCACATTTATTGCTATACAGTACGTAACACAAATGCAATAGCATGTCATAAAAGCAAGATGACAACATTAATTATAACCGTAATTAAACTAAACTATAGCTGTTCTATCTTGATGCAACATATATTCTCTGGCTCTGTAGGCATCTTACAACAGTTCCCACATGAGCAATTTATAGATTATCATGACAGAACATGCTAATCGATGAATTGAAGATAGTTAACATCAGCTACATAAATTCATCAACTAAGCATTCAGAAACATTCTGTTGCATTCTACATGTTGTCACTTCTTCTTGAGTCTCTCCATCGTTGTCCTTCTCTGGTTTGAACATAAAAGGCTGAACAGTTTCTGATATTTTCAGTGCGTCTCTGTGTGAGGTAATCGGAGCTGCTAACACAAGTTCTTGAAGCTCCGCCCTCTTCTAGAAAGGTGGCCGGGAGCAGCAGCTCATTTGCATTTAACGCGCACAAAAAACAGCTAGTTTTTGCTCACCTTCAGAAAGTGACAATTTTAACATACTTCACATACACACTGAGGGCATCAGAGACTTATTTTAAATCTTGTAAAAACGGCATTATAGGACCCCTTTAACTCTTTCCCCGTCAGCGTTTAAAAAAAAAGTTGCCAGCCACTGCCAGAGTTTTTGATAATTTTCACAAAAATCTAATGGCCCATAGAATATTTTGTTGTATGAATATCTGAGAATGCAATATATCACAAGAAAGAAGTTTTATTCTAGCTTCATGCATTCATTTTTATCAACACTTAAATATGGTTAAGTTTCATAAAAAAAATCAACATTTTGAACAAAAATCACGTTTTTGTCAAAGACTACATCCAGATCCGATTCTGATCTGATTCTGAACACAGATAGAGTAGATCGAGTTCATCAACACCCCTAATGCTTGCACAGTCCTATAGCTCATCCTGGGTCGACATTTCATTCAGTAACATTAGGCCGTTTTGATTTATATGATGTTTAATGTTGATGATCACGTTATTTTACATATGCATCTGCTTACATACGATCGCTTGTTTTTTTTGCATCTTCTTTGCCTGTGTTTTTGACCAGGAGATTCTGTACTCATTCAGAAGATGCGTGACAGCGCCCCCTAGTGTATAACAGTGAAAACACAGAAACCTAGAAAATTCTGTGTTTGGCAGGGAAAGAGTTAAAGAAATGCCATCAAATGCGCTATATTTTGTCCTCTTTTCAGTCATATTATATTACATTACATTAGATTATTATGATTATAATTATATAAATATTACAATAAATATTTTATTATAATCTTTATTTTATCATATTAAAAAAAATGTAAATGGCATGAACAAAACAGAATTAAATCATTTGCAATTATTTGTTTGAAAATTAACAGTCAGCACAAAAGTCATGATAGTGACAGGCCTGATGTAAACTATGGGTCTTACCATACTCTCTCACAGGGAGTGTTGGTAAAGACCAATCAGTGTCTTCCTCCCTCTAAAGAGCAGTGAGGAGAAGGTAGAGGGAAAAGGCAATATTCCTACGCAGCTCCCTCAGGACTTGACATTAAAAAGTATTTGCTGGGGAAAACTAGATAAGGGAGACAAAAGAAAATCACAGCACCAATACCAAGGCAGAGAAAGAACACAGACCTGTCTTCGTCTTTTCATTTATTATCGCCGTCATTAATATGCTGCCATTTGGACACATCCTGATAATCCCCCATGGTTCCTTCCTCAACACTGTGTGGGAAGGATGCTGTTGTTCACAAGTCACCGGCCCAGGTGACCTTTAGGTGCCCTTTACCAGCCCCTTGTGTGCAATGATGAGAGGGCCGCACAATGAAACCGTTATCTGTAGTTAAACAGGAAGCGGGTAGTCTACATGCTGATACACTTTACTAACTTGTACCTCCTGCCAGATTACACCAGAGGGATGGTGGGGGACTTGCAATCTCAATTTATACACACTGAGAACTTACACACTTGTTACATTTGGCTGCATGTTTAATACAGGAACAAAAGCAGTGATTAATAAGCACCAGGAACATAATTATTCTGCTTTTGTGTTGCAATAAACAAAAAGTCCTCCTAATATAACAAATCAATTCTGCAATTAAACAAGGTGCAGTTAAGGCCTTGACATTTTGGATTTTGTTGAATAGCATTGGTGTGGAGTGTTGTTTTTGGTCATTTAATAATCAAAACAGGATCAAAACTATTGTAAAATATTGCAAAAGTGTTCACAAAGTAATCGTCTCTTTATTTAGATGGTCTGTAATTGTGAACCTTTGCACTGAATACGTACATGTCATCCCACTACCAGGACTTCTGCTTATTTGATGAATGTGACTTTGTCTTTTAATTCTGTCAAAATTCTACCCGTTGGTGGGGACTCTCACAGCGCTGTCTATCAACTCGACTGGGAACGAAGAAGAAATGATGCTGTTAATGATTTTGTAACTGTCAGGTTTTTGTGGTGGGCAGATTTGCTAAGTGGAAAGGGAAACAGTGGTCACGCTGTTGCCAGTGTGTCTCTTAGGTGAGGCTCTTCTCTTCCTGTGGGACACTGGGCTGCCATCTGCTTCCAGCCTGGAACTTCATCCTCTATTAAATTCTTAATAACAAGCCAATTTAAAATATACAGCCATTCAGCACTGGCTGTTTAATATGTAAATGTCAAATTAACCACTTTAATGGGTGATTAAAGGGGTACTGTAAAGGTATAAATCAAGTTATTTTGCTGAAAAAAAAATACACTGCATATATATATATATATATATATATATATATATATATATATATATATATATATATATATATATTATTATTATTATTATTATTATTATTATTATTATTATTATTATTATTAGTTGTGCATGCATGCGTGTGTGTGAATTATTTATTATTTATTTATTAGATTTTTTGAAACTTCCAGTTCCAGTTTTAGCATAGACTAAGGTCTAGGCCTTGTGTGTAATTTTTTTTCTTTATTGGTGTTTCTTTGCTTCTTAAATGATGATCTTTATGTAGTTCCTAACTGGCAGTCACTATACACTTCAAGCATATAACATTATTTTGAACAACAGGATGTGATGTCACGCTCTAGGGGCCCTATTTTAACGATCTGAGCGCATGGCGCAGGTGCACTTAGGGCGTGTCTGAATCCACTTTTGCTAGTTTAACGAAGGAAAAAACAGTTGACGCACCAGGCGCATGGTCCAAAAGGGTTGTACCTAGTCTCTTAATGAGTCATGGGTGTGTTTTGGGCATAACTTGCAATAAACCAATCAGAGTCTCATCTCCCATTCCCTTTAAAAGCCAGTTGCTCTTGCACCATGGCGGATTTGCTACTTACATTGCGGAATTTGCAAGGGGAAAGACTGAACGCTTCTCCAGAGAGGAATCCTTTTATTTTTAATATTTAAAAATAAAATATTAAATTTTCAGACCATCACGCCCATGGGCGAACAGATGGGCGCGAGTGCATTTGCTATTTAAACAATGTGGCGCTGGACGTGAAAATGATAACTGTGTCGGGCTGAAACTAGCCAACAACACTTGTGTTGCACCTGGCGTCGCATTGGTCCGGGTGTATGATAGGGCCCTAGAACTTCAGTTTTTGAATAGGTTAACCATTTACCATCTACAGTAGTCTTATCTTTTAGACTCAAAATTTGTATTGTATTGTACCAAAATGAGATTGAAGTGAAATGAAAAATTAAATGAAATTATGTTTTGTACATACAGTAGCATAAGATAAAAGTCTAGTCTTTCATTTTGTAATTAGCTTTCAAACGAGTAAGTAGGCCCTCCTACCCTCTCATAAACACTGATTTGTTTGTTTTAATGTTCACAATACAACCCCATTCATTAAGGGACCCGTATCCGTTGACCTTGCATTTATGACTTCTGATGAGTGGAACAATGATACTCTTCAAGATGCTGCAACACTGATATAGCAATGTGTGTGTTAGTGCGTGTGTTGGGTGTCGTAACAGACCAACAACTGTAGGCCATAATTACACAGTAAAATCCATCATGAAAAATGGCTCCATGGCTATTGTTTAGTTTTAATTGCTACAGTGCTTTGAATTGTTCTATTAAGTGCAGACCCTGGCACGGTGGAAATAATGGTTTAATCAGGGGCCATTTCCACCTCATCAAGAGAAATAAACTGCTGGCAGCGGTCCAGTGATGTAGTCCCAGAATTACATTGCTTAAGGCTTTTCTGAGTGTGTGATGTGAAGTGAGATAGATAGAAAAAATGGACAGATATGGAGATGGAGGAGCAGCTGATCTCTGAGGTGGAATCTGTGTCTGTGATCTTGTCTGATTTGTGTTTTATCTCTGAAAGTATAGGGCAGCAAAACGTTCATGTTTCATTTGACATTCAGAAGTTGTCACTTGGAGCCACTATGTGTTTGGTCTGGCTTGATCAAGCTCCTTATGGCTAGTTTCTTGTCCTCTTCTCATCACTATGCTGTGGCCTGTTCTCTCACCATTTTGAAAATGACAGAGGTCATGGCCTTACCACACATAACATTCAGGCCTGAAGACTGTTGACATCACCCCTTATGTCCATGTTAGAATTCCTGTATGAATATGAGCATGGAAAGACTCCGGAAAGGTGAGAGAGACTAATTTTTATATTATCTTAAAGGGCTAGTTCACGCATAAATGAAAATTGTCATCAAAACCTGTGACTTACTTTCTCCAGTGAAACACATAAGAAAAAAAGAAAGAAATTAAGTACAAAAGGACTTTTAAGTCATGGAACACAAACCAGACACTTTTTTTTAATATCTTATGATGTACACTACCATTAAACAATTTGGGGTTAGTAAGATTTTTTGTTTAATTATATTTGTATTGACCAAAAGTGACAATGAAGACATAATTTTGATCTTTCTATTCATCAAAGAATCATAAAAAATGGAAACAGTCTCCACAAAAATATGAAGCAGCACAGCCATTTTCAACATTGATAAAATAAAAAAATTATTCTTGAGCAGCAAATCAGCATATTAGAATGATTTCTGTGATGATGTGATGCTGAAGACTAGAGTAATGGCTGCTGGAAATTCAGCTTTGTCATCACAGGAATAAATTACATTTTAAAATGGAAAACTGTTATTTTAAATTGTTATAATATTGGACAGTATTGCTGTTTTTACTGTATTTTTGATCTTGGGGAGGATAAATGTCATTTTTGGGTGAACTAGCCCTGTAATGTGCATGTATATGTTATGAGAGATCAGAGACTGGTGTTTGATGGTCTTTAAACCATGTTTTAGCAAGTTTACATCTCTGGGCCCTATCATACACCTGGTGCAATGCGGTGTGTTTTTTGCTAGTTTCAGCTTGACGCAGTTATCATTTTCACGTCCTGCGCCACGTTGTCTAAATAGTAAATGAATTTGTGCCCATTTGTGCGCCCATGGGCGTGCTGGTCTGAAAACGAGGTGCGTTCAGGTGCATTGTTGGCATGTTGCTATTTTTAGGCAGCTGAAAACGACTGTGCAATATTTTTATTTATTTAAAGGGCACGCTATTAATATGCGCCTATAGGCGGGTCCACAA
Source organism: Rhinogobio ventralis (assembly GCA_039654625.1). Taxonomy (NCBI): domain Eukaryota; kingdom Metazoa; phylum Chordata; class Actinopteri; order Cypriniformes; family Gobionidae; genus Rhinogobio; species Rhinogobio ventralis. Next base: position 12,532,848 of record CM077200.1, on the reverse strand, counting down.
TGCGTGTACACTCTGCTTATTACACACAGCACACAAACATGAAAAAAGATTATTATTGTGTACATAAAAATAAAAATGCCTACATGTTGTAATGGATAGTCATTGCATGTATCGGAATTAGCCTTCCTATTTGAAGTAATGACGAGCAAGCAGGCGTCATTGGCCAAGTAGAACGAGTAGTTTGTTGTGAAGGCCAAGTATGGTAACCCATTCTCAGAATGTGTTTTCTGCATTTAACCCATCCAAGTTAGTGCACACCGTTAGTGTGGGTATGTGCACACAAGTGGGTATGTGCACACAAGTTAGTGCACACACCCAGAGCAGTGGGCAGCCATCTTTGCTGTTGTGCCTGGGGAGCAATTGGGGGATATTTGCCTTGCTCAAGGGCACCTCAGTCATTTTCTGCCGATATTGAGAATCAAACCCACAACCTTCAGGTTACCAGTCTGACTCTCTAACCATTAGGCCACGATTGCCCATTTGATGCTGTGAATAGCAGTGAAGCAGTGACACCATTTCAACAAGGTTCAACTGAATGGAAAAATTAGTTTGTTCTATTGCAGATGGGGGAAGGATGGTTCGTTGAAAGAATGTCTATTCGGATAAATTCGGTACAATGGCAGCACGTTATGACTAACTTTTTCAAGTGTAACCAAACTACCAATATTAGGGATGCACAATATATTCAATATATCATTTATTGTCTGATACTAGAGTGTGTATACACTCACCTAAAGGATTATTTAGGAAAAATACTGTGGATTATTTAAAATACTGTTATTAAAAATACTGTGGATTATTTAAAAAAAATACTGTGTTTGACCCCCTTTCGCCTTCAGAACTGCCTTAATTCTACGTGGCATTGATTCAACAAGGTGCTGAAAGCATTCTTTAGAAATGTTGGCCCATATTGATAGGATAGCATCTTGCAGTTGATGGAGATTTGTGGGATGCACATCCAGGGCACGAAGCTCCCGTTCCACCACATCCCAAAGATGCTCTATTGGGTTGAGATCTGGTGACTGTGGGGGCCATTTTAGTACAGTGAACTCATTGTCATGTTCAAGAAACCAATTTGAAATGATTCGAGCTTTGTGACATGGTGCATTATCCTGCTGGAAGTAGCCATCAGAGGATGGGTACATGGTGGTCATAAAGGGATGGACATGGTCAGAAACAATGCTCAGGTAGGCCGTGGCATTTAAACGATGCCCAATTGGCACTAAGGGGCCTAAAGTGTGCCAAGAAAACATCCCCCACACCATTACACCACCACCACCAGCCTGCACAGTGGTAACAAGGCATGATGGATCCATGTTCTCATTCTGTTTACGCCAAATTCTGACTCTACCATCTGAATGTCTCAACAGAAATCGAGACTCATCAGACCAGGCAACATTTTTCCTGTCTTCAACTGTCCAATTTTGGTGAGCTGGTGCAAATTGTAGCCTCTTTTTCCTATTTGTAGTGGAGATGAGTGGTACCCGGTGGGGTCTTCTGCTGTTGTAGCCCATCCGCCTCAAGGTTGTGCGTGTTGTGGTTTCACAAATGCTTTGCTGCATACCTCGGTTGTAACGAGTGGCTATTTCAGTCAAAGTTGCTCTTCTATCAGCTTGAATCAGTCGGCCCATTCTCCTCTGACCTCTAGCATCAACAAGGCATTTTCGCCCACAGGACTGCCGCATACTGGATGTTTTTCCCTTTTCACACCATCCTTTGTAAACTCTAGAAATGGTTGTGCGTGAAAATCCCAGTAACTGAGCAGATTGTGAAATACTCAGACCGGCCCGTCTGGCACCAACAACCATGCCACGCTCAAAATTGCTTAAATCACCTTTCTTTCCCATTCTGACATTCAGTTTGGAGTTCAGGAGATTGTCTTGACCAGGACCACACCCCTAAATGCATTGAAGCAACTGCCATGTGATTGGTTGATTAGATAATTGCATTAATGAGAAATTGAACAGGTGTTCCTAATAATCCTTTAGGTGAGTGTATATATACTTATCTGTATGTTCATATTAGATTAGATTTAGATTGTCTTTGCTGTCATGTGTCATCTAATGCTCACTTAAAGGTAATCTTTAAAAATGCTAATAATTTAATAAATGTAATCTTTTGCTAATCTCAATGAATATCCATTTTCATTCTGTACACATTATAATTTCGTGAAGCCTAAATTCACTTGTAGCATTTAAAATGATTGGTTTTAGTTTTTCGTATTTTATTTTGAATTTGTTGAGTCAAAATACTATAAAATTGTATTACATTTTTATCCTTTTATTGGTTACTGGCCATACCATGAAAATAATTATTGGATTATTGTTAAAGGCCAGAATTTTAATATTAGTGCATCCTTATATTTAAGCAATTTTAACATTAAAATGGTGGCGGCCACCTATGATTTTACTGTTGCAAAGTTATATTGACAGTTGTTTTTCAAGCTGTATGGTTTTGTAAGGAATGGGAACAACATGAAGATGTGTAAATAATGACAAAACGTTTAATTTCTGGGCGATATGTGCGATCAGAAATTCTTACATGGTGCTTGCTGGCAGCCAATGACTTTGTGTCTTGCCTTTAAAACACTGATTCTCAGTGTTTTATTATGGTTTCTGGATTTTACTGGTCGATATCTAAAGGTTAAATGCACAGTTCTGGATGCTCCAAATTCACATCTTCTGCACTGACTGTCTTTTAAGAGAGTAAAATATGGAATGTGATGTCCTAACCCTAACCCTTTTAGGATGAAAGTCTGATGGAAACATAATAAACAAACTAAAGGATGTCCATTGTCAGCTAATCTACAAACTTGGATAAACTTGGTGGCTATGCTTGAAGAACAGCCCCCTCTATATTTTAGTAGCTGAGTAAAAAAAGCACATACATAGAAACAGATTAAAGCCAGAATGTTTTGCATGGGTTTTAGCAGAGTGCACAGGGCATGAAGAGAAAGTTGTGTTTTGGCTGTGATGAGGATGACTGGTTAAAATAGACTTGTTTCAATGGCTGGCAGGGCTCTCTCAGTTCTTGGCACACACCGATGGCTGTTTGATCTTTCGAGTGGAACAGATTGTCAGTGTGTTGTCACTGGGAAAGATAATGTCTAGGGAAGCCAGAATGGACAATGTAACAGCGTTTTTAAATAGACTCACCCACTCCAAAATAAAAACACAAGGTAAACATGAGTCACCAAAGCAGAACATGTTTGTGATTATTGTGCAAATGCGCTTTTGAGTTTGATGCTCAGAGTTTGACTTTCATTGTCCAGCTTAACTGTTTATGTGCATTTCTTAGCAGTTTTTTTTAAGTTTAATCTTTTACAGAGCGATTAATTGATACTGTCAAGAGACATTTATCATACGACTGTGTTAAGACAAGCATTTAGCATAAACATCTGGGATAGAATGATATCGTAAACTCAGCATATTATGTGTGCAAGGCTTACACTCGGCCTTAATGCAGTTAATAGTGGGGCAAATCAGCTAGCATCCCATTTCCAATTACTTCGGAAAATAAGGAGTAGAATTTCCAACCAGTCATTACGTTTAAGTGAATGATGTTTTACCCAACGCAATTATTTCCCCTTAGGGGTCAATAAAGACCTATTTATCTCTCGTTCTCAACAGTTCAGCACAGAGTGGCATAGGGATAAGCAAACAGCTAATTTTTTATCATCTGTGGGAGTTAAACATTAAATTGAAAACATTGAAAACTACTTTTCAGTCAGTGATTATTTCAGGCCTATTGATTGATTGTATTTTCTTCAATGGGGTGCCTCTTTTTAAGGAAATTTCAGACTTTATGGTGTTGTTTCTGATGAGATATCCAAGAAACAGAGGCAAAAAAGAAACAAAACAGACAACAATTATACTTATCTCATAGCAATATCTAGATCTCAGATGTTTCATAATATTACTTTTTTTTACTGTGCCTTCGGGCAACAAATGCCCGAAAAAAGTCTTTTTATAAAACATTTTCATGGATGGTGATAGTCCACAATATCACTATATCAGTACTTGAACAGAGCTGTATAATAGTTTGACCCCACACCAGCCTGTGTAGATGCTCAGACTAGCTTACACTTAACCCATTTGTGCCCAAATTTTTCAGAATGGTTTCATGCATATAGTCATGTTAATAGTGTCCTATGTGAACATGTTCTGCATTTATTTTCCCCAGGTTTTTTTTTCTTTTTTCTTGCAAATCGTATTTGAATGTGTGGCAACTATGTAAGTTGAAGTTGAAGTTTATAAGTTGAAGAACATTCGATGCATACTCAAAAAAGCTGCATCTATCTTATAATCTTTTTAATATAAAAATACAACAAACAACAAATCCATTTGTTTTAAAGTGGTGGAACATAGTGCAGAACAAAGTGCAGCCATTAAGTTGCCCCAACAGGGCATTGAGTATCAAAAAATTAAATGAAAATAAATAAATAAAAGTAAATAGAATGAAGAAAAAATTACATCTATATAACAAAAATAAATAAATAAATAAGCCCATAGCATTCAATGGGTGACTGTAGTAGGTGATTTCATATAATAATGTAAATGTAAACTCATTACTTAATTACTACAATCATAAGCTACTAGTCATATAGGGTCCTTGACCGATTAGAATGAAACACATCTAAACTGGATGAAGGGGCCTCAATATTTTGCCCCTTACAAGACATAATATCATAAAAGGGAGAAAATGATAATCTACAGCAATTAATCCCATGCTTTAACTCTCTATCTTTCCATTCTCCCTTTTGTGTGAGTGACTGAAGTTTGGAAACTGCTGCTGTCACTTGAAAACTGGAAGGCTCATCCCCTCATGGACAGTTAGAAACAGGGGTGAGACAGTAGAGCTGTGGAAAGATTGCTCTTTCATCTCCTCCTTTTGACAGATTTATTCCCTATCGAATTAAGGTCTACTGTACAGTAGAGATGTCAGTTAAAGGGTTAAGTTATGTTTTAGGTGGGATATTATGAAAGCAAAAAGCACTAAACACAGTATACCCCATTTCCCCATGATATATGTACTTACAAGTCATTTGCCTACCAGCAACTATAGTTGCTGCTTGGACTTTTGAAAAAGTATACAAAAAACGTCTCTGTTACGTATGTAACCCTCGTTCCCTGAGGAGGGAACGGAGACGTAGCGTCAGTGACTGACGAATGGGGGGTTTCGCCTAGAAGCCTATCATCTTCAAGATCTTAGGAAACGCCCAATGGCAGGCCAATGCCATGGGCATGCAGAATTTGCATAGCGTAGCTCCTCCCTACCGTGTGGGTATATAAGGAAGTATGCTGGCAACATCGCATTGTTTACCTGCTGAGGAGCCAAGACTGAACTCCCGGCCGTTCCAGCGGTACAGAGGAAGTGGCAGAGGGACGTTACGTCTCCGTTCCCTCCTCAGGGAACGAGGGTTACATACGTAACCGAGACGTTCCCTTTCGTTCAGTCACTCTGTGTAACGTCAGTGACTGACGAATGGGGGTCCCAATGTAATCACGCCACACGGCTGTCATCCAGTGCCCTGTGTAAGCGTGAGCTCCCTGTCGTAAGCTAGTATGGACGAAGGACTCCCACTTAACACAGGAATACCAAGGTACACTGGGAAGCATATTCCAGGTGGAAGTATGCACCAAAGTGCCTACCTGTATTTGAGGACTTAAGGATACACATATGACCCACGAGGGGCTGCATATGGAAGAACTCTGGGGTAACCAGCCGAAGGTGGAAGAATTTTACCCCCAGGGGAGGCAAGGGCTTGCCAAGGGAAATACACATGCTCGGAAAGGCTTACAGTGGAAATACACATGTGGGGGTCGCCCCAAAGGGGGAACTATGCACACGGTGGCACCTAGCCTGACACGAGGGCCTGAGCGAGTGGGCAGACACGCTGGTGTCGGCATTGAGAGTGCTGGAGGAACTCAGGGTTCCGGGGAAACTAGCTGAGAAAAATATTGCACGTATCCCGTACGTGGAGAGGAATGGGGAGCAAGCGAAGACACCTGAGCCTCGAGTACATGAGAGGACACACATTATAGAATCTGGCGAATGTGTTGGATGTCGCCCAGCCTGCAGCTCTGCAGATGTCTGTTAGCGAGGCGCCAGGTGGAGTGTGCCCTGACCCCTAGGGGGCATGGACGCCCCTGCATCTGGTAACCTAAAACAATGGCGTCCACTAACCAGTGAGACAACCTTTGCTTGGAGAGAGCCTTTCCCTTCAGCTTCCCACCATAACAGACAAAGAGCTGGTCAGAGGTCCTGAAACACTGCGTTCTGTCTACGTAAGCACGGAGGGTGCGTACTGGACAGAGCAGTGCCCAGGCTGGGTCTGCCTCCTCCAAAGGCAGCTTTTGCAGGTTCACCACCTGATCCCTGAACGGAGTGGTGGGAACCTTGGGCACATATCCAGGCCGGGGTCTCAGGATCACGTGAGAGTTGGCCAGCCCGAATTCTAAGCACGCTTCGTCAACCGAAAATGCCTGCAGGTCCCCTACCCTCTTGATGGAGGCCAAAGCAATCAGGAGCGCTGTCTCCATCAACAGGAACTTAAGCTCGACTGATCGCAATGGCTCGAAGGGAGCCCTCTGCAGAGCATCTAAGACTACTGAGAGGTCCCAAGAGGGTACAAGAGGAGAGCGAGGAGGATTCAGACTCCTCGCTCCCCTCAGGAACCTGATGATCAGGTCGTGCTGACCTACCTGTTTCGTCTCCACAAGGTCGTGGTAGGCGGATATCGCGGCCACATACACCTTGAGGGTGGAAGGAGACAGCCTTCGTTCCAACCCTTCTTGGAGGAATGAGAGCACTGACCCGATCGGGCATTTCCAGGGGTCTTCTAGGCGAGAAGAACACCAGGTGACGAAGAGGTTCCACTTCAACGCGTAGGCGTGTCTGGTAGACAAGGCCCTAGCGGAAGTGGTGGTAGCCACCACCTGAGGTGGTAGGGTACTCAAACCTGCCGCATCCCATCCAGGAGCCACACGTGGAGGTTCCAAAGATCGGGATGCGGGTGCCAAAGTGTGCCCCGTCTCTGAGAAAGGAGGTCCTTCCTCAGAGGTATCGACCAGGGAGGGGCTGTCACAAGGAGTATGAGTTCGGAGAACCAGGTTCGGCCGGGCCAGTACGGGGCGACCAAAAGGACCTGCTCCTTGTCCTCCCTGGTCTTGCACAGAACCTGTGCGAGAAGGCTCACTGGGGGGAACACATACTTGTGGAGGCCCTGCGGCCAGCTGTGCGCCATAGCATCTGTGCCGAGGGGGCCCTCGGTCAGGGAATAAAACAGGCGGCAATAGGAAGAGTCGCGGGAGGTAAACAGATCTACCTGTGCGGTGCCGAACTATTCCCAAATCAGATGAACCGTCTGGGGATGGAGTGGCTGAAGCCGTGAGAGCTCGTCGGCTGCACAGTTCAGGACCCCTGGGACATGGATAGCACGAAGCGACCTCAGATGCTTCTGACTCCATAAAACGAGATGGCGGGTGAGTTGAGACATACGGCGGGAATGTAGACCACCCTGGTGGTTGATGTATGCTACAGTGGCCGTGTTGTCTGATCGGACTAGCACGTGTTGACCCTTGAGCAACGCTCGGAAGCAGTGCAGGGCGAACCGCACTGCCAGCAACTCGAGGCAATTGACATGCAGGAGGCGCTGGGGTCCTGTCCAGGAGCCCACGGCAGCATGTCCATTGCACATGGCACCCCAGCCCATGGTGGAGGCATCTGTTGATACAACAATATGCCTGGAAACTCGATCTAAGGGCACACCGGCCCGTAGAAAGCTGAGGTTCGACCACAGGGTGAGGGTCGTTGCCACCTGGAGCGTGAACAAAACGTGCGGTCCCGCCGCTTGCGTCCATGCACTCGTGGGTAACGGTGTGCAGGAGGGGGGTGTGGCCCGAGAAATGATCGTCGGGGTTCTTATACCACACCATGAGCCTCAGGTCACACTGCCTGAGCGTGCTGAAAGCCCAAACACGTCCAGCAGTGATTGTGCCCATCAGATGGCAACGGAGATCGATCGCACCCAGAAGCACACGAGTGAGACATCTTGAAAAAGACGTGCCACGTGTGAGCTCTTTTAGGAGAGGAAAACTTCACAGCGATGCCGAAGCGTCCAGGGACCGGATACCAGCTTCGCTATGCAAATTCCACATGCCCATGGCATTGGCCTGCCATTGGACATTTTCTAAGATCTCGAAGATGATAGGCTTTATGATAAATACTTTATTTTGGGTAATATTATTTGTGTTCTCAGGTTGAGAAAATACTTAAAAAAGGAAAATGACAACTATAAACTGCAGCAACTATAGTTGCCGGTGGGCTTCAAATACTTAGCCTTTACATCCAGTCTATGTGGTGTACTCTTTATTGTGGTTGTTCTCGCTTGAAAACCTGTGTCCCAGTGTGAGTGTCAACTGCTGTTCCAGCAACCCCAGAGTGCTTTAACCTGTGACCGTGGTCTGCCTGGAGGAATGCCAGTGAACTGCATGCTGGGAGGTTCACATGTGGCCTTAAGGCTGGTGAAGCAGAGAATGAGAGGTGGGTTCAGTCCACCTGGGCTACAGCTTTACTTATTGAATAATTAAATGGAGAGAACTGAGGTCATCTCATCTGGAATGGGAGGTGGAGAAGCAAACAGAAGTGGTGGCCCAAGGGAGGGCCTACAGTTCTATTTATAGTCTTTGCGCTCCTTCCTCCATTCTGCTCTTCACACACTGTAAATCAATGAGATAAGCACTCTAGACTCGGTCTGTACAGTACTTCCTCCGCTGATACACTCTACTTCTGTCTCAACACCTCTCTCACTTTCGGGACTGGATATCAGTGTCACATTGACTTTCTGCACACTACTCTTTACTGTTGACTGAATAGCTGGGAACTGTACATTCACCCCAAAATTCTGTTGTTTTTGACCCCAATGCTTTTTCAGAATATCTTCCATTGTGTTCTGCAGAAGAAAGAAATGCATACAATGACATGAGGATGAGTAAATGATAACAGATTTTTCATTTTTGGGTGAACCATAATTTAAGGCCTTCTCATTGTGCTCTGAATGTCAGTATACATAGATGGTGTGGCTTAGGGGTTAAAACTCAGGGCTGGTGACCCAGATGGTTGCTGGCTTGATTCCCCACAGTGAGTTAATAAAGAAGCATCCCAATTAGGGGTGTAAAGTGATTGTGGATTTCAATTATTGATTATGATGACTATTATAATATTTATGTGGTATGGAAACTGCCCTTGCTCCCTTGCGACAGACAAATATAAGCAAATGTGGCCTTTAAATTAAGAAAGTTTATGCTGCTGAGCATGTGGCTGAGCATGTTGCTGGATATCTGCTATTCTGTTATTCATAATTGCACGTCTATTTGCGACACTCTGTTTTAAGATTTTTATGTTTAGATACATATTTGAAAATTATGTATTGAGTATAGTACTTAGTTAATTTTATAACCCTGCTTAAATTAAAGATGGTCATTATTCTTCTCTGTTATTTTTATTATTATTATTTGTAATTGTTATTATTTGGTACTAGTAATTGTTATTATTAGTATTATTAATTCAATACATTTTCCATCATATGATATGCAGATTTATTATGCATTTTCAACAAATGTTTGAATTTGTCTGTTTTTGTTAGTTTGCAGACATGTCTTTATTTTTTAATCAATAATATATGTACAATATTTTCTTATCTAAAAAAATTAGACAATGTAAATTATTTTATCAATATTTGAATAACAAATTGCTGTAAATTTGTCTCTCCAGTTACATTCATGTGTGCATATTTTTGGAAATAATTATGAATCATTCCAAATTAATAAAATTGGATCATTACATTAAAGTTAATTAATAAATTCCAATCTGGCTTTTTAACAATCAAACTGGTGTGATTCATTGCATAATACAGACTAAATTGATAGCGTGTTTTATTCATATCAGATACACATTGTGTAGGTTTCAGGTAACTATAAAAATTTACTATTTTACTAAAATATACTTCATTTTTCTCCCACTTTCATACGTTCATGTATTTCGGGAAAAGGGGATGAATTGACGTGTTGTAATTCCTACAGATACGAACATGGCGGTGCCCATTGCGTGTTTTAGATCAGATGATTGTTATAAAGGTTTATAATAATAATAAGATGATACTTCTATAATAACGTTCGCCTTAAAAAAAATGATAGTTTTTTTTTCTGATTAGAATATTTTAAACATGCGTGTGAAAGGGTTGAATGTCATAATCGACCTGCCTCACCAGCGTAAGCTACCAGCTAGAAGAGCACTACACTAGCACTAAGTAAAGATAAGTAAAGATTGATCCTATATAACTTTAAAGGAACATAATCAATGGGTTTAAAACTTGTCCTTGGTTGGGGAGCTGCAAGTCTGATTGATTCTGTGACCCCTTTTTAAGCTATAATGAAAGTAAGGACAGCATTGGCAATTGGACATTGCATTTCCTAAGAGTCTTGCAAAAATCCCAAGGAATCTGTATTATCCATTTAGTGCCTCTCTGAGCTTTGGCGTGATCTAGAGGCTGAGCAGAGGTTGTTTTACTTGTTTCTGAAAGCACAGTTTGCTATGTGAATTATAATGGCAGAACTTTATGAGATCAATTAAGATAATTATATCCCTTCATTCCCAAAGCTTCTGGAAAATTATGAATTTTCTTCATATCACTATATTTTGTTCTCTTGATTATTGAGGCAGGAGTAAAAAATGGCAATAGAAAGACACAGGAAGCTGTTTATTAGCCAAAGGGTCAAACAGATGACTTTGCTATCTCCAAGAATGCATTGAGGTGTTCCACTACCGTAATGAAAAACCCTTTAGGAGTACACTGAATCCTCCAGTGTCGCTTTATAAAAGGCACCTTTGGGATTCATAAACATTAGGTCAATACTTTACACCAAGATATTTTTTTGTCAAAGAAAGAAAGATTCATTTTTGCCAGGCCATTTCATTGACTTCTCGTCTCCCTCTGAATGTCAAAATCAAGCACTCCTACCAAATGTTCAGCCATATGCGTTCTATGACATGACATTCTCTGCTGAATGACCTTTGCTAGAGCTTACAGTAATACTGTATGAATTGGAACAGTTAATGTGACAAAGGCTGCTTTTCTCTTTGTCCTTTTCTTTAGGACCAATATTTGCAATAGAGGTACATGGACCTCTGAGGCTCCAAAACGTATTTGGACACTTAAGCCACAATTAAAATCGGATAAATGTGTATATATATGTCAGTGCAAGTTGCTTTCAGTTAAAACAGCTCAAACATGCATTTTATTCTGGGACTAGGCTTAAGTCTTGTCTGTGAAACCGGGGGATATTGTGATTGTGATGAAGTACACTTGTTCTGCTTAGACGCTAGTGTGAACTTGAGAGGAACTAACTTTTGTATTGGCATATTTAGCTAAATTTACATTTGGCGACATAGCTCTGTTCTAAATTCCCCATCCTTTTCATGAGCTCCATGAAAAGCCAAGAAAGGGAACAGCAGCAGCTTCTGGTGACAACCTCCCATTTTTTTAAACTGGGAGGGCAACGTAAATCCCCCATTGAGAACAGAGCATGCATCAATGACAACAGAATGACATTAATTAAGTTAAACAGTTTAAGGAGGAGCTGGGGAGGAGGTGGGTTGCAAAGCAGCATACAGTGGAAGCAGCCAAGCAGGCAGACTGACCTTAAGCTGCGCTTAAGTAAGGCGCCCTGTTTGAGAGTTGCCAATTGAGTGCATAGGAATCGGATCAGCTGATATGGGCGGGGTTGGAATTTTGCTGATTTCAGCTGATAGCGGAGCTTTACTACGTGGCCTGCCGGAACTAATGCAGAATGCTTGATTCTCTCACTTCCACCAATATGGATCAATGATTTTGATGACATCACGCTGCAGCTTCTCATCAGATTTTCTGTCCAATCAAATACTCTCTAGAATCTAAAGTGTCCCGTCCCCCTACATTATAAATAGACGCTGAAGCTACGGCTGAAATCGGTCACTTGTTCACACATGTACTATTTTCTACATGGTGAATGGCACACAGTGCTCTATATAGGAATTGGGAACAATTCAGACAGTGTAAATATGCTTTCCACTGAGTGGAATGAAGTCTGGTTTCACGTTCGTGTCACGGCAACTGCTGCAGCGCACACAGTCTGCTTGAGTCCAAAGACACGAGAACTGTTGAACACAAAAGAAGATATTTTAAAGAATATGGGGAACTAATTACAATTAATAACATTTATAGGAATACCATAGTAAAGTAAAGGGATTTTATTTGCCCTGTAGGCCTAAATGGAAGCCTGGAAGACCCACCCTGTTCTGTCATTTTTCTGTCAGCGCAGACAATAAAACGTACCAGAACCATTTGAATTCTACACCGAATGCTATATTTTAAAGTGAAATGGAGGAGATTATGATTAGAAAAGGTTAGAGATTAGGAGGAAACTGAGGCTTTACTGAGCTCAACGGCTCTGGCCAAGCTGTGATATAAACGAAACGCTATTGGCTATTTTAAAAAAGGGGAGGAGCTGCTCGATATGTCCCGCCCTGTCTTCCTGTTTCAGTGGAAATTATGTCAACACATTGAATAATGCTGCGTGTTTCAAGGCACTTCATTGGGCCTTTAAGGGCTTTCTCAATCGCAAAATCCTACCAGTGCACTAAAACTCTCGCTCCCTAAAAACTCCCACAATGCACCTTAAAATCCAGGGAGCATTAAAGCTCACTATTTCCCCTTAACGGAAGTTCTGAAGCCTGAAACATAAATCATGTGAGCCAACTCACTACACCTGATGACACGCAATAGATGTTTTTTTATTTTTTTAAACCATTTAATTATATTTCAGCATAAACATACATTGCTAGATAAGTAATGAACATAATCTAGCTAACATTTATAATTTATTTAACTGAAATGTTGCACGTACATGTAACAAGCAAAGTATTCATCATAATGTACTTCAAATAACATAAAAAATAATATAATGAAGATTTCAGGTCTGCTGTTGTTCATAAATACCAGTAGTGATGTTGTACAATGAGGACGTTGTCATTCCACAGGAAATATAGTAATCAGTGTCCCAATGTTAGTGAGCCAGGGTCCTTGTTGTCCTTACCAGTGCCCGAATTTGTGTACATGATTTACTGCCTTAGGAAGTTGATTGAGACGCACTCCATGAGGCATTTTTTTCAGGATTCTTTGATAAATAGATCAAACAAACTACATTTATTTGAAATAGAAATGTTGTAATATAATAAATGTATTCACTGTCCCTTGATCAATTTAATGCATCCTTGCTGAATATGTATTAATTTCTGTAAAAACAAACATTCTTACTTATCCCCAACTTTTGAATAGTAGTGTAAATTTCATGTATAATTGATATTATATTTTAAAATCCAATTTGTCAAAATCATTATATAGTTGTTTCTAACTAATGGTTTCTTAAGAATGATGTAGTTACTTCAAAACACCAACACAAAAAAAGAGCACAACAAACAACTAAAAATAAAATAAATATTACAAGTATCCCAAATGACATAATAATATAATATAAAAGTTAAGTGCAAAGCTCTTCACAGTTTAATGAAAATATGTCTTATCTCACCGTGAACAGAATCACAAATAGATTTTGTCTAGTCTGTTTGTGGGTGTTTTTTTGCCGTTTTAAGAAAACCTCGATCAATTATGTCAGGTCTGCCTAATGATACATAGGCTTTATGTACTGTAGTACTTCAGACTTTCATTCTGTGCACTTTAGCCTTCATCTTTCTGTGTTTGCGTGTCAGTGGATTCGATCAAAGCGCCCCGTGTGCTATAAATCAATGTTAAACTACATGGATATGCCAGCACTAAAAATGACTAATGATTTGATGTGCACTGGTCCATCCTCAGGCTCTCTTCACACTCTTGATAGGACCATTACCCCATCCAGACACAGATATATGCACACTTACGGTTTGGAGAGAGATGAAAGAGGCGGACGCCATTGGAGAGGAGTGAAGGAGGGAAGAGTGGCTCTCAACAGCCCCTCAACCTCCTACTACATGGCAGGCATTATTGAGCCAGTGTCTTTATGTGTGTGTTTAATACAAAGAGAGGACAGAGAATGAATGGGGGTTGGGGGTGGGATAGAGAAAGTCATTAGCGAAGAATGTAATCCAGAGAGTAATTAAAAAAAGGGAACATGGGGCCGGCCAAGTGTATCTCCGAAGGGTCGGATGAATCAAGGCTTTGCCTGGTGATGGTTTGTGTGAACAGGGTTTTAATCAACCCCGAGCCACATCAGCTCAACCTAGAACTAGATGGAAAAAATATCAAAGAGACGATTTTGCAATATGTTGGGAAAGTACAAGTCCAAGTGCTCCTGGACGTTCCCTGCGGCTTGAACAAGGTTCTGGTTGTTTCTAAACTTGAATTTTTTTTTAAACAGAATGAGAGTTTTTTATTATTGTAATATATTTTTTATATATGGGATAATATTGAGTCACTCAATCATAATAACAAAATAAACCTCCGACGTGGGTGGTACACAAAGTACAGCACACAAAGCGGAGAACTATTGTATCATTCTGAAGGGGTTTATTTTGCAATAATTAGTGTCTTATTATACATGTAGGCTACATACTTACCAAAACAAGTAAATAAATTAAACATTGATTTAAGTTGACATTCATTTAATATGCATGAAAAAAAAAAACGGATTGTAGATATATAAATTAGAGCTTTAAGTTAACCTTAACTCTTTCCCCGCCAAACACAGAATTTTCCATTATTTGTGAGAAAACGCTTCCCTGCCAAACACAGAATTTTCCGGGTTTCCGTGTTTTCACTGTTATACGCTAGGGGCACTGTCATGCATCTTCTGAATGAGTACAGAATCTCCTGATCAAAAACACAGGCGAAGAAGACGCAAAAAACAAGCGATCGTATGTAAGCAGATGTATATGTAAAATAACGTGATCATCAACATTAAACATCATATAAATCAAAACGGCCTAATGTTACTGAATGAAATGTCGACCCAGGACGAGCTACAGGACTGTGCAAGCATTAGGGGTGTTGATGGACTCGATCTACTCCATCTGTGTTTGATCATCGCTCTGAATCTGATCTGGATGTAGTCTTTGACAAAAAATGTTAATGAAACTTACCCATATTTAAGTGTTGATAAAAAAGGAATGCATGAAGCTAGAATAAAAGGGTATTTTTTTGGTCTGCTCTTTCTTTTGATATATTGCATGCTCAGATATTCATACAACAAAATATTCTATGGGTCATTTAATTTTTGTGAAAATGATCAAAAACCCTGGCGGTGGCTGGCAACTTTTCTTTTTCAAACACTGGCGGGGAAAGAGTTAAGTTAATCTTAGGGTTTCTGACCAGTATTTATAAACAAGAATGAATGGTATGATGTCAAAACATTGTGAATTTTTGTTTTACTTTATTTTAATTTATATATAAAATAAACAATATGACAATTTTGTGAAATGTTTACAGACTATTTACACACAAATAAAATTTTGGAAAATTATGGCAATGCAGTTTGTGTGCAAGTCCAAAACAGAGATTGACCAACAAAAAAAAAAAATAATAATAATAATTAATTCTTATAATTCATATACACTCACCTAAAGGATTATTAGGAACACCTGTTCAATTTCTCATTAATGCAATTATCTAATGAACCAATCACATGGCAGTTGCTTCAATGCATTTAGGGGTGTGGCATGGTTGTTGGTGCCAGACGGGCCGGTCTGAGTATTTCACAATCTGCTCAGTTACTGGGATTTTCACGCACAACCATTTCTAGAGTTTACAAAGAATGGTGTGAAAAGGGAAAAACATCCAGTATGCGGCAGTCCTGTGGGCGAAAATGCCTTGTTGATGCTAGAGGTCAGAGGAGAATGGGCCGACTGATTCAAGCTGATAGAAGAGCAACTTTGACTGAAATAACCACTCATTACAACCAAGGTATGCAGCAAAGCATTTGTGAAGCCACAACACGCACAACCTTGCAGAAGACCCCACCGGGTACCACTCATCTCCACTACAAATAGGAAAAAGAGGCTACAATTTGCACGAGCTCACCAAAATTGGACAGTTGAAGACTGGAAAAATTTTGCCTGGTCTGATGAGTCTCGATTTCTGTTGAGACATTCAGATGGTAGAGTCAGAATTTGGCGTAAACAGAATGAGAACATGGATCCGTCATGCCTTGTTACCACTGTGCAGGCTGGTGGTGGTGGTGTAATGGTGTGGGGGATGTTTTCTTGGCACACTTTAGGCCCCTTAGTGCCAATTGGGCATTGTTTAAATGCCACGGCCTACCTGAGCATTGTTTCTGACCATGTCCATCCCTTTATGACCACCATGTACCCATCCTCTGATGGCTACCTCCAGCAGGATAATGCACCATGTCACAAAGCTTGAATCATTTCAAATTGGTTTCTTGAACATGACAATGAGTTCACTGTACTAAAATGGCCCCCACAGTCAACCCAATAGAGCATCTTTGGGATGTGGTGGAACGGGAGCTTCGTGGCCTGGATGTGCATCCCCCAAATCTCCATCAACTGCAAGATGCTATCCTATCAATATGGGCCAACATTTCTAAAGAATGCTTTCAGCACCTTGTTGAATCAATGCCACGTAGAATTAAGGCAGTTCTGAAGGCGAAAGGGGGTCAAACACAGTATTAGTTTGGTGTTCCTAATATTCCTTTAGGTGAGTGTATATATAGCATGATTTCTGGAAGATCATGTGACACTGAAGACTGGAATAAATGACATTTTAAAATATATTACAACAGAAACCATATATATATAACTAGTTATTTTATATGTATATGCACTGATAATGATTTACCTCCTCAAGAAAGTGAGTGGAAGTTGTTTTGAGAACTATGAAAATTGGCATTTAAGGCAACATGATACAGTGGTGGTCAGAATTATTGGCACCCCTGGTAAATATGATCAAATATGGCTGTAAAAAATAAATCTGCATTGTTTATCCTTTTGATATTTTATTTTAAAAATTCACAAAAATCTAACCTTTCATTGAAGTAAAAGAATTGAAAGTGGGGGGTAAATCACATTATGAAATAAATGCTTTTCTCCAAAACACATTGGCCACAGTTATTGGCACCCCTAGAATTTTTTATGAGTAAAATATCTCTGAAGTATATTTCCATTCACATTTACATTTTTTTAGCACACAAGGGTGACTAGGAACATGAAATTGTCTAGCTATGATGTCTTGTTCCACAGGAGTATGAATATGAGGAACCGCAAAGGCCAAATTCCCTTAATCATTCATCACAATGAGTAAAGCCAAAGAATATAGTTCTGATGTGCAGCAAAAGATTGTTGAGCTTCACAAAATAGAAAGTGGCTGTAGGAAAATAGCTAAAGCATTGAAAATCCCCATTTCCACCATCAGGGCAATAATTAGGAAGTTCCAGTCAACTAAAGATGTTAAGAATCTGCCTGAAAGAGGACGTGTGTCTATATTGTCTTAATGCACAGCGAGGAGGAAAGCTTGAGTGGCCAAAAACTCTCCAGGGATCACAAATGGAGAATCGCAGAGATTAGTTGAGTCTTGGGGTCAGAAAGCCTTAAAAAAAAAATCAAACAACCCCTACATCACTATATGTTGTTTGGGAGGGATTCAAGAAAAATCCTTCTTGCTCATCCAGAAACAAACTCCAGCATATTTAGTTGTCAGACACGACTGGAAATTCAAAAGGGACCTGGTTCTGTGGTCAGCTAAAACTATAAAAAGAGCTTTTTGGCAGCAAATCCACCAGATGGGTTTGGTGCAAACAGGAATAAAAAGTACCCCATGCCCAGGGTTAAAAATACCGCTGGATCTTTAATGTTGTGGGCCTATTTTTTTGCTGGAGGTCCTGGACATCTTGTTCAGATACATGCTGTAATGGATTCTAGCAAAAAAAAAATCTAAACCTGACGGCCTCTGCTAGAAATCTTATAATGGGCCGTGGTTGGATCTTCCATCAGGACAACGATCCAAAATAAACATAAAAATCAACACACAAATGTGTCACTGAGCACAAAATGAAGCTTCTGCCATGACCATCCCAGTTCCCTGACCTGAACCCTATAGAAAATGAGTGGGGTGAACTGAAGAGAAGAAGCACCAACATGGATCTGGGAATCTGAAGGATCTGGAGAGATTCTGTATGGAGGAATGGTCTCTGATCTCTTGTCAGGTGTTCCCCAAACTCATCAGGCATTATAGAAGAAGACTCAGAGCTGTTATCTTGGCAAAAGGAGGTTGCAAAAAGTATTTAATAAAAGGGTGCCAATAGTTGTGGCCAACGTGTTTTGGAGAAAAGCATTTATATCATAATGTGATTTACCCCCCACTTTCAATTCTTTTACTTCAATGATAGGTTAGATTTTTGTGAATTTTTTGAATAAAAGATCAAAAGGATAAACAAAGCAGATTTATTTTTTACAGCCATATTTGATCATAATTACCAGAGGTGCCAATAATTCTGACCACCACTGTATTTGCCATGCGGACAAAGTTGAACAGTTCAATTATAGGAAAATGTGAAGGGATGCAGTGTAATGCAGAAACTAGCAATGGCAATGCCAACAGTGGAGCTTATGTGTTTACTTCCTGGATACTGCAGTCAAGTATGAACACCTGCTAGCTAGCATCCAACAGTGCAGTGACTTGGCAACCTTCAGCAATTACATTTCTTTGTGAAAAATTGCCACGTTTCTTCATGTGGAGCAATGTGTTAGTCTTGTTTGACCTTAAAGTTAATGAGCAAAGCTTTCAAATGCATGTTTTGAGTAGATGTTGTTTTAACAGATGCCTGTTTTCAGACTCAAGACTCAGATCTTACTGAGAGTGAATTTACTGTGGATATTGATCTAAACTTCTCAAAGGTGAAGATTTAGAAGTTGCCGGCAGTTCTGCCATGAAATGTCGAAAAGACAGTTTGAGCTCTTAATTGAGATGTGATTAGGCCTGACAGCGTGTTTACACAATTAATAATGGCAGCATAATCAAGGTTGATTTTTGACCTAGTGAATTTACTGTGCAACTGTACCACCTGAAAGTTTTGTTTTAGTTGCCTCAATATGCTAAAAACCATCTCCGACAACATTCAGGAACTGCCGTCAGCTGTTGCATGACTCAACCGTTATAATCTCCAATCTCTCTCTGGCTGCGTCCCATACAACACATCTAATTTGCACTCTTTCCAAATATGAAACAGGAAAATGAATTGGTTTACGAGATGGAGGTCATCCAGGTCTCTGGAGTTTACTGCTCATGCTCCTTGTAAACCACCCTACTACAAATGAATTTCTGCAGTAAGCAGTACAAATATTACATGGATGATTTCATTCATTAGTCTCAAATTGGCTTACCCAGAACTCCCTTCTTTACACTCCCAGAGCTGATATGAGGTGGTATTAAAGACATGGCACATCTGTCGGCCCGATTTAATACTTCCTTCAACACTTTCAAAGAGTAACTCCAAAGAGTTTAGGCTCTGTGGAGCTCGCTGCATGATTACAGACCTCTGTGCTGGCAGAGCGTGGGGAGATGCTGCCATTTTCAAGCTGTCATTTGGAAACATGATGGAAATTAGCTCACAGTTTCCCTCCATCATTACCCTGTGCATATACATCCACATTGCCTGCGCTTCCTGTGCTGTATGGTTTGACCCGTTTGCCCTTTCTTCAATTGAATCTGGAAAATGCATTTGCAACAGCAGACGGAGCGGAAAATGGGTTTACCCGTGACTCCCATGCACTAAGTGGAATTTTATATTTTTTTCTTTAACCAGGGAATGTTTTTATTTTTTGTGTAAATGCATTGTGATCACTGTTATTCTTATATAATATTCTTTCCCAATTCTCATCAAAAATGAGCGCAGAATCGCAGAACTCTGGTGTGCGTATCTGTACACACTGCCTGACGTGTTGTGTTTTATTTCTGCCGCTGCCCTGCACCATTGTGCTACACGTTTAATTTGGATAAAGCATCGTGGGGCTAATAGAAAGGGTAAATTTAAACGGCAAGTCTCTACAGGAACAGGGACTGCGGAGGGTAAATTGTTATTTCAGCACTGAGGAAGGAGGGAGATTTTCGAGCGGAGAATCAGATCTGCTTAAAAAGAAGAAGAAGAAGAAAAAAGAAAATAATGAAAAAAGAAATTGAGAGAGAATGAAATGGAAAGAGAAAGTCAGGCTTATCTGTCCGTAGCAGCAGGCTTGAGCACACAGCATAACGGCACGTCCCTGTTTGCTCCAGAGACCTGCCGGGGTTTAAGTGATATCAGCTGTCTCAGGGTCAGAGTTCTGACGCTTTTTTTCCCCAAATCCCTAAAAGAGCTGGTATGGCCAGATAGAAGCGCTGCCAAGAAAGGACCCATGAACGGATACGGTGGCAAGACAATGTCCTTTCTTGTGGTCTCCGAGTTATTGTGGTGTCACCAGATTGTGTGTCAACATTATCTGTGATTGTGTGGACAGAACTGCACTGTGGGTGACTACAATGCTGTCTCTAGAATAAATTGTTTCCAAGGCTACTGCAAAACTTAAAGTGAAGTGAATGCTGTCACCTGGGAAATGAAAGACAAGTTAGAGTCAATATTCAGCTCCCGCATTAGTCATGTCACAATCAGTTGTTACATAGACATCCTAAAACTTCAAAAATGTTACAACTATATACATATATACATATATACATATACATATACATATATACATATATATCAATAGCAAATTGGAAAGAAATTGGTTGCTCAATGACTACTATAGATAACCATTCCTTATAGCCAAGTACTGTAACGGTACCATGGTACAGTGATGGTATCATACCATGGTTGTAAACTTCATGTACCATGGTTTTATTTATTTATTTCCTTGGTTTCATGTTAACTTAGTTGATAATTAAATTTTAACTTATTGTATTAGATTTTGTTTATTTTATTATATATATATTTTATTTTATACATTGGTTTCATATTAGCTTAGCTGAAAAATTATAAAAATGTAAGTGTATATTACATATAGCCAATATGAAAGACTCATTGCTTGTAATTAGTAATTTATTGTAACAATTAAATTTTTTCTCCAGTGGGACGGGTCGCTTGAGAACGAGGCTGTCGGTACACACAGTCATTACCACATTCAAAACACTGTACTTGAGCACTATGCTTTCTTGCACAATGTGATTTCAGCTCTGCAATGAGGCAATTACAAGAGCAGACAGTTATTCTTCCTCTCGCAGCACGAATAGATTCAGTTTTAAAAGCATACCGTGTCCTTTATATTACTGCTGTGGGGTTGGGGGGGGGGGGCGACCTGCTGGGTGGAAGTTATTGCAATGATAGCTTGTTGAGATGCAGACGGAAAAAGAAAGTCATTCGCTTGTTTTCACAGCCAATCATAATGCCTGCTGTGTCTTGTTGTTTCTTTCAGGAGAGATCTGTGCGTTTAAGATTCATGGGCAGGAGGCCCCGTTTGAGGCTGAGGTGTTGAACCGGACATCAGGTGAAGGGGTGCTGAGGGCCCGGGGCCCCATAGACTGCGAGCAGCAGAAGGAGTACACCTTCATCATCCAGGCCTATGACTGTGGAGCCAGCCCAAGTGGAGCCAATTGGAAAAAGAGTCATAAGTGAGTAGAGAGACTTTGGTCATCTGGTGTAGACTTGTAGTCTCAAAATGTAGTCCACTGTTGGTCTGTGAAGGACCTGCAAGTTGATTGACTGACGCCTGAATTATAATTGATAGGAAGTACCAACATGTTTTCTCACTTTAATGTCACTTCGCAGTTGTGCATGCATGTAAATGTTTTTAGCTAGAGAATTGTCGGACTATTTAAATGAAAATGAGAACAAATCAGTGACTCAAGGCTGGTGAAAAATACGTCAAATCAAAAAGACTCTGGGGCATTATGTAGTCCGCAATTATTATTTTACTCTTGATGTGGTTCGTCACGGAAAAGTTGGTCTAAAATTCATTTTGGATGAAAGCTATAAAATACTTAGTAAAAGTTGTAATCTACAAGCGGAGCAATTGTGCAATATGATATGGACTGCGTGAGTTGAGACTGGTGTCCTGCTATGCAAATTATCTATTTGTTTAATTAATCATCTCATTATCAAAGTTAAAAGCAGAATGAAGCTCTGCCACAATTGTCAAAGCTTTTGAGGCAGAAGAGCCATTAAGGAAACCAACTGATGTGCTGACACTTAACCAGCCTACACCATTCTGTTTTCTTTGGAGTTGTTTTTAGTATTAACATGTTGGTACTTCATAGAACCATACCACCATATTACAACCTTGGTAGCATTCAAAAACGTCTCGGTTACGACTGTAACCTTAGTTCCCTGAATAGGGAACGAGACGCTGCGTCACCGCTATGGGAACGCCTCTGCGTGATTGCGTTGTGAAGCACGTGTGTAATCAGTCCAATGGAGAGACGGAACGTCATAGACGGGTGACGCCATCGACCCGGAAGGTATAAAGCATACCGGCAAACAAACACCGCTAGCTTCTGTGAAAGGCTGAAGCAAGACGCTTGCGGGCATGCTGGGAGTATGGCAGGGTGACGCAGCATCTCGTTCCCTATTCAGGGAACTAAGGTTACAGTCGTAACCGAGATGTTCCCTTTCAAGGGAACTCGCGCTGCGTCACCGTTATGGGAACGAGAATACCCACGCCCCCATAGGAGCCGGATGCCCGCCTGTAACATTGTCTAGGAGGCGATCCCCCGAGCCCCCGGAGTAACATTAACATCGAGTTCGTAGAACCTGACAAAGGTGAGTGGTGAGGAACATCCTGCCGCGTCACAAATGTCCTGCAGGGAGGCCCCTGCCAAAAATGCCTGAGAGGCAGCCATACTCCTGGATGAGTGGGCCCAGACAGCTAAGGGAAGGCTGCCCGGCCGCCACATTAACTAGTGGAGTAGCCTCGACCACCCACTTGCTCATCCTCTGCTTGAAGCCGGACCCCCTCTCGAGGGTGGCCCGTAACAAAAATAACTGTTCTAAACCTCCTAGCCATGCCGGCACCGAGGACATAGGCTTCTAGAGCGCTGAACAGGCAAGCAGAAGTTTCCGGTCTGACGTCAGAAGGAGGAGGACAAAGGCCTGAAGTGCTAAGGGTCTCACAGGATAGTGTCGAACCTAAGGAACATACCCCGGCCTATTTGTAGAAAGGCCTAGCCAACCTCAAAGTGCCACGGAGGAAATGGGTAACTGGAGGGTGTAGCCCAATGAAACACCACCCAAAGAAGTGTGGTAAGCTGCTAAGGCCGCCACAGCACCTTTATTGTGGAGGGAGCTAACCCAGTGGAGAACCTTTCCTGCAGGAATTCCAGCACCGTGCTCACAGGGAAGTTAACTGGATCCCACAGGTGATCTCAGCACCATAAGGTGGAGAGTCTCCGCTTCAGCGTACAGTTTCCCCATGGAGGGAGCTCTTGTTATTCTAAACAACAGTAGACGAAAAGTACCCAGATGACCAACTACTTCCGCCGAGATTCTGAAGTGTGCATTAGATGGACACTTTACTATCCCATGAGGCCACAGGAGCAACGCAACTGATGCTTGTAGGCTGCGCATTTTGCTGTCTGGGATGACAGTAACATGTCAAATGTAGTATGTCCGAATTTCATTCATGCTACGCACATTCATACTATATAGAACATACCTTTTTAACTGTTGTGAAGTTCAAATTCAAATGTAGTACCTACTCAGTATGCGATTTCAGACGCAGAGTGTGTCTTAAGAACTAGTCTGACCAACTAGGAATTAGTTAGGGTTAATCAGTCTTTTCAGATTGAAATTAGACCAATCTGCATTTTTATGTAACTAACTTAAAATAATTATGATCAGTCTTGAAGAATTTTTTTTTGACTAATCTAAGCAGTTTATGCAACCAACAATCATGTAGTGTATTCCAGCCTTAATGCGGGTCTGTAACATGTGAGTAGGGATGAAGCTGAGTGAGAATCCAAATGCAGCATGAATGATTTAATAACAAACAACATACCGTCAATCCAAGAACGAGGGTATTAAAAACAGGCAGGAGTGCAACGACAGGAACACACACACACGACAGGAGCAACGACTGACTAACACTAACACACGCAATAACGAAAGAGTCCACAAACACACAGGGAATTTATGATAGGGTCATACACTACTAGACTTGTGCCCATCATACACTACACGATTTTCTTTAAAATTTGTCAACTCTGAGGGCCCTATTTTAATGATCTGAGCGCATGGCGCAGGTGCACTTAGGGCATGTCCAAATCCACTTTTGCTAGTTTAACGACGGAAAAAACGGTCGCCGTGCCAGGCGCATGGTCCAAAAGGGTTGTACCTAGTCTCTTAATGAGCCATGGGTGTGTTTTGGGCGTAAGTCTCATCTCCCATTCCCTTTAAAAGCCAGTTGCGCTTGCACCATGGTGGATTCGCTACTTACATATATATACACCCTCAACCTGAGTCAGTTTAAATGCATGTGTGTATTGCCACGACTGGTTAAATAAGTAGCCAATTTCATTTGTCATTACTGCAAATAGGTAATTCTGGTACATGCAATGAATATCCATTATGACATGTAAGCATTTTTATCTTTATGTACACAATAATAATCTTTTACATTGTAATCCTTTTATTTTTAATATTTGGCATGTTTGTGTGCTGCTGTGTGTCCCTGTGTGTGTAATAAACAGAGTGTACGCATGTTGTGCACCCACCTATAGGCACATATTACTAACGCGCCCTTAAAATAACATAAAAAATACTGCGCTATTGACTTTAGTCCAGGTTTATGTTGGTCAATGGCGCAGTCATTTTCAGTTGCCTCAAAATAGCAAAGTGCCAATGCGTCCATGGCCGAACAGATGGGCACGAGTGCATTTGCTATTTTAACAACGTTAAATGATAACTGCGTCGGGTTGAAACTAAAATGCTTGCGTCGCGTCTGGCATTGCACTGCGCCAGGTGTATGATAGGGCCCTGAGTGTTCAAAATCTGCAGACTGGCTCTGATTTTTAGCAACTAGCGTCAACTTATCCAGAAGGTATCGTCTACAGAATGCAAGTGTGGTGTATTCCAGTCTATGTTATGAAACAATCTTTATATATTATGTAAAAAAATGGCAGACTGTTTTCTTCCCTATTTCATTAAATGGAATTAAATTGCTACTGTTTTTAGCTGAAGTGACTGAGGACTCACTTGCACTGACTGATTGAAGACAACAAAAAACACTTCATCGTAGATTAATACTAGCACAGTCAGTTAATTAATTGTTATGAGCTGATTAATTACTTGATTAATTAAATGTTGGTGCTTTTTTTTAATTATAATTATTTTGTTTATGCAGGTCTATTTTATTAGTATTTTTAAATCAGCCAGTAAACTCAGCTCTAGAACAATAAAATTTTTAAGGCCCATTTGTACCAGTAACAATAACTATAATGATAATAATAGGCCGGGGGGCCGGGGGGGCCAGGGGGGCTTGAGCACCTGCCCCCTTTGAAAGTGAAAGTGCCCTTTTCATAGCGCCCACTGCCCCCGCGAACGCGATTTCTACCGAGGGGGCCCCCGTCCGAAACGTGATTCTTACCAACTCCAACTCTTAGAAACTCCCCCCAACAACCAAACAAACTGTGGTATGAAGCAGGGCACGATTACTAATAAAAGACAGATATCAGCGCCACACACGAGTCCCGGGGGATATAAAGAAATGAGGGCATTTCATTCTACCGAACTACCCGCAAGTGCTAAATCATACAGGTCAGTTTATTTGACAAATTAAAATTGTGAGGAAACGCAATGCTGTTTTACTTTTGGTCTACACTATCTAAACTGCATTTAAGTGTGTTGAAAGTTATAATGTTATTCTGTGTGTTAGTTTGTTGGCTGCATGAGACTAGCAGTAAGCTAAATCAACATTAGAACATCATACTGATGATATTCTAATATTTCATCGTGTTGAGCTACAAAATATTGATTCGTTTTATGTACATTTGCTCACCTGTCTAATAAAGCACATGCAAGAACGGCATCTCTGTCAAGTCGAAGTTTGTTTCGAAGCTCTCGCCATCTCGAAAACGACACAACGATACTGGTCCTCTTTTGATTTCCAAAGTCTGCTTGCCATGGTCCATAATGTTTGAACGAAACTACAATGCTAGACGTCACGCAGTTGTCCCCGTCTGTTGCCATTGTTTCTACGGCAGTAAAAGCGGAAAACCGAGGGTAACGCGGATATGACGCCATTGACAGGAAACACCCTCACATGTCCTGGTTCCTTAGTTAAAATCGCAATTTTCTCACAATTTACAAATAGTAGGAAACATTTGGGATATTGTAAGTACTCAGCTGAACAAAATATATAACACTGGCCTAGTGGTTTTTAGATATTTTACTGCAAAAATCTTACATAAACATAAAATCTTAAATCTTAATATTAACTGCATTCTTGCAGTTGTGGTCTTGAGTCCTCTTAGTCTGAGACCAAGACAAGACCAAGTACAAGCTACAGTTATGTCGTCTGTCGATTAAAAAGTTCTTTAAAGTTGGGTGTGTTTTGATTGGCTGTTTTTTCCGCTGAAAAAAAAATATTCTGAAAGTGATTCCAATGATGTCGTTACTGTTATAGCTGTGTTGTGAACTTCACTATTCTATAGAATTGGAATGATTATTAAAACTTTATAGCTATTGTTATAGTTATCATCTTTGGTGTGAAAGGGCTTTTAAAGTTTGAACTTGTCACCTTAAATCTCAAATCAGAGTAAAGTTTAGTATACCGTCCGGCCTTCTCTCTCTCTCTCTTCCCTCATTCTTTTTTCTCTTTCTGTCCCTGGCGGCACTCCAGGAAATAAGTTGGCTACAGGCACACATACACACACCCGTACTTGCACACATTGCTACACACCCAGCCCTGGCTGGCCCTGCATTGATGACCCATCAAGATGTTTACAAAGTTGCCGGAAGCTCCATACGTGCACGACAATCTCTCTTACAATAGCAACTCACTGCAGCTGGAACACAGCTCTGATGAAGTGCAGGGGAGAGCCGTGCTTCAGGCACCCACTGCTGTGTGAGAGAGAGAGATGAAGAACTGCTTTTGATTTCACAGCTTGGGCCATTCTGATGAATGTTTCTCAACACTTGGGAACGTGTGCTCGCAAGAGAGATCGCAGAGTACAGGATCTCAGTGGGATCATCTAAATGCAGGTCTCATTAACTTAATTTCTCCATTTAGGAAGACGTACTGTACAACAATACTTGATTTTATGTTTCTGTCAAAGAAGGTCACAGTTGGTTTGACTGAACAGCAGACTGAATAGCAGACACTGAGCTTGACTTCTTTAAGATTTTATGTGAGCTCACAATGTACCACAATGGAACTTCTCTCCATATTTTTCAGTCATGTTCATTTTATATTATTCTTTTTATTCTACTTGATGCGTATTAGATTTGCTTGGATGCCTAGCAGAAAAAATTTTTTCAGCATTGTAGTCAATCACAATCATATCTGTTTAGCGTGTGAATGCAATGACCTATTAGAGGTGCTACGCTGTATGTTAGTCAGAATCCGCTCAACTCCGCTGAAAAATAAAAGATTCATTGTACAATTAAAGGGTTAGTTCACCCAAAAATGAAGTTTCTGTCATTAATTACTCACCCTCATGTCGTTCCAAACCCGTAAGACCTTCATTCATCTTCGGAACACAAATTAAGATATTTGTGAAATTTGAGAGCTCTGTGACTCCTCCATAGACAGCAATTTAATGAACACATTTAAGGCCCAGAAAGGTAGTAAAAACATTATTAAAATAGTCCATGTGACTCCAGTGGTTCAACCTTAATTTTCTGAAGCGACGAGAATACTTTTTGCACGCAAAAAACAAACAAAAATAACAACTTTATTCAATAATTTCTGTGTCAGTCTCCTACGTAGTTCACGTTGGCAGCTCCTGTGTTACCATCACACGCATGCGCCATGGTGCTCACGTAAACAGCTTCGGCCAATGGTAAGCCGGCGTTCTGGCGTAGCTCTGGCATAACTCGGAAGCGCTGCACTGTATTTACTACGTCAACAGGGTAGGAGACTGACACAGACGTGAAGAACTTGTTGAATAAAGTCGTTATTTTTGTTTGTTTTTTGCGCACAAAAAATATTCTCGACGCTTTATAAAATTAAGGTTGAACCACTGAATTAACATGGACTATTTTAACGATGTCTTTACTACCTTTCTGGGCCTTGAAAATGTTGATTAAATTGCTGTCTATGTGTGGTTCAGAGAGCTCACAGATTTCATCAAAAATATCTTAATTTGTGTTCTGAAGATGAACGAAGGTCTTACAGGTTTGGAACGACATGAGGGTGAGTAATTAATGGCAGAATTTTAATTTTTGGGTGAACTAACCCTTTAAGACAGCTTTGTTTTATTATAACAGGAGTTTTCGCTATAGTGAGGAATTCAGAGAGCTTGCGCTTTAGAGATTGACAGCCTTAGTGATTATTAAGTTAGGGCTCTTCTCTTGCTTTCTGTTAATTACCCATCCACAATCTAAGTACAATCTTAGTTTTTCATGCTGCTAAGTACACTGCAAAGTTTCTGGATTGACAACCATATTTAAATGCACTATTGGAAACGGCAATGATTGACAGTGATAACCAATGGATGAGACAAAAGGGGACAATTTTTACTTAATTTAACAGTTTCTGCTCTGGTACCGAAATTGGTACAGAGAACTGCTACATTGTACTGGTAGTTGTACCTACTACTGACATTTTGGTGCAGTGACAACCCTATGTATATGTATAATTGCTTTTATGTAGTTCCAACTGTTTTTAACATTTCCCCAGTTAAAACTAAACCTACACCCTCAGCCTATGTTTTCAGATATCCATTTGTTTTAATTGTGAACTGTCAGATTCATTCATAATGAAATGCATTACTTAGCAATGATTATATTTGAAGACATATTGCAGGCGTAGCTTCATCTGTGTGTGTGTCGGTGTGCAGAATTGATAAACAACAGCTTAATGTTTGAGTAATTTTATTGTGATGAAACTGCTGGTAGGTAAATCAAACCATCTATTTTGCCTACTGCACCACACAGTACTGTTGTTATCAAGTAAACACATTTAAAATACTTAAAATTAGCTTATATTAAGCAAGGGCAATTACAAGAAAATATTATTATGAATTGAATATATTGATTTAAGAAATATTAAAGTGCATTTAATAGGTCAAGTTTGTTCCATTTGCAGATTTTTCCCATTTGATATAAGCAAAAACTTCACTAAATTTAGTATTTTATTTTTTAAGATTATTTAAGTTGTTAAGGATGTTTTCTGTGTAATTTCCCCAAACATGTTTCAGATTTTATTTTATTTTTTTCATGTGGAGCATTAATATTTTTGCTTCAAAGTAAATATTTACAATCAGTCTGGCCATGTGTGGTCTCAGTACAGTTCTCAGAGATTAATTTCTCTCTGTCTTTATTAATTTCTCTAACATGTAGAGCTATTCACAATTTACTTGCACAATTCAGAGGTGTTATATCAGTGTGACTTAGCTCTATTAGCACCTTTGCTCTATAAAATTAACATATCTTCTGTTCCTCCCCCTGATTGGTTGTTCTCTGGTTCTGTTGCAGGGCGGTGGTTCATATCCAGGTGGATGATGTAAATGAATTCTCCCCAGTGTTTAGGGAGCCAATGTATCGTGCCACTGTAACCGAGGGCAAGATCTATGACAGCATCCTGCAGGTGGAGGCCTGGGATCAGGACTGCTCTCCACAGTACAGCCAAATCTGCAACTATGAGATTGTTACACAGGAGACACCTTTTGCTATTGATCGAAATGGTAAGTCTTAGATTAGGAGAAGTGTGAAAGGAGTTTCAAATGTACACAGAAATCATACTGTAAAGTATGCATACTGTGTCAAGAAGTACCTATAAGATTTTGTACTTCTAATTGCACTTAAAGGTGGGGTAAGTGATATTTCAAAAATGTTTTAGAAAAGTGTGTCGGGCCGAGTACCCAAACAAACTTCAGCAGTAAGCCAATCAGCAGTAAGGGGCGTGTCTACTAATGATGGGGAGAAGAGAGCGCTCAGTGCATGTCATTATTCAAAAGACACGACACACAGGATGGACATTAGCTGAGCGATGACAGAAAGAGAGAGATGGCAGATAAAAAAACAAAAGTGGAAAATGCCAAGAAGTATGACCCGTGTAATCGGACGGCAAGGTTGCTTTTATTTCTTCTCGATAGGCGAGTAACATTGGTTTTGTTTTGTTTCACAGAACTAATATATGCTGGCTTTTGCTTGAATACGCTCCTGTGTCATGTTCACTTGTTTGTCAGATAATATATTCCTAATATATGTTTGTTTCCTTTGGTTCCTCTTTTCGTGATCGATATAACCCTCTAATCTTGTCATAATTGTAATATATTCGTTAGTTGGACTGTCGTGCTCGTGCTATCGAGTTGTTCATGAGAACTGTGTTTCGGGGTGGAAGGGATGACTTTTTCATTGCACATTCAATCTGGATTACCATAGTAACACCCTTTGCTTTCACTTATCAGACCCTGGACCACAAAACCAGTCATAAGTCACACAGGTATATTTGTGGCAATAGCAAACAATACATTGTATGGGTCAAAATTATCGATTTTTCTTTTATGCCAAAAATCATTAGAATATTAAGTAAAGATCATGTTCCATGAAGATATTTTTTTAATTTCCTACTGTAAATATATTAAACATTTATTATTAGTAGTAATATGCATTGCTATGGAATTAATTTGGACAAATTTAAAGGCGATTTTTTTGCACCCTCAGATTCCAGATTTTCAAATAGTCTCAGCCAAATATTGTCCTATCCTAACAAACCATACGTCAATCGAAAGCTTATTTATTCAGCTTTCAGATGATGTACAAATCTCAATTTCAAAAAATTGACACTTATGACTGGTTTTGTGGTCCCGGGGTCACAAATATGAAATAAATCAAATGATCAAATAAATACAGCCCAGGTAAGCAAAAGAGACTTCTTTCAAAAACATAAAATGTCATACTTTTGAATGGTAGTCTATGTCTTATAAATTTTAATTTATTTATATTTGACTACACTTAAAAAAAATCTGGTTCTAAAGAATTATTGTCTACTTTTAATTCAAATATAAAAAATATAAAATATTCAAATATAAAAAAAGACAAATAATATAAACCATATATTTGATAAGCAGCACTTCATAAGAGATTTAAACTTGTTTTTTTTTTTTTTAGAATCTTTAAGATTTTCTTTTCTTTTTGGTCAAACTGATCTGGCAGCTTTTTTACTGGTGTAGTACAAGTAAAAAAACGAATTAAAAGCTCAATAACAGGTCATTTTTTTAATATTTTTGATCAAGTTTGCCCATCATCAACAGTGGTTATAACATTATTGCTTTATTTTAATGATTAAACCAAACGTTATGTCTACGAATATACAGTATATAATTAGATTTAAAGTAAAGACTAAAAAGTGTGTTTGTTTTTGTTTCTTTAGAATGCTATTGAGGAAGAGTACATGTATTCACAAGTTCCCAAAATATTACTTGAGTAACTAAGTAAAGTACTTTACACCCCAGTTCTGTTGTGGCTGGGCTGGCTATTTTCTACCTGTCTTTCTCACTGTTTTTCTATTACATGAAGAGTATAAAAGTGATAAAGACATTCAAATAATTTTCTCACCTCCGTACTTCACCTGTGATTTCTCTCTTAGGTGAAGATGATTGAATTTGATTTGTTTTAGCTTTCATTTTCTGTATTCGTCATTCACGAGTGCAGAATTGATGTCTTATTTGGTTATCGTTGAATGCATGAGTGAATTAAACGGCTCAATGGCCAGCTGGACGCTCAGAGCTCCAATCTTTGACACATCCGGGCACGTCAGAAACGACTCTAAGGTGCAGGAGTGACGTTAGCCCATGGATCACATAGCCACGCCGGCGTAGATCAGACACACGTCTCTCTGCTGTGGCTGTCTGCCTCCTTCTTATGTTCTCTGGTGGGGTGTCAGCTGTCTCAAAGAGCTGTGGTCTCTTTCATGGGCTCGAGTCGAACTCAGAGCGCCTGTCTCATTCACTTCCTCCTACTGCCTTGGGCCCTGCCAGCGTCTGTAGTGCGACTGGCATTGACAGGGCTTGGTTAGTGCCAGGCGAGAGCTGAGTGATGCATGGGCCGTGTGAGTGGATTTTGTTCTGAGGGCTTTTGGCTCCATTATTTACTGTGGATCAGAGGGCAGAGTGAGTTATTAAATACAACAGGCCCACTGGCACTGTGTTCTCTGGTCCATAGAGAGGAGGAGGAAGAGCAAGGAGAGAATGAAAGAAAATGAGATCAGGAGAAAGAAGGGAGACGTACAGAGGGAAAGATTAATAGTTTGAGTATAGAAACATGCACTAATGATGTTAGGTAGAAGGGATTGAATGTTGTTGGTGTGTGTTGGTGGCGGTATGAAACATAATAAAACTTGAGGTAATTCACTAAAGATCTGTGAGATTTTCAAAACCCTCAATTGTTTTTGTGCACCCAAGAACTATCAGCGGAAAATATTCCTAACATTGTTTCATTGTTTCCAACATAGAGACTGCAAATGAAACGAGACACAAAGAGGCACAGACATATACTCACTTTTAAATGGAATTTGATGAGAGAAAAGGACGATAGATATGAATAGCAAGAGAAAGACAAATAAAAAAATAAATAATAAAAAAAAAAAACTGAAAAAGAGAGAAAGTGGGAGTAAGAGAACTAAGTCTAAAAGAAAAAGCGATATTGGGGTTAGATATACCATCAGCAGCACTAAAAATGCTGGAAGCCATTAAATGAGTGTTCTTTGTTCTTTATGCTTTTATTCTGTAAGAACAGAAATTAAAACACACGCTGAGGAGCATGCTTTAAGTTTCAATCACAAGTCTCATGCCTATTCAGACTGAGGCACGCGCCCCCTCAGATTTTGAATACAACTTTCAAAAAAAAACTGTCTGTGGTAATTATGGTGCGTGATTTATTGTATAGCGTGGAACATTGTGGCAGAATTCACTTGCCTAAATTGTCTAAATCAGTCCAATTTAATTGTATATGCAGCATATTAATTGCTTTTAACTGACAATTCTGTCACCTACCCATAGGGCTTTTTGTTTTTTACTACGAAACACAAAAGAATATTTTAAAGAATGTTTCAACTGTTTTTGTCCGTACAATGAAAGTCAATGGGGTTCAAAACAATAATGACATCCACTGACTTAAAAAGCACTAAGAAAATATTCATAATATCATCTTTTTTGTTCCACAGAAGGTCAGTATACCGACCTTCCATTTATGCTGCTCTCTTTCATTCAACAAAATGTATGTGTATGTGTATCCTACTTTGTAAATGTAGCCCCCAGTGCCTTTCTTCCCGGAAGTGCATGAAGAGGTGTTGAAATCGTGGAAGTCTCCCTTGACTTTTTGCGATCGCTCGGCAACCACTTCCGCCTTCACTGCCCTCGATGGCGGCGCGGTGAAAGGGTACACTGGGGTTCCCCCTGTTGAGCGCTCTGTTGCGATGCAACTGTGTCCACAGAGTGCTGCGACATGGCGTGGTGACCCAAAGCACCCGTCCAAAGCATGTAGATTCACGTCCACGTTGACGGCGAAGACCTACAGAGCTGCGGGCCAGGCCGCGTCCGCCCTGCATGCCATGGCCACCCTACAGGTCTATCAGGCCAAGGTGCTCAGGGACATGCACGAGGGCAATGCTGACTACGGGCGACGAAGGTGATCGCTCGCTCTCTCGGTCAGGTGATGTCCACTTCGGTGGTCCAGGAGCGACATCTATGGCTCAACCTGGCTGATATGAGAGAATCTGAGCGAACACGTTTCCTCAATTCTCCCATTTCCCAGGATGGGCTATTCGGCGGGGCGGTCCAGGACTTCGCCCAACAGTTCTCGACCGCTCAGAAGCAGACTGAGGCAATTAAACACATTCTGCCCCGGCGGCCAGCTGCTGCCTCCACCCAGCCGCCGGCCCAGAAGCCTCAGTCTGCTCCCCACCGAGGCCGCCCCCCAGCGACTCCCACCCCTCCTGCCCGGCCCCAGCAGCAGCCTTCACCCGGGCCGAGGCGTGGAGGACGTCGCAGAAAGGCGGCTCGGAGGTGACCTCGGTTCTTTCCCAGGAGATGGTAGCAGGACCACTCCTTCCCCCGGTGGAGGGCCGGGGGAGAATCTTTTGTTTTCCCCTTCCGCCGCTGGCCTCAAGGCCGGCGGTACCCTATCAATGGTTAAAGAAAGAACTGACATTCTCACCTCTGAGCCTCAAGAGGGCGCGGCTGGCAGTGCGCGACGCCCCATGGCCTCGCCGCTCTCGGCCCCCTCTGTCGCCAGCCCCCTGGCAGACGAGACCCCCGTGGAACGCTGGTCCTTCCCTGGTCTCCTCTGTCAGGGCGTGGAATTCGACCCCGCCCACACCCCGGGACGCTCCCATGCCTCCCTTGTCTGGGCCGGTCATTCCGCCTCGCTGCCCCATCGGGGGTACGCCGGTGGTTCGCATGACCCCGCTGGTTCAGTTCTTGGGAGACTGGCTAGCGCTTCCCAACCTGTCCAGTTGGCTCGCCCGCACTATCCGGTTCGGCTATGCGATTCAGTTCGCTCGGTCTCCTCCCCGCTTTCGGGGAGTCCGCTATACCGTGGTGGGTGGCAATGCCCCTGTCATGCGTGCGGAGGTCGCCCCTCCAGCCGAGATGAAGTCCGGCTTCTACAGCCCTTACTTCATTGTACCCAAGAAAACCGGTGGGTTACGGCCAATCCTGGACCTGCGCGTCTTGAACCGAACCCTGCACAGGCTTCCATTTAAGATGTTGACAGCCAAACGCATTTTCGAGTGCGTTCGTCCCTCGGATTGGTTTGCAGCGATCGACCTGAAGGACGCGTACTTTCATGTCTCCATTCTTCCTCGACACAAACCGTTTCTACGGTTTGCCTTCGAGGGGCAGGCATATCAGTACACGGTTCTCCATTTTGGGCTAGCCCTGTCCCCTCGCGTCTTTACGAAGATTGTCGAGGCAGCCCTTGTGCCGCTCAGGCAACACGGGGTTCGCATCCTGAACTATCTCGACGACTGGCTGATTCTAGGCCACTCTCGGGATCAGGTTTACGAACACAGGGATCTGGTGCTTTAGCACCTCGCCCGTCTGGGCCTTCGGGTCAACTGGGAAAAGAGCAAACTCTCCCCAGTGCAGAGGATCTCTTTTCTCGGTATGGAAATCGACTACACTACGCACAGCTACTACGTACGCACAGCTTACGAGCGAGCGCGCGCAGTCTCTGCTGACTTGTCTTCGCCAGTTCGAGGGCAAGAGTGCGGTTCCACTGAAACTTTTTCAGAGGCTCCTGGGACATATGGCGTCAGCAGCCGCGGTGACCCCGCTTGGTCTGCTCCATATGAGACCGCTTCAGCACTGGCTCTGCGATTGTGTCCCGAGATGGGCATGGCAACACGGCACCCTCCAGGTCCCAGTGACCCGAGCCTGTCGTCAGACCTTCACCCCGTGGTCGAACCTCAGCTTTCTACGGGCAGGTGTTCCCCTAGAACAAGTTTCCAGGCATGTTGTTACAACAGATGCCTCTTCCACGGGCTGGGGCGCCATGTGCAAGGGACATGCTGCCGCGGGCTCCTAGATAGGACCCCAGCGCCTATGGCATGTCAATTGCCTCGAGTTGCTGGCCGTACGTCTTGCCCTGCACCGCTTTCGAGCCCTGCTCAAGGACAAACACGTACTGATCCGTTCAGACAGCACGGCGACAGTAGCGTACATCAACCGACAAGGTGGTCTACGCTCCCACCGGATGTCGCAACTCGCCCGCCATCTCCTCTTATGGAGTCAGAAGCATCTGAGGTCGCTTCGTGCCGTTCACATCCCGGGAGACCTGAACTGCGCAGCCGACGAGCTGTCGCGGTTCCAGCTGCTCCCGGGGGAATGGAGACTCCATCCCCAGACGGTTCAGCTGATTTGGGAACAGTTTGGCGACGCACAGATAGATCTGTTTGCCTCCCGCGACTCTTCCCATTGCCGCTGGTACTATTCCCTGACCGAGGGGACCCTCGGCACGGATGCACTAGCGCACAGCTGGCCGCGGGGCCCACGCAAATATGCGTTTCCCCCAGTGAGCCTTCTCGCACAGGTTCTGTGCAAGATCAGGGAGGACAGGGAGCAGGTCTTTTTGGTCGCCCCATATTGGCCCGGCCGGACCTGGTTCTCAGAACTTGTACTCCTTGCGACAGCACCTCCCTGGTCGATTGTCTCAGAGACGGGGCACCATATGGCACCCGCGTCCCGACCTGGCAGGTTTGAGTACCCTGCCACCTCAGGTGGCGGCTACCATCACTTCCGCTAGAGCCCTGTCTACCAGACAGGCCTATGCGTTGAAGTGGAACCTCTTCGTCACCTGGTGCTCCTCTCGGCGAGAGGACCCCAGAAAATGCTTGATCGGGTCCGTGCTCTCCTTCCTCCAGCAAGGGTTGGAGCGAAGGCTGTCTCCCTCCACCCTGAAGGTCTATGTGGCTGCTATTTCAGCCCATCATGACCTGGTGGATTCTAAAACGGTTGGACAGCACGACCTGGTCAGCAGGTTCCTCGCCCACCTCAGGTACCCTCTTGGGACCTAGCAGTGGTCCTAGCTGCCCTGCAAAAGGCTCCCTTTGAGCCATTGCAGTCAGTCGAGCTGAAGTTCCTTTCATTGAAAGTGGCGCTCCTGACTGCTTTGGCCTCCATCAAGAGGGTAGGGGACCTGCAGGCATTTTCGGTTGACGAAGCGTGCCTGGAATTCGAGCCGGCCAATTCTCACGTGATCCTGAGACCCCGGCCTGGATACGTGCCCAAGGTTCCCACCACTCCCTTCAGGGACCAGGTGGTGAACCTGCAAGCGCTGCCCTTGGAGGAGGCAGACCCAGCCTTGGCACTGCTCTGTCCAGTACGCGCCCTTCGCGCTTACGTAGACCGGACGCAGTGTTTCAGGACCTCAGACCAGCTCTTTGTCTGTTACGGAGGGCAGCAGAAAGGGAAGGCTCTCTCCAAGCAGAGGTTGTCCCACTGGATAGTGGACGCCATTGTCCTGGCATATCAAGTCCAGGGCATGCCATGCCCCCTCAGGGTAAGAGCACACTCCACTCCACACTCCTTTTTCAGGCCACCCCTCGTGTTCGGCTAGGTGCCTCCGTGTGCATGGTTCCCCCGCTGGGTAACCCCCACATGTGTATTTCCACGGTAAGTCTCTTGTAGCTCGTGTCTTCCCTTGGCAAGACACCTTGCCACGCCTGGGGTTGAAATTTTCCACCTTCGGCTGGATACCCCAGAGTGTTCCCTATGCAGCTCCTTCGGGTCATAGGTGTATTCTTCAACTCCCCCCCTTTGGGTTGGCATTGTGTTGCATTCTCCACGTGGGATATGCTTCCCAGTGTACCTTGGTAGCGTTGAGCCTAGCCCCTCGTTCGTGCCACACTCACGGCAGGGAGCCAGGGTCAGCGCAGGACTCTGGAAGACAGCCGTCATGGCGAGATTGAATTGGGACCCCCATTCCGTCAGTAACTGACGTAACTCGTAGTGTACTGACTGAAAGGGAACGTCTCAGTTACGTATGTAACCCTCGTTCCCTGAAGGAAGGGAACGGAGACGTTACGTCCCCCTGCCATGTCCGCTGTACCGCTGGAACTGGCCGGGCGCTCATGCCTTGGCTCTTCAGCAGGTAAACATAATGCGAGATTGCCACGCAACGCCCTTTATACCCACGCCGTGGGGCGGGGTTGCGGCATGCAAATTCCGCAAATTCATGCCATTGGCTCGTTTTGTAGAGCTCAAAGGCGATTGGCTTCTAAGCGAAACCCCCATTCCGTCAGTAACTGACGTAACGTCTCCGTTCCCTTCCTTCAGGGAACGAGGGTTACATACGTAACCGAGACGTTCTCAGATATAAACACATTTGATTTACTTAACCAATTAATCCACAATTTAATCCTAAAAATAATTTTAACATCAAATAAATAAATGTCAATTGTTACACACAAACCATCTAAAGCTTTTGTAGCATTATACACTACCGTTCAAAGGTTTGGGGTGAGTAAGAATTTTTTTTAAATTAATAGTTTTATTAATAATTAATATTTTTAAAGAAATATAATAGTTGTTTTCAGCAAGAATGCATTAAATGTGTCAAAAGTTACAAAAGCTTTCTATTTCAGATTAATGCTGTTTTTTTTTTTTACTTTCTATTCATCAAAAAATTTGTTTTTAACATGGATTTCTCATTACAGTATAACTGTGAATATCATAATGATTTGTTTGCAATATAATCAACAAATGCATACACAAACAGATGTTCCTGCCACGTTTAAACGCATTTTACTCGCACACGCCTAGTTTGCAGAACAAACTAAACCAACAAACTAAAGGCTCCCATGATGTCTGCCGTTGATAAGCTTTTTCATCTCTCTACTGCATAGACGTGCCTGGGAAAACGAGCACGGCGCACCGCATGAGCAGGACGGCGCCGTTGCTCCCTATTTGAGCGTGCATGTCGCACGTCTACATTTAAAATAACGAGCTTGAGCACGCAAAAGACGCAACATATGTGAACAGCCCCTTAGTCAGTGGTTAGATCAGAGTAGCAGTCAATAAACGGGACAAGGGAGGTCACGTACAGGACATTTAAGCCCAATATACGGGACGTCTGGGCTAATACGGGACAGTTGGCAGCCCTACTTTTATATCATTCTGTGTTTAGAATTATAGAGCATAAAAATATCCTCATGACGTACGTGTATCTTTATTTAGCATTGAAAGGTTGCCTACCTGTCTATAATTCAACATGTTTCCGTTGATTTCACACATTTTAGTCATATAGCAATAGTTAGCCTACAATGTGAAGTTTATGCTACAATAACGCTAATATAAGTGAGAAGAAATGTTTTACCTTAAACATTCTCATCTTAAAATCACGTTGTTCTTATTCTGAGGTAAATCCAAGGTAAAATTCACAGCATGTCTTCCAAACTCGATAAAAGGCAGAAGAATGATGAAGCTGATGCTTTGTTTTGAGGTGATGGGGGGCGTTTACAGTTTCACATTCCTTCACGTGGAACGATTAGCACGTGGAACGATTAGCACGTGAATCTCTTTGCGCGCATGTGGGTGTGGTCACATTAAAAATAATGAGGCTCTGCTGGAGGCGCCGCCGCGTTCGTCATGTTCAGAGGGTTAACTGCACTTGCAGACACATAGGTAAGTCTCACATGCTTGCTCGCCCCCTTTTACTTATTTTCTGTTTTCATACTCTTGATTTTATCTTTGCTGCACAGACAGAGGCCCATTAATAACTCACTGGAGGAGAACTGTTCCTTTTAAACCTCCCCTGCTCTTAATCATGCCACCGGACATTAGCTGCTGTAATCAGCTCTATCAACTGAACTGGCTCTCTTACACCACACACGCGCACACACGCGCACACACGCGCACACACCCGTCCTGCTTCTTCCCACATACCTGTGTTTGTTAAAGTAAGGCTTTGAGGGGTTTTCAAGACACACTTTAGCTTTGTGGCTCTGAGGATTGGTGCAGACTTGGTCTGGGAGCCCAGAGCGACTGACCTCTATTCCTCATTGCTGTCTCCTTGACAGCACGGCTGGTCTCATTGAAATGCAGCCAGCAGGTAAAAATAACCACAGGCCCACGGACGTGTGAGAGCATCAAATCACTAGCTGCTAGTTCAGCCACATCTGAACTCTGTCACCATGGAGTGCATTCAGACTCGTCGTCATACACCAAACAGCAACCCCGCAGCTGCCTATAGCAACTGTGGGAGCTAAATACTAAATAATACACATTAGTCCTGTGACAAAAAGCACTCATTGCTCAAATTACAGGAACCAGGTAGAGGATATATGTCATTATGGTTCTTTAACCTGGAGCTCTGCAAGTGTACAGTCTGTGCTGACTTTTTTTTTCAACCAACTAAAGGCCGTTACATACTCCGCAAGAACAGAGAAAAAAGTTCTTGCTCCCAGGGCTGCGAGAACAAAATGATGTAATTTTGTTCTTGCAGCCCTGGTTTGGGAGTTCTCGCAGCTTGTTCTCGACACATCATCTGAGCAGAACTTTTTTCTTGTGGGTGTCCGAGAACTATTGTGTGATTGGTCAGAAATTTAAAGTGGGCGGGGTTAATGCAGAGAAATGGAGATGTTCGGCACCTGCTTTTCTCGTGAAGTATGGAATGGACTGGCCAGCACAAACTTTGTTCTTGTTCTTGCCACCTCGGGAAAACAAACAAATTTCTTTGTTCTTGCAGAGTATGTACCAAGCTTTAGTCTGGCACTTCTTGGGCTTGTAAGTAAGGGATAATGTACATTCAGCCGGTTGTTATCGCAGAATAAACCCCGACAGAGGGGTCTTGCGTCACTCTGTACATTTTCCCGCTTATTACACGGCTACTTGTCTCAAGTAAATTAGACACGAAATATTGTCTTGAGTTTAAATATTTTATTAGCTCTTCCGCAAAGCTTCCGCAAAGAAAAACAGTTCGAAACTGCTTTAAGCCTTTATCTATTGCTGAAAAGATTGTTTTTACCATATATGTTGAAATTAATGCTGAAAGGGATAGTTCACCCAAAAATGAAAATAAGCCCATGATTTACTCATCCTCAAGTCATCCTAGGTGTATATGACATTCTTCTTTCCGACGAATACAATCGGAGTTATATTAAAACAATCCTGGATAATCCAAGCTTTATAATAGCAGTAGTTGTAGCTCTGTTTTTGAAGTCCATCAAAATGCACCTTTCCATCAAATAATAGTCTATGGGGTCGCTGTGTCCATTTCTTTTGCTGTCTATGGGAATAACATACCGCTGGAATGCGCGATTGACCAATCAGAATCAAGTATTCCACAGAGCCGTGTAATAACCCAAAATAATACTCATCACTAAAAAAAAAAGCTTTTAAAACATGGTCTGGCTTCCCGCCAGAGGTTAGAAAGTCAGAATGTACCTTTAGCTCTTAGCTGATAAAGAATGACTCATGCAACAATGTCAGATCTATACATTGTGTCTGTACAAAAGGTCCGGGTTAGTAATGATTGATTATGTGTCATATGTCTCGATTGAATGAAAGTGCATCTTGCTTAGTGGAAGCAGAACCAGTTTCCAGTAGGCCTATATATAACAGGTTTGTTGTTTACTGTACAGCAGCACTATACACTCACCTAAAGGATTATTAGGAACACCTGTTCAATTTCTCATTAATGCAATTATCTAATCAACCAATCACATGGCAGTTGCTTCAATGCATTTAGGGGTGTGGTCCTGGTCAAGACAATCTCCTGAACTCCAAACTGAATGTCAGAATGGGAAAGAAAGGTGATTTTAAGCAATTTTGAGCGTGGCATGGTTGTTGGTGCCAGACGGGCCGGTCTGAGTATTTCACAATCTGCTCAGTTACTGGGATTTTCACGCACAACCATTTCTAGAGTTTACAAAGAATGGTGTGAAAAGGGAAAAAAATCCAGTATGCGGCAGTCCTGTGGGCGAAAATGCCTTGTTGATGCTAGAGGTCAGAGGAGAATGGGCCGACTGATTCAAGCTGATAGAAGAGCAACTTTGACTGAAATAACCACTCGTTACAACCGAGGTATGCAGCAAAGCATTTGTGAAGCCACAACACGCACAACCTTGAGGCGGATGGGCTACAACAGCAGAAGACCCCACCGGGTACCACTCATCTCCACTACAAATAGGAAAAAGAGGCTACAATTTGCACGAGCACACCAAAATTGGACAATTGAAGACTGGAAAAATGTTGCCTGGTCTGATGAGTCTCGATTTCTGTTGAGACATTCAGATGGTAGAGTCAGAATTTGGCTTAAACAGAATGAGAACATGGATCCATCGTGCCTTGTTACCACTGTGCAGGCTGGTGGTGGTGGTGTAATGGTGTGGGGGATGTTTTCTTGGCACACTTTAGGCCCTTTAGTGCCAATTGGGCATCGTTTAAATGCCACGGCCTACCTGAGCATTGTTTCTGACCATGTCCATCCCTTTATGACCACCATGTACCCATCCTCTGATGGCTACTTCCAGCAGGATAATGCACCATGTCACAAAGCTTGAATCATTTCAAATTGGTTTCTTGAACATGACAATGAGTTCACTGTACTAAAATGGCCCCCACAGTCACCAGATAGGCCCCCACAGTCAACCCAATAGAGCATCTTTGGGATGTGGTGGAACGGGAGCTTCGTGCCCTGGATGTGCATCCCACAAATCTCCATCAACTGCAAGATGCTATCCTATCAATATGGGCCAACATTTCTAAAGAATGCTTTCAGCACCTTGTTGAATCAATGCCACGTAGAATTAAGGCAGTTCTGAAGGCGAAAGGGGGTCAAACACAGTATTAGTATGGTGTTCCTAATAATCCTTTAGGTGAGTGTAG
The DNA here is from genome assembly GCA_039654625.1 of Rhinogobio ventralis. Lineage (NCBI taxonomy): Eukaryota > Metazoa > Chordata > Actinopteri > Cypriniformes > Gobionidae > Rhinogobio > Rhinogobio ventralis. Next base: position 12,490,292 of record CM077200.1, on the reverse strand, counting down.
TTTGTGCATGTCTTTCTTGCTAAACTCCTCATTTGAAACGTAAAGCATTAATTGAAAGATTTCAAGCTGATCAAGTGCTTTCCTTAACCAAAAGTTTGGGGTCAGTATGATTTAATTTTATTCAGCAAGGATGCATTAAATGGATAAAGTGACAATGAAGACATTTATAATGTTACAAAAGATTTCTGTTTCAAATAAATTATGTTCTTTTGAACTGTGTATACATCAAAGAAACCTGAAAAAATCATTACTGTTTCTACAAAAATATTTAGCAGCACAGATGTATTTAACATTGTTGATAATAAGGAATGATTCTTGAGCATTAAAATGATATCTGAAGAAACAAGTGACACTGAAGACTGGCTATTGTATCTGTTAGTGTTCTTCTTCTTCTTATTTCTTCTTCTTCTTCCGTTCTTGAGTCTATGGCAGGCCATAAATCCGCTTGTGGGAAAATTATGAAATTTAACACAGAGATTATATTCTAACAGAGAGTACAGTCTTACCATTAATCACAGCATATTTGGAGTTGCACTCATGTTTATGCTAAACTTTTTAACCATAAGGGCTACAAACTTATTTTTCCCTCTGATTCCTTGGCTCAAGCCGATCTGAATTCATGTCATTTTCTGCCTCGCCGATTTTCACCAAAATTGGCTTAGATCATCTTCAGACCATGCTGCCAAAAAGTAATCAAAAGATTTTTGATAAACCAAACCGTTCTTGAATAACAAGCAAACAGATTTGACGAAGAGCACGTCAAAATGGATGCGAGGCTAGTACATGTCATCACAAGCATGACCTGAGGCAACATGCAGTGTTTCGGCACAATGCCACCTACTGGTCTGGAGACATGAAAATGGATATTTTTGCTTATAACTTCTAAATGGTTTGCCCAAAATTCATAAAACTTTGATTTAGTGCAGCATACCAAGTCGAATGATGCCCAGATTTCCCATATCAGCCATTTTGGGCGTCAGCCATTTTGAATGCTGTATTTTACAAACACATTAGCATATTGCTACAAAACTCAGCATGGGTCATTGGGACCGTGCCCTGAACTTACTCAAAAAGAAAAAAGACTGTATAATGAAATGTAAAAAATTCTACTAGCTTTTGATTAATTTGGCCTATTTTAATGAGACTAGTCTTGATAGATTACTTGAGTCATACCGGGAACAACAATAGCAATTATGCTATATTTGGTCAAAATTGTTGTCCACTCCAATTTTAAAATTTTTACCAAAATTGGCTCTGATCATCTTCAGACCATGCAGGCAAAAAGTTATTAAAAGATTTTTGATTGACCAAATCGTTCTTTTAACAGCACCACCTAATGATTAACAGTGATAAGCAATTAAATAATTTTACTGGTGATTGTATTTATAATTTTGCTGCTTGCAGCTATATTTTTAAATTGCAATAATATTTTAACAACCTTACTGTTTTAATGTAATTTTGATCAAATAAATTCAGTTATTTCTAAATAACAAATTTTGAATAAAATTTTGAATTACACCAAAGTACACATCTTATTTGTTTTATCCATAGAAGAATGGAAGGTGGTTACTGTCGAGCTCTATGTTCGGAGTAAATATATATTCAAAGTCAACATTTGTAATTGTATTAAATGTCCCACTTACGTTATTTTATTTGCAATGAATGCAGATAATAAACCATAATAAAGCCTTGTGAAATGCAAAAATATGGAGATTAGATGTAATTGTCTTTATTCTAATTAGCAGCACTGGAAACATTCTTGCAGATATAATCCATAATTGCTGAAACAGGGACACTTACACCGTTGAAATTACTTTTGTGATTGAAAACATTTGGCCAGAGTCATTGCATGAGAGCTTAATTATTGTTTGAAATCATATGTTGTTGTAGTATCTCAGTCTGGCAGCTGCAACAATTTCAAATTGCTCTCTTAAGTTTTACGTTAATGTGTCCACTTAAATTTATTTTGCAATTTCTCTCACATATCATGTGCTTGTTTTTCTCTCTTTCATTTTTTTTTCTCTCCAGGCAACATCAGGAACACGGAGCGACTGAGCTATGACAAACAGCAGCACTACAAAATCATGGTGACTGCTTACGATTGTGGCCAGAAGAGGGCGATGGAGAGTGTTCCAGTTCACATTGATGTCAAACCAGTGTGCAAGCCTGGCTGGCAAGGTCAGTAGATACTACTTACCAAACACTGTTACCTCAACTTTCACTGTTGCCCTATTCCTTACGCCATTCAAATTAGTTGCATATCCTGATAAATTTTTTCATGAACAGCTAATATTTTGTTATAGTATTGTAGATGTAGACCCGACTGCTGACTTTGACACTGCTTATGACTCGGGCATTTGGCTCAAAAAGTTCTGTGGTTCCATTTGTCATGTGGCAGTTGACTAACTACCACTGAGATGAATGGGAATGCAAGCAAATAGCTTCCTCCAGGTATTACTGACTTTCTCTAGGTCTTTCAAAGCCACATATAAGTAAAGTCTTTGTCTTTTGTCACAAATATCTCAAATACCCTTTAGTAATAGTTTTCAATATGTTGAAGGTCTTATGGAGATCTTTTGGAGTCCCTGTTGATGTATTTTGAGGAATGTTTCAACTGTCCAAACTATAAAAGTCAATGGGGACCAAAACAATTGTATTAAAGAAACTTTATGACTTCTTGATGGCAGTGATGAAATAATTAAAGTTGTGAGTGATCTATCCTTTTAAAGGGATAGTTCCCCCAAAAATGAAAATTCTGTCATCATTTAGTCACGCTTAAGTTGTTCCAAACCTGTATACATTTCTTTGTTCTGGGAAGGAAGATATTTGGAAGAATGTTTGTAACCAAGCAGATCTCGGCAGCCATTGACTACCATAGTAGGAAAAAAATACTATGGTATTCAATGGCTGCTGAGATCCGCTTGTGTTCTGCATTTGAAAGAAATTCATACAGGTTTGGAAAAACTTGAGGGTGAGTAAATGATGACAAATGTTTAATTTAATTGGGTGAACTATCCCTTTAAGTCACAATAAAATTGACTTGAGAATTATCTGGAGAGTTAACCTGATTTGTGTAAAAGATCTGACTTAAAAGAACAATTTGTTTACAAATCAGACATCGCTACTTCTCTCGTGAACTTGCCAAAAAGAATTTAGGTGGATGTTAATATTTTCAGTGAATAATGACTTAAAGTGCAGACTCGAGTTTCTGTCTCTGCCTTATATTCTCTCTCATCCTCAATCCACAAAAAGGTCAGTATTGTGACTCAGCGGAGTAGTCTGTTCTCAGCGACCTCTGTGATCCCTTGTTCTGTTCTCCTCTCATCTGTGGCATACACTGTTAGTGGTCTTAACTAGACAGATCGATATCCCTGGACTCCTTCTTCCCACAGGTACTGCACAGCAGCTTCAGCCTACAGTTTGTCACACACACTCACACCGACCTCTCGGAAAGAACCCAGTATTGCTTTAATATTTTTATGCCTACACGACAAAGAAGACAATACCTTTTGCATATGCTGTGGTAATGGATTTGTTCTAAACAGTCAGTGGGCAGAGCTTTCAACATCATTAAATTGGAGAAAAAGACGAGGCAGCTTTTTTGTCTGTTTACCTTCTTTCACACATCAATTGAAGCATGGAAAATATCTGCAGATGAATTCAATTCACAGGCTTCAGTTGAGCCATTAAGAAGCGGATGTCAGGGGCTGGAGAGACAGACGCCTAATCACTGTCTTCTAAAAGTGTGTTTAGAGCGTGAAAAGAGGGTGAAAAAAAGATTTTTTTCCCTCTTCTGCAAAAAGGAGTTAGTCAAACCCAAGTCCTTCTGATAAAGGAAAAATTTAACTAATTCAATCTCATGTCATTCCAAACCTGTATGACTATTTGTATTCTACAGAACACAAAAGAAACTTTAAAGAACTTTGACTTTGCCCTATGTACTGTATGTGTCTTTGTGTGTGTGTTTATGTAAATGTATTTAAATGTATTAATTATTTATCATTGTATGGGAAAAAGCAGCATGAACAGTCTTATTTTCCCTTTGTGTTCCATCAAATGAAAATCAGGGTTTGAGGGTGAGTAAATGATCCTTATTGTAAATAGTCCACTAAATTAAAAAAAACCAAAAACAATTGTGGACTATCCCTTTAAGACACAGATCATCTCTTACAAAATAAAGTTTTTTAATTGGAGACAATTTTGCCATTCAAACTTTAATCCCAGGTGTTTTCACACATCTCGTCGCGTCTTCCTTTCCTCACACTTGTCAAGGTGACAGCACAGAGAGTGGGAAACTGTTCTGAGAACAGTATCCTGATTGAACCAATTAGAGGGAGTGTGTTTGTTACTTGTTTTTAAAGAGAATTTGGTGCAGGTGACATGGATTTAGATGAGTTATTACCAGGAGAGAGGAACATAGCTCTCCATGCCAAGAAGAGACTTATTCCATGAAAGGGCAGCTTCCAGTCTAAGCAAGCCAAAATGTCAGACTTGAGCGTATTAGCCACAAATCTTGTAAATCCTCAACCTTTTTGCAATACAGTTTTCATGTTGGGGTTTTGGCAGTGATACAGTTCACCAAGCATGTCTGTTTGATTCAGGGTAATTCGGTTTTCTTATGCACAAATCCGCAAAGTTCGTGTTCACAAGAACTTTCAAATCACTTCTGTCATACCTACTCACTTTTTAGAGTCAGAAATGCTTTATTGGCATGATTATTCACATTTACAATATATATTTTTTTAAAGTAGCTATAGTATGTATATAGAAAATAAACAAAATGATGTAATTGTACTTCCTACAATGCACGTAGTATTATTTTAGGTAATCTGACTTTAGTACTACTGAAACTAAATACTTTTTCAAAGGAAAACAAAATCATAATTTTAATCAATAATAATATTTTTATTTGCACATACTGATTAACTTGGCTGGAGTTGACGTTTATAACCTTCCTTTGAAGAAATTGGCAGATCAATGTGCTGCAACATTTCCCTCAGATACGTTAAATGCTTAACCCAGTCGGCGTCACTGTGATTGTGCAATGTTATATTATATTCCAAAAATAATCTCTTTGAGAACGTCTCGGTTAGGTATGTAACCCTCGTTCCCTGAAGGAGGGAACGGAGACGCCACGTCGGAGTACCGACGAATAGGAATCTCGCTCACGAGAGCCAATCTACTTCGAGTGAAACTAAACGAGCCAATGCACATGGGCATGCAGTGATTGCACCAGGTGCTCATGCCATGCAGCGCGGGTATAAATGAGACACAGGTGTTTGCATCAAATTAGCTTTTTGCTGAGGAGCCGAGTAGGTAGCCTGGCACCCCAGCAGGGTACAGAGGACATGGCGACGGGACGTGGTGTCTCCATTCCCTCCTTCAGGGAACAAGGGTTACATACGTAACCGAGACGTTCCCATTCAGTCGGTCACTCTCGACGCCACGTCAGAGTACCGACGAATAGGAATCCCTACCAAAGCGCCATGGCCTCTGCCCCCTGCCCCCTTCCAGTGCCCAGAGAAGTCCATCACTGCTGTTCCGCATGACCCGCTCAGTGACTTATTGGATAACACTGGGAAAGCGTGCACTAGTTGAAGGGAACGCTGCGGAACCTACATCGTACCCCGAAGGAGTTATGTGGAGTACAATGCTGAGCCGTAACCCACAACTGAGAGGGGGCTCCAGCCCCACTGAAGGGTGGGCTCTGTCTGGTGAGGGTTCCCCAGGGGTTGGGTTCCTGGGGGAAGCGCGCTGACCGTAACCCTCAAATCACCTGCGCTACTGCCTGAAGTAACCCTCCACGGGGACTCCACCCCTTGAGAGATGGAGTCTCGACCGCAACTCCGAGATGGTTATGTTCCCGCAGTGAGAACATGAGTCATCCACCAGCACTGCCTCAGCGTGCTGAACGCCCAAACACGAGATACAGCGCTGGTGACCATCCCTCGGTGACAGATAACCACCGCATCCAGAAACACACAGATAGAATGTCATCCTGAAAAGGACGCAAGCTCTATCTGTGTTTGCTCTTTTAGAAGGACGCTCTCCTTGGTGCTGAAGCACGCAGGGGGAGGGGTTGCGGCGACACAGTCAGGGAATAGTGCAGCCTGATGTGCGCACTCTCTCACACGAAGGCGCTCTCTTACCAGCCGTAAGAATGGCTTTTCAGCGTTCTCCAACTAGCGCATTGAACCAGCTGTGAGAACAGCCTTTGTGTTTGCTCTTACGACCAAAAAAGAGAGAAAAAAACACACAACCGACTGTGCTGTCACACCAACACCGACTGAAGAGATCGCTTCCAAAAGGGCAGGCTTCTTTTCGGTCAGGACTGCGAAGTAGAGAGTGTTATCTGGCTGAACCATCTACCACTCTGCTCCGAAGCAAAAAGCTAATTTGATGCAAACACCTGTGTCTCATTTATACCTGCGCTGCATGGCATGAGCACCTGGTGCAATCATTGCATGCCAATGTGCATTGGCTCGTTTAGTTTCACTCGAAGTAGATTGGCTCTCGTGAGCGAGATTCCTATTCGTCAGTACTCCGACGTGGTGTCGAGAGTGACCGACTGAATGGGACGATATTTGCTGATATATCTACTGTCCTACCTGAAACGCTATCATTGTTCACTTGTTGTGACTTTCTAGCTCTTTGAAAAAACTTTTGACCACTTTTAATCCTGCGGTGATCTACCCGGTGTAATAATTCATAATTTCTTTATAGCATTTGTTCCAGCGGGCACAATTTTATTAAGAAATATAAAAGAACTATACCGTAGCCTACAATAACCTAACAGTACAGAATTATGACAAACATCAAAGCGCCTATATATGGCACGCAGAGGAAATTAATTTAAAATTCTGTATTTTTATTTTATTTCATTGTTTATTATTCATTATTTTTTTAATTAATTTATAACACTTTGTTAAAACTGTAGTTTTAAAATAGTAATGTTCAAAGCATTGTTTACCGCGATTTTAATTCCAGTGTAAATGCATTTATGTCGCTTCAAAGAAGCATTAAACAGTCTGTGTAAATGCACATTTTTGTGATTTTATGCCGCTTCAGATTTGGTTTATGTGCCGCGTTTGCTGTGTAAAGATGCCTGTAGTGTAGTAGAACACTTCTTCTCAGATTAAAGTAGTTGGATTGGCATGGTAAAAATCTTTGCCAAAGCATTCTTCTCTTTTTCTCTCTCCTCAAGCACTTCTCATTTGTCCCAGGGTCACTACTGTTTCTCAGGAGCAGGTATCGTCTAAAGCATGATAAGGTCTTAAGATGTCTTGACAGTCGCTGGCAGGCTCCTACGCCCAGAGAATAAGCAGTCATTGGCTGAGAGATTGCATGGCTTGTGTTGTCAGTGTGATTCATAAGAAGTGAGGTGGAAGTGAGGACTGAGTGACGATCATGACAGGCACCGCAGAGGTGAAGGGCTAGGATTTCTGGTTGTAACGCTTCCTGCTTGCATAAGCATGTAATTGGGAAGCCTCTCTTTGTCTCTGGTCAAATCCCATCTGTCAACACTGATCTCTCCATCTCTCCGTCCAGCGGCCCATCTTGTTGAGCCATCCACTGAGAGTGACAGATCTCTCATTGAGTGCAGAAGCCATAGAAAACTGGCACTGCCAATCAGGTCCATACTTGTACACGCAGTGTACATGACGTTTACTGAGGGAAAACATGTATGGCTGGACCAGATTTTATCCATTAGGAATAAAGTGAATACAGACTGAATGTGAGTAAAGTAATGCCTAAATTGGTTACCATTATCGGATAGGCTGTGCAGTTTAAGGGATAGAGGAAGTGTTGTTAAGATGAAAGATTATATAGATTGTTAAAAGTATTTCATTTCATTTTATTATTTTTTTCTATTTTGTGTTGTGTTGTTTTGTTTTGAATAACCTTATTTCATGTTCACTTTTAAATGTTGTCAATATTTTGTCATGTCATATTCATTGATTTTAATACATTTTACTATGACTAAAATGACATGCAATTCCAAAAATTTATAAAATGTATTATTTTTGCCACTATCAATAATTTCTATAAGTTCCTCAGATCCTTTAAGTCTTGTAAGGTGTTAGGTGGGGCCTCCATGGATCGGACTTGTTTGCTCAGCACATCCCACAGATGCTCGATTGGATTGAGATCTGGGGAATTTCGAGGCCAAGTCAACACCTCAAACTTTTGTGGCAGGGCGCATTATCCTGCTGAAAGATGCCACAGCCACCAGGGAATACTGTTTCCATGAAAGGGTGTACATGGTCTGTAACAATGCTTAGGTAGATGGTATGTGTCAAAGTAACATCCACATGGATGGCAGGACCCGAGGTTTCCCAGCAGAACATTGCCCAAAGCATCACACTGCCTCCGCCGACTTGCCTTCTTCCCATAGTGCATCCTGGTGCCATGTGATTCATCAGACCAGGCCACCTTCTTCCATTGCTCTGTGGTTTAGTTCTGATGCTCACATGCCCACTGTTGCCGTTTTCGGCGGTGGACAGGGGTCAGCATGGGCACCCTGACCCATACGCAACAATGCACTGTGACACCTATCTATCAGAACCAGCAGTAACTTATTGAGCAATTTGAGCTACAGTAGCTCTTCCACACGGGCCAGCCTTTGCTCCCCACGTGCATCAATGAGCCGTGGCCGCCCCTGACCCTGTCACCGGTTCACAACTGTTCCTTCCTCTGAACACTTTTGATAGATACTGACCACTGCAGACCAGGAACACACCACAAGAGCTGCAGTTGGAGATGCTCTGACCCAGTCGTCTAGCCATCACAATTTGGCCTTTGTCAAACTCGTTTAAATTCTTACGCTTGCCAATTTTTCCTACTTTTAATACATCAACTTTGAGGACAAAATGTTCACTTGTTGCCTAATATATCCCACCCACTAACAGGTGACGTGATGAAGAGATAATCAGTGTTATTTACTTCACCTGTCATAATGTTATGCCTGATCGGTATATATATATATATATATATATATATATATATATATATATACAGTTTTTTATAGCTTGTTTTGATCCTTATCATTACAAAGTCATCACAAAATGATGATGATGATTTATGCTGATATTGTCCAAAGCTTCACTTTGCCTAGAGCATTTCCAAACTTTTGAAGGGCAATGTCATTTACAGATGATAATGTGGAAAATAACGAAACAAAAATGTCAAGCTGTAACATATTTTCATCAGCAGCATGTTTTATTTAAAATTGGTTGATTACTCGGTTAACACATTCTGAATTGTCAAAACTTTGGTTCAAATACAGACCTGCACTTTTCAAAAGGAACAGATGTCGCTGTTAGTCAGTGGAACAAATTTTTTTTTTTATGTGTAGGCAGAAGGCTTTGAATCTGACCGGCATCATATCCTGATCTTTTTCCACTTTTTCGCTCTCTAATAGTTTCCTGTCACTCTCCACTACATTCTCTGATTAGATTTAAAAAAAACAAAAACATAAAGTTAGCAGAACCCCATAAATTTACAAATGCACCACTTCCAGTCACATAATTAGCATTACAGTCATCCGTGAACATCTCAAGGCTGTCTCATGGTGAAAACTCTGACAGAAATGAGGTGAGTTTCATGGCCAACTTGTTTCCTGTCCACCTGTCATGTAGCCCTTTTCTGCACCATGTCATCCCAATGCCCCCCTCCACCCCTATCATTTTTCATCGATGGTAGTTCTTTTTACTCCAGCAATTCCAGTGGTGATATTAGTCCCTGCGCTGCTCTGCCACGACTTTTTGGCGTCTGTGGCATTTGTGAATAAGCAATGAATGTATAATGCCGCAGTTAATGTTAATCCTCACCCGAGGTCCTGAAATGGTCTTTCTATTGAGCAGAATGAGTCTGGCCTCTGGCTTTGGTGTGTTTGGATAATCAAGGGAATTATTCTCTCTCCAGGGAGTAGATGAGTCATTACGCAGCGCACACACAACATTGTTTTGATGCCGTGCTTCTGAAAGCGCTGTGTTCCCTAGTCCTGTTGCAAATGCGTCCCTTGTGATTTTGGATGAAAAGCAGACCCAGTGTTTTAAATTCTCTTTAGGTGTTTTTCATAAAAGTTTGTTTGGTTTCATATATTGTATTTTAAAGTGAGCTATGAAGCCTTTCTGCTCAGTTTATCTGGGACGGAACAGCTACCTCAGATATTCATGAGGAACTTTTTTAAGACCTTTCCCTCAAAAAGAAGTAGAGACGGAGGCCTGTGGTACTGTACTGTTGCCCCATTTTATCCACAGTAGTGCCAATGAATAATGTAATAGGATATTCAGTTAGGGAGACGGGCAGAGGGAATATCTCTCAGCTGAGGTGAATACAAAGCATTTGGTTCTCTGAATTATACAGAGAGAGTCCATAAAGGCCAGCTAGGAAGAGTGAGATGTTTTATCTTTAGAGTTATTCTTACCCTGAGCTTCATGTTTTATAAAAAGCACAAGACAGAGTAATGTAACATGCATGAACACATTCTAAAGCACATAGTGATGTGACATCCTTGACCAGGAGGAAAACATGTCAAAGAAAGATAATAATTCATCATTGATTCCTTTTTTCCCTTTGACCTTCCTGTTTGCTTTTAACCATGGCTTTCATCACAATTGGTTTTACCTCTTCATGTTTGTAATGAAAGATAAAAAGGATTCAGCTCAGATGTACAAATCTGATATGCGACGACCACAGATGCTGTAGCAACAGTAGAACTCATATGAAAGCAAATAGCCTGTGTGTCACATTGATTTTAACTTTGTTAAAGGGTGTTGAAGCATGATGTGAAGAAGTTGTGTAATTAATAATAAAGGTGAGAACAGAAAACACCAAGTTCAATAAATACTGTAGTATTTAAAATTATTGAAGTGACATGTGAAGGCCAAGTATATGTGACGCATACTTGGAATTTGTCATCTGCATTTAAAGGATTAGTTCACTTCAAAATGAAAACTTCCTGATATTTTACTCACCCCTATCTCATCCAAGGTGTTCGTGTCTTTCTTTCTTCAGTCGAAAAGAAATTTTTTGAGGAAAACATTACAGGATTTTTCTCCACATAATGGACTTTGATGGCAACCAACAGGTTGAAGGACCAAATCAATGCAGTTTCAAAGGGCTTCGAAGGGCTTCAGAGGCTCTGCACGATCCAAGCCGAGGAATAGGGTCTTATCTAGCAAAACCATCTGTCATTTTCAAGAAAAAAAAGTTTTTTAACCTAAATTGCTCATCTTGCGCTGCTCTGTGGCGCACTACGGATTACGTAATCACGTCGGAAAGGTCACCCTAGACGTAGGCGGAAGTACCGCCCCAATCAAATGTGCGAAGACTATACACAAACAGCCTTTACCAAAATAAACTCCATCTCCAACTTCAAAATCGTTCGACACCGTTGTTTTACCTGTTTTTGCTAAAGGGCGTTTGTATTAGTCTTTGCACGTGCACTTTGTAAAAAGGGGGGGTTCTGCCTACGTCTAGCATGACCTTTCCGATGCGATTACGTAGTCCGTGGCGCGCCGCAGAGCATTTATTTTTAAAATGACCAAACGTTTCACTAGATAAGACCCTATTCCTCGGCTGGGATCGTGCAGAGCTTTTTGAAACCATTCGAAGCTCTTTGAAACTGCATTGATTTGGACCTTCAACCCATTGGTTGCCATAGAAGTCCATTATATGGAGAAAAATCCTGGAATGTTTTCCTTAAAAAACTTTCTTTTCGACTGTAGAAAGAAAGACATGAACATCTTGGATGAGATGGGAGGTGAGTAAACTATCAGGAAATTTTCATTTTGAAGTGAACTAATTCTTTAACCCATCCAATTGGAAACACACTAGGAGTAGTGAGTTGTAACCCACACCCAGAGCAGTGGGAAGCCCTTTTTTCCGTTGCACCTGGGGAGCGATTGGGGGTTAGGTGCCTTGCTCAAGGGCACCTCAGTCATTTTGGCAATGGCATTGAAATGGATTTATGCATAGAAAAGGGAAACAAGAAGTGTGTTATAACTTTTGCATACATAGACTGATTTGGATGACATTTTAGGTGCATGGTCATTGTAGGAGGCTACTACTACTACTAATTATTATTATTATTTTTATTTTTGTTATTATTATTATATTATTACATAAACAATTTGATTAATAAACAATTAACCAGATAATGTAGTTTAAAAAAACATAAATAATATAGTTTATTAGCATACATTTTGGGCTGTTTGAATCCATAGTACCCGGAGAAAGCTATCCATTGGCATTTGCATATATTTATATTTATTTTATATATGTAAGTCTTTAGTTCTCAAATTGCTAACATGTGTTTTCCTTGCAGGGTGGAACAAGCGTGTGGATTATGAACCTGGAACAGGCAGCAAGCAGCTCTTTCCAAAGATGCACCTTGAGACCTGTGATGGCCCTTTATCTTCAGTGCGAGCCATGGTAGAGCTACAGACCAGCCATATTGGGAAGGGCTGTGACAGAGAGACCTATTCTGAGAAGTCTCTTCAGAAGCTCTGTGGTACGGTCAACTTCAGCACAAATCATTTATCAGTCAGTCCAGAACTGCATCGACTTGGTTTGATGAGCTTAAAGGGTTAGTTCACCCAAAAATAAACATTCTGTCATTAATTACTCACCCTGATGTTTATCCAAACCGTAAGACTTTCATTCATCTTTGGAACACAAATGAAGATCTTTTTTGATGAAATATGAGAGCTTTCCTCCATTGACAGCTACGCAACTACCACTTTCGAGCTTCAAAAAGTTCATAAAGAGATCGTAAAACTAATCCATATGAATTGAGCGCTTTGGTCCATTTTTTCTGAAGCAACTCGATCGCCTTATATATTGAACAGATTGAATTTAGCCTTTTATTCACATGTAAACATTCATCAACATACACATCTGTTGTTATAAGCTTAAAGGAACACACAGACTTTTTGGGACTTTAGCTTATTCACCCATGGTAAGGCAGCAAAGTTCCTGGATTATTACGCAGGAATGAGAGTATAGTCCCTAGCCATATCGGTCTAGAAATTTGCAACTTTTCATTTTCCGTCGGGCTTAGTACAGAATGTAAATATACACTCACCTAAAGGATTATTAGGAACACCTGTTCAATTTCTCATTAATGCAATTATCTAATCAACCAATCACACGACTGATTCAAGCTGATAGAAGAGCAACTTTGACTGAAATAACCACTCGTTACAACCGAGGTATGCAGCAAAGCATTTGTGAAGCCACAACACGCACAACCTTGAGGCGGATGGGCTACAACAGCAGAAGACCCCACCGGGTACCACTCATCTCCACTACAAATAGAAAAAAGAGGCTACAATTTGCACGAGCTCACCAAAATTGGACAGTTGAAGACTGGAAAAATGTAGCCTGGTCTGATGAGTCTCGATTTCTGTTGAGACATTCAGATGGTAGAGTCAGAATTTGGCGTAAACAGAATGAGAACATGGATCCATCATGCCTTGTTACCACTGTGCAGGCTGGTGGTGGTGGTGTAATGGTGTGGGGGATGTTTTCTTGGCACACTTTAGGCCCCTTAGTGCCAATTGGGCATCGTTTAAATGCCACGGCCTACCTGAGCATTGTTTCTGACCATGTCCATCCCTTTATGACCACCATGTACCCATCCTCTGATGGCTACTTCCAGCAGGATAATGCACCATGTCACAAAGCTCGAATCATTTCAAATTGGTTTCTTGAACATGACAATGAGTTCACTGTACTAAAATGGCCCCCACAGTCACCAGATCTCAACCCAATAGAGCATCTTTGGGATGTGGTGGAACGGGAGCTTCGTGCCCTGGATGTGCATCCCACAAATCTCCATCAACTGCAAGATGCTATCCTATCAATATGGGCCAACATTTCTAAAGCACCTTTCAGCACCTTGTTGAATCAATGCCACGTAGAATTAAGGCAGTTCTGAAGGCGAAAGGGGGTCAAACACAGTATTAGTATGGTGTTCCTTATAATCCTTTAGGTGAGTGTATATATACACATCACAACATGTAAATAGGAAAATGTTGGTGTTATTTTGTCACTTATTGAGCAGTAGGCTAGCCGTTTACCTCCAGTCTTTGTGCTAAGCTAGGCTAGCGGTAGGTGCGTCAGACAGAGTTATGGCACGCACGGAGATAAAAATGGTATGTATAAACTTATCTAACTCTGGGGGATACAGTGAATAAGCTAAAGTCCCAAAAAGTCAGCATATTCCTTTAAGCATGTTTGCTTGACGTGCGAGAACCAATAAAGATCTTCATTTGTGTTCCGAAGATGAACGAAAGTCTTACTGGTTTGGAACAACATGAGGGTGAGTGATTAATGACAAAATGTTCTTTTTTGGGTGAACTATCCCTTTAATGAGTTTAACAAACTCATTTGCTACAGGAATGCTCAGAAAAATTCACTGGGGAATAGGGATACACAGTATTATAGATTATATAATTTATTGTTCCATATTGGACATGTAACACTGGATAACGGCTATCTAATTGTGCATGCACATTTCCCCTGTTTTTACATTTAGATTACCTTTGCCATCAACTAAATTAATAGTTAAAAGCATTAATAATTTAATAACACTGTTAAATGTCATTTTAACAAATCGCAAAATGAATATTCTTTGGTCATACTGTAGATTACAATTGATTTTAGTTTTTAATGTTTTATTGTTCATTTATTTAGACAGAACAGTATATAATTTTAATATCAGCCAATTATCAGTTATGAGTAATAACATTAAAAAATAAGTATCGTCTTATTAGTATAGGGAGAATTTTAATATCAGTTTATCCCTACAATTCACCTAACCATATCTCAAGATTTTATTCCTCATATATTGCATGTCCAAGACCCTTGTAAATGGGTCATAAAACAATGTTCATGTACCTCAGTAAATCAGTCATTTTAATTTGATGAAAGACTCTTTAAGACTGATGCATTATGAAGTCAAACTGTTCTGGCACTGATTTGTGAAGCATTAAATGTGTTGATCTTTTCACCGTTTTGGCTCTCTCTCAGTAATAATCATTTCCCTTGTTGATGCAGTCGCTTTTGCCAAAGCACTCTGTACATTTAACAGAAATAAGTGTTTATTGTTTGAAAACAGGCATATTTATAGTGTTTCTGAAATAGACATCAAAGCTGCCAACCCATTATGATATATTTTTTTAAAAGCACATCCAAATCATTTAGATAAATATATGCATTATGGAAATTACAAAGTCCCAATGTGTAATCATTAGTGCAACCTTGAAACACTGACATTTTGTTTATTCTTGACTGGACATTTGATAACATGGGCCGCCACTGAGACTCATGCAGCGCTAGAAATTGCTTGCGTAATGTAATCTCATTGACCTCTACCTTTACGGTATTTCTGGAAATGGATTCTCTCAGAAGAGCTCAGACGCTCACTTGGAGACTGGCAGTGAATTTATCGTGCAATATCGATTGGCAGAAATAAATACTGCATAGCTTAAAAGCAGCGCCACTGCCATATTCGCTCTCATTTCTGTCTCTCTTTGGGCCTGTGGCGAAGTGAGTGATGTGGAGCTGTGGAATGAGAACACGCTACTCTGACATCGCCGAGGCTCATCGCTCATTCTGTCCCTCTGTGCTGGCTGTCCTGTCACCCCTGAGTGAGGAAAAAAAAGATTCAATATCCTCCTGTACTCCCAAATAAAACACGCAGAGAGAGGCATGAGTGAGCGTGGGAGGGAGGGAGGGAGGGAGGACGACAGGAGGCTAATCAAAGATTGATAGGTGGCGCTGCTCTTGCATATTTAGGGCATCTGTACTAGACTTAAAGCTAGTGTACCCACAATTAGTTATATCTCAGAAGTTTCGTATACTGCATGTTTTTAAAGGGGTCATGAACTGCGTTTTTTTATTGTTTTATGATGTTTCCTGGGGTGTACTTATAATGTTAGAATGCTTTTTACATCAAAAATGTTCATAATTTATAAATAAAAGGCATTTTTCCTACACTGATTTTAGCCTACTGCTCTGAACGCTCCGTTTTAAGGGGCGTGTCCGCTGGGAGACTTCAGTGTAAACACCCACTGCTGTGATTGGCTAACGTCTTTGCATTTGAAATAGTATTACTCCCTCTTTTAGCTCGTTTTTACAATTACAGCTCTCATGGTTAACTAATTGTGAAAAGTGTTGCATTACATTTAGATCTATGGCATTATTTACTGATTTACTGACAAAGAACATCTGACTACATGAATCATCACATTTCAGATCAAGCATTAGAATGTTACTTACATGTTGCATTATTGTTGAACCCAGTCACTGCACAATATTTTGTAATCCTCAACGGCATGTTTATTGCTTTGTAGCTCGATGGTTTAACACTAGGCCTATGAGCGAATCGGTGGGCGGGGCTAAACAGGCAGTGATGAAGTAGGCGTTGATATTCTTCTGCTGAGGCGGTGCTTGCCTCCCTTTGACGTCATAGATCCCCACTTTGAAAAACCTGTCGTTTGCTGGGCCTGGTGTCTATAAAAGCTTTTCTTTGACTAACAAGGAAGTTTTCAGCTCTGAAACTTACAGGATATTCTTATATTACCATGACCTTTTATATATCAAAAGCTCAAGGGAAAGTAGATTTCTCAATTCATCACCCCTTTAAAGGGAGAGTTCATTTCAAAAATTTTAATTCTCTCATTATTGGCACATATTTATGACATATGCTTCCCAAGTGATGAGGAAGCCAAACTCAAACTCTTTTAACCCGCATGAGCACCCTTAGCTTAACATGCCAAAGTGTTGCTAGGCCACGAGCAATGAGTTTTATAATGAGACGATTGCTTTCAGAAATGACATTTTAGTCAGGGTTGAATGTGGGTCTCGGAACCAAATGTTATTTGCTTTTCATTTCTAATTTGATTTGAAGTGTGCTGTATGCACATTATATGCACAGTATATTTGAATGCCAGGGCAACTAACATGATTTTAACTGTTTATGACAGACAGCGTGTAATTTTTCATCGCTGCCTCTCGCAGGAACCTGAACTAACCTCTGTGCTTTTATCTCCACAGGAGCAGCCTCGGGCAGCACAGACCTTCTCCCGGCCCCCAGCGCGTCCACCAATTGGACAGCTTCTTTGCTGACAGACAGTGGCCGAGATAGCGACCTCATCTTCAGGTTTGATGGGCGACAGGCAGCCAATATCCCTGAGTGGGTTGTTCCACAGAACCTGACAGATCAGTTTACCATAGCAACATGGATGAAGCACGGGCCAAGTCCTGGACTGAGAGCAGAGAAGGAGACATTGCTCTGTAATTCAGATAAAACTGGTGAGCTGTTGACTCAATAGGCATGTGTGAAATCTTTAAGAGGGGAAGGATCTTCGATTAAGTGCTTTGTACTCACTCTCTCTCTCTCTCTCTCTCTCTCTCTCTCTCTCTCTCTCTCTCTCTCTCTCTCTCTCTCTCTTTCTTATATATATATATATATATATATAAATTTAAACAGTATATTTTAAATATTGAAAATAGATATAAATATTACTATATATTAGTGCTGTCAATCAATTAAAAAAACTAATTAATCACACATTTTTTCTGCAGTTAATCGTGATCAAAAACATTGGAGTTTTTAATATTTTTATATTGTAATAATTTCACAGTTACTTTCCAAATGAATGTAGAAACAACTTAAAGACAGTATATTTTAAATTAATATTTTAATAGCATTTTTATGAATGAAGGCCAATATCACTGATACTAATACTGCTACTGATGTCTCTATGAAAAATATTTTTTTAAACATTAATTATAGACATTCAACATTACAGTATACTTGAAAGCTATCAATTTCGACATTTATTACATTTATTCCTACCTGTTAGACATATACAGAAATTGAATAAATTTTCAAACACCTTTCAACCTGCATAAATTATAAATTAAATATCGATTATTAAAGCTACAATTTTCTGTTACTTTTGTTCTTTGATTAACATTAATGACTGACATCATTAGTGGATGCTGTCACTTTAAGATCTGCCTCTGCCGAACATGACGCAGATCTGACGCGCTGTCACGCTCATCTCATTTTCTCACAACTCTTTAAAGTTATTTAACTCGTGTAAGACTGTTCTTTTGAGAATACTCAATAAAACGGGCATCTTGGCATAATTGGTGTGTTATTGTTCCTTCAAGCTCGAAAGAGAACTCGATTCTGGTGTGCTGTCTCTGCGTACGATACTGGTGCCTGTTTTTCTGTGCGTCGTGTGTGTGTCACATAGACAGGACATTCACAGACAGCACGTTCTCTTTTGTCTTGTCGCACTTGAATGGTTTAAAAGCATTTGCATGAATAAGAGTGTGATCATATAATAGAAAAATAATGATAGAAAAATGTATGCAATGTTAATTGCGTTAAATATTTTTTTTTACGCGTTAAACTGACAAAATTAATTGCATGCATTAATGAGCTAACTATGGCAGCGCTACTATATATATATCCACAGTTTTCAACATTGATAAGAAATGTTTCTTAAGCACCAAATCAGTTAGAATGATTTCTGAAGGATCATGTGACACAGAAGACTGAATGATGCTGAAAATTCAGCTTTGTCATCACAGGAATAAATTACATTTTAAAATATATTAAAATAGATAACAGTCATTCACAGTATTACTGTTTTTAATTTATTTTGAATCAAATATGTGCAGACTTTATTCAAAAACATAAATTAGTATTATTTGATTATATAATATAAGAATATTGATATATAATATAAGAATCAAATAATACTAAAAAACACAGTTTATATACACTCACCTAAAGGATTATTAGGAACACCTGTTCAATTTCTCATTAATGCAATTATCTAATCAACCAATCACATGGCAGTTGCTTCAATGCATTTAGGGGTGTGGTCCTGGTCAAGACAATCTCCTGAACTCCAAACTGAATGTCAGAATGGGAAAGAAAGGTTATTTAAGCAATTTTGAGCGTGGCATGGTTGTTGGTGCCAGACGGGCCGGTCTGAGTATTTCACAATCTGCTCAGTTACTGGGATTTTCACGCACAACCATTTCTAGAGTTTACAAAGAATGGTGTGAAAAGGGAAAAACATCCAGTATGCGGCAGTCCTGTGGGCGAAAATGCCTTGTTGATGCTAGAGGTCAGAGGAGAATGGGCCGACTGATTCAAGCTGATAGAAGAGCAACTTTGACTGAAATAACCACTCGTTACAACCAAGGTATGCAGCAAAGCATTTGTGAAGCCACAACACGCACAACCTTGAGGTGGATGGGCTACAACAGCAGAAGACCCCACCGGGTACCACTCATCTCCACTACAAATAGAAAAAAGAGGCTACAATTTGCACAAGCTCACCAAAATTGGACAGTTGAAGACTGGAAAAATGTTGCCTGGTCTGATGAGTCTCGATTTCTGTTGAGACATTCAGATGGTAGAGTCAGAATTTGGCGTAAACAGAATGAGAACATGGATCCATCATGCCTTGTTACCACTGTGCAGGCTGGTGGTGGTGGTGTAATGGTGTGGGTGATTTTTTCTTGGCACACTTTAGGCCCCTTAGTGCCAATTGGGCATCGTTTAAATGCCACGGCCTACCGGAGCATTGTTTCTGACCATGTCCATCCCTTTATGACCACCATGTACCCATCCTCTGATGGCTACTTCCAGCAGGATAATGCACCATGTCACAAAGCTCCAATCATTTCAAATTGGTTTCTTGAACATGACAATGAGTTGAATCAATGCCACGTAGAATTAAGGCAGTTCTGAAGGCGAAAGGGGGTCAAACACAGTATTAGTATGGTGTTCCTAATAATCCTTTAGGTGAGTGTGTGTATGTATGTATGTATATATATATATATATATATATATATATATATATATATATATATACAGCTCTGGAAAAATGGATTTCTCAATGTTAAGTGGTCTCTTAATTTTTTCCAGAGCTATATATATATTTCTTAATATATTGGAAACCGTGTTTTTTAGTATTCTTTGATTTATAAAACATTTAAAAGAACATTTATTTTAAATTTCTTTAAAAAAAAAAAACTTTCTGACCCCAACATTTTTAATAGTAGTATAAATAGCATTTATATATATATATATATGTGTGTATATACTTTAGTTCCCATCATGCTTTGACTTCCATGCTTTGATAATCATGCAGAATGATCAGAGCAGAATGTGAGATTCTATGCAGTAAAATTGGTCCAATGATATTTTCTTCTCTGAGTCGAATATTCAGTCACATGACTTGATAGTGTCACATTACCTTTTGATGTGCATTTTGACATTTATTTGGCAAATATGTTTCATTCAATTGAAATTTCATTTTATCCCAAAATGCTGATACAAATATGTAAATGTGAACCTGGTGTGTGACTTTTTTAAAATCAATAGACCAATCAGAGGAGGCCTTCCACAATATGGAATAAACTGAGGTGTGAATTCACTAAACAGTTACAAAACACATGCTTCAGTGAATCAGACTCTAAAATAAGCCTTGCCAATAAACGGTGATGTTAGCAAGCACAGTTCATTGTTAGTGAATTCCCTTTTGAGTGTTACATTAGCAAATTATAGTTTAGTTTGTTGATTTGTTTCTGTGTCAGACAAGAACTCTACATTGTTTACTTCTGTTGCATTCCATTTAGCCATTTATGAGAGCAAGAAAACTTCCAGTGTGTACTCCCCCTTAATAGTGCTAAAATATTTTAGATTACAATTTTCAGGTCTGGTGCCTGGTGGTCAAGTCAATTATGATCAGTTTGGTAGAACTGAAGAGATCATTGCTACAGATGTGTCAGATTAACCCGAGAAAAGTTTTTATCCGTACCATACGTTGCCTAGCAGCATTAGGGAGAGAGATTAAGACTATGGATTAGATCTGGATTAAAGAGTGCTTCTCTGGAGGTTAAAGGGAAACTCTTGTTAGGAAGAAATGCAATGTGACTGTCAGCGGCCAGTTGTCCGAGACCTAGTGGCTCTGATCGGGGCCGACTGCTTGGCAGGACTCCTTCGAGTTCATTGATCCCAGGCATCATGTTGAGTGGGTGTGAGACTTAATCAATTCAACACGCACGGAAAGCAGTCACACGAGAGACATCGGGCAGAGTTGAGGTGAGTAGAGAGGGGCGCCATGCGGAGGAGACGTGGTAGCCACCTTGATCAATGAGAGGTTTCTGAGTCCAGACTTGCTTTGACAGAGACACGTGATGGACAATGGAACACGTCTATATCAATGGGAGAAGAAAAAGCTTTAACAAGAGTCTCAGATTGAATGGCAGCTCCATCGTTGCCATCCTGTTAAAAGATTGACATTTGGTTTGGGTCAAGCTGGAAAAAATAGGTAATTCCATTTTAAGGTGGTCAAAACATGGTTTGTTAGCCGTAGCTAGTTGTTGCCATTTTAACCAAGGTCTACCAACTCTAACCAGCTTGACTGAAGCCTAAATTCTAGTTTAAACCATTAAAGTGATAGTTCACCCAAAAATAAAAATGTAATCACACTCAAGTTCTTCCAAACCTGTATGAATTTCTTTTTCCTACTGAACACAAAATAAGATATTTTGAAGAATGTCGGTAACTAAACAGTTGATTGGCCCTATTGACTTCCATAGTATTTTTTCCCCATATTCTTCAAAATATCTTCTGTGTTCAGCAGAAGAAAGAAATTCGTACATGTTTGAGGGTGAGTAAATGATGACAGAATTTTCATTTTGGGTGAACTATCACTTTAAGCTAATAATTATTCATGGGTGAATAGAATTTTCTAATATTTAATCTAAATATACATTTTATTAAAATAAATATAATATTAAAATATTTTTTTAAATAAAACACTAAAAACTAAAATAATTTTAAATGTGACAAGTGGATTTAGGTACTGTACAATATGAAAAATGAAAGATTATCATTTACAGTGTTATTCATTTATTAGTGTTTTAAAGTTCAACTTCAAGTGTTAGATGATGACAAAGGTAACCTAAATATAAAAATAGGGGAAATATTATGTATGTAGTATGAATTTCCAGCAGCCATTACTCCAGTATTCAGTATCACATGATCCTTAAGAGATCATTCTAATATGCATTCTAATATAAAATTAATGTGGCAATTTCTGTTATTAATTCTTTCCCCGCCAGCGTTTTTGAAAAAAGTTGCCAGCCAGCGCCAGCATTTTTGATCATTTTCACAAGTTTCATGGGCCCAGAATATTTTGTTGTATGCATATCTGAACATGCAATATATCAAAAGAAATATATCTGCTTTTAAAAAAAGTTTAAAAACTTGAATGTGGGTAAGTTTAATAATAAAAGACAACATGCTTCTTCTTCACGTCTTTTGATTTGGAGATTCTGCACTCTTTCAGAAGATGCCCCCTACCGTATAACAGTGAAAATACGGAAAGACGGAAAATTCTGTAAATGGTGGGGAAAGAGTTAATATTTTCTGTTAAATGCATTAAAATATTTAATGCAATTAACTCAGCATTCGTTCCACTCAACAGCTCCGCAAAGCGAGAGAGAGCGGCCGACAAAGAATGGTCCGCATGTAGAGCTATCCTATGATCACCCAGTCTTTAATTTAAATGCTTTTAAACCAAATAAAGTGTGATAAAGATTCAAAAAAGAAAAAGAAGTGTACTGCCTCACTGTCAAGCAGCTCTCTGTGAACACACACCCGAAACACACACACAGAAAGCCATTTCTCAGACAGCATGCCGATTTGAGTTCTTTTGCGTCTTATCGCTTTTTAATGAAAAAAAAAAAACACTACTTTTGGTGAGTATCTTCATAAGCAAAGTCTTAAATGAACAAACAGTTGGGAGAAGATCGGATGTGTGTCAGATCCGTGTGTATAGCAATTTATTAGAGTATGATTTGTCAAAAGTACTATTCGATGATTCTTTAAATGTGGAAAAAGTGCACATTTTAAGCTCTATCCTTCCAGTCAGTCCATCCCTAGTCTATTCCATTTACAGTTTCTGCAGAACTACAGTTGCTTTTAATTTCTGTATGTCAAGACATTTCTCCTCATCTGAGGTCTAATTTTTATGACTCTGGCTTGTGTAACAGTCTGGAGTCTTTCTAACATGACTATGCAGTTTTAGACAAGCTTTCAGAGCTAGACATGTAAATCTTTAATCAACGTGAAGTTCTTACTTTGACCACCATTGTGAGTGATTTCCTGATTTATTTGCCCTGTGTCACAGTGATATGTAATGCATATTTGGTAAGCCTTTTCTGTGTTTTGCTTTTTGCAGAGATGAACAGACATCATTACTCCCTGTACGTGCACAACTGCCGTCTGGTGTTTCTGCTGAGGCGAGACTTTATTCAGCTGGACTCCTTCAGGCCGGCAGAGTTCCACTGGAGACTGGAACAGGTGAGGGGCCCCCGGGCGCCTGTCACACATGCACATCAACATCACAACTAGCACTCTGATAAACAGGACAGGAAAAATGCCACACAGATCGGGCTCCATTTATAGTAATCACTTGTGAAGTGAAGTTCGCTCTGTATAATTTTCAATTACCTGTTTTTGAATTATTCATTATCCGTATGACTGATCCTTCCATTGCGACGAGTGATCTGTCACTGGTAAAATGATTATTATCAGAAGGACAAATTGGAAAGCCGACACAAAGACAGCACTCAGGTTTTCTCTCCCAGTGCTTATTTGGCTCATTTGTGGCTTGTTTGTGTTTGGAAACACCTTGATTTTCTCAAATTTCCAACAAGTGTGTCACCATTCCTATCAAAGCCTGCCAAGGGGTACGGAGAGCTGAGGTGAGGCACGTTTAATCAGTATGAAAAGCTCTCCACAGCAATGACCTCTCACAGTGAACATAATGATAGCCCTTCACCCACACGATCCTTAACTGCAAATTACACGCACATACACGGTCTCACATCCAGACTTGCGCTATAGCACACACGCAACTTCTCGTATATCTATAACTAGCATATCTGTTCAGTAAATACCTGTAAATGCCGTTGAAAGGCTTTTTTTGTCCTTTTCAAATACACAAAACAGGTCGATGTCAGAGAGGCATTTGATCAATAGTCCCGATCAATTACTGTAAGTAGGACTCTGGAGTTCACTAGGTTTTGCTCATAGTCCAAATTCATGTGAGCCTCACAGTTTTTCACAGATGTTTTGATGCGAAGAATTTTCCTCTCTGTGGCAGTTGTGGATAAAGATCTGGGCTGGTAGCCGAAAGCTCATACATTTAAATCCCTCATAGGACAAGACATGAGCTTTTGCTCTTGTCCCCTTGAGTGAGGCACTTAACCTCAGGTCGCTCCAGGAGAATTGACCCTGTAAAGGGGCGTTCACACTGACAGCGATTTGCAGTGACAAAGCAATTGGAAGTCACTCAATTTCAGTTGCCGATTGGAAGCTACATAAACAACAGACTAGACATGTGCCGGTATACGGTAATTCATATATCACAATAATATATTTTTATCGTGGGCACTTCAAAATACCGTGAATAATTATTTATTACAAATGATTGAGATTTTTAGAATGCATTTTAGGAATACTTTACCCATCAACCGTTTAAAACGAACAACACCGCTGTATGCTGCGTCAAAGAGGAATGCGCATATTTTATTGTACTGTACTGAATTTATGTCATCAGGCACAATATAATTCAACATGTACAGAGCTTTTGCATTCTCTCGCAAATTTTGTGCATTCCCCCAAGAAAGTTTGCAATCCCTCGCAAAAACTTTTGCGTTCCGCCGAGAAACTTTGTGTGAAAGGTTTAGCGAGTGAACGCAAAGTTTCTTGGGGGATCGCAAAACATTTGCCTTGACTTGCCCACCACCATGTCCCTTTAGGGACACGTAAAACATGACATGCATTGCATTCATGACATGCATATATTTTGAGCTAAATAAATCATAATTTGTGTATGTGTGTTTTTTTAACCAGCATATGATTATTCTAGGGAGCTGTAGAGTCGATGCAATTATTATGACAATAAACAAACAGCTCAGTCTGACATCTGGTTCTGCCTCAGTGTTCTTGACGGCTGTACTTAGTTCGTTACAGGTCAGAGAAAATGTGCTCCTTTCAAAGCTTTGGCTCCTTTCCTGTGGCCAGGCAGAGCTCAGACTGGTGATGAGGAACACAAGTAAACAATATGGGGTCAGTAGACAGGCTGCCATAAAACAATGTCAGCTGCAGAAGGAGCCGTGCTATACCTACAACCCTGTCAACATCCACCACATAAAACACTGTAACACTGTAGGCAAAAACCTCTGACTCCACACAGCTGTTGGTTTGTGTCTCACCTATATGCTGTAATATTCTCTGTATGTCTTCTTTTGTACATTTATCTTTCATGGCCACTTTGTTGATTTTTGTAGGGAAGAGTATTTTTTGTCCCTATCTGATATCTGCTTGTAAATGAAAGCGTGTGAAAAGGAAAGAGCGAGAAAAGGTGCGAAAGAGCTTGTTTACACTTCAGTGCATTATCTCTCTTCCTGTTTTTCCTGCCATGTACCTCTTCTCCAGCATGGTTTGATAATGGTGTCTCTCCAGCTTGGAGGCAGTAAACAGAATATGCTCGCCTTGATCTCGGAGCACAACACAGCTCTGTTCCCAACATGAGACGCATCTATTTTTCTTTCTTTTCTCTCTGCCCTCCCTCTGATTGCTTGCCATTGATACCTAAACAGCAGATTATCATGTTGTAAATGTCATCGTAGTTAGTTTAGCTTTTTCTTTAATCCCAAAAAACAAACTTTTGACTCTTGGCATAACGTCTGGTCCACTTTGCAGCCAAGAACAGCCCACTAAGACAGGAAGAAAGAGACCATCAAGTGACCAGTTTGTTGTTTTATGTGACATTTAGGGCGGGTTAATCTAAAATCAATGGAACATTTTATTGTACTGTACTGAATTTATGTCATCAGACACAATTAAGAGACACAGTTCACTTAAGAATGTTTAGTAAATGTAAACGGAAAAACTTCTACAGATTTTATCTCAAGTGCACTTAAAATCTTATATAGATTTAGCTTTTCTGTATGTCCACATAGTGCTCGAAGTGGGCCGGTACGCACCGGTACACAGTACCGGTACTTCTGTATTTTAAGCTGTAGCGTACCCTCACTTTTTTGTGTTGCGGGGTGTCACTATAGACCCGTTTTCTACTCAATTAGCCCCCCCAAAAAATATTCATTAGCTCCGTAATCTGTACATGAATTAGTGATTGCCTCAGTCCTCTTTAAACCTCATATAAAACCTTTGGCAGGCTTCGGCTCCTCCATGTCTTTTAGTCAGCGCTATTCAGCATGTTCCTCAGTCCGCAGTCCGTCATGATATCAGTATCTGAGTTCTTTTTCATAAATGCCGTTTACATAGTGTGATGCAGGAGCAATACAAGACAGTTTCCCATCTACTGTAAAGTTTGCTGCGTTCACCCCCCATCACTCCAGTGTTCTCCTCCAGTGAAAACAGATCTTGAAGACACAAGATGTTATTTTGAAAATTTAATTTTTAAATTAAAACGTATTATTTTTTATGTTGCATTAGATTAACATCATGCACAGAAATTATTAAAGATCACGCTGTAAAATGTATTTGTTGGTTTAACTTAAGTAGCCTAACATGGTTGCCTTAACATTTTGAGTTCATTTAAACTAAGATTTGAATGGCAAATTTGACAAAATATTTTGACAAAGGATTTGTGAGAAGTTGTGATAATATCATGAAATTAAATGTCACTGAATTATAGAAGTGACAAATTGATAGATTCATGTTCTGTTATTTTTTTAATAGAAAAACAAAAGGGAATGTTTTAATATAGGGTACATTATACATATTGCCAATCTAGACAAGTACAGTAATATAAGGTTTGTCTATATTCTACATTAATATTAATGAATATGATGTAGTTAAAATGATTTGAAATGAATAATATATTCAGGGATTGACTTGATAGGTGTGGATCATGTGTTGTTTATGCCTACCCTAATATAAAAACAATATATTAAATGTTTTTTTTTATTTTTATTTTTTATCATTTTCTAAACTTTTTTTTCATTAATTTGTTTATTTATCTATTTTTTAACTGATTTTATCCTGTACTTGCCATGAAAATAGCCATAGATGTTGACATGGCATAGAACAACCAAAATGCTGTCCAAAAGTAATAGGTACTAATTATTTAACTGAAATATTACTCAGAAATGTATTCAATATTCATTCAAATATTTTCTCATGGATAATTAGTTTACTTGCTACCAAGTGCTTCTGATGCCACTAACCAAAATTTGGCAAATCCAGTGACTAGTTCTTCTGTTAAAGCACCCGCTCTATCAACCCAGATCAATTTTGCTAGATTCAATGTCACAAACTTCCATATTCAGTGATTAGCCTGTCCTCACCACTGCTTTTTAGAAGCATGAACACAAAGTTGCTGCTTGTGATTTTGACTAGATTTTGCCATTATCATGTGTGATATACATCAGATGGTCAGTGAATGGTCCATAAGAGGCATGTTATAGGTTAAGGTTATGTTCACATTCAAATTTTGAATGTTGTGTCTGGTTTTTGTGTGTAGTGTAAGACCCAGCAGAGATGCACAGCTTCCTAATACTGTAATGTGAGAAAGTCACATTGCACAAGGTGCTTGTCAGGTGAGTAGAAGGACGTGAATGTATTTGTGTCAGTCAGGCCCTGTTGTCAGGAAGTGAGGGAGGGGCCGCAGGTGCTGTGGTATTTCTGTCACTATGGCAGAGAGCTGATCTAAGGCACCTGCACACGATTTGATTGACGGTGCGTTCTCCACCCCAGCCTATAGCGGCCTGCGGCAATGTGAGCGTCATGTTCTATTAAGGACCCGACATTGATCTAGTAAAATAGCTTTGCGGCGATAGTGCAGAAGACACGCTTTAAGTTGGAGAGAGAGGAAGAGGGAAAAAAACTTGGCTGTTGGGCATCTCATCCAAATGCTGCTCTTTGCAGTCTCATCAGCACTCTGAGAGGACACTCAATGGCTTCCGCTGCAACTCCATTTAGCCCTATTGATTTTGCAATCTTCCTCACACCTGCCTCTTTAGCTTTTTTCACTCCTCTTTTCGTTGAGAGTGAAAGAATGATGGAGAGGGAGGGAGTGATGCCAAGTGAGAGGAGGGAAATACTTGATGGGGTTTATTCTGTACTATTTGTCTTTTTTATTGCTCACTTACTAACTTTGTTTCTCTTTGTCTCTCCTTCTATAATCTGATGGATTAGATGTTTTCAGAGTAATGGCTATCAGATTATTGTTGTTTAAAGGAATGAACTGAAAATTTAATTTTGTCATTCATGTTGTTCTAAACCTGTATGATGTTATTAGACATTTTTTAAAAAGTATGCAGCTTTTTGTCATCCATAGTGCATATCTGTAAAGCTCAAAAAAACAAAAAAAACAATCAAAAAGCACCATAAAATAGCAGAACTATAATTCATATGATATGCACTTTAGTTCAGTTCTTATATAGGTTTGTGTGAGGAACAGACCAAAATTTAACATACTTTCATAATTTATTCACCCTCGTGTCATTCCATATCTGTATGATTTTCTTTCATCTGTGGAACTCAGATATTGTATGTGTGTGTATATATATATATATATATATATATATATATATATATATATATATATATATATATATATATATATATATATATATATATATATATATATATATATATATATATATATATATATATATATTAGTGCTGGCAATGTTAATGCGTTAATGCATGCAATAATTTTTTTTTTTTTCTTACCGCAATTAACAGAGCATCTGTTTTTTTCTGTCATCCTTTGGCTAGCGTTACATTATATGTTCAAGGTCTTTAAGCTTTTAAACCATTCAAGTGTGACAAGTCAAAATAGAACGCGCTGTCTGTGAATGTCCTGTCTATGTGACACAAACACAACGCACAAGACAAGGACCAATATCATACGCACAGACAGCGTGCCAGAATCAAGTTCTCTTTCATGCTTGAACGAACAATAACACACACAATTATGCCAAAATGTCTGATTTGTCGAGTATCCTCATAAGAGCAGTCTTAAGTTAAATAAAGTCTTAAATGAACGTAAAGAGTAGTGAGAAAATGAGACGTGCGAGATCCACGTCATGTGCAGCAGCGGCAGGTCTTAAAGTGACAGCAGCCACTAATGCTGTCTGTCATTAATGTTAATCAAAGAACAAAGCTAACAGAGAAAATGACTACCGGTCTAACAGGTAGGAAATATACAGAAATTGAATTAAGTTATCAAACAGTCTGCACTGCATAAATTATACATTAGATAAATAGATTAATATAGATTAATCCTTATTAAAGCTACAAAAGTTATTTAGTTAAGAGCAGGGAGTAATTTTCTCTGTTAGCTTTATTCTTTGATTAACATTAATGACAGACAGCATTAGTGGCTGCTGTCACTTTAAGACCTGCCGCTGCTGCACATGACGTGGATCTCGCACGTCTCATTTTCTCACTACTCTTTACGTTCATTTAAGACTTTATTTAACTTAAGACTGCTCTTATGAGGATACTCGACAAATCAGACATTTTGGCATAATTGTGTGTGTTATTGTTCGTTTAAGCGCGAAAGAGAACTCGATTCTGGCACGCTGTCTGTGCGTATGATATTGGTCCTTGTCTTGTGCGTCGTGTGTGTCACATAGACAGGACATTCAGAGACAGCGCGTTCTATTTTGACTTGTCACACTTGAATGGTTTAAAAGCATTTGTATGAATAAGAGCTTGATCATATAATGTAACGCTAGTCAAAAAAACGGATGCTCTGTTAATTGCGTTAAACTAAAAAAAATTTATTGCATGCATTAATGCGTTAACATTGCCAGCACTAATATATATAATATCTGAGTTCCACAGAAGAAAGTCACACAGATATGGAATGACATAAGGGTGAATAAATTATGAAAGTATGTTAAATTTTGGTCTGTTCCTCACACAAACCTATATAAGAACTGAAATAAATTGCATATCATATGAACTATAGTTCAGCTATTTTATGGTGCTTTTTGATATATATATACTTCTTTTTTTTGGGGGGGAGATTTACAGATACGCACTATGGATGACAAAAAGCTACATGGGGGATTGGGTTGTTTGGTTGTTGGGGGGAGTTTCTTGTGTTGGCAAGAATCGCGTTCACGGGGGCACGCGGCGCGATGAAAAGGGCACTTTCACTTTCAAAGAGGCAGGGGCTCAAGCACCCCCAGCCCCCCCCCCATCTAGTCCCCAACCTCCCCTCAGTGTTAGTGCAGTTCATCTGGTATTTTCGACCAGGCAAGGCTTCTTCTATTAAAATGAGCAATGCACCCTGAACGGTTGCATTGAATTAGAGCAATAAAAATGAGCCATCATTTTTTTCCACAATGACCATTAAACAGAGACTTATGGAACCCATCTATGAGCTCTCAGCAGATCTATGAAAACATTGGTTAAGACTCAAGGCGAATCATCCGTTAATGGCTCTTCAAACGCTGGCCTATATCAATAGCCAAAGATTTGTTTGCATCGACACTTCTGCTCATTGATCGGAGGTGTGTGTGCATGTACAGAGGGTCCGTGCGTGGCCCACCTTGACCAATCGGTACGGGTGTGGAAAAGCCTGAGCAGGCGTGTCATTTATCCCTGTCTCGCTCAGATCATCGACCCGCACTGCTGTGGCAGAAAATTACACTCCGTTCTGTCAATATGACATTCATTGTACGCTTATCTACTCACAATTACATGCACCACATCTGTGGCTTCCTTCGGTGATGCATTTAAGAACCTGTATTGTTTTGTGTTAGATGGATTGCGTTCCATGCATGACCGCTTACTTGCTTTAATGAATACATGAAGACTTATAATGAGATCTCATAGAGGAGAGCGTGCAGCTTATCGAATGCTTTAAAACTTAAACTATAGACAAACAGATGAGTCCCACTGGTGCTTAAAGCTAATATAAATCTGGGGAGGAACACGTGTCCTTTGATTTTCCGGGTGCTTACATAGATTTACAGCAAATACACCAATCTCTTGTCTGCTGCTTGTCAAGAATGTAAAAAAGTCAATGTGTAATCCCCATTTTTTTTTAAATGTCTGCAATGTTGCTTCCAAAAGACAGGATTTTGATTGCTACAGTATGTTATGAGAGATCACAAATAATTGTCTATATCATTGAAAGTCCAGCCTGTTTGACAGTTTATCCAATCATCTTAAAAAGAAACAAGACTACCAGGTGTGAAAGAATCGCATTAATTGAAAGCCCAAGACACTTTTTCAAATGCAAATAACGCCCAGAATGCTTATTATATAACATTACATTACATTTTGGCCACAGTATTTTTTATCATATATGGCCACAACACAATGGAGAGATAAATGAAACTCGACACAATGTGAAACACTTTTCATTAGAATTTAAATAGATTGAAATGTCATTCACTCGTTTACATGTTCTTATTATGCGTATAAAGAATAGGGGAAGGAACGCAGGAAGTCACTAGAGTCAGAAAAGTTGCAAAACTATTGTGTTTTGTATTGCCTCTAAGCCTGAATTTGCATTATTTTCCTTTTCATGCCTTGCGTCTTGCCATAATCAAAGCCTATTGTGATGTACCTGAAGGCTGCTTTGCACTGTGAAATAATCATGAGCCTCTGAATAATGCATCTCTACAGCTCTGTTTCCACATTAGCTGAACAAATTTTCCTCGTCCATCAGCGCCAGGCACCACCGCCTTTTCTAACGACCGTACACCCTTCCATAACTTTTCACCAAAATCTGGTCATGACAGAGATAGAGAGAGTGAGGGAGAGCTTAAAAATCACATCACCTGACTTTCATCCACCCCATTTCTTCTTTTGCTCCTTTTTTATTTTTGACATCCCAAATATAGCAGCACCAAAATATTCACAGTCTGACGTTCATTTTTTTGGGGGGTGGAGGGAGGTGTTCTTTCCTTTCTCTCTCCCTCCTACCGTGTTCTGCATCAAAGTAAATTTTGTTCTCCACTCCACAAGGAATACTTCGCCTAGAGCTCTTGAGGCACAAAAAGAATACCAATTCTCCTTTCGTAGCAACAATCTGATCGCAATTTCGCCGGTTTCTAATTCACATATGTTGAATCTTTGCACACATTTGTTGCTTTAACTCGAAGGGGAATGATTACTTTGCATTAGGATTGGCTGAGTGCTGCTGCATGCCCTCATCCAGGAAGGCTGTTTCCCTGCATCTGAACCTTTTTTGGCCCAGCTCGGTCCCAGTGCCATGCCAGTGTAATGGATTTGCATTAATAATGCAAGGGCGAGTGGAAAAAAGTCCTGCTGAAAGAGTACGTGTACATGTTTGAGAGAAGATAGGGAGTGATAGATGTAGTGTGCATAGATTTGTGTATCGCTTTAGAGGGCAAGACGGAGCAACCGGCACACATGTGGATATAAAAGTGTGCACGCTTTGATGAACTGAAGCTGAACTCCATGGCCCCCATCAGTCCCGGACTGAGTGGCGGGAGACATTCGCTGCTCTTTTCCTCTGATGACTTCCAGTGAGTTATTTTCCTGGCTTTCGCCCCCACACTTTCGATTACCCCCATCCATTTCCAGCCTCCTCCTTGCTCTAGTCTAGTCTCTTTCTCTCCTCAAAAGCATGTGGAGAACATCAGATCTGGACGTGTTAAATGAGCATCTTTGCTAAAGCAGCCAGTGTCTGAGGTCAACAGCAGCATTTCTGGCATGCGGAAACAGCTCGGACTAAAACAGCGCATCAGAAATAAAAGCTAAACTGGAAGAGGGTTAGGAAAAAAGTTTTTTCTGAGAGATGTAGATGTTGAAGAAGTCCTTCAAAAGGTTACGTGATTTTATGTGTTTTACACACATCAAATTGCGCAGGTGAATAGCTCATCATAAGGTTTTATTTGAAAACTTGAGTTTGAATTTGCGCTTTCACTAAAGAACGAGCTTGAATTTTTCTTTGGAGACCCTTGTGTTTGTGCGTGTGTCTCTGTGTCCAACAGTGTTGCATTCTAAACAGGCATGTGCCTTTGAGACGGTCCCAGGCTCATTAGCTGAGTATTTTATTGTCTCATTACGTTGTTTACAGGATGAAAAAAACACACAAACACACACACACACACACATATGCACGTATTTTCACAGTGATGCACCGTGAAATTTCAACTTGCTCAAAGTTTCTCCCTCACTCACGCCCCCTGGGGAAACGGAGGAGACACACAGACCCAAGTGTGTCATTATTGACATACTAATGAGTTAGCAGCCGCGTGGCAAACTGCAGGGCTGCCGTTGCTCACCACTGTGTGTGGAGAATATCTGCTTTTTTATTAAACAGCCCAGTGGGAGACTCAGTACTTTCACACCCACAGCAAGCAACCTAACCTGACTGTCTTTTGATGTCAACATGTCGAAATGTGCATGCAAGTGAGATGAAATATTTTTTCTTTAAAATCTCTCTGCATGTGTCATTTGCAAAAAGTACAATATTAATGTGTTTTTTAAAGGATGCAATGTTAATAGTGTATTTTTTACATGCACCATGTCAGTAACACATATGTGAACATGCAATTTTATGTGTGTGAATAATTTGCTTAAATAATATTACCAAGGTATTGCTCTGGCTATTTGGACATTGTTCTATGATAATTCCACAGTAGTCTTTGAAGTGCCATGTCAATTCTATTGTATATGTATTGGGGGGGTCATTCAATTACATAAGTACCATGGTGGTACTTAGGCCCAGAACACACGAAGACGCGTTTAGCTGTATACATACAAATTTTGTATCATGTCAGTGTTTTGTCCAGATGGATCCTGCGTTTTGGGAGCCTGAAACCACTATTTTTTTAAACCTGGTCACAGAGTGGATAAATCTGAAAATGACACCCTTGCATTTTTGTGTGTACAGCCAATACTCCTGCCAACTGTCAAACCCAGATTCATCCATTGGATTGCCAGACAGAGAAGCGTGATTCGTCACTCCAGAGAACACGTCTCCACCGCTCTGGAGTCCAGTGGCGGCGTGCTTCACACTACTGCATCTGACGCTTTGCATTGCACTTGCATTGCACTAAGGCTTCGATGCAGCTGCTCGGCCATGGAGACCCATTCTATGAAGCTCTCTACACACTGTTCTTGAGCTAATCTGAAGGTCACACGAAGTTTGGAGGTCTGTAGCTATTGACTCTGCAGAAAGTTGGTGACTTTTGCGTACTGTGCGCTTCAGCACAACGTAAAACCTGATCCGGCTTGCGTTTACACCTCCAACAGCATGTTTATCATAGGCGTGGTGTATCGATCAATGTCATTCTTGCGCAAAGAAGAAAGCGACACAGTAAACAACAATGAACAACATTCAGAAGATCTTGTTCTTTTTCTCTGCATGTAGCTGTTTGTCATAAGAAGACATGCTTTGTTTGAGTAAATGCAGCAGGCTGCAAGGAAAAACACAGCTGAAAAAGCATGCACAAGTGACGAGTCAACCAATCAACGTTCTGCAGTGAGTCTAGCTCCACCTTTTAGTACCGGACTACTGTGCCCGGTACCCGGTACTATGAATAATCAGTTTCTATACCTTAAAGGGATAGTTCACCCAAAAATGAAAATTAGCCCATGATTTACTCACCCTCAAGTCATCCTAGGTGTATATGACATTCTTCTTTCAGACGAATACAATCAGAGTTATATTAAAAAATGCCCTGGCTCTTCCAAACTTTATAATGCATCTATCTATTATAGGAGTAATCAACACGGCTATTTCATACACTGGAACGCCAGTCTTTCGTGAACGTACGTACGACAGTTAGCGGAAGTTAGAGATTAGAGTTTGTAAAGTTTTAATTATGGATATTTTTCTTACACAAACGCATGGCTTCGCTTCAGAAGGCCTTTATTAACCCCCCGGAGCTGTGTGGAGCACTTTTATGATGGATAGATGCCCTTTTATGGATTTCAAAACAGAAACAGCCATTCACTGCCCTTATAAAGCTTGGAAGAGCCAGGACATTTTTAATATAACTCTGATTGTATTCGTCTGAAAGAAGAATGTCATATACACCTAGGATGACTTGAGGGTGAGTAAATCATGGGCTAATTTTCATTTTTGGGTGAACTATCCCTTTAATATACACTCACCTAAAGGATTATTAGGAACACCTGTTCAATTTCTCATTAATGCAATTATCTAATCAACCAATCACATGGCAGTTGCTTCAATGCATTTAGGGGTGTGGTCCTGGTCAAGACAATCTCCTGAACTCCAAACTGAATGTCAGAATGGGAAAGAAAGGTGATTTAAGCAATTTTGAGTATTTCACAATCTGCTCAGTTACTGGGATTTTCACGCACAACCATTTCTAGAGTTTACAAAGAATGGTGTGAAAAGGGAAAAACATCCAGTAAGCGGCAGTCCTGTGGGCGAAAATGCCTTGTTGATGCTAGAGGTCAGAGGAGAATGGGCCGACTGATTCAAGCTGATAGAAGAGCAACTTTGACTGAAATAACCACTCGTTACAACCGAGGTATGCAGCAAAGCATTTGTGAAGCCACAACACGCACAACCTTGAGGCGGATGGGCTACAACAGCAGAAGACCCCACCGGGTACCACTCATCTCCACTACAAATAGGAAAAAGAGGCTACAATTTGCACGAGCTCACCAAAATTGGCCTGATGAGTCTCGATTTCTG
Organism: Rhinogobio ventralis; assembly: GCA_039654625.1. Lineage (NCBI taxonomy): Eukaryota > Metazoa > Chordata > Actinopteri > Cypriniformes > Gobionidae > Rhinogobio > Rhinogobio ventralis. The sequence goes on along the minus strand of CM077200.1, from coordinate 12,454,533 downwards.
TTGAGACATTCAGATGGTAGAGTCAGAATTTGGCGTAAACAGAATGAGAACATGGATCTATCATGCCTTGTTACCACTGTGCAGGCTGGTGGTGGTGGTGTAATGGTGTGGGGGATGTTTTCTTGGCACACTTTAGGCCCCTTAGTGCCAATTGGGCATCGTTTAAATGCCACGGCCTACCTGAGCATTGTTTCTGACCATGTCCATCCCTTTATGACCACCATGTACCCATCCTCTGATGGCTACTTCCAGCAGGATAATGCACCATGTCACAAAGCTCGAATCATTTCAAATTGGTTTCTTGAACATGACAATGAGTTCACTGTACTAAAATGGCCCCCACAGTCACCAGATCTCAACCCAATAGAGCATCTTTGGGATGTGGTGGAACGGGAGCTTCGTGCCCTGGATGTGCATCCCACAAATCTCCATCAACTGCAAGATGCTATCCTATCAATATGGGCCAACATTTCTAAAGAATGCTTTCAGCACCTTTTTGAATCAGTGCCACGTAGAATTAAGGCAGTTCTGAAGGCGAAAGGGGGTCAAACACAGTATTAGTATGGTGTTCCTAATAATCCTTTAGGTGAGTGTATATTCAAAGTACCATAGTATTACCATGCGATACTATCACTGTACTATGGTACCAACACAGTACTATATAATGATCATTCACCTACCATAGTATTACCATATTTTTTGGATGTGGTACCATGGTAATACCACAATTTTTGCACATTGATAAATCCGTAGCATTCTTACTTTGTTTATACTAAATACCATGAATATGGTAAAAAAAAAAACATGTTTTTGTGTATCAAAGTACCATGGTATAATAATTTGTTACCATCACTGTACTATACTGACACCAAATTATTGTTTTGTAAGGGGTGTTTAGGGGTTTTATCCTGCATGCTTATGTTTGTGTGTGCATGCTTGTACTTGAGTGTGAACCCTTATTACCACTGTCCAATTTCCACATATCTACTGTAAAAACAATTTGCTCCTGCTCTGGGCTGCAGATAGATTAATTTACACAGCGTAGGCTCCAAATTGGGAAGCTTGGGAGAGGTCACTCTTTAGTTGACTTTTGTCCCCGGAGGGCACGGTCTAATTCCTGCTCTAATTACTCACTCTGTCAGCCTGTAATTTATAGTCACCTTCTCAGAGTACCGCAGGCCCATCACCACCTCTGTTAGCACGCCTGCCGCTGAACAAACAACACCCGCAAAAAAACATTAACCGCTACGCACAGCAAGATGTGTCAGATTTCAGTCACAGCACTTTGCGTCTTAATCGCAATCCAATGCCGCCACACTGGTCGCCATATTTTCCATAAGTGACATGTTTTGGGTAATTGGCTCGTTAGGTCTGTGTTTGTGGTGCTTGGCTGTTTTCATTGTTGAATTGTGACCCCTGCGTGCACTAAATTGACTTTATAAACAAGGTTTAAGAGTGGAATAGCAGTCTTTCTCCAAACAACCTGATAAATACAGAGAAAGTCCTGAAGAAGGACGTGCCTGCTAGGTATTTCAGCTGTGGTGGAGAGTCAGAAACTCTGAAATGGTATCAGTTAATGGTGTAAATGAATGTCCAAACTACTGGAGTGATGCCCTAGCAATTTTTGAGTGGGTTTTATATATTTTTTTGTAAAATAGTATCCTGAGATTTTCTGTAAGCACACAGTTGATAAAACAGCCAGTTTCAAGTAGAATATTTCCCATTTTCAGTTTTAGCTCAGGGATATTTCCAACACTGCATTCTTCACTATGAAATGCAAACACATCTTGCTGTTACATTTTTTGATTGTACTCACAGATATAACAAAGCTACGTGAGTTGCTCTGCAATTACATTAAAGGGTTAGTTCACCCAAAAATGAAAATAATATCATTTATTACTCGCCCTCATGCCGTTCCAGACCCGTAAGACCTCAGTTTATCTTTGGAACACAAATTAAGATATTTTTGTTGAAATCCGATGGCTCAGAAAGGCCTCCATTGGCAGCAATGACATTTCCTCTCTCAAGACCCATAAAAGGTACTAAAGATGTCATTAAAAAGTCCATCTCACTACAGTGGTTCTACAATAATTTTATGAAGCGACGAGAATAGTTTTTGTGCGCAAAAACCCCTGAAATAATGACTTATATAGTGATGGCCGATTTAAAAAAACTGCTTCATGAAGCTTCAGAGCGTTATGAATCAGCGTTATGAATCATGATTCGGATCGCGTGTCAAACCGCCAAACTTCTGAAATCACGTGACTTTGGCGATCTGAACCACTAATTCGATACGCTGATTCATAACGCTCCGAAGCTTCATGAAGCAGTGTTTTGAAATCGGCCATCTCTATATAAGTCGTTATTTAGTTTTTTTTTGCTCACAAAAACTATTCTCGTCGCTTCATAAAATTATTGTAGAACCACTGTAGTGAGGTGGACTTTTTAATGACATCTTTAGTACCTTTTATGGATCTTGAGAGAGGAAATGTCATTGCTGCCAATGGAGGCCTTTCTGAGCCGTCGGATTTCAACCAAAATATCTTAATTTGTGTTTCAAATATGAACGACGGTCTTGCGGGTCTGGAACGGCATGAGGGTGAGTAATAAATGACATTATTTTCATTTTTGGTTGAACTAACCCTTTAAATTTAACTGGCTTATGCTTTTGGATACTTTCTGGTTAAATTGTTTAAATCATTTAAATTAGAGTTAGTTAAATTAGTTGTCAGTAGTAAACTAGTACATGTGAGAAGTGAGGAAATATGCTATTGTCCTCTCACTCTTTTTGTATGTACCTGCACACGTCTTTATTTCCTCTCACAGATAGTGTGCCTTTTAAGTAGCACTGAAGAGGAAGGCAAATGGAATTGTCACTCTTTATTCTGCATTGGGTTTATATTTCAGTTATTTGATTTGACTTAGGTTTATATCTCATTTGAGGTTTGATTCTGACAGGGGAAGTTGTCTCTTGTTGCGGTTATGTGGCAAAAAGTTAAATCTCATTAGAAGACTCTAGTAGTAGTATTACTCTGGTGACCTGTGTTGACAAGTAACTACTGTAACTAAAATTAGAAAAGCTACTAACTTAACTATAGTGTTCAATAGTGCACGTGTGAATCCGTGTAACCAACTTGAACCCTTTACGAATTCTGCATGGAATTTTTAGCACTAACGCAAAGTTCCTGTTCGTTTGGATTCCTATTGAAAAGATTGGATTTTCCCAAATTTCCAAATTTGCCTCCTGACAAGGATATAATGTTTAAAGAATAAAGTCAGTTAACAAATCCAACACAAAGCATTGTCCACTTTCTTTGTGTTTATTTCTCACTTATTCTTACCAAACACTCTCTCCCTGCTGCGACTGATCATTTGTGTCTGCCCTGAAGAGAACCACGGTCCTACCCTCCGTCCACATATACGTGAGGAGCCACTTACACTACACAGCACAGCCAATATCACGGCCCACTGCAGATCTTAAACCTGCTCTGCTGGATCAGTCACCAATCTCTCCCATATCATCTCGGCCAAAGAACTGTCATTTGTGTGGTTGCAATCAGCAAATTGCAGTGTTTGTCTTCTACTTGTCACAGCGTATAGGCCACCGAGGCTAGACCTTCATTTGATAGTGGGTGGTTAAAAGTGTCTCTTTTATTGACTTTCTCAGTTAGAGGTGCAGCATCTAATTTAATTCTATAGGGATGTCCCAGTCAGGTATATAGCACCTGGCTGAGCTCCATCTGTCGTGGTGAATAATGGCTGTGCGAGAGTATCGGTGCACAGGTGTCTCGAAGATCTCCTTATGGTTCCAATAGTAGCATTCCTGGTTCCTGTGATGAGGAGGCAGGTGTGTGGATAACAGTGCCAAGCATGTGCTAGTCGGCACAGCAACAAACTTCCCTAATCAATTACCCAGAATGCCCTTAGCTGACTTGCATGAGGGCAATGGGAACAGCAGTAGTGCTATCTGAAGATCTTCGGCACTCTTATGAGCTTTATCTCTGTCTACCGATTTGCAAACATTTCTTACTAGTAATCGATTATGAGATGTATATCTACACCTCCAAATAAGAGAGGAGAGAAAAAGCACTTCTTCACTTTTATTTTTGCCATTCCGTATATAGAACAAATCATCCCTCCCACAAGGCCATTTGAGCGAGCAGATGATGGAACAGATAAAGCAGAATCTAAAATTAGCCTAATCTGCTGTTCAATCAAGGAAATAATGAAACCTTGAATTGCACTTCCCAAGTTGGCTCACAGTTAGAGTCCCTGGACTCCTTGATTAAATGCCACCTCTGAAAAGTTTTTTGCGGTAGCCATTTATTCTTTTCAAATTTCTCGGCCGCCTCTCTCCCTTTGACGAATGAGATGGCGGCATTCCAGAAGCAGTGAGAGAGCATTATTGTATGCTGTGAGACTGTTAGTTAGAAAATTGCCACATGGAGACTTCTGTGAATTTTTTTTTATATGATGACACATTCCATTCATGGAAATGAATAAACTATGTTTAACGATATGACATCTGTCTTTATGCTTTCATTCCATAATGACTAAACAAAAAGCATTACAGTTTTCACAATATTCATAGTGTTTTTTTGTCCCCATAAAACATGTATTAGTAACTTTTAAAAATGTGTTTAAAATGACAGCCAGCTCCATGTAACATAAAATGCTTGCATACATATCTTTTTGGAGTGGGTGGCCTCATTGGGGATGATATGTTGAGATCACATGACCAGCTAAATATGTATCCCTTTATCTTGGTAACCCCCATTTTATTTGCTTGTAAAATAAATCAATCAATACAGCATTTTTAAAACGGTAGATATAAGATGACTGCCCAGCACAATTTATTTCATACATTTTCTGAGATTATTTATATATGTGTATATCAACCTTTGTTAGAGTCCAGCGTCTCAGTGTATTGCAAGCCTAATCTGAGGCAACAGCACAAGCCTGCGAACACAATGCATTAATGTTGAATGAGGAACAGGCCTGTACCACTGCAGCCGCAAGGCATTTCTCTCCCGCAGCCAACATGACACAATGATGCCTGTGCATGTAGAGAGACGTATAGTTCTAGGTGTGATTTGTGTTCCAGCTCTCGCTTATTGTCACACTCTCATTTATTTGTTTGCTCTGAAGGTCGTGGATGCAGTGTGTTGACAGGGGAAAAGATTAAAAAAATCTCAGCAAAAAAAAACAAAAAAACGTGAAGAGCGTGCAAAGGATGGGGGTGGAGGAGGAGGCCAAATGTAAGCATGTTTTAATCCTTGGCGGCATGTGCCTTTGTGTGCTGAAACAGCCAAAATCATCTCCTGTCAGGCCAAGATTAATGCTTCATGTGTGTGTTTCATTAGCAGATCTTAGCATAGCATGCACACTCACACACAGCGCGTGTTCTGTTTGTTCCTCGACGGACATGTAATGAGGAGAAGACCGACAGAGTCTGCAGAAGTTGTCAGTCATCAACGCTCTTGTAAATGTCAGTCGAAAGCATGTTCAATCCGATAAAAATAAAGATGGGTCAAGTGGTTGACTGGCTGGACAAAAATCAAATTTCTTATTTTTTATTTCTTATTTATTCCTTGTTTGTAAAATATGAAAGAATGTAATCACTTTTCACATACAGAGTCCTTAAAAATAAACTGTTGCCAGTTTTTTATTGTATTTCCTTTTTGTTTTTCTGTTTGTTTTTGAGGGCTTTTACAATAGGTTTACATGCATTCAAGGTCAAAAAACACTTTAATTTTCTCATAATCTCACACTGTCTGATATGGCTCAATAAAGGATTCTCCTTTCCAAGAGCCTACTCTATTCTGATTGGTCAAATGTCCCATTCTGTTGTGATTGGTTTATCGCTTACATTACAATATCTATTTCATTTTATTTGATCTATTTCATATTATGCAAATTTTTTACAAAAATACGTAGGTTTGTGCATGAAGTAAGACTGGAATTACTGACTAATCATTTCAGGCATTTCAGAATTGGTTCTTTCTTTTTGGAGACATTTAATAAACTCCATTTGTCATGCACTTAGATCTTTGAAATTTTGCAGACCATTTCCATTCACAAGAAGCTATATAACACCTTATGAAATGCAAAATCCGAAAAAGCATAATCGGAGCACTTTAAAATATAAGGTTGATTATGAAATTAATATTTATTTTCACAAACATAAAACCAATACTACCCTTATGAGGAAGTTTTTTTTCTTTCGTTAATTTATTTATATTTTATTCATCCTAATAAAATCCTACTCCTAATCCTATTTTAAGCACAATTGCTATTGCACTGTAAAAAAAAAAAAAAAAAAAGCAAATTTTAAGTACAATCAACTTGCATGTTTAAGTCAATTCAACTTAAATTGCATTAAACTGACTTTAAAAAATGAGTTGAATCTTGTAAAACTTGACAAGACAAAAAAAGTTAACAATAACAAAAAAGTTGAAAATTGCTTAACTTATTTTGAGTTGAGTTAAAGCAATGTAAAAATGTATGTTGATATAACTTATTGGTCAAACCATTTTTTACAGTGTGCTTTTCTCGGCACTCAAAGTACTTTTACATGGAAGGGGGGAATCTTCTCAACCACCACCAAGTCAAGTCAAGTCAACTTTATTTATATAGCACTTTTTACAATGCAGATTGTTTCAAAGCAGCTTCACAGTGTTAAACAGGAAAATAATGCAACCGAATTTGATTCGGCTGTACAGCCGCTCTGGAGAAAACGGTGATGTCATCTAGCTCATTTCAATTATCATATATATTCAAGTAATGTAGTTGATATAGTTAATTTAGTTTAGTAATGAAATTTATTTGGATATTTATTTGAAAATGTAGTGTCCCCAACTGAGCAAGCCAAGCCAAAGGCGACAGTGGCATGGAACCAATGTACAGCATCCACCTCAATGATGCGATGGCAGCCATATCGCCCACCACACCCATCTTATTGGCAGCCTTTGACGGTTGTGGTTTTATTTTTGTTGAAATTCTCACCAATTGTTTGACTTGTAAAAAAAGTGTCTCTAGTTTTTATTTTTTATTTATTTGAATGGAAGAATGCATCTTTTGTAAATGGCCCTTAAGGAACACACATCTGATATGTAGTTTTGCACATCCTTAGTTTAGACAGTATATACTGCAGATGCAGAAAGGCAATTCAGTATTAACTAGTTAATAAATGTGGAAATGCCCAACTCTTGATAAACAATCTACATATGCTCATGGCTTTTTGCACAGAATTACGTTGCAATTAACACGCTTTGAGTGTTGTCCACGTTTACACACTCCAGGCTATTCGTTTTCATACTCTGAACAGAAGCCCAGATTTTTGAGAGACGTTGCATGAGCTGTTTAATTAACCAGCGCTAATGCTGCTGTTTTCATGCCTCACTGACACTGGACGTTGCTTTGGCTTTCTAAATTGCATGAGCTTATTTTTGCAGTTTTTTATTTCTGCAGTCTTTTTTTCTTTAATGGGTAGGCTACACATAATTATAATTTCTGCTCTTTTTTTATAATACAGGTATTTCATCCTACAACCTAAATCTTTAGTCAATAAATAAATAAACAGTCAATAGCATTGTAAAAATGTGTGTTAATGCATACGACAAGGCTTACACATTATATTGTGTTTATATTATACTATATATTATACTATATATAACTTTCAGTAGGTGAGGTATGAGGAAAACATGACCAAAGGAAGAAAAAATTAAGACAACTTTGCATAATTGTAAGTGCAAGGGGTTTTAAGCCAAATGACAATGACAGCCAGTGATGATGAGGAAATTTAATTTAATTGACAGTTTTAGTTTATAATACCCAAGGATGCCTCTTTTGGTCCTAGCTTTCAAACAAGTGCTCAAATGAGAAAATATGGCACTGAATGGCACTTGCTGAGTATGTGTGTATTTGTGTGTATCAGTTGTGTGCACGTTTGTGACATTGGAAAGGGCAGAAAAAGGTTAGACTGATAGAGTAAGATTGCTGCAGAAAGAAGGGAGAAATGAGGAGCTTTTTGAAGAGTCCAGTGAGATGGAGATAAAGAGAATATCTATACTAGAAAAGGTGAGATAAGAGAAAGAGAGGAATAGAGGTGTGGAGTGAGATCTGTCCCCAGAGGCAACGGTTAGATGGAGAGAGAGCGAGAGAGAGAGATTCTCTCTGGAGACCTGGGCTCATCTCTCCATTAACTCCCTTCTGCAGTAGCTCAGCAACATCCACCCAGGCATCTTCAGTTCCATATGGTTCTGTTCATGACAGCACAAGAGCATGTGGAGTATGCATAAGCATATTTACTGCACGATACTAGCAAATTATCATTATGACATTATGTGTGCTCTGATAATCTCCATTCATTTGCCTGTAAGCGTGAACAGGTGGCAGAGTTATTCGTAATGAAATTAAGATTTCATTGATTTTTCGAAGTGTCATTCATTTTTATTTCTTAGCTCACACTGCATATTCTTGCACCACAAAAGGAAATAAAATGTCTCAATAAAAAGTGAATTTGTTTTTAACTTGGTATCTTAGTGTGGCGCTAATATTTTATGTAACGGGTGGAATAATATTTACGTTGTCATTTGTGGTGAGGGTGCGGGTCGGGAATCAATAGGCACGGGCAGACTGCCCATCAACTCAATTCGGTACCCCCTGATAGACAGCTGCTTCCAAACGGTCCCATGCTTATTTGTGTTCACACTCTGTAGTCTAAAGACCGTCAAAGGTTTCTAATTACAACGCGATTTGCAGCGTTGAGCATTTAAGCCAACCGCGCTGCAACTGAAGTGATTGACAGATTCAGTCATTAAGGGAGCGCTATGCATATAATCTACTCACAATTTGAATAGAAGTTTTATTTTTCATACTGCTAAGAGGACCAACGGCCACTGCAGAGTTTCAGGAGAGACAACCACCTTTAAATGCCCCTTTTAAAATATCCCAGATATTATATGACAGTAAAGGCTCATATTAGACCTCTAAATGTCTGTATAGCATATGGTGTAATTTATGCACATTTGTTCAAAATACCCTGTATAGCCAGATTGTACACGTTCTCATCCTTTGTTTTTTTTTGAATTATTACCATGTTGGGCTGCATGTCTATTTTTCTTAAATGCATCAACTCAGAATGCCTAATGTTGGTTTGATTGCTTGTGTTACATGTGAAAATATGTTAACTATGTAAATGCTAGACAAAATAAATAATGAAGTGTAGAGGAACTTTAAACGGCTCTGATTGGTTTGCATTGATATACTGTAAAGTGATTTGATGTTTCTCTTACTCATGAGAACTGGTAAAAAAATATAGAATTAATTCTGTGATCACGTGTGTCTCTACGCATGTTGTTTATTTGATCCGATGTCCTTGTAGTTTGGGTTATGTTGGAAAAACGTCACGTCAATTAAAAGTGGGGCGATATTGAATTGCTCTTACAGAGACGTGAGTTGTTTTGAATTTTTACCCTTCAGACTTTATCACCTATGGGTATGAATGATGAAGCATTATTTAATGTGATGTTTTTTTATTTATTTACAATTGTTTATGTAACTATATATATATGATATTGTGGTGCTAATGATTTTTCTAATGATATATTCAGTCATTGAGCGGGATTACTTATTAATGGTTCTCTGCAATGATTGGTCATGTTATCTTTTTAAATGTGATGGAGTTTGAGTAATATGTGTATATGCCTGATGAAGGTCATGAGAGCGAAACGTTGCTAATAAAAAGTTTTTTATATTTTCTGCAAGTATCGATAGTGTGCAGGATTTCCTTTTATTTTTGAGATGTTTCTCATACTAAAATTTTTGTTCCTATAATTAGCGTCTGCTCATAATTATACCCAATTAATTTAATAGGACATATGACAAATGATGAATAGTAGCTAATGAAGGCAAATTTAAATTTCAGTTTCATTAAGGACATGTAACTGAAAACCTTATGTGGATTATCTTAAGCTATAGAAACACAGATATCATTCAGTGATATCATTCACACACTGACGCAAGTGTTTTTTGCTAGTTTCCACCCAAATCAGTTTCATTTTCATGTCCAGCGTTGTTTGGCGCATTGCTATTTTGAGGCAACTGAAAACAACATTGACCAACAAAAACCTGGTCTAAAGTCAGTAGCGCAGTATTTTTTTGTGTTATTTAAAAGGCACGTTAGTAATATGTTCCTGTAGGCGTATGTATGTTCCTGTATGTTCCTGTAACATGCCTGTAGGCGGGTGCACAACGCGCATACACTCACAGGGACGCGCAACAGCACACAAACATTTTTAAATATTACAAATAAAAGGATTCCTCTCTGGAGAAGCATTCAGTCTTTCCGCTCGCAAAATCTGCCATGTTAATAGCGAATCCACCATGGTGCAAGCGCAACAGGGTTTTTAAAGGGAATGGGAGATGAGACTCTGATTGGTTTATTGCACGTTACGCACCAAACACACCTATGACTCATTAAGAGATTAGGTACAACCCTTTTGGACCATGCACCTGGTGCGTCAACAGTTTTTTCCTTCGTTAAACTAGCAAAAGTGGATCTTTGGCGCCATGCACTTCAGACCATGCACTCAGATAGTTAAAATAGGGCCCTTAATTTAAAAAATGTAACTTTATACAATACATTTAGAATCTTCTTTTATTTCCCATTTTGTATGTACATGTCTCTAAGAAGTGAATCCTGTCAGGGTCAGGTTTAACCAATAATAGGTTGACCAATTGGTCAGGTAGTGATTTATGAAAATGAACAAACATACTAGTTCTATTTCTCGTCTCCAGATCTGTGACAAAGAGTGGCATTACTACGTCATCAATGTGGAGTTTCCTTCAGTGACGCTCTTCGTAGACGGAGTGACATACGAACCCTACCTTGTGACAGACGACTGGCCCATCCACCCGTCTGAGATCGATGTACAGCTAACCGTAGGTGCCTGCTGGCAAGGTGAGACCATGAAAGAGCTGTTGTTTTGATTATCATTTGAAAAGAAGGATCGATAAAATGAAATGGTGGCATAACTGTGGTTTGGACAGCCCAGACACAGGAGTTAATGAATCAGCATCCGCCAATTTTGAGATGTGATCAGATAGTCTCAGGTTTGAGAGTGAGAGGGTGTGACTAAGAGATATCTACATTATTGATATGACAGTGTGAGTACGGCAGCTGTGGTTCGGATACCAAGAGAGAGGCAATGTGTTTGGCCCCAGGCTACCCTGATTCCTCATTTAATCAAAGAGACTCAGGCGTGAAAACATCAAAAAAGAAACACGGCCTGTCAATTTCAGCCTTTTGAAATGGAGCTAATGATCGCATTTGGATGGAGAGACTGTCCTTAACATCGCTTTCATGAGCTAAATAATTAAACAAGGCTCTGAGAGAATGGAGCCACGGCTAAATTATTGTTTTAGGCGGTGAGGTCCTAAAGTTCCAACTTTTCAGCACCATTTTACATTTCTTTTCATCCGTGCTGATTACGGATTATTTTCTCTTCTTCTCTGGCTTTGAATTGTGATTCTTTTTCTTTTTTTTTATAGAAGAGACCCATAGTGAGGATTAAAAGACCCTGAATGGAGGACAAGTTCACTTGCTATTACATCCCAATGAAGCTGGTCTAAGCTCCACTAAACCGCAACTGATAACTTTTCAAGCTATTAGCGGTCGAGATTGCTTCTCGCACCCTGTCCATTTTCACTCGAAACGTAACGACAAGCCACCTCATAATGGAAAGAGAGGATGATATTTGTTCAGGACAAATTGAGATCCTTGTCTTTTTCTAGGTAGAAATGGGGTTTGGTGGCTATTGTCTTCACTAGACATCAAATAAGATTATCTGCTTTTTTCTAGAGCTTCATTAGGACATTTTTCGGCAATAGGAGTGAATTTATACATTACTGTTCAAAACTTTGGGGTTAGATTTTTTAAAAGAAGCCAATTCTGCATTTTATTTGATCAAAAATATATTTACATTTATATTTTAAAATATAATTAACAGCCATTACTTCAGGAGTCACACTATCCTTAAGAAATAATTCTAAAATGCTGATTTGGAGCTCAAGAAATATTTTTTCTTATCATCATTAGCTGAAAATGGTTGTGCTGCTTAATGAAGTGTGGAAACTGTGATACAGTGTTTTTTTCAGGATTCAGGATTTCAGAAAGAACAGTATTTATTTGAAATAGAAATCTTTTGTATCATTATAAATGTCTTTGCTTTTCATTTTCAATTTAATGCATCCATGCTGAATAAAAATATCACTTTAAAAAAACAACAAAAAAAACAAGATTTTAAACGGTCGATTATTTTGTTTTCCTATGACGTGTTAAAGAAAAGTAAAATGTAAATTATTCTTTTTTTCTTTCTTTTTTTGTATAAGTTGTGTTCAAAAGCACCATAAAAATGTGATTAAAACATAATCCAATTCAGTAAAAGATTCATGATAATTTCATGGATTTTTCTTTTTTTTTTAATTCTATCCTATAATAAGTGTGTATAAAGTGAGATACAATAAATAAGGTCATTACTGACGTGCACCGTCTCAGTAGCATATGATTTTTTTTTTGTTATAAGAAATCCGATGTGCTTGTCTAAATGTAAGGTCACGACTGTGCCTTTTCCACTGTGCTCAGGATGTGTCCTGCTTGTTATTGTCTGTTATGCCACTACTGATCGATACAGATGTGACGTGACGGCTCTTATATGCCATGCTAAGACTTGCAGTCTCATTAGTGCTTTTGTCCTTTAGGGGGAGCACGAACGAGAATGCAAATGTTCCTCTGCTGTTTCATCTGTGGAATAACATTTAATTGATAACATCTGTCAAGTAAATAATTTAAAACAGAAGCAATTAAGCAGTGGAAGCACAGACCCTCATTGTGAGGCTTTACGAGTGACAGAATTCACTGCATCTGGAGCTATTAGACTCTCCAAATCTGCCAGCTCATCAGTGAGGGATGTATGGGAGGGAAAACAGCATGTGTTAAACACCCTCTCATTTTTTATCAAGGAACCTATTAAGTCGGTCAGTGTGACCAGTTATTTATATATATTAAAAAAACATAAAATATTACATGAAGTCATTATCAGTTAGCTTTTGAATTAAGAACATTCTAATAGGACAAGGCGTGATTGTCATACTGTAATTTAAAAATTCTTTAAGTTGCAATTTAATGGAAGTTAGCAGCAGATCTTTTCATCCATATTGTGACATACATCTGAATAAAACAGATTTTCGAAAAGAAAGAAAAAAAAGTAGGGTGGGGACTTTCTTCCTGTTGGTTGTTGATTGGATGGAGGCAGATCTGAATGCAAGTTTGCAGTCGTTTGTAAGAAAGGAGGCAGGGTTGAAGTGAAATAAATGTATTGCACCAGAGAGAAGTCTGTTGTTTCACCTGAAGATTGAGTTATGACATTTTATGGCATTAAAAATTGAGGTTAATATATAACATGCATTTAGAAAACAGTGAATTTTATTTCATGCCGATTTTAAATAATGTGAAGTGTTTAACAACCAACAACACCTAGTGCTCAAAATGTTTTGAGCTGAATTACTTGCTGAAAAAATACAATATTTGAGGTATATCAATATAGTACTTGCAAGAACTGTAAAAATAATTGAACCCTTATGCTGTGTGGAAAACACAATTTAATTTTCCCAGTCAAACATGTCCCAGTCAATTGTAAATTGCTTGTTATTCTATATTATCACCAAATATTGGATATTTTTGTCAACTTGTTTTCTTTCAATTATGACAGGTTTTGTATTTCTTTTTTTAATCAAACTGGTTGAATCAACATAGGCCACATTGATATGAGATATACCTCAGATGTACCTCAGTTTTTGAGTGAAAAAATCATTATAACCAATAAGTTTGTTTTGAAATACTTTTGTACAAAATATCACACTTGTGATATTGAACTGTAAATGCCAGGCCAGGCCAGGCAAAAATGACTGGCCTACAAAAATAGCTTATAAATCTGTCGTTGTACTATATTATCACCAAATATTGGATTTCATCTTTTTGACATGTTGTTTTCTTTCAGTTAGGACAGGATTTGTATTTATTTTTTTAAACTGATTGATTGTAACAAGGTTGGGGGGAAAAAATCCCCAAAAAGTACAACAATTATCCAAAATTTTTTGGAAGTAGTTATTCCCTGTGTGAGCAAAGTCAGTAAGTTTTAGTCCAATGCGATAACATGAATTAACATTTTCTGGAAAAAGAAAAAACCCTTCTGTTTATATAAATTTATAGAGAATTTATAAATGAACTGACTTCGTGCAACTGGTCCATCAGAGCTTAATTTGTTCTTTTGATAAACTGCTGAATTACATGCACTGGATTGTGGGTTACCATATACAGCAAAGAATACAAAACCACTTATTAAAAAAAAAAAAAAAAAAATAGTAGATGGAGGCATTTCAGTAGACAGGCTTGTCTTCCTACCTCTGGAGTCTGGATAGTGCCAGATAAGGTGTTTTTGACATTTTGACACATGCACACACAGTGTCACTTAGCTTCCAGATATCTTTTGCTTTTGTACACTATATTTTGTTGCCAGCTACCGTGAGTATGTGTGTGCCTAATTTTTAGTGTGTTTGTTTACAGGAGGAGAGGTGACCACTCCACGGTTCACACAGTATTTCCGGGGAAGCCTCTCAGGCTTGACTATCCGACCTGGGAAGATCGCAACTCAAAAGGTGATCTCCTGCCTACAAGCTTGCAAGGAGGGCCTGGACATCAGCTCGCTTGAAAGTCTGGGCAAAGGCATAAAGGTACATGCACACACACATACGCATACATATGCAAAGCCTTTCAATGGAAAGATTATAGGCATTCCATTCTTTGTCCATGTCTATAATATCATCTGAATATATTTGAGAATCCTTTGACATCAGTCATTCCCAGCCATCATTTATTCATCTATATGTTAATGTGTTGACTTGCTCATTCGCTCCTTTCCTTTAAGGTTTTTTTTTTCTATCTTTATTATGAAAATTGTCACACTCTCTTGATCCCTCTCAGTTCCACTTCAACCCGGCTCAGTCAGTGCTGGTCATGGAGGCAGATGACTTGGAGAGCATCAACACAGCCATGACAAAAGTTTCCTACATCAACTCTCGGCAGTTTCCCACTCCTGGTCTGCGCAAACTCCACATAACCACCACAGTCCAGTGAGTACCGCTCTAAACGTCAAAAGCATCACAACATCAGCTCATAAAGTGTTTAATAGATTGATGGTGCTGCAGGTATGGGAATAAATATTCAAGCAAATTTATACGTGTAAGTATAAAGAGTGTAAGAGTTGAGTGCTATAAAAGTGTGATGATCATTTTATTTAATATCAAAAGCAAGTGGTGTTAATAAAAGTAAGGCTAGATGTTTATGAGAGAAGGATGAACAGTAGCAGAAGGCTGTCTCTGATCAATACTACAGAGCTAAGGGATGAGCCTACAGGATTGCCTTGGTTACTGATAACATCTGTTTTGCACTGCATTACTCTCAAGTACCTGCATTCAATCTGGATCTACCCTTAACTCATTCCCACATATACCACAGAAACTTACCCAGGCAACTTTGAGAAAAGAAAACAGTCAAAAGTGCTGCCCTGCCAAAAAAAAAAATCTCAACTTTATTGTATGAGATTGTGGTTGCTGTATAAATGCACTTATGCAATCTCTGTGCTACAATAAAAATATTGAAATGGAAAAACAGTTAACAATATTTGGAAGTATTTTAGTATTGGGAGCCCCATCTAAATCATTGAATTCAGGTGTTCCAATCACTTCCATGGCCACAGGTGTATAAAATCAAGCACCTAGACATGAAGACTGCTTCTACAAACATTTGTGAAAGAATGGGTCGCTCTCAGGAGCTCAGTGAATTCAAACGTGGTACCGTGATAGGTTGCCCCCTGTACAAAAAGTCCATTCATGAAATTTCCTCACTACTAAATATTCCACGGTCAACTGCTAGTGGTATTATAACAAAGTGGAAGCAATTGGGAACAACATCAACTCAGCCACAAAGTGGTAGGCCACGTAAAATCACAGAGCGGGGTCAGCACACGCTGAGGCGCACAGTGCGCAGAAGTCGCCAACTTTCTGCTACAGTCAATAGCTACAGACCTCCAAACTTTGTCTGGCCTTCAGATTAGCTCAGGAACAGTGCAAAGAGAGCTTCATGGAATGGGTTTCCGTGGCCGAGCAGCTGCATCCAAGCCTACATCACCAAGTGCAATGCAAAGCGTCAGATGCAGTGGTGTATAGCACGCCGCCACTGGACTCTAGAGCAGTGGAGACGTGTTCTCTGGAGTGACAAGTCACGCTTCTCTGTCTGGAAATCCGATGGACGAGTCTGGGTTTGGTGGTTACCAAGAGAACGGTACTTGCCTGACTGCATTGTGCCAAGTGTAAAGTTTGGTGGAGGGGGGATTATGGTGTGGGGTTGGGCTTGGCCCCTTAGTTCCAGTGAAAGGGACTCTTAATGCTTCAGCATACCAAGACATTTTGGACAATTTCATGCTCCCAACTTTATGGGAACAGTTTGGGGATGGCCCCTTCCTGTTCCAGCATGAACAGGACCAGGCATGCGCACCAGTGCACAAAGCAAGGTCCATAAAGACATGGATGAGCGAGTTTGGTGTGAAGGAACTTGACTGTCCTGCACAGAGTCAACCCGATAGAACAGCTTTGGGATGAATTAGAGCGGAGACTGCGAGCCAGGCCTTCTCGTCCAACATCAGTGCCTGACCTCACAAATGCGCTTTTAGAAGAATGGTCAAAAATTACCATAAACACACTCCCAGCCTTCCCAGAAGAGTTGAAGCTGTTATAGCTGCAAAGGGTGGACCAACTATTAACCCCTACGGAATGGAATTAAGAATGGAATGTCATGTGCATGTAAAGGCAGGCGTCCCAAAACCTTTGGCAATATAGTATATGTATTTCCACTAAAAAATGTTGCGTAAGCTTCCGGGTTAGTATTCTCCCATATCAAACTGTGGTAGTAGCAAACCCTGTCATATTTCGAATAAATTATCTAATAAAAATGATTGTATCATAATATAGTATATTATATACTATTAGGTTGCACTTTATTTTGATGGTTCCCTTAAGACATTCTGTTGACTCTAAGTAAGGTTGCATGTCAAATAACTCTGATTAGAGTATTAGTTGACTGTTAGTGTTAGTAGAATAAGTTGACATGTAGTTGCAAAGTTACTTATAGTCATTAGGGGGACCATCAAAATAAAATGTTATCAGATATTAAGCAGACAGTCTACTAATGAAAATTAAAAATTACAATTCTGCCATTAATTGCTCACCCTCGTGAATAACCTGTTCCAAACCCGTAATACCTTCGTTCATATTCGGAACACAAATGTAGATATTTTTGATGAAATCCGAGAGCTTTCTGAACCACACGTAGGCAGCAACCTTACTGCAACTTTCAAGGCCCAGAAAGGTAGTAAAGAGATCGTTAAAATAGTCCATGTGACTACAGTGGTTCAAACTTAATGTTATGAAGCGACAATACTTTTCGTGTGCAAAAAAGTAAATCAGGAAACTAGATGATATAAAATAAATATCATTTTGTTGAGTTGAGGTTCTCTTGATTTGTGCTTATGTAAAAGTCCAATTATTCTGAATAAATGTAAAAATAAATTTCTCAACTGAGAAATTAATAATCATGATTATCAGTTTAACAATAATCTCATATATGTTTTGCTGGTTTTAGCTGGTCTCCCAACCAAGTCAAATTGGTTTGGCTTGCAAGTTTCAGAGGGGTTTTGGGCACTTGAAACTGCCTAAACCAGCTGAACACCATCTGCTAGACCATCACCACCTTATACCAGCCTACAAACATTTACATTTATGCATTTGGCAGAAGATTATATTCAAAGCGGCTTACATTACATTTAAGGCATACATTTTATCAGTACATGCATTACCTAGGAATTAAACCCCTTACTTTAGTGTTGCAAATGCAATGTACTGTTTGAGCTATACAGAGATGAGGGCAAAGAAGCTTGTGCTGAAGCTGTTATTTTCAGCAAGGTGTGTTCATGTAGCGTTCTGGCAGTGGTTGTGTGTCTGTGGATAATAGACAGGCCTGCTGGTGGTGATGACTGCAGTGAGACGAGCTGATGAGCACATGAAAGGCTATGATAAAAGAGAATCTGTGGTGTCAGAGAGCCATCATCTGCAGTACAGCACAACACAATTAAAGATGCCATCAAACAGCATGACACAGCACAGGTCAGAGAGTGACAGCTCTGCACAACACTGCAAAACATGGCATTAAGGAACAGTTCACACACACACACACACACACACACTCACACACGCGCGCACACACACACACGCACATAAAATCTGCCGTCATTTATTGTTCTATACCTGTATGACCTACTTTCTTGAGTGGAAAAATAGTTAGCTAGCACAACATTCAAGCTAGGAAAGGTGACCACGGTGGATCCAGTTTCATTGTATTGAAAAGAACAGCTTGGAAATCTGGTCTAAACATGTTCCACGCAAGAAAAAAAAGCCATACAGGTTTGTGACAACATGAGGATGAGTAAATAACAACAGAACTTTTGTTTTTGGAGGAGCTATCACTTTAAAACAGCATAGTACTATCACTGCACAGCAATGCAGAAAATTGACTTCCTGCTGTTCATGTGACATTACAGCACTGTAATAATATAGAAATACTTTACAGGGGTTACTTCCTGTCTTATTTTAACTTGATCTTACATTTTTTTCTCTTTTATCTCTTTTCTCTCACTATATCTCTCTCTCTTATCACTACCATCCTCCCACATAATAAAATGCTCTGAGGCTTTACTTTCGAGCACTTCAGGTCACTAAGTGGGGAAAATGATGGTGTGATGGTTCTTGTTTATTGATCATTACCCAGACTGTCTTTCATGTCCAGCATTTTATCATCACTCCAATAAAAAATAATTGATTTATTTTGTAGATTTCACCCTCCTCTAATAAATAATTGTGATTCAAGTTGCATATTTGAATATGGTTATCAATAAGTTGATTACATTTTTAGGAGCATGACAATAGCTTAGTTGTTGAGCTATGTAGCTTTTGTGTGTGTGTGTGTGTGTGTGTATTTAAGATGCAGCTCAGTGAACTAAACTGATAATTAGACTTTTAGGTAGGGCAGATTCTGGGTCTAAGCGCTAGTTTATGATAAACATTTTGTAAGCTTTATATTGTAATCGCTGAACACACGCAGAACAAAGCCTAAGGGTGGTGCTCCAATGTTGATTGACAGGCTTTAAGTACAAACAAAACACGACATACGCATAGAATGCTATTTTAGAATTGCCTTAATGTAGTATGTATTGCCTCTGAAGATAGTTTTTTTTAAATATTACAAGTTGTGGAGAAATTCCAGTGAGGAAAAGAAAGCCGTGTCTATTCTCAAACATAAGGCAAACACAACAGAACTAGCCTATATAAAGCTATTCACATGAGCACATTTAAACTAAAGGATTTATGCTTTCATTAATTTGATCCATTACTCCACATAGGAAGAACAGACATGTTAATGACCTGATGCAATCTAATATGCACATAGCTGAAGCGGATTGATGTCATCTTGATGGTCTGGAGGGTTTACATAAGGTAGCGTAAAAATAAGCGGGGCAGCCTGAAATCTGCCCTAATGGCTCACAATTAGAGCTCGCTGTAGTTCCATTTTTCACCACTGACTTGATGGCTGCAATTCATCGACTGGCTGCTAGAGACAGGCTCGAAAAGGGAGTCAATCCCATAGACCCATAATCCCATGTTAAAATGCTTAACTTTACAGCAGAAAACTGTTTACAGTCTGGTATAAAAAATGGTTTTGGTCTATATAGCTCATTTTGCCCTTCATGAAAACTGATAACTCATACGTTTAAATGATATTAGGCCTTAAAGTTCTGCATAATTAAAGGTGAGGCCAGATGACTAAGGGTGACATCACAGACACATCCAGACACGTGTATAGTATCATAATACATGCCTGCCAAAGCCATACATTAAGTTTTAATATACTCCATCCTGCTCTGTTTTTCTAATTAAAATCAGAAAAAAATATTTATTGCAGAATGCTGAACACATTTGCAATTTATTATTGATATTATATAGAGATCTATGTTTTGTATGAATATTTTAGTGGGGCTCCAATTTTATTTATTCCTGTGATTGCAGAGCTGAAATTTCAGCCCCTTTTACAGTGTCACATGATCCTTCAGAAATCATCCGAAATATGCTGATTTAAAGCGCATGAAAAATTTCTTCTTATTATTGTTATTATTAATGTTGAAAACAGTTTCACTGCTTAAAACATATTAAAATGGAAAACAGTTATTTTAAATTATAATAATACACTCACCTAAAGGATTATTAGGAACACCATACTAATACTGTGTTTGACCCCCTTTCGCCTTCAGAACTGCCTTAATTCTACGTGGCATTGATTCAACAAGGTGCTGAAAGCATTCTTTAGAAATGTTGGCCCATATTGATAGGATAGCATCTTGCAGTTGATGGAGATTTGTGGGATGCACATCCAGGGCACGAAGCTCCCGTTCCACCACATCCCAAAGATGCTCTATTGGGTTGAGATCTGGTGACTGTGGGGGCCATTTTAGTACAGTGAACTCATTGTCATGTTCAAGAAACCAATTTGAAATGATTCGAGCTTTGTGACATGGTGCATTATCCTGCTGGAAGTAGCCATCAGAGGATGGGTACATGGTGGTCATAAAGGGATGGACATGGTCAGAAACAATGCTCAGGTAGGCCGTGGCATTTAAACGATGCCCAATTGGCACTAAGGGGCCTAAAGTGTGCCAAGAAAACATCCCCCACACCATTACACCACCACCACCAGCCTGCACAGTGGTAACAAGGCATGATGGATCCATGTTCTCATTCTGTTTACGCCAAATTCTGACTCTACCATCTGAATGTCTCAACAGAAATCGAGACTCATCAGACCAATTTTGGTGAGCTCGTGCAAATTGTACTGGATGTTTTTCCCTTTTCACACCATTCTTTGTAAACTCTAGAAATGGTTGTGCGTGAAAATCCCAGTAACTGAGCAGATTGTGAAATACTCAGACCAGCCCGTCTGGCACCAACAACCATGCCACGCTCAAAATTGCTTAAATCACTTTTCTTTCCCATTCTGACATTCAGTTTGGAGTTCAGGAGATTGTCTTGACCAGGACCACACCCCTAAATGCATTGAAGCAACTGCCATGTGATTGGTTGATTAGATAATTGCATTAATGAGAAATTGAACAGGTGTTCCTAATAATCCTTTAGGTGAGTGTATTGCTATATTTTTGATCAAATAAATGCAGCTGGTGAGTATAACAGACTTAACTTGGATAAGTCTAACCTACTTCAAAAACTATAAAAAAATCTTGCCGACCCCAAACTTTTGAAACTCCTCCAGTTACATTCACAGTGTTTTTGTGGGTGTCTTTTTACCTTTAGAGATGCTCATTTGATTGTCAAGGGTGAAAGGATCGTGTCATCTGACAGCAGTCTAATGAAACCTATTGGATCCAGTTGCACCCAGGTGATATGTGCCCAAATTAAACTTTACCGTGGAGGAAGTGAGAGCAGGAGAGAATGAAAAGTAGACAGAGGCTTCTACACTTCTCTGGTGTGCATTGGTGAAGAGGATTGCCTAAATAAGAACAGACTTCCCTGGTCGATAGTGGAGTGAGCCGTAGCTCTTATAATAGCCAGAGTCTGGCTTAGACCAGCTCCCAATATCCTTAAATCAGCCCTGTAAATAAAGCAAGATTGTTGCCCTTTTTCACAAAGCCTTTTTAATGAGTGAGCATGCTCTTGACTATTTTACTTTAGTGCTTCTACTGAAGGGAGCCACTTTTACACATCACAAACTTTCCACAGTCATTTTTACTGCAGTCATTAGACGTAATTGTTTCGTTGGTTCCACACAATTTTGCGCTCTCATTCATGGCCATTCTCCTTGGCCCCTTGAGGGAGAGCGTTTAGGTGAGCTGTACAGAGGAATTACCTCCGGGAGATAGCGCACCATCGCTCGAGCACGACTAAGCATCACTCCACCCGCAACAGTGGCAGAAAGCGGGTTGTTGTCTCGAACAAACAGATAGTTCTTAATTAGTGGGCGAATATATAAATGAATTAGTAAACCAACGAGTGCTCTTTAGGGCTCACCCTTGAAAAAGAGTAATTACTGGGTGCATCGTGAGAAAAAAAAGGCCTGTTAATCCTAAGACACTTTATTTCCCCCTTTCTCCTCGCATGCTAGCTGTAATGAAGCTGGAGGGACTCCAATTTCTCCAGCAGGCCTGTGTGTGAGTCTGTTTCCGTCCACGCTTCAGCGCCTCAGTCTTAATCAACACTGCTTCTGACTGCCATACCAACTTCTTCAACTGGCATCAGGAGGAGGTGGCACCAAGCTGAGCACATTGCTCATGTGCTTTAAAACCAACTATATTGCGGCATCATTAATTGGTCCTGTGGTGGATTTCACCTGTGAGGTGCGACTGTGCTGAAGTTGATGGTGACAGTCTAAAAGAACAGTTAGACACTGCAGTCATCAACTGTTCAAACACTAGCTTGAAAAAGAGGTTGTGAGCGCCAGTGCATCTTAATCAGCTCTTACTTAAAGTGAGGTACAGAATTTATTTTGGAAAGCATTTCCAAATGATTTTAATGTAATGTAAAGTAATGATTTTCATTCATTACTTTAATTGAACTCTAGCGGGACGCTTGGTGCTCTATTTATTTGTTGCCTTTTTTTTCCATATCACATATTAATCATCATAAATTAGGTATCATTCAGAAGCTTACAAACTCAAAATTCATCCTGTGAATCCATCCCATTTTGAAATTGGACGTTGTGTTACCATGGAAACGGTATTTTAAATTATTTTAGGGGGCTCCTCGCCTATTGGGCGGTGTCAGGTTTCATATTACAACATTTATTTTAACTACTTTATAATCAAAATCTTTACAAAACATACAAGTCTCAAGGTTCCATATTTGGTGACTATTTTGTGATAGAAGTGATATTTGGACAGAAATGTATTAATCATTGTATTAAATGTATTTTGCATTAAAAAAAATCAATGGAATCTAGGTGACACCCGGGGGCTATTTTTGGCAGAACGCCTAAACAAAATCTTCAATTTTTGTGATATCCATTTCAAATTTGGAACACAACTTGGTTAGATATATGGCTTTGATTTTATAGTAATTAGAGTAAAAACTATTTTGTATACAGTACTGTGCAAAAGTCTTAGGCTCGCTAGTATTTTTACACACAAAAAGTGGGTTTAAGCCAGTTATTTATATCTTTTGCTGTAGTGTGTCAGTAGGAAATATCAGTTTACATTTATAAATTAATTGCCATTAATTTGAATAATCCAGTGAGATTTTTGTATGCATAAAGAGTCTGACAATAGTCTCTATGCTCCACATGGAGATCTGATCTCACCATCATCGAGTCTGTCTGTGATTACATGAAATGAAATCCAAAAGAACTGTGGCAACATCTCCAAGACACTTGAGGAAACCTTCCTGCAAAACTACATGAATAGGTGTAGGAATAGATGCAGGTGACAAAAGCCGTTTTAAACGCAAAGGGTGGTCACCCCAAATATCGATTTGATTTAGTTAATAGAAGTTAATTCATAAATAAAAGCTATTTATGTTATTATTTTTGACAGCATTCTCACTTTTAAGCATTCTGACAAGTGCCTAAACTTTTCACAGCACTGTAGTTTTGCAGGTAGGTTTCCTCAAGTGTCTGGGAGACGTTGCCTTAGTTTTTCTGGATTTAGTCTGTCTCAGTTTTTTCTGTTTCTTCATGTAATCACAGACAGACTCAATGATGGTGGGATCAGACCGGCTGATATTAGACTTCTTGTGCATAAAAAAAAAAAAAAAATCTCACTGGATTATTACAATTAATTGCAAAATGAATGTTTGGAAATGTAAACTGATATTTCCTACTGACACACTACAGTAAAAGATATAAATAACTGGCTTAAAAATATTATTCGTGTGAAAATGCACAGTACTGTATATTTTATAAAATAAAAAAGTTTAAAAGGTTGTTAAAAGGTTAAGGTATTTACTTCATGATTTTGTTTCTTTGTTTTTATCATTATCATTTTCTGCCTATTATAAAGTTGTTTTTTTTTCTGGCTTTCATGAATACACTAAAAGTCAAAAATCTGGACACACCTGAATGAATGTTTCTAATGACGCAAAAAAACATGATGATTAGGCGTGTACAAACATTTTACTAGTTATGGTTTTATTGCTTTAAAAGGAAGCAGTGTAAAATCTGCCGAAAAGCAATGTACAGAAAAGTATAGACAAGATATTTTGAACGTGGCTAATCGGAGCTGAAACTTACACATTTAAAATGCTTATTTTCTTGTTACTCTGTGGCATTTTACACCTTCAGTGTTAAGTCTCTTGTGTCCCGCCTCTCCATTTTGCAACTTGTAGGTGTTTCGGTGAAGATACGTGCATCTCCATTCCAGACATCAAGGCGATGGTGATGGTAATGCCGCCCAGCGAACCTCGGATCACCATTGCTGGAGTGGAGCGGCTGGTTTGGCCCGCAGCTCAGCTCCGAGCCCCTGTCGGGGTGACACTTTTCAAGGACATAAACATCATTAGTACCGTCACCAAGACCGACACCACCCTCAGCATAGGTGATCGATGACTCACTTTCACAGCTCATATATTAACATAATCTCACTCCTTTGCTTTCATCCATTTCACAGATGCCACAGTTGCACATTTTGCCTGTAATGTAACCATACAAACGTTTTTAGCATATTTACTGAATTTTCTTTTTTTATATAATGGTTTAGTCTATTATTATCAAGATTATAAATGCCACCTTCTGGTTATTACAATGACCCTAAGTCAATTGTTTTTTTATTAGTGTCTTTTTTCATTTAAAGTTCAACAAAAGTGTCCGGCTTCTTTTATCGAATGTAGAGCCAGGGGTAGTGAAACAATAAATCATCGAAATTAAATTCATACACAATCAATGGTTGTTTGTGGATACAGTGCAAGGTCATATATTTGCCGCTGCATATCTCTGTCTCTAACAGTGTGTGTATTTGTGTGTTTGTGTAGCCCGGAGGCCTGGCATCCTGGAGTTGATGCATAACCTGGATTATTGTGATGTGCTGGTGATCGGAGAGGAGCTGGACCCGGAGCGGGAAAGTCTGGAGATCCACCACAGCTCTCTCTTGGGCAAACATCTGGACGCCACCAACTCTACCTCTGGCATCTCCATCTACGGTATGGTCGACCACATGTCTCGGATCTACTATAGAGCCATCTGCTGCCAGAATGTTTCTCATAATCTCTTTTTCATTCTACACTTCAGTGACTTCATTTATTGCTTATTTATTGCATCTTACAGTTGCTTCATTTAGCATGAGTTCTCCATGTAGAATGTAATTAAATCTAGATCACTATATATGTATCTGTAGATGTTCAACTGATTGTATTACAGGACAATCCATATTTTATCAGAAGTAATTGAGTAAAAACATTAATATTGTGAAATATTATTATCATTTAAAACAACTAGTTTTCTAAATGTGTTTTTTTTTTTTTTTGATGTCATTTATTCCGGTGATGACAAAGATGCTGAAGAAACATTTTTTTATTATTATTAATGTTGAGAGAGATACCCTGTTTTGCTCCTAACTGTGGAAAAATCACAGTAATGCATAACCTTCAGAGGCTCTATTTTGCAATTATGTTTAGTCATTCACAGTATTTTTATGACAATCTACGATACATGGATACAGTTCTATATTTAAATACATTCTACTACATGGAGAAATCATGATAAAATGAAACAACTGGCCTCAAGCTGTGGATAAGCAATAAATGTGTTAACACTAGAACTACCAAGGCGGTCATTTTGACCATCTGATATAATAACTTTGCTTTAAATTAAACCCATATAGCTATAGTACCTAATGTGTGTATATTGTTCTAATATTAATTAAAATGTACAAATTAAATTACAAAACACAAAAGAGTTCTACATATTTCTACCTAGAATGGCCATAACGGTCAAATTGACTCTGCGCATTACAGACGATGTATGCCACGTATTATTTCAGTGTTTGCTAGTTTTCCCCACCAGTGAAGATGCGCGTTTACACTGTTGCCTAGAAACTTTCTAGTTGTTTTTATATGCTATTGCTAAGCTAAAACGTAGCTTTACCTTTGAAATGTCAGCAAGAAAGAGGTTTTAGCCTTGCTTCAGAGCCTTGATGATGCTGGTGGCTGCATAGGTTTGTTTCCGATTCGTGTGATCCAAACATTTCCAAGAGCGTTGTAAAGTCCAAAAGTCAAAATGTATTGAAAAAAGATAGATCTAATCATTTCCAAGATATTTGTATCTAATTAAATAGTCTTATTCAATCCATATTTGTTGGCATTTAGACTTTAGCCTAGCTCTTACATAATTATATATTACAAAAAATATTGTAATATGTAGACCTATCTGCTTTCACTTGGCACTCGGTGCTCCATTTAATTAATATTGTTTGATTTTATTCAAATTGAGGATTTTGTTTGAGGATTTTGACATTTTTTAGGGTAATGCTGTCATAAAATATGATGACAGACATATAAAGCTTCATTCTAAAACCTCAATGGAAGCTTCGCATGTAAATATGACATGACAAAAATGACATTTGGTGCAGTCTAGTACGAATAGTCAGAATGACTGCTATGGACATTCTAGTAGTTTTAGTGTTAAAGGAAATAGCCAAAACTGTTCTTACCCTCATGTCATCCAAACCGGTTTATTTCATTTGTGGTACAAAAAAAATAGAGATATGAAGCACATGCTGGCCATTCTTTTGCTTATAATGACCAAAATGAACCAAAAAGACCAAAAAGCAGCATTAAACCACCATAAAAGAGCTCCATTTGACTTGTGTGCTGTATTCAAAGTCTTCCGAAGCCAAACAATAGTATCCATTTATATGTCGCCTTTAGATGCAAAATGGCAGGTTACATCAGTGTGACATATATGTTGGAATAATTTAATGATGTATGAAGGCTACAGTGGAGGGGAACAATAACTGAAATCTAAGGGAATAACAACTTAAATGTTGGTCTGTTTTTACATTGCACAAAGCTATTGTACGGCTTCAAAATATTTTGAATATATTACCTTTCAAACGTTTGGTCTCTATACGATTTTTAAAATGTTTTGCTCTCTTATGGCTACAATTTAAAATAGCTGTTTTCTATTTCAATATATTTTCTGACTTTTTTTCTCACAATTGCGAGTTATAAAGTCAGAATTCTGAGATATAAACTCGCAATTGCGTGATATAAAGTCACAATTCTGACTGAGAAAAAAAGTCAGAATTGTGACTTTATATCACGCAATTGCGAGTTTATATCTCAGAATTCTGACTTTATAACTCGTAATTGTGAGAAAAAAAGTCAGAAAATATATTGAAATAGAAAACAGCTATTTTAAATTGTAGCCATAAGAGAGCAAAACATTTTAAAAATCGTATAACTTGCAATTGTGAGAAAAAAAGTCAGAATTCTGAGATAAAAAGCTCTTTTTATTTTTTTATTTAGTGGCGGAAACGGGCTTCCATAGAAAACAGTTGTGCTGCTTAATATTTTTGTTGAAACCATGATACACTTTTCAGGGATCTTTGATGAATATACAGTACAAAAGAACAGCATTTTTTAAAAATAGAAACCTTTCGTAACATCATACATTTATTTATTAAAAAATAAACATTTTACTGACCCAAACTTTTAAATGGCAGTGTTTATATTGAATAATGTATTGTTGTTGTTGTTGTTGTTGTTCAACACAGATTTTTAGGTGAACTACCCCTTTAAAATAAACAGCACACATTTTTCCAGCTGATATCAGTGCTAAAGAAAGGTTGTGCACTTTTTGGATATCTGGTAGGTCAAATTTGAACGCTTTCATGCTTTTCAAAAAAGTTTTGATCTTTAAAAGTCACTCTTGATTGTGCTCAAAATCCTCTAACCCAGATCCTGCTCAGACTCTTGAACAGATCTCTGCTTCTATCAGTCATACTGTACATTTGGCTTTTTGCAAGAAAATTCAAATCACCTTGGCATTTCGTAAAGTGGTTTGAGAGTGTCTAGTACATTTATTAGAGAAGGACTAAGACCTATTACTTGTTCAGGGACTCCATGTTGAGTATCTCTCAGGACTCTGGAGCTCTTTTGTCTGAGTAGACCGAGTTCCTGACACTGATCTTTCTTTGGTCTCAGGTGTTGACTCCATGGCGCATTATGAACAGGCCATCAGGCAGGTGAGGTACCGTAACTGGAAGCCTGGTGGTCTGTCTGAGAGAAGGTTCCGGCTCAGTTGCTCTGAACTGAATGGACGCTACACAAGCAATGAGTTCAACTTGGAGGTCAGAGACTGCCTTCATACTGGGCATGGCTTTTTATTATTTTTATCATCCATTTACTTTATCTCCTCTTTCAATTCCTGCTCTTCTTTCAACTTTTTGCACTTTTTGACTCTTGGTGCTTAAAAGTTACCAAAACAGACAGAAGAGACTGTCTGACTCGCATGTTAGAATGACCAACCTTTAAAAAATGTTTTTTCTTTTTTGGCAACTTTTAGGAGCGGGTAAATCTTAAATATATTATTATTATTATTATTATTATTATTTCTGTGAGGAAACCCGTTTTCATTTAGCCATTTCGAGTTTATTATATTTTTTCTGGTATAGGAGACATTAGGTGATCAGCAGGAAATCTAAAATTACTGTCATTGAGCCCAGATTTGTTTGGATGAGTATGATTTTTATCTAATTGCATTACAAAACAATTTAATGTCTCAATATAATTTTTCACAATTTTTTATGACATAATGAAGCTTCATTTGCTGAAATCACTTGACCTGGCCAAGATGTCAGATTCCAAACAGAACAAGCCAGCTTTTGTCTTTCTAAACTATGTTCTGTTTGCCCCGCCCCTCAGGTTGGAGTAGTGCATAGCTCAGAGGCTGTAGAGCATGTCAATCACATGGCTGTCCAATCCCAGTACATGAGACCTGTGCATCATCCACTGGTGGTTCATACGGCCAACTCTGATCACATCGCAGGTAAAGTCAGCCCTGATGCCTCTTAATGATGTTTGCCCAGACCTAGTAAATAACTAGTAAATTGTGTAAATAACATATGAAAAATAAGTTTCGGGGGGTGGGGGGTTAAAAATTATCCAAATATCCAAAATAAATTTTTGAGCAAGTACATAATCAGCCAGTGTTCAAAACTATCTGCTTACCTTAGCCCAATTCACAACGGTAAACTTGTAATAATGTGTTATAATTTGAGTGGTACTGGTAGGTTTCCGCAGGAATAATGAGCTTGTCGGCATTAGTCTTTGCATCATTATGTCACGTCTGTATACATAAAGAAGGAATCCCGGCTAGTAGGCAATATCGCGTGGATGCTGCAGGCAACGGATCATTTATAGCCTTTTCTCACAACAGCTGGAATAATTAAACGTATCATTTTGATGGCGGATTTTAATCCAGAAAGGTCCAAACGACAACCATCAGTGACAACTGGAGATTCACTCGTAGTCAAAAGCAAAAGATTAGACTGTACAGAAATTGAAATCTACAGGTAATGTTAATACACACTAAATGTAGTCGCAAGTAGTCACACAATGCTGATGTTGTTAACATTAACAATTTGAGAACAAAGTATAACAATAATAATAATTTGCGCGGTTTGATGTGAGCTGTGATGTGATGTGTTCGTTAGATTTAATCACGATTGTTTTGAGATTTAGGCTTTTTTTTTTAGTTGGTCAGAACAAAAGTGGCAGACATTTGCGTGTGGCGTTATTTATTTTGGTCATACTTCCAAGACGTAGAATCTGTGATGACGAAGTACAGTATCCACACCGGTGCGGTGACAGCCACACATACTCCTCAAAACATTAGATTTATCCATGCTGAGGAGCCATGCCGATGCACAACCCACGTAAAGATGATAATTCCGCAAATAACTGCAATTGCCGGTTTCAAACAGAGATGGCGACAAAGAGGCACAACTTATAGATTGCAGCTTTAAAAATGTATTGTTGCTTTGTTAAGAATCTCATTAAATTGTAAACAAGTGGCTATAAGGAGGACAGTAAATGTGTCACAAAAACTATTCATGGGAGAATTTAGCTTATAAAAAGGCGGATATGCACACACACGTACATACAAACCTCTGCATGTTGGTCTAAGCGGATGACAGGCTCCTGAGACCGTATTGTTGGTTTGAAGGAGTTTGGAAAATTACACTTACTCTACCAGGTCACGCACACACCAGGGACACCAATGATCTCCCCAAGGGCGCATAGAGCACAGCTGACTGCAGCGAGATGGAGCATTCTGCTCTTTGGACTGAAGAGAGAAAGAGGGAGAGAGAGATGACAGGATGCGAGACATGCTGCTTTAGGAGAGACATGAAAAAACAGCAGGTGGCACTGTGACCTCATGCTCCCAATCCTGCTCTTGCTGACTGCAAGGTCTCAGAAAGCGACACTGTTCTTAAAGTGAACTGTGCCAAACTGTCTTCCTTTGTCAACATGGCTAAATAAGCTTCACCTCAGCTACCTAGTACCAACCTCCCTTAGAAAAACACTAATAGAGAGTAATCCAGGATTGCATTGATTTTTGTATGGCTGAGTGAGTCATAACAATACTGTGAATGAATAAACATAATTGCAGAATAGAGCGGCTAAAGCAATAAGCCTCTCAAGGTTGTGCATTAATGTATTTTTCCAGTTAGGAGACAAACAGGGTATTTCTCTCAACAATAATAATAAGAAATGTCTCTTGAGCATCTTTGCCATCACAGGAATAGATTACATTTAGAAATGTTTGATTGTTTTAAATGATAATAATATTTCACAGTATTAATGTTTTACTCAATTACTTTATATATATATATGACTGATAAAACATGCTAGCATTAGATGAGACTTTCTGCAGATGGGGCACAGGTGCGGCGGTTGACGGCAATGTCAGGGGTGAATCTGGGCCTGACAGGAGCTAGTGAACCTTAGGGTGGGCGTCTTAAGGTGTGGGTGAAAAAAAAAAAGGAAAATAGATGCCGCTAACATGGAAAAGATGTTAAGCTTCTTGGTTATACAGGCTGGCAACAGCAATATACACTATATTGCCAAAAGTATTGGGACACCCCTCCAAATCATTGAATTCAGGTGTTCCAATCACTTCCATGGCCAAAGATGTATAAATCAAGCACCTAGGCATGAAGACTGCTTCTACAAACATTTGTGAAAGAATGCTCAGTGAATTCAAGCATGGTACCGTGATAGGTTTAGATTTCCTCAGTACTAAATATTCCACGGTCAACTGTTAGTGGTATTATAACAAAGTGGAAGCAATTGGGAACATCAGAAACTCAGCCAAGAAGGTGGTAGACCATGAAAAATCACAGAGCGGGGTCAGCACATGCTGAGGCGCACAGTGCGCAGAAGTCGCCAACTTTCTGCTACAGTCAATAGCTACAGACCTCCAAACTTCATGTGGCCTTCAGATTAGCTCAAGAACAGTGCGTAGAGAGCTTCATGGAATGGGTTTCCATGGCCGAGCAGCTTAATGCTTCAGCATACCAAGACATTTTGGACAATTTCATGCTCCCAACTTTGGAACAGTTTGGGGATGGCTCCTTCCTGTTCCAACATGACTGCACACCAGTGGACAAAGCAAGGTCCATAAAGACATGGATGAGCGAGTTTGGTGTGGAGGAACTTGATTGGCCTGCACAGAGTCCTGACCTCTACCGAATAGAACAGCTTTGGGATGAATTAGAGCGGAGACTGCGAGTCAGACCTTCTAGTCTATCATCAGTGCCTGACCTCACAAATGCGCTTCTAGAAGAATGGTCGAAAATTCCCATAAACACACTCCTAAACCTTGTGTAAAGCCTTCCCAGAAGAGTTGAAGCTGTTATAGCTGCAAAGGGTGGGCCAACTCCATATTAAACCCTACGGATTAAGAATGGGATGACATTAAAGTTCATGTCCATGTAAAGGCAGGTGCCCCAAAACTTTTGGCAATATACTGTATGACAAGTTTCAATAAATAATTATATTTATCATTAATAATATTCACAACAGTCAATGCATGCAGTTTTAACCATTTTAATGCTTTGTAGCAGCATAATGTAGAATTCATATATGTCTTTACCTGTTTGTCATTAGGTACCCCTCCTGCTGCCACAGTGGTAATTGTAATGTGCATCGCTGCCCTGGTGGTCATCGTAGTCTTGGGCATCTAC
This sequence comes from Rhinogobio ventralis, assembly GCA_039654625.1. Lineage (NCBI taxonomy): Eukaryota > Metazoa > Chordata > Actinopteri > Cypriniformes > Gobionidae > Rhinogobio > Rhinogobio ventralis. Next base: position 12,422,122 of record CM077200.1, on the reverse strand, counting down.
CGCATCCACACCACCCACCAAGATGGTTCAAAAGAGGACGAAGAGGGGAGAAAAGACCCGGAGATGGACTGGGACGACTCCAATCTTAACATCACTGTTAATCCCATGGAGGTCAGTATGTGCCTCATTGGTAAAGACAAATGTTAGGCGACGCAACTTTCAAACTGAAGGTTGCTAAACTAGTTTGAAGTAGTTAGTGAAGCTACTGTAAAACTAATGAAAATGTAATTGGGTACATAAGTTACAAACAAAAAGTAACTTGAACTGTCTTAAAGTTACTTAAAGGGATAGTTCACCCAAAAATTTAAATTCATTCAGTATTCATTGAGTAATGTCATCATTTACTCACCCTCAAGTTGTTCCAAAACTGTATGAATTTCTTTCTTTTGCTGAACACAAAAAGACGATATTTTGAAGAATATGGTTAACCAAACGGTTGATGGACCCCATTGACTTCCATAGTAGGAAAAAAAAAAATACTATGGAATTCAATGGGGCCCATTAATTGTTTGGTTACCGACATTCTTCAAATGTCTCAGAGTGATCCTGTCAAACCAAATAATCCAATGCGCAGGCTGCACGCATACAGTACTATGCTTATGACAAAATGTATGTCACATTTCCTGTATGAGTACCATAACATGCGTGTAAAAACCGAGGTATACTTTGGGCTTTAGGTTTAGAGGTGGGTTTAGTTTTTCTCTAAATTGCATGTTTTAGTATAGATAGGAAAACGGCAACTTATAAAATAGTTACCGTTTTGCATAAGATCAAGTTGGAAAGAGCCATTTAGGGCAAACAGATTCGTTGGAATAACAAGAGAAAACAGTCTATAATGAACCAATTCACTTGAATGAATCACACTTTTCTACATTTAGGTAAGCAGGTAAAATTTATTTATATACTATTATAGTGCTTATTAATATTTTGAATTAGCTTTTATTTTTTGTTTTCGGTTTTCTTTTTCATTTTAGTTTAAGTTTTAGTAATTTTGTTACAGTATGTGTTTATGTAATTTTTATTACTTTTTAATGTTTCTATGTAGCTTTAATTTATTTTTAATTATTTTTATTTTTTAGTCATTTAAGTACTTAAACTTATTTTATTTCAGTTAGTTAATGCAACATTTCAAATTTTCATTCATGTAATTTACTTTTTTAGGTTTTTTAAATCTAATATTTATATTTTATTTTAGCTTTATTTAAATTCATTCATATTTTTAGTTTTAGTTAACAATAACAACATTGCTCTGTAGCATGTGGAGTTTTACTGTTTTTCTCATGAAGATGGTCTAAATATAATTAGTATCATTCTGTGGTTGGTTCTAGAGCATTGATGGGACTCAGATTGCCGAGGAGGTGAGGGAGGAGGAGCCAGAGGAAGAGGAGGATGAAGACGAAGAAGATGATGAACTGTCAGGAGATCTCTCTAGTGCTGAATCCGAGGACAGTGATGAAGAGGAAGAGACTAACATTCAGAAGGGAAAAGTGAAAGGAAAGCTGGAGTGGGACCCATCTACGTTACCCTATTAAAACACAAAAAACACAGTCTCTCACAAACACATATGCATACACCTTCACACAAGCACGTTTCACACACAGACATAGACTTGTGCACACACACGTACACACACACACACACACACACACATATATATATATATATATATATATGTATACACATAAAACACTCGCATTAAATGCCCTCTCACACTTACAGAAGCCAGAATTTATTGCCTGAAAAGCTGTCACACAACCTGATTTTGACTCTTTCGAACAGCCACAAAAAGCATCCTATACCGCCATCTGCTGGTCAATATTGGGAAGCGCACCCTCAGTCCAAAACGCTGCAAAGCTTGTATGTACTTCTGTAGTGTATAAGCTGCAGTGTCTCAGTAGATCCACGAAAATTAAAGATAAATTGACACAATGGAATAAATTGTGAATCAACATCTCTGGGATGTTTTTTTTTTCTTTCTTTTTTTTCATGTTTACAGGTTTTTTTTGTGCGTTCTGTGTAGATTAATCAGATTGTAGTCTAACATCATGATGCTTTCTCCCTTTCTGAAATACTAAACTGTAATATTTGACAGTATGGCTATGCCTTCACCATTACTTGTCTTCAGAGTAACATTTAATATTGCATTGATGTGCAATAGTAAATACCCAAAAGTTGTTTTTTCAATGAAAGTATATAATAATTATATTTTCTTCATTTGAAATTTAGCAAATATGTTTATTTTAGATCCTCATTTTAATTGAGATGGTTCTCTTTAAACAAATGTTATATAGTAATTTATGGAAGCTTGTTTCCGCCACAGAATAAAAAATTAATAAAGTAATTGAGAATTTTTATCTTGCAAATCTGACTTTTTTTCAGGTATAAGAGATATAAACTCGCAATTCTACTAAATAAACTCGCAATTGCAAAATAAAGTCTAACGTTTCACGAGTTTATATCCCACAATTCTTACATTATTTCTCAGAATTGTGACTTTGTCTCATAATTGCGAGTTTAAAAATAAAAAATATATATATTTTTATGATTTATCACAACGTTTTATCTTTTGTCAAATCAACTAAGATAATTAATGTGCTTCAGATAACAAATATTTTGAGTTTCTATTTATTAAACCAATCTCCGTCATTGTATAAAATATTTTTTTTTAAATTTCAATGAACTCAAAATTTAAGGCAACCAGGTAACTTACTTTTTAAAGTTAAACCAACAATAATTTTTTACAGTGCAGTTCGGATTTATAACTCGCAATTGTGAGTTTATATCTCAATCTACAATTCTGCAAAATAAAGTTGCAATTGTGAAAAAAAAGTCAAAATTTGCAAGTTCTCAGCAAGTTCAGACTTTAGAGTTTGCAATTGTGAGATTATAACTTTTTTATATCTTCAATTGCGAGAAAAAAGTCTGAAAAGTGTATGATATAAACTCGCAATTGTGATGCAATGTCATAATTATAATAAAAATTAGCAATTTCCTTTTTATTTTTTATTCAGTGGTCTCTGCGGTAAAATAGGAGGAAGTGTGTGTGTCCGTTTTTATATGCCTGTCTTCTGTAAATAGGGAATTGTAGAGTAGTTGAATGGTGACTCAGACTCCTCATCTCCCTCACACAGCCTGTTTGTGTCCACACTTGCTTGCTGAAGAGGAATGTTCCTCCACCTCCTCTCTCTGTCTGTGTTGATCTCTTTTATCGTTCATGGTGTCCTCCTCACCTCAACTGAGGATTGGTTCTCCCTCACTCCACCTCAAATAGATTTGTCTGAGCCTCTGTAGACAAAGGCACTTTTAAACTATTAAAGGAAAGAAAATAGAAGAAAATTGTTCAATGATTTTAGCCTGGGGCTATTTTGGTATATTGTGAAGGTCTTTACTAACCTCCCTGCAGTGTACAGTTAAATTAAATCTTTCAGGAAAAGAAATAAAAATAGGAATGTAAAAAGAGTACAAACAAAAGCAAAGTCTTTGTGAAAACTGAGGCTTTTGACAGAGTAAAAGCATTTAGCAGTGTCACAGAGGTGTTTTGTTTTCCTATAGAGGACAGTTTAAGTAATACTTGAGAAACTATAGATGACACTTATGTTTTTCCCCCTGAACATGTGTGCGTTTATGAATATGTGCATTGAGTTTCATGTAATGTCTGTTGCAGTGGTTAGGATTTCTCATCCCATCAGCCAAAACGTGCTTGTGATGTCAGCCTTGTGAGACATCCCGTTCCCCCTCCTTCTACCTTCCACACTTTTCATTCTTTGGCTAGTCCTTTTTACCATGTGTGTTATAGAACAGGAACAAAAAAGAAATTTGAAAAAGATCAACCATGTAAAATCATGTAAGGCTATTCTTTTGTATATGTTTCTCTCCTTTTGTTTTGTAAAGGGTTTTTGTTTAACTTTGATGGTCACTGCAGCACTTTCTGTACATTGACCAATAAAGACTTTCCTTAGAATGAGTGAAAGTGTTTCTTTCCCATTCAAATGCTAAATATTATACATACATAGCTGTAGTCTGAGGACAAAACTGTATCAATAAATATCTCTTTCTCCCTCTCTCTCTCTCTCTCTCTCTCTCTCTCTACATACATACAAATAAAGGTGAAGTGAATAACACTGATTATCTCTTCATCACGGCACCTGTTAGTGGGTGGGATATATTAGGCAGCAAGTGGACATTTTGTCCTCAAAGTTGATGTGTTAGAAGCAGGAAAAATGGGCAAGCGTAAGGATTTGAGCGAGTTTGACAAGGGCCAAATTGTGATGGCTAGACGACTGGGTCAGAGCATCTCCAAAACTGCAGCTCTTGTGGGGTGTTCCTGGTCTGCATTGGTCAGTATCTATCAAAAGTAGTCAAAAATGTAGTGTCCCCAACTGAGCAAGCCAAGCCAAAGGCGACAGTGGCAAGGAACCAAAACTCCATCAGGTGTAGTACCAACAGTGGGTACGTGAGCATCAGAACTGGACCACGGAGCAATGGAAGAAGGTGGCCTGGTCTGATGAATCACGTTTTCTTTTACATCACGTGGATGGCCTGGTGCGTGGCTTACCTGGGGAACACAGGGCACCAGGATGAACAATGGGAAGAAGGCAAGCCAACGGAGGCAGTGTGATGCTTTGGGAAATGTTCTGCTGAGAAACCATGGGTCCTGCCATCCATGTGGATGTTACTTTGACACATACCACCTACCTAAGCATTGTTGCAGACCATGTACACCCTTTCATGGAAACGGTATTCCCTGGTGGCCTCTATCAGAAGGATAATGCGCCCTGCCACAAAGCAAAAATGGGTCAGGAATGGTTTGAGGAGCACAACAATGAGTTTGAGGTGTTGACTTGGCCTCCAAATTCCCCAGATCTCAATCCAATCGAGCATCTGTGGGATATGCAGAACAAACAAGTCCGATCCATGGAGATCCCACCTCGCAATTTTTACAGGACTTAAAGGATCTGCAGGGGTCTAGTGAAGTCAATGCCTTGACGGGTCAGGGCTGTTTTGGCAGCAGAAGGGGGACCGACACAATATTAGGAAGGTAGTCATAATGTTATGCCTGATCGGTGTATATATATACATATAATTTTAAAAATTGCAAGATTCAGTTTAAGATGTCGGTTAGTCTGTAGTCATTTATAATTACCCTTAGAAGTATATGGTATGCTCAGTTTAATAGAAAAGTAAACCGGTTTAAAATCACTGCTACTTTCTCGCGGTCACAATTTCTGGCCTATACTGATGGAGAGATGACAAGGGCAAACTCAGACACCCCAAACCCCTAAGTCCCAGAGTTTAGGCGAAGATTCTACCAGATCTCTCACATCACTAATACCATCTCGTGTTTGTATGTTATTTGTTCACAGGTGATGAAATAATCCCTATAGAAGATATAGAGGTTGTGTTTCCAGACATTGTTTGAAAGCTACAACATCTAGGCCTGGTTTCACAGGCAAGGTTTAGATTAAGCCAGGATTAGACTTTAGTTCAATTAGGACATTTAAGTAACTTTTATAAATGTGCCCTAGAAAAAAAAAACATTACTGGTGTGCAACTTGAGACAAAACAATGGCACTGACATATTTTAAGATATGCCAGTTGCAAGTTGCTTTCAGCTCAAACATGCATTTTAATCTGTGACTAGGTTTACGCCTTGTGAAACTGGGGGCTAATGGCTTGTAAAGTTTGTTGATTATTAACTTTCTCTAAATCCTTCTGCACAGAGCTTTTTTTTTTGCAAATTACTCAACCACAATGAAAGTCAATTGAGAACATAATGTGTGAGTTTATTTTATTAAGGAAACATATGGAGAATAACAGAAGTTGAATTATGTGTGTAAAATATATATACATTAGGGATATTTAACGTGGACAAAAGTGTGCACATAATTACAAATACAAATTGGTTATTGTACACTAATGACTGTGCCTAACTAATATTGTTCAGTATAAATGTAAAGGACACTAGCCAGCAATGGCAATAATTAACTTTATTGCACTGTAAGAATCAACTACAAATTAAGTTACTTTATAACATTTACAAGCAATTCATTTTAATAAAACTGTCAAAGAGGCCCGCGCCTGACATGGTGGCACTGGCTGCAACAATACTACAGCAAAAATAAAAGTTATGTCTTCTTTCTTAGCGTATACATTTGTGCGGTGTTATGAAACTAGTCTGCCCCCACAGACTGACGTAGTTTGAATGAAATGTTTTAGGAAAGTGTGGCTGAGCCTTAACTTTTACAAAGAATATCTCTTTGGGTTTCAGACTTTGAGCTTTGTAACTCTGCAGATCTTATACATGCACAAACAGCTACATAACGCACTAAAGAGAAAGAATAACATGAAATCGCATCATATGACCCCTTTAACAAAACGAGCCAGTGGTATAACATGGGTCTGTTGAATTTGCATCGCAAACTCCGCCCCACCACGTGGGGATATATGGAGCCGCACGTGCACTCTCGCACTATGTTACCTGCTGAGGAGCCGAGACAGTGCGTCCCGGCAGTTTCAGCAGTACAGCGGTAGTGGCACGGGACGTAACATCTCCGTTCCCTCCTTCAGGGAATGAGGGTTGTATACGTAACCGAGACGTTCCCTCTGCTGTTGGCCAGCCGCCGCTCGTGTGTAAAAGCACAGCCGCGGGTCTGCTCAACACTCTGGGAGACCGAGGAGATCAGCGAGAGCTTTCCACCGGGGAAAACCCGGACGGACCTCTCGCTTCTCAGCGTGTTGTGTGTCGCCGAGCTGCCGGGCTGCAGCGCTCGCTCATCGCTCTGGGTGCGTTGTCCCCTTGCCTATTTCCCATTGTAGCGCCCTCCCTGGTGGCCACCAGGAGAGGTCTACTTTGGTGAAATAGCTTGGGTGCCATGAGGAGGGGAGGGCTTTTTCTTTGGCGACCAACTCCCTAGGGCCCCTCCCCCTCTAGCGCATTGCAAGCTGTGCCGCTTCTGAATGGGATTGCTGGTCCTTCTCATGAGGGAACCTAGCGTTTTTATTCTGGGCTCCAGCTGAGGATCAGATGTCAATCGCTGCATTGGAGAGAGGGCTGTTGTGCTCTGGAAATGAGGATGATGTTGAGCCCACTGTAATGATGTGTGCTTTGCTGAATCAGATTCAGAGTTAACAGCCATGCTTTCCCAGGGTCTTTCCTGGATGTGCATGGAAAACTTGGCAGTATGGAGCTATATTGGTGCCAAAAATACGAAATGCCAAAAGTGTCAAAAAGTTTTTCCTCTCACACTACTCTCGAAGGTGGGGTGGCTGTGCCGCTGGCCGGCCACCTCCGCCCTGCATGTGAGGCCAAAGAGCACTCTTAATGAAAATTAATAAAGCACTCTTAATAAAGTCACTGCGCAGGCCCTCAGCCAGAAGATGTCCACCTTGGTTGTCCAGGAACTCCCCCTAGAGGTGCGAGTGGTGGTCAAAGTACACTGTCTCTATGCTCCCATCTCACAAGGTGGCCTTTTCGGTGGCAATGTTGAGAACTGGGCCCAGCAGTTCTCCGCAGTCGTAGCAGGCTGAGGCAATCAAGAGCTTCCCCTGACCACCATCAGAGTCCCTTGTGGGGTTAGGGCCACTCTGTTTCAAGGGAAGGGGTAGGAATAGGGGTAGGGGTAGGCGAAGGGGTATAAAATAGAATTGGAATTGGGCCCAAATATCAGATGAAGTGAGTCGTACTGTTTTTATCCACTTTTAACTTTAATATTTGGTATGTCCACCTTTTGCAGCAATTACAGCAGCACATCTCTCTGGCATAGTGTCAATATATTTCCTCTGAGAACTTCAACACTAATGTTATCCCATGCCTTCTGCAACTGAAGCCAAAGGCTTTCCTTTGAATGTGCAACTCCAACTCACCCCAAATGTGCTCAATGGGGTTGAGGTCCGGACTTTGAGGGGGCCAGTCCATCATTTTCAATGTTCCAGCAGATTCCTTCTGTCGCAGGTAGTTCTGGCAATAGTTAGAAGAATGTTTCAGGTCATTGTCCTCTTGGAAAATAAATCCAGGCCCAATAAGACGACTCCCAGATGCCAAGTGTTCTAATAATTTTGGCCACCACTGTACATACACTTATACTATATAGAACATATTTTTTTAGCGATCGTGTAGTATTTGCTTATTCGAAATAAGTACCTACTCAACGCCACCTACTGGTGCACTATGAAACTGTAACAATTTCAATTACTAAGTTCACACTATATATCTAACATTACACATTATACACTCCTTTTAAGCTTTACATTCCTGGAGTGCAATGCTCGCACACTCATTGCGCTGCACCTAGTTTAACTATTTTGAAGTGTTTGTATGTAATTTGTTCACAGGTGAAGAAAGCCTTACAGAAGAAGAAATGCCGTATTCAGTTTGAAGGCAGCATGTAAAGTTGCTGATTAATTTTCTCTACAGAGATTTTCACATACAAATTATTCAACCACAATGAATGATTATTGAGAACCTAATGTGTCAGTTTCTTTTATTGAGGAAGAGAATAAACAAAGTTGAATTCTGTGTGTAAAAAATGTTTATACAGTAGTGATATTTAGGGGATATTTAACAAAGGTGTACACATCATTACAAATAAAAAATGGATATTGAACACCAAAATTAAACAGCTCTGTGTTGCAAAATGTACACGCAGGGCTGTGCTAATCATAATCATAACATTTCATATTGTTCAGTAAAAATATGAAGGACACTGGCCAGTAATGACAACAGTTTGGTCTATTGTAAAATTTAATTAAAGCTAAAAGCACACATTTTCTTAAAAACAGTTTATGTATATATTTACAAGCAATAAAAAATAATATGAAATATGAATCAACAAACATTAAGTTAGCCTCACAAGAACATGTTCTGTAATGCAATTATTTTACCCTTAAGTGAATCCGGACTTGTCTTTAAAAAGTATTTTTTAGCACCTGCAGTTAGACTTCTTGACAAGTATATTGAACGTCATTAATTTAATGAGACCATCAATGAGAAAAAAGTAAATGGCCAACAAATGAAGTGTGGTCATTTTCATTATCATAGACCCATGTATTTTGCCGGAGACGCACATAGACGTGATCTCCTTCTTCTAGAGTTAAAGAGATTGAATTAGATCCTGTTTCAAAGCGGTCACCTAGAGAATGATTGTAAATAGTTACCACCTGTTGTCCATTTTTAAAGAGTCTTAGACCCATAGCTTTAGATGAGCGGTTATGTCCAGACAAAGTGAAGAAATAGACGCCTTTAACAGGTGCCGTGAAGATACCTGTAATGGCATATGCAACAATACATTTATCAAGGATTTCTCATTTAATTACACTGTCTATCTGATATGTTTTATAACACACAGATACAGGTTCAGTATAAGAACACATACCAGTGGTTGGGTTGTAAGCTCTTCCATCATTCACAAAGACATCTTTGTAAACCAGAGTTATCTCAGTGTTGAAAGGTCCAAGGTTACCAATGGGTCCAAGTGTGGCAGCAAATGCCACTTTATATTCTGTGTGAATCAAATATCACATTTTGTTAAAAAAAATACTCATGCAAACCTCTGTATAATAACACATCTTAGATCACAAACTATATTTCCTATCTTTCTATTGGTTATGTAGTATATGGTCTGTTGTATAATGTATAAGTATGTATAAGTTGTTTATTCTGCTTATCTGCCAAGCTTATGACCAACTGTTACAATCCACGCCTGTCCCGGACTCCATTTCCCATGATCCTCCCTGTCTCACACCTGAAATCACTCACTCCTCATCTCTCCCACTCTCCCTGGATTCCCTGCACCTGGTCGTCGTCATTAGCACTCCCTTTATATTGATCTCACTTCCCTGCACTCCTGGTCCGTTCTTATGTGTTATGCTTATGTGTGTCGTGTTCTGTTTCCATTTATAAATAAAAACCCGTCTTTGTGGAAGCCCTGGATCTTCTCTTCCCTGCTGCACTACACACCGTAACAGAAGAACGGACCTAACAGAAGGACTTCTAAGCTAGGATGGGTATCTTCCTGACCCCGATCTCTCCCGTGTCCCCCCTTAAAGACACGACAGCAGTGGACCGTCTGTGGGGCCTTAGGCAGGACGGTCGCCCGCTGGAGAGGTACGTGGAGGAATTCGCTGAGCTGTCTTGTTTGGTGAACTGGCCAGATGCACCACTTAACGCGTGTTTTCTGATGGGCCTAGACAAGGACACTATTCGATATATTGAACCTGCCTGTTCCTTTTCCCTAGTCAAGTCGATGAATCTGATTCTCTGTTTAAATTGTTCCAATTTCGAAATTGAAGAGGTTCAAGAGAATGAGTGTCTTCCTCGTCCGGTCCCCTCAGAGAAGCACGCGGCCTGGTCAGTTCACCCACAGCCAGTTCCCTCCACATATCCCTCCAGTGGGCCTTCCCGTGTTGTCCTGCCTGTCCACAAGCCCAAACGGCAGAGAAGGAGGGCCAACGCCAAGCTCTCGTCTCCGGCCAAGATGGCCGCAGCCACGCCAGAGCCCTCGTCTCCGGCTAAGATGGCCGCCGCCACGCCAGAGCCACAGGACCTCTGGTTCATAGACTTTTGGAGCGATCCTGCCACCTCAGTTCCCACTCCGAGTCTCCTGGATTCCGCTCCAGGCTTCCAAGTTCCCGCTCCAAGTCTCCTGGATTCCGCTCCAGGCCTCCCAGTTCCCGCTCCGAGTCTCCTGGATTCCGCTCCAGGCTTCTAAGTTCCCGCTCCAAGTCTCCTGGATTCCGCTCCAGGATTCCAAGTTCCCGCTCCGAGTCTCCTGGATTACGCTCCAGGCTTCCCTGTTCCCTCTTCGAGTCTCCTGGATTACACTCCAGGCTTCCCTGTTCCCGCTCCGAGTCTCCTGGATTCCGCTCCAGGCTTCCAAGTTCCCGCTCCGAGTCTCCTGGATTCCGCTCCAGCTCTCCTGGATTCCGCTCCAGCTCTCCTCGAGCCCGCTCCAGCTCTCCTCGAGCCCGCTCCAGCTCTCCTCGAGCCCGCTCCAGCGCTCCTCGAGCCCGCTCCAGCGCTCCTCGAGCCCGCTCCAGCGCTCCTCGAGCCCGCTCCAGCGCTCCTCGAGCCCGCTCCAGCCCAGGAGCTCACCCCGTTCCGCGTGCCCTCCATACTACCCCTGAATTCCCCCAAGAAAATTTTGGGGGGGGGCTATATACCCGGGGGTGGGGAACATGTGGGTGGGGCTCCTGATCCGCCGTGGACTCCCGAGGCTCCTGATCCGCCGTGGACTCCCGAGGCTCCTGATCCGCCGTGGACTCCCGAGGCTCCTGATCCGCCGTGGACTCCCGAGGCTCCTGATCCGCCGTGGACTCCCGAGGCTCCTGATCCGCCGTGGACTCCCGAGACTCCTGATCCGCCGTGGACTCCCGAGGCTCCTGATTTGCCATGGCCGCCCGAGACCCCTGACACGCCATGGCCACCCGAGACTCCTGACCCGCCATGGCCGCCCGATGTCCTAGTCCTGCCCTGGAGACCTCTGTACCTGTCTGCACCTCCCCCGCACCTGCGTGTAGGTCTCCAGGGCGCCCACCCCCCCTCCCCGGTGTTTCATCTAAGGCGCGAGGACGCGCCTACCGGGAGAGGGAGGTAATGTTACAATCCACACCTGTCCCGGACTCCATTTCCCATGATCCTCCCTGTCTCACACCTGAAATCACTCACTCCTCATCTCTCCCACTCTCCCTGGATTCCCTGCACCTGGTCGTCGTCATTAGCACTCCTGGTCCGTTCTTATGTGTTATGCTTATGTGTGTCATGTTCTGTTTCCATTTATAAATAAAAACCCGTCTTTGTGGAAGCCCTGGATCTTCTCTTCCCTGCTGCACTCCACACCGTAACACCAACACAGATACTCATATAATTTTTCTTTATTTTAATCCATCCATAGGATTTTTTATTTTTTTTTTCTTCACTGATTTTCCATCAAGTGAAATGACAGATGGGAGGGTTACCTTTTCTCCTGAGCTGTTTCTCAGTGACCTCCAGTCTGTCCTTCAGAGACCTTACAGTGTATCTCAGCTCTGCCAGCTCTGTGTGGATCCCTGTGAGAAAGTGTTGCTGAAACTCATCAAAAGTCAAACCAGTACCGCTTTCCTCCACATTCAATTGCTCAGTCCTCTCAGTCTGCACTCCATTCTCTTCTTGCTGGACCTCAGACATACAGGCACAGCTGAACACCAGAAGCAGCAGTGGATACAAAATAGTGCAGGACATCTTTACCTTAAGATAGGCTACTATCTAATTGCTAATACGGCAACTGTCCGTGAAGGAATAAATATTATTGGGCTTCTGTTGAAGGTCCCCTACAGCCCTGAACTTACACACTTACAGGTGTTTTAGTTGCAGAAATTCCTACAGCTCTTGATATACCCCTGTTGGATTGATGTTTAACTCATGACTCATGACTATGAGGAAAGAAAGAAAATATTTTTCTTTGCAGATAATCACATGTAAAACTTGATCCATTTATCAGCAAAACAGTTTATATGCCCTGCCGCTCAGTTCAGGAAAGCTCAGCCCGCTTTCCTTTTTCCCATAGTGCATCCTGGTGCCATCCAGGTGATTGCTCTGTGGTCCAGTTCTGATGCTCACATGCCCACTGTTTGGCGCTTCTGGCGGTGGACAAGGGTCGGCATGGGCACCCTGACTGGTCTGTGGCTATGCAGCCCCAAACGCAACAAACTGCGGTGCACTGTGTATTCTGACACCTTTCTATCAGAACCAGCATTAACTTCTTGAGCAATTTGAGCTACAGGAGCTTGTCTGTTTGATCGGACCACACGGGCCAGCCTTTGCTCCCCACGTGCATCAATGAGCCGTGGCTGCCCCTGACCCTGTCACCGGTTCACCACTGTTCTTTCTTTGGACCACTTTTGATAGATACTGACCACTGCTGACCGGGAACACCCCACAATAGTTGCAGTTTTGGAGATTCTCTGACCCAGTTGTCTAGCCATCACAATTTGGCCCTTGTCAAACTCACTCAAATCCTTACGCTTGCCCATTTTTCCTGCTTCTAACACATCAACTTTAAGACAAAATATGTCATTTGCTGCCTAATATATCCCACTCACTAGCATGTGTCATGATGAAGAGATAATCAGTGTTATTCACTTCACCTGTCAGTGGTTATAATGTTATGCCTGTCAGTAAATAGGCCTAAGCAATATTAATCTTCAAGTTAAAAAACTTTTTTTCATGCAGTTATTGTGTAAAACATGACACACGTGTGGAAAAATAACAAAAGACTAAAGGTCATTGATTTACAGTAGTATATAAACATTATAGAGCTCTGGAAATTTTTTTTTTTTTTCCAGAGCTGTATAGCAGAGGTTTATTATTTAAAGCCATTAACTATGCCTACAATTGTTTTCGCTTCTGGTGCAACTCTTGATGTAAAACAGGTGCATTGATGTTTAACTCATGACTCATGCATTGATTGAGGAAAGAAAATATGAATAGATATTTTGGTAGTCACGTGCAGAGTCTGCAGACAGTTACTGCAAGTATAGTTGGAGCTTCCCTTTACGGTTGCGCCCTCAGGAGGTTGCATTTGTCGGATACAGCATTGAGATATTTCATTTCAGAAAAGTAACTATTACATTACAAAAGAAAAGTGATTGTGTCTCTTCAGAAAACTTGGATTAAACCGCTTGGCTCATTATAGCCTACTTACAATGTTTGGTAACACTTTATAATAACTGCACACTATTAAGCATTAAGCATTAGTAAATAGTTAGTTCATCATTTATAAAGCATTAATATACATTAATAAGCAGTTAATAAATACAGCTATAAATGCGTTATTAATGATCCAGTTATCATTTCTAAATCATGTATTACATTATTTACAAACCAGTTAATTAGAAGTTGTCAGTGGTTCATAAGATCATTTAGAAAGTGTAAGTAAAGGATTAATAAACTATTTAAATGAACACTTTAATATTTCCTTTCAGCTTTCTTTTTCAGCATGTATTACACTCATGAGGTGACTTTAGTCTCTGGCGGAAAAATTGAGTGCAAATTGCAGAGAGTTTAATGAATCTTCATGAACATGTATCTTCATATTTAGCCTGCTTGTAAATATCGATGCAATGAGATCCAGGCAGACAAGCAATGATTATGTCAGAGGTCAAATTTGAATAAGGAATAACACATTTATTAAGTAAATAATAAAATAATAAAATATGACAATTGTAATAGCAAATTGGTTTAAAAAAAGATCTATCTTATTCAATAGTTTATAATGAAATTCAAAGTATTGCATCTAACAGATGAATATTGGGAAGATCAGAGTAAAGAAAAGAAGGACCCCCAAAAAAAGATAGTTGCAGAATGAAAGGAGAGGTAAAAGAGAAGCAGAGGAAGAAGCAGAAGTGAAGAGTAAAAAGAGCAACGAATATATGCAGGAAACAGGCTTAACAGACGGCGTGACCGGTCAGATGTCAAAGATAGATGAAAATAGATGACACCAGACAAAAATATCATATCTTTGTTTCTGCAAAAGAACACCTAGTACTGTGAATTACTAATTCTGAGAAACATGCTCACTTAGACAGTAGTTGGAAGGTGTCCAATATCTAACAAAACAGAAGTAACTAAAATATTATGAACATGTGAGTACAATATACATATTCTTGGAAATAGAGTAAAAGATGAACGTAAATGAGTAACAATAATGAGTAAATACTTGAATATATGATAAAGGTTAATATATGAAGTAGGAATATATTAATTTAAAAATTAATAAGGAACAAATAATACATGAATAATATGGATATGAAATATGCAATCTGTTAGCCCACCCATCTATAGAAGAGAGCCAGGTCTGCTGGAGGTGTGATCTATCAATCCCTCTCTAGACGTCTCCAAAGAGTCTCTTAAAACTTCTAAACTTATATCACAGAACTAGTATATATCACATACACTATATTGCCAAAATTATTGGGACACCCCTCCAAATCACTGAATGCAGGTGTTCCAATCACTTCCATGGCCAAAGGTGTATAAAATCAAGCACCTAGGCATGAAGACTGCTTCTACAAACATTTGTGAAAGAATAGGACGCTCTCAGAAGCTCAGTGAATTCAAGCGTAGCACCGTAATAGGTTGTCACCTGTGCAAGACCATTGGTGAAATTTCCTCACTGATAGAACAGCTTTGGGATGAATTAGAGCGGAGACTGCGAGCCAGGCCTTCTCTTCCAACATCAGTGCCTGACCTCACAAATGCGCTTCTAGAAGAATGGTCAAAAATTCCCATAAACACACTCCTAAACCTTGTGGAAAGCCTTCCCAGAAAGAGTTGAATCTGTTATAGCTGCAAAGGGTGGGCCAACTACATATTAAACCCTACGTATTAAGAATGGGATGTCATTAAAGTTCATGTGCATGTAAAGCCAGACGTCCCAAAACGTTTGGCAATATAGTGTATGTTAATATTTTGCTGGAAATTCAATACAGAATGTACACATGTACACATGGTTTAAAACTTTCCACACATGCCAGGATGACAAAACTTATTGTATTTACTAGTTGCAGCAAAATTCAAAAGTCTTTGGAAGATACCATAGCAAAAGTACATTTCTTACTTAAAGGGGTCATGAACTGGATTTTTAATTTTTTTATACTGTTGTCTGAGGTCAAACTATGACATTCGTGTGGTTTTTACATTCGAAGACATCATAATGAATAAGTAATGGGCTATTTTCTACCCTGGTTTCGAGCCTCTCTCCTGGAACGCTCGGTTTTTATGAAACGCACGCATGCACGCACAAGCCTCACTGCAGAGTCCGACAAATCACCATGATCAAAACTTCTGCGATTGTATTTTTCCTTCAAATATCAAGTCAAGAGAGTGAACAACGCAATATCAAGAAAGGAAAGTTATTTCACTATTTAAGATAGCCCGTCGGCAGGCCGGTGATACGTTTTGGTAGCCCGTCTGGAAAACACATAGCCCCGGGATGTTGGGCTTTGCGAGCCGATACATGTCTGAGTCTGATCCCGAATCACAGCACAATGAACCAACAACACCTCAAATAAAGGATTCTCCAGTCAGTGACAGCGTGCTAAGTTATGTTCAGTTAGACAAGTACACATAATCACATAGATATCAAACGTTCTGTAACAATGCAATACTATCACATATAAAAAACATTTTTTACTCATATAAGTGTGTTGCTTTATTCATTCATGTAATCTCATCCTGTCTGCAAATCCAGTCTCTTGTTTACAAACGAATCCGTGGTGAAATGAAGGAACAAACGTGCAATGTCTTCCCCACGTGAGCTGGATATTCATTAAAATTAAAGTTCATCCATGCATTCATAATATTGGAATCCGAATGAAGCTTATGCAGCATGTTTATTGCTCGATCCGGTTTAGCTCCACGTAGGCCTATGTTATTTATCTATAACATGCCATGCACAAATCTGTGGGCGGGGCTACAGAATCAGGCGTTCGTCTTCTTCGGTTAAGGCGGTGTTTCACCACACTCTGACGTCACAGCTTGGCACATTCTGAGATCGAGCGTTTGCTGGGCCTGGTGTCAAAAAAGCTTTTCTTTGACTAACAAGGAAGTTCTTTAATGCTGATCTAACCAGCAGAAGACACAAGCCGGGTTTAAATCCCAGTTGCGCAGCTGGGGCATGTTGTCACACTGCATTACAATGTGCCCCTATTAGAAATATGCTATTATATTCTATACTTTTATGAATTCTATTGAGAAACCAAGAGAAAAAGGTGAATAAAGACTGAGAGTCAATGTTCAAAAATGATTAATTATTATAATGTTTTTAACTATGCTGTATAGGTGTGTTTGGCGGTGTGTTTGTTGTCAAATAAATTTATTTTTAATTATAAAAAAATGCCATTATTTTATATAAAAAAGTTATTAATTGTTTTTTATTGACAAAATATTTTATTTTGTCTTGGATAGTTTTTTGATTATATCAGATAACATTTTTAACTGTCATATGTTAATGTTACATTGTGCCCCTCACATGTTACAATGTACCCCACCTATGGGGCATGTTGTCACATTTCATTTCCATTCTTTCGGGGTAAATCAAGAAAAAAGTATATACTGTATTAATGAAACAAAACCACATAATTGTACTAGACGTGTGAAATTAATGAGGAAAAAAATAAATACTCTAAACCCTAAGTGGATTTACACAAACTTAGACAGTCAAAAAGTGTTAGGTTGTGCCCCGTTCTCCCCTATACGATGTCCATCGCATATGCAGATTGATATCTAAAAAAAAAATTCTTCTTCTCACTAACATTTAGATATTTAAATTGAATAAAACTTCAACGATAAAAAGAACTAGCTAGGTTAGCTAACTACTTACTATTTAAAAAGTCTGTAGATATTGTCGTCAGTTCGTACTGCCATTAACACTTACGCTGACAAGAGGATGCAATGAGACCTGTTTTCCTATTTATTATGTTACGTTCAAAATAAAGGATAAAGCCTATTTACACAGCCATGAATAAACAAGCATTTAGGATGTGATATCATAATAACAGTAAGGTTTTATCGCCATACATTTTTGTAATGTTTTTTATTTTACTCCTAAGTGAATCAGGACTATGTTTTTAAGGTCATATTTGTTAGCAAGTACAGCAAGCAACCGACTGCACTGCAGTAACCATATAAGACACCAGACAATTAATTTGAAATGCTTTAATCACAGCCGGGAGTATACCTTATGACAGTTTATATGGGATAGCATGAGCAAAGATTGCATGATATGACTGCATAATAATTTTCTTAAATAAGTTCATATTTGAATCAATCCCCGTCCTCTAAAGGCATTTTTTTTTATTAGCACAGCTTATTGCTCAAGTTACAAGGGTTAAATATAATATTCATACAGCAGTCTAGTACTTGTTCCCTCACACCACATCAGGTGTTTTAATTTCCAAAGGCCTCGAAGCTAGTTATTAAAAGCATATGCTTTTAAATATTTCTTATGCATATAAAAACATAACAGAATATATGTATAGTCCTGCAAGTGCAAGGAAAAAGCAATGTTCGTTATGACTTACTGTAAAATTTCAGTACATTGAGCTTCATGAATTTAGTAAGATAAAAGAGGAAAAAGTCAATGGCCAACAAATGAATTGTGGTGGCTGTAATTATCAAAGACCCATGAAGTCTCCCGGAGACGCACACAGACACGATCTCCTTTCTCTAGAGTCAAGGAGATTGAATTAGCTGTTGATTCATAGCGGTTACCAAGAGGATGATTGAAAACAATCACCATCTGTTGTTCATTTTTAAAAAGTCCTAAATTCAAAACTTTAGATGAGCGGTTATGTCCAGAGAAACTGAAGAAATAGACGCCTTTAATGGGTGCTGTGAAGATACCTGTAATAGCGTAGGCAACAATAAACAGTGATGCTTTTTTAACACTAAATATTTTGACAAAATGTAGTTTTCAGAGTGGGATTGATACAGGTTAAGTATAAGAACACATACCAGTGGTTGGGTTGTAAGCTCCTCCTTCATTAACATAGACATTTTTGTAAACCATTGTGACTGAAGTGTGGAAGGGCCCAAAGTCACCAGTTGATCCAAGTGTGGCACCAAATGCCACTTTATATTCTGTGTGAAAAAGATCAGATTTTGTTAAATTATTATTATTAATAATAATCACACAAACCTTCTTCCTGGTTCTTAAGGTGTTAGCATTTGTAATGGACTAAAAATGTGAGTTTCTCCATCATAGAGAAACTGAATGGTACCAAAAAAAGTGGATCACTATTCCCCTTTATGAATGAGGGTCTCCCTACACTTTTATTTAGGCATATATATATATATATATATATATATATATATATATATATATATATACACTCACCTAAAGGATTATTAGGAACACCTGTTCAATTTCTCATTAATGCAATTATCTAATCAACCAATCACATGGCAGTTGCTTCAATGCATTTAGGGGTGTGGTCCTGGTCAAGACAGTCTCCTGAACTCCAAACTGAATGTCAGAATGGGAAAGAAAGGTGATTTAAGCAATTTTGAGCGTGGTATGGTTGTTGGTGCCAGACGGGCCGGTCTGAGTATTTCACAATCTGCTCAGTTACTGGGATTTTCACGCACAACCATTTCTAGAGTTTACAAAGAATGGTGTGAAAAGGGAAAAACATCCAGTATGCGGCAGTCCTGTGGGCGAAAATGCCTGGTTGATGCTAGAGGTCAGAGGAGAATGGGCCGACTGATTCAAGCTGATAGAAGAGCAACTTTGACTGAAATAACCACTCGTTACAACCGAGGTATGCAGCAAAGCATTTGTGAAGCCACAACACGCACAACCTTGAGGCGGATGGGCTACAACAGCAGAAGACCCCACCGGGTACCACTCATCTCCACTACAAATAGGAAAAAGAGGCTACAATTTGCACAAGCTCACCAAAATTGGACAGTTGAAGACTGGAAAAATGTTGCCTGGTCTGATGAGTCTCGATTTCTGTTGAGACATTCAGATGGTAGAGTCAGAATTTGGCGTAAACAGAATGAGAACATGGATCCATCATGCCTTGTTACCACTGTGCAGGCTGGTGGTGGTGGTGTAATGGTGTCAGGGATGTTTTCTTGGCACACTTTAGGCCCCTTAGTGCCAATTGGGCATCGTTTAAATGCCACGGCCTACCTGAGCATTGTTTCTGACCATGTCCATCCCTTTATGACCACCATGTACCCATCCTCTGATGGCTACTTCCAGCAGGATAATGCACCATGTCACAAAGCTTGAATCATTTCAAATTGGTTTCTTGAACATGACAATGAGTTCACTGTACTAAAATGGCCCCCACAGTCACCAGATCTCAACCCAATAGAGCATCTTTGGGATGTGGTGGAACAAGAGCTTCGTGCCCTGGATGTGCATCCCACAAATCTCCATCAACTGCAAGATGCTATCCTATCAATATGGGCCATTATTTCTAAAAAATGCTTTAAGAACCTTGTTGAATCAATGCCACGTAGAATTAAGGCAGTTCTGAAGGTGAAAGGGGGTCAAACACAGTATTAGTATGGTGTTCCTAATAATCCTTTAGGTGAGTGTATATATATATATATATATACACACATACACCGATTAGGCATAACATTACGACCACCTAATATTGTGTTGGTCCCCCTTTCGCTGGGATATTTGTTTATACACTAGTCAGTAATATTCATCATAAAGGTAAATTTATGTGTTAGATCAAGTAGAAATAGCTCCCTCCCTGTGATAGAGAGCCGAGCGGTCACAAGGAGAATCACACCAAGATGTTAACACTGAATCAATGTTGCAGTCAAAAAAGGATGTTTATTAAAGTGGATGTGCAAAATGTGCAAATAAATATGGTTATGGCAGGAGAGAATCTTTTGTTCCGCTGCTGGCCCCCTCCAGCAGCACCCTATTTTGGTCAACGAAAGAACTCATACCCCCATCCCTGAGCACCCAGAGACCGCGGATGGCAGTGTGCGCCGCCCCCGGGCCACGCCACTCTCGTCCCCCTCTGGCGCCAGACTCCTCTCAGAGCAGACCCCAATGGAACGCACGTCCTTCCCTGGTCTCCTCTGTCAGGACGCGGCAGATGACCGTGCCCCCACACTGAGAAGCTACGCCTCCCATGTCTGGGCCGGTCACTCTGCCTCGCTGCCCCACCTGGGGTACGTCTGTGGTTCGCATGACCCCGCTGGTTCAGTTCTTGGAAGCCTGGCTAGAGCTTCCCATATAGTCCCGCTCGGTCGCGAGGACCATCAGGCTGCTATCTCAGTTGCTATCTCAACGACTGGCTGATTCTGAGTCACTCTCAAGAGCATGTGTGCGAACACAGAGATCTGGTGCTCTGGCACCTCGCCCGTCTGGGCCTTCGGGTCAACTGGGAAAAGAGCAAACTCTCCCACGTGCAGAGGATCTCTTTTCACTTCCTGGAGAATGGAGACTCCATCCCTAGATGGTTCAGCTGATTTGGGAACAGTTCGGCGACGCACAGGTAGATCTGTTTGCCTCCCACGACTCTTTCCACTGCCGCCTGTTTTACGGATGCACTAGCGCACAGCTGGCCGCGGGGCCTCTGTAAATATGCGTCCCTCCCAGTGAGCCTCCTTGCACAGACACTGTGCAAGATCAGGGAGGAAAAGGAGCAGGTCCTTTTGGTCGCCCCATATTGGCCCGGCCGGACATGGTTCTCCAAACTCGTATTCCTTGCGACAGCCCCTCCCTGGTCGATTCCACTGAGGAAGGACCTCCTTTCTCAGAGACGGGGCACCCTTTGGCACCTGCGTCCCGATCTCTGGAACCTGCACATATGGGTGGTGGCTACCATCACTTCCGCTAGGGCCTTGTCTACCAGACACGCCTATGCGTTGAAGTGGAACCTCTTCGACACCTGGAAATGCCGATCGGGTCCGTGCTCTCGTTTCTCCAAGAAGGGTTGGAACGAAGTGCTGTCTCCTTCCACCCTGAAGGTCTATGTGGCCGCTATCTCAGCCTACCACGACCTTGTGGAGACGAAAAAGGTAAGTCAGCACGACCTGGTCATTAGGTTCCTGAGGGGAGCGAGGAGACTGAATCCCCTCGTACCCTCTTGGGACCTCGCAGTGGTCTTATCTGCCCTGCAGAGAGCTCCCTTTGAGCCTTTGCGATCATTCGAGCTTAAGTTCCTGACGATGAAGACAGCGCTTCTGATCGGTTTGGCCTCCATCAAGAGGGTAGGGGACCTGCAGGCATTTTCGGTTGACGAAGTGTGCCTAGAATTCGGGCCGGCTAATTCTCACGTTATCCTGAGACCCCAGCCTGGATATGTGCCCAAGGTTCCCACTACTCTGTTCAGGGACCAGGTGGTGAACCTGCAAGCCATTGTCTTGTCTTACCAGACGCAGGGTCGTCCATGCCCCCTAGGGGTGAGGGCACACTCCACCCGGTGGCAAGCCTTAAAAATCCACCTTCGGCTGGTTACCCCAGAGTTCTTCCATATGCAGCCCCGCCGCGGGTCATATGTGTAACCTTAAGTCCTCCCTGCGGGCGGGCACCTGGTTTCCACATGGAATATGCTTCCCAGTGTACCTTGGTATTCCTGTGTTAAGTGGGAGTCCTTCGTCCGTATTAATCTACGACAGGGAACTCACACTTACGCAGGGCACTGGACGACAGCCGAGTGGCGTGATTAGATTGGACCCCCATTTCGTCATTCACTGACATAACTCAGAGTGACTGAACGAAAAGGAACGTCTCGGTTACGTATGTAACCCTCATTCCCTGAGGACAGAATGGAGACATTACGTCCCTCTGCCACTTCCGCTGTACCGCTGGAACGGCCGGGAGTTCAGATCTCGGCTCCTCAGCAGGTAACATAATGCGACATTGCCAGCGTACTTCCTTATATACCCACGAGGTGGGGCGGAGTTACGCTTTGCAAATTCCGCAGGCCCATGGCATTGCATCGCCATTAGCCGTTTTCTAAGATCTCCAAGATGATAGGCTTCTAAGCGAAACCCCATTTCGTCAGTCACTGACGTAACATCTCCATTCCCTCCTCAGGGAACGAGGGTTACATAACTAACCGAGACATTACTAAAACAGTACCTTTATATCTTTAACAATTGAGGCTGGAGTTAAGTATACAGGATGATTAAAAACAAGAGTTAAAACAAGTCAGTAAATACAATAAATAGGACGGGAAAAAAACAACATTTCTATAAATAGTTAAACCCAACATAGTGTTGCACATCTGGTATGCGTTGAATCCACATGTTCCGGATGTGGCCCGGATCTGGGCCGTAACTATGTTGCTGTCTGGGAAATGAGCACTCCCCTACAGTTTGTGTTCTCTTTAAGGCCACGACCACTCAGCTAAAACAGGAAATATAAAACAGCAAACCCCACGTAAATATTATAAAATGCACAAGAACACAGTAAAAATTGTGATGGAAGACAACTTCAAGGTCTCTCCATCACAGTCATATTGAACCATATTTTACCATGTTTTTCCCCCATTTTGCTCATGTTGCTCACTTGCGTCCACCCTCTTAACTAAGTCAACCCCTCATTCAAAATGCTCTAAACATGCCCTGTATACGCCTTCATCCCGATACATATTTCCCATTATTTATTATGCATCTCTGGTGGGTATAGCATTGTTAGTACTTTTGTGCATAAATATTCACAACCATGTCAAATTCATGTCACACGCAAGCATTATTCTCTTCTTGCAGAGAAGTCATCTTTGTTATCTTTATTCAAGACTATTGCATGATGATACTTGCATTGTTTATCCTTTACAAGTGTATTGCACAAACAATGCTCACTCCTTATGCTAGGGCTCATTCTCAAATGTCGTTATCCTTTTGCAAGGGTGCAGAAGAACATTCTAGCAGATAGTTCAATATCCGTAAACCACTGGTCCACATGGAATCTCGGGGTGTGTTCTAACAATATGCTAAGACCAATCAAAAACACCCACCTGCTTTATGCCACCATTATGTCAGTTCCGATAAACATGAGTTAGTTCAGTCTCAGTGACGACTGGCAAACTGCACTTATGTTTTGAAGTGAAGTGACCCCTATAGCTTTCTTACTGCTAGATCTACTGAAGATGCTATATTACTTGTGCTGCATACTTGAAAAAAGAAAAAGCAAAACAAACTGCTATGCCAGGTTACTTTTTGTTGACAACAACTGAGTAAGAACACTGGTCCAGCCAAAACTTATACAGAAACTGCTAAATCTAGGACTTGGCCCCACTCTGCAACTGGATACTGGGAAACTGGATAAATTCTCATTGGCAGACTATAGCATGTGCGGATAGGCATGAATACCTTTGCTTCTCTGATCCTCAACACTGGCACTCTACACAGCAGCAATGCTCATACTTTTGCAAGGGTTCAAGAGGGTAACAAACACCACTTTAATTTACAGCCCGTAGATTCATACTTACCCTGTAACTACATGAAACAAGAGGGGAACAAGCACCACTTTAATTTACAGCCCATAGATTCATACTTACCCTGTAACTACACGGATAATTACGCCTTAATTAAAAAATACTTACAGTATAAATAATTTGTTAATTTTCCTGATAGTTACCCCTTTATTCCCCCAATATTACATATTGTTCCCTTATAACTACATGTACTTACTTTATAGTTACACTATAATTACCAAAAGTTATGCTGTAAATTCGCTTTACTTACGCAGTACTTTCCGGGCTGTAATCTAAAGCGTTACCAACAAATGTAACAATGTTAAATATTTAATTAATCTTAAACAGTAACGCACACAGTAGAGGAGAATGACAGTCAACTAGGCCTACACAATTAAGGTCCTAAGTTTACATACTTATTTAGTACTGCCCTGAATAAGCTATTTCACATAACAAATAATGTATCCAAAAGATAAAATAATAACAGTTTTTCATGAGTACCTTGTTTGTCCTGAGCAGTTAAACCCTGATAGTTCCGGAGAAGGATTAGCACTGCTTTTGCTATACATTATATATAAAGCTATACAGTGTGGAACAATGCATGTTAGAAAATAACAATTGTTTAACAACAAACAAGCAACTAAATTAAACAGTGCTTGCATCTTTAAATATTCACATACTTTGTACAGTCAAAGAAACTTTTATAGCTGGATTTATTTTTAGTTTGGGCACAACATCGAAATTGTATTGTATTGTATTTCTTTATTGTCCACCAAGGTGGAAATTTGTCTTTGGCTCACCACCACATAAAATAGCTAGACAGCCAATATTTAGAAAAAAAACACAGACAGATTCACATTACATAGATATAAAAATACAAATCATGTTACGGTCATTTGATTTATAAGTTGCTTGTGGAGTTGAGAATTTTTTATTGCCGTTTGGAAGGAAAGACCTCTTGAACACATTTTTATTTGCTAGATGGGTTCTATACCAACTTCCTGTTTTCAAGGGCTCAAACTGACTAAAGAGAGGGTGAGAGCTGTCTGCAAGGATAATCCTCGCCTTCTTCTTTGCCCTTTCAACATAAAGTCGTGTTAAGGGCTTCAGTGGTCTACCAACTATTTTACTTGCCATAGACACAATTCTGCTATGTTTGTTCTTAGATCTACAGTTTATGTGATCATACCAGACAGGGAGATGAAATGTTAGTACACTCTCCACAATGAATTTGTACACCAGTTCTAAAATATGCTGACTAACCTGAGGCCACTGAGTTTTCTAAGAAGAAATAGTCGCTGCGAGCATCTTTTGAAAATCGAAGCTCACCTGTGAGAATTGAGCCCAGGTATTTAGAATTCTCCACAATTTCAACTTGCTGACCCTCAAGCGAAATTGGCTGGATCATCATGTCTCATTTTGTGCTCATAAGTAGTTATTTTGTCTTAGCCACATTCATTTCTAATTGGCTAGCGTGACACCAAGTTTCCATGGCCTTAGTGTGAGCCAGGAGGGCAGCATCAAGTAGAGAGTTAGGTTTATCTAGTAGGACAACTAAGGCCATATTATCAGCATATTTAAATAGTCTAAAATGTTCCTCCTAATCATGAACTCATTAGTAAAAAGAGAAAAAAGCACAGGGGAAAGAACACAGCCTTGAGGGCAGCCTGTGCTTAAAGTGAGAACATCAGACATAATCCCTCCAACACAGACCCTCTGTGGACGGCAAGAAAGAAAGTTTCTGATCCAGAGTACTAACTAACAGAGTACAAAATTTGCTCCATAGTTTTTCACAGTATAGAAGTTATTGCAATAGGCCGGAAATCATTTAGCATACTTACACTTGGCTTTTTTGTCACAGGCCTAATTATTGAGTATTTCAACAGTTTCGGCACTGTAGAAGAAACTGAAACAGCCTTGCAAAAACTCCTTTAAGAAGGCGAGCTTTTAAGCCATAAGGGCCAGTGGTCTTATTTGGCTTCAATTTACTAAGACTTGCAATAACATCAGTCTCATTGATAACTATTGATGTTTCTACAGGGAGATTTTTGCATCTCATCACATTCTGACTTAACGTCCACAGCAGTCTTGTGCACAATTCAGAATTGAATTGAGAATGACTCCTGAATTCCAATTCAATTCTTGAATTTGAATTGAATTTGAATTGATGTCAAAAACAGGATCTAGAATTACAATTCGAATTTGAATTAAAGGAAAATTCAAAGAAATTCATATACATATTTTATGTGAAGTGTTTAACAATGAAGCTTTACAGTATATGTCAGATATGATTGCATTACATATTCTATAAATGATATTAGTTTGAACTACTTGTACAGATTACATTAACAGGAAATGTTTTCCCCCAGCAATGAATGTTAAAAGCTCTAGTCACAGAACAAACAATTAAGTTTGATTTATTGTAATTGTAATTGGAACATGCATTTGAGGA
Organism: Rhinogobio ventralis; assembly: GCA_039654625.1. NCBI lineage: Eukaryota > Metazoa > Chordata > Actinopteri > Cypriniformes > Gobionidae > Rhinogobio > Rhinogobio ventralis. Next base: position 12,395,736 of record CM077200.1, on the reverse strand, counting down.
GCTATTGAGAATTAGATGCAACAGTGTTGCTCAGTGAGTTTTGCATTGGAATAAATGATAACTGCATTTACAACGACTTTGTGTTATTTGATTACTTTGAAATGAACATAACATTGGAACAAAACTAATTAAACAACATTGAGGGGGTAATTTATTTCAAGAATTTGATCATTATCTATATTTTAGAACAAAATGTATGCAGGGTTGAGGAGTGACTAGTTACGTGTAATGAAATTGTTATTAAATTACAAAATTAATGTAATTGTATTTAGTTGTATTACTGAGCTAAAATGTGTAATTCAATTAGGTACTAATCATATTAAAAGGAAATGGCTTTGCATTGATAAAGTAATCCAAATAAAGTAATCCAAACCACATTTATAATGGGTAACTTATAACAGTAAGCAATTACATTTCCAAAGTAACCTTCCTAACACTGAATGTATGTGAGATTCAACACATTCTTTCTGTTGTGTGACTGTGTGGAATTTCTTTGAATTGCCATGAATTTAATTCCACCTCCTGTCATTCCAATTCAAATTCAAATTCAACTTCCTGTGGGGCGGAGTCAATTCAATTCAAATTCCAATTCATGAATTTGAATAGAGGCCAATTATGAAATTCTAAATTTTGCACAAGCCTGAGTCCACAGTGTCTAATCTACCATAAAAAATAAGCAATGTTAAACATTAGCAGAAAACCGTTAATTGGTGTGAAGAATATACTAGTTTTAACCATAATAATCTTGATATATCCTCTTGAGACACGGCCATTCATTTTTGTCCATTGTAGTGGACATTAAAGGGATAGTTAACCCAAAAATGAAAATTACCCCATGATTTACTCACCCTCAAGCCAGGTGTATATGACATTCTTCTTTCAGACGAACACAATTGGAGTTATACTAAAATATGTCCTGGCTTCCAAGCTTTATAATGCCAGTGAATGAGAAAATTTGAGAATGAGTTTTTAGAAAATAAATAAGAAAATTAGAAAAAAATCCCATCGATTCGGTTCAGAAGGCCTTTATTAACCCCCCAGAGCCATGTGGATTACTTTTATAATGGATGGATGCACTTTTTTGGTCTTCAAATTTTGGGCTGCAATGAACTACTTGCACTGAGCTTTGTGACGCACTTCCGTTTTGAAATAGTACATCTCACTTATTTCTGGTTATGTATATTTTCAATGTGCAGTCATCAAAATCAATAAATGCCACCTAAAATGAGTGTCCGCAAGAAGATAAAAAAATGTATTTTCAGAGACAGGAGAAGAGATATTGTGATGATTACTATGTACAGAATTTTCCAAACTCAAGTTTTAATCCAACCAAGCCAATCTGAGAAAGCAGCGGCTGTTAAACATATACATTTATTTCACCACAGGGTGTCAGTGCTCGTCTAAACAATCTTTAAAAAAAAAAAAAATGTATGCTTTATTTGAACATTCAGTTTACACTATGGTACAACAAAATTAAAACATCATAATTAAGAATAACATCAATAGAAAGAAAAAAACATGAACAACCAATACTATAGTTCAAAGCAGAAACATACAGTAACTTAAAGAAAAACAAAGAAAAGGAAAGAAGAGGGCATTACACAAATTAATACAAATTACACATTGAATACAGTAAAAAGTTTATAGGCCGTACAAGTCTAAACTAGTGATTATGATGCTGTGTGTGACCTTTTATTTATCTGTATTAAATATTTTAATTACTATTCTGTGATTTTCTTTATTAATCATTTTACTGTATGTAATTGACATGTTTATGCCCAAAATGCTTAATTAATATTCAAAGTAGGCCTAGTTGACTGTCATTCTCCTCTACTGTGTGCGTTACTGTTTAAGATTAATTAAATATTTAACATTGTTACATTTGTTGGTAACGCTTTAGATTACAGCCCGGAAAGTACTGCGTAAGTAAAGCGAATTTACAGCATAACTTTTGGTAATTATAGTGTAACTATAAAGTAAGTACATGTAGTTATAAGGGAACAATATGTAATATTGGGGGAATAAAGGGGTAACTATCAGGAAAATTAACAAATTATTTATACTGTAAGTATTTTTTAATTAAGGCGTAATTATCCATAGTTACAGGGTAAGTATGAATCTACGGGCTGTAAATTAAAGTGGTGCTTGTTCCCCTCTTGTTTCATGTAGTTACAGGGTAAGTATGAATCTACGGGCTGTAAATTAAAGTGGTGCTTGTTCCCCTCTTGTTTCATGTAGTTACAGGGTAAGTATGAATCTACGGGCTGTAAATTAAAGTGGTGCTTGTTCCCCTCTTGTTTCATCTAGTTACAGGGTAAGTACAATAAAAACACACACTTTTTCTTTTAATAAATAATAATACAAAATATCTAAAGACATGAGATTCCTCTTAAGATCCATCAGTGGAAATAACAAAAAAGAAGAAGAGGAACAAGAGGAGAAGCCAAGCAAGAGAAACAAAAAAGGGACAAAACGTGCCTTTCTGTCACGACGTTATTATTTGAAATGAAAAGTTTATTTAAAAAAATGAATAAAAAGTGTCATAAATCTGTTTTGAATTAAGTTGTTTTTCAAATAAAGGTTTCCGAGTGATATCAGATTTTGTATGTGTTGTTTATTGTACTTACCCTGTAACTACATGAAACAAGAGGGGAACAAGCACCACTTTAATTTACAGCCCACAGATTCATACTTACCCTGTAACTACACGAAACAAGAGGGGAACAAACACCACTTTAATTTACAGCCCGCAGATTCAAACTTACCCTGTAACTACACGGATAATTACACCTTAATTAAAAAATACTTACAGTATAAATTATTTGTTAATCTTCCTGATAGTTACCCCTTTATTCCCCAAATATTACATATTGTTCCCTTATACCTACACATACATACTTTATAGTTACACTATAATTACTGAAAGTTACGCTGTAAATTCACTTTACTTACGCAGTACTTTCTGGGCTGTAATCTAAAGCGTTACCCATTTGTTTAAGGCATGTACCGCGCGCGCATTCATTCATTTAACTATTTTAAAAGACTGAAATAAAATCAATAGCGCACACAAGCAATCCTTTTTATTAGTCAAATTCATTTAAAAATGTAAACTAAAAATACTAAAATATGATAAGTAAGGGAAAAACACTGTTAATGAGAAGACGAGCACTGGACTGCTGCAGGATAGTGGGGAAAAATGTATTTATAGGAACATTTCAGCAGGCTCAGTATAATTCATGTTAACAGAGAAACATGATCATTGTTTAAATCAATTGGTAGCCTTAACACGTAGTAATAATCTGCATTCTCATGTATGTAGGTTCGCTGGCCATAACAACTCCCAAGATGTAATAAGTAGAACTGAGCCAGGACCGTTTTTATTTATTTTCATATGAAAAACAGCTAATTTATAAATGTACTCTATACATCAGGACTTTGTACTTAGAAGATTCGGAATAAATTTAAAGCCGGGGACACACTTAACGATTGTAAGGCCGATTATGAATGCAATTTGAAACTTACGACTGATCCTGCCCAAACATGCCGGGTCTGTACCAGTTGCGTTTAGTCAGTGTTTACAGTCAGTTTTTAAAATCATATAGTGTAAGGCCTGCCCAACCGGTCCTGTGAAGGCTTCCGATAAGCGGGTAAAGGTTTCTGCGCATTCTGTCTTTTTAAAGTGGTTTAATTCCAATTTACTTTTATCTGACTCCATTTAATCATGACCTTGAATTTAGTTTAGAATGCCGATTGGTTAGTTGGTCATTTATATAATAGTTTAACTACACATTTGGTTATTCTATATAACTCTTTACTCTTATTGAACTCATTCATTTGGTTCTCAGAATCGCACAGGGTCCTCACACTGGTCGTTCATTATGCGGGCCCACGATCACAAACTTGCCAGTCTTGGTGATTGATTTTAGACAGAGGTAATTGACTATACTATTTAGAGGGTTGCTCTCATGCTCATTTACTCTAAAAGTATTTCATTTAGTCCCCATAGATTTGTGCACACTTGAATAAAGCAACGTTATCTCTAGTCAGAGGTCATGACCACTACTTCAGATATAAGCCGATCAATACTTTCTCTAATAGTGGTTTTGGTATGGTTATGCCGTGGTTTCCCATGTACACTTAGCTAGAGTAACTTTACATTAAACAGAGGTAAGGCTCACTAATCAATACATAACATCAAATACTCTGAAGTAAAGAGTAAAAGATGCATACCTGACAATTACATAACACTGAGTGTCTGGAAGATTGTGATGGGTAATAAAAAAATTACATTTTACACAATCGTGAATTGCAATGGAAGAAGGTGGCCTGGTCTGATGAATCACGTTTTCTTTTACATCATGTGGATGGCCGGGTCCGTGAGCGTCACTTACCTGGGCAACACATGGCACCAGAATGCACTATGGGAAGAAGGCAAGCCGGCAGAGGCAGTGTGATGCTTTGGGCAATGTTCTGCTGGAAAACCATGGGTCCTGCCATCCATGTCGATGTTACTTTGACACGTACCACGTACCAAGCATTGTTGCAGACCATGTACACCCTTTCTTGGAAATGGTATTCCCTGGTGGCTGTGGCCTCTTTCAGCAGGATAATGCGCCCTGCCACAAAGCAAAAATGGTTCAGGAATGGTTTGAGGAGCACAACAACAAGTTTGAGGTGTTGACTTGGCCTCCAAATTCCCCAGATCTCAATCCAATCAAGCATCTGTGGGATGTGCTGAACAAACAAGTCCGATCCATGATGCTCCACCTCGCCACTTACAGGACTTAAAGGATCTGCTGCTAACATCTGTGCCAGATAACACAGTACACCTTCAGGGGTTTAGTGGAGTCCATGCCTCGACGGGTCAGGGCTGTTTTGGCAGCAAAAGGGGGACCAACACAATATTAGGAAGGTGGTCATAATGTTATGCCTGATCGGTGTACATGGCATGTCTATCTACTCCACACCATACATTACCCCAATCTCAAATATTATTCTCAGTGTCCCTCTCTGACAGTGTTTGCCCCCCAGGCCCAGGCACCTAAGATTGGCTTCGTCACACGGCGTCCCTCCCCCTATGATCAGTTGGGAACTGGAAATTAGGATCTCTACTAATGTGCTGAACTGCAGTTACCAGAAATCACTCCAGACAATGCTTCTGATATGCTTTAATCATGACTGGGAGTATCTCAGACAAATCACAGAGAAAAATCACAGGCAAAAAGATGACAACAGTTTGTATAGGATAGGTACATGAGCAAAGATAGAATGATATGATTACATTTTGCATCATTTTTCTCTAATATAATTGACTCTTCATATATGCAATTTAGCAATCTCTCCTCTGTTAAAAGGCAAAAGTTAACTTTGAAATGTGATTATCTCAGCTTTTTGCTCAAGTCATAATATAATTGTCATACAGCAGTCTAGTACTTGTTTCCTTCATCTACATCAGAGGTTTTACCGCACTAACTTTCACCAGGCCTACATCTTGTCCTTAAAAGCATATTTCTAATGCATATGAAAACATCCCAGAATAAAATTTAGTCTTGAAAGATTGTCAAAGAGGAAAAAGTAAATGGCCAACAAATGAATTGTGGTGGCTGTAATTATCAAAGACCCATGAAGTCTCCCGGAGACGCACACAGACACAATCTCCTTTCTCTAGAGTCAAGGAGATTGAATTAGCTGTTGATTCATAGCGGTCACCGAAAGGATGATTGAAAACAATCACCATCTGTTGTTCATTTTTAAAAAGTCCTAAATTCAGAACTTTAGATGAGCGGTTATGTCCAGAGAAACTGAAGAAATAGACGCCTGTAATGGGTGCTGTGAAGATACCTGTAATAGTTGAATTAAAATTGATGTTTTAAATAATTACACAGGTTTTCAGAGTGACATAAAACATTGATACAGGTTAATTATAAGAACACATACCAGTGGTTGGGTTGTAAGCTCCTCCTTCATTCACATAGACATTATTGTAAACCAGTGTAACTGAAGTGTTGAAGGGCCCAAAGTCACCAGTTGATCCAAGTGTGGCACCAAATGCCACTTTATATTCTGTGTGAATCAGATCATGTTTTGTAAAAAATAATCAAACACAATAATCACACAAACTGTAAGTATAATAGTATAGACTGACAGAAATGATGAGAAGAATATGTTACCATTTTTCTTGAGCTGTTGCAGTTGTTCCTCAGTGACCTGCAGTCTGTTCTTCAGAGAACTCACGGTGGATTTCAGCTCTGCCAGCTCAGACTGGATCCCTGTGAGAACATCCTCAGACATACTGGCACAGCTAAAGAAGAGAAGCAGCAACAGATACAGAATGGTCAGGGGGCATTGTTACCTGTCACAATCACATAACCTGAATAGTTGTGAATGAGTGAATCAGTGTGCAAATTGAACTCTCCTCGACTGTCAGTTTGTCAGTTGGCATTAACCTAAGATACCTACCTGAATGGTGTGAAACTTAAGATGCTGAAAATTCGGCTTTGCCATCACAGGAATATTGTGAAAACATTTTAAAATATGTTAAAATAGAAAACAGTTGATTTAAATTGTAATATTTAAATTGCTATTTTTTACTGTATGTTTGATCCAGTAAAGGTAGCCTTGGTGAGCATCTTTCAAAAACAATTAAAAAGTCTTCGTTATTCCACACATTTGATGGTATTATGTTTGCTAACATGCTCAGATAATTGCAGCTCATTTAGCCAAAATGTTTTTAGAGTGTCATATAAACAGACATTGACACAGAAGCAATTCCACATAAGAGAACATACCAGTGGTTGGCTTTTCCTTGCGGGTACGTCTTTGTAAACCAGTGCAATTTCAGTGTTGAAGGGTCCAATGTTTCTTGTATTCACTTGGTGTATTAGATAACTGAGTAGTGCAACTGTTACAATAAAATTGGAAAGCCAGCTGATAATGACTTGATACTTTATAACAGGTGGATTAATGTTTAATTCACGAGTTCGCTCTTATATAATCAGATGGAGTAAAGGTTATTCTCTGAACCAACTTTGGGCAATAGGCATATATAAATAAAATGACATAAATAAAAAGACAAAGACAAACAATAAAACAATAAATCTGCAAATAAATCTGCAAACCTGGAGAAGAGATCACTAGGCCATTTGCCTAATTTGCTCACGTATCCAAAGACCCCGTCTCCCCTCTCCCTTTCCTGCTCTACCAGGCTCAGGTCACCAAAAGTCCACTCAAAATGGCAAAAGTAAAAAAAAAAGCTTGTATACCACATATAGGCCTGGTTTCACAGACAGGGTTTACAATAAACCAGGATTAAGATTTAGATAAATTAGGACATTTAAGCAGCTTTTATAAACATGCCTTAAAAAAAAAAAAAAAAACATTACTGCTGTGCATCTTGAAAAAAAATAATGACACTTTTAGTTAAAACAGCTTAAACATGCATTTTAGTCTGGGAGTAGGCTTAAAGGGATAGTTCAGCCAAAAATGAAAATGATCTACTCACCCTCAAACCAGTTATGCCAGTTATGCTTTTTTGACATTAATCCCCACCCAAAATGATTCTGTTGGTGATGGCTTTATTATGCAACATTGTTGACCTTCGGGTTTTGAATGGCCGTACTAAAATTATTTATATAGGCTAATTCACGTCGGGTGGCCATAATTATTTGCCAGCATGGATAAGTTAAAAGCTGTCATGGATGTTTGCAGTGCAAATTCTGACTGAATGGATAAAGACCGGAAAATAACGGTAATTTGTGTTTTTTATTTTAGCTACAGCTCATTAGATCTAGAATTCTGAAGTGAAATAAAGTAGCGTGGTAAGATTTATTTGAATGAATTCGAGAGATGGATGAATTTGTGAGAGTGAAAGTTTAGTTACAAAAAACTCCTCGTTGCTAAGAAATTTACTGTAGCTTTTAGTAACAAAGCTTTATTTATAAAATTCACAGAGCAGCAGTTGAAAATCAGTTTCTGTCCTGACTGTTTCTGTGTGCGCAATTTCCTAACTATATATAAAGTTTCCACCTCAATAAAAAAGCTGCAAGTTTTAATGTGAGCGCATACAGGCATGTCTGCTTAATAACACATTACAGTTTTTTTTTAAATGGCTTACACGCAATTGCAAAAGAGCTGTTCGTTTTGACTGATGTGTGTAATGTAGAAAACTGTGTTTAGAGTTTTGCAGAATGTTTGTTTAACAAAAGCAAACTGAGTTTAGAGTACGTAATGTGCTTGTAGTTTTGCATACTTGGTCTAAAGATTATGTATATGAGTGAATGGTTTCATTGAGTGGGCCTCAAGTACCACTTTTAGGGCCAGATTTACTAAACAGGGCAAATTAGCATGCAAGCCCAATTCCATAAAAGCGCAGATGGGAGTGGAAAGTTGTGCACGTGATCTACTGGCGACGTGCAAATAAATGAACACAGACGCAGCCGGATCAGTTCCATAATGATCGACGCAATCTACCTGTTAGCATCTGGTTTAAGACTTTTTTTTGGGGGCGGTAAATAATGGCGCAAACACCAGTAAATTGATGAGTGCAAACCTTTGTAAATCACCTTGTATGATTCATTTAAATACTCTCCTCCCATGAATTTTGCCCCTGAAAGGGAAACTCCTACAAATGCATATGCAATAAGGTCAGCCGCAAAAATAACTCTGTCCAAGCCTTTTCAGCGCTAATATATCACTGCGTGCCTTTAATTATCCTGACAGTAGTTTTTTAACACCAAAAGAGGGTTTGCACCAAGCCTGCCGCACTCGTCCTGAAAACTGAAGCCAAAGCGTCTCGATCGCCCCCAGGTGTTTGGTCAAAGTATAGCTCATAACCCCCTCTCCTCCATATATTCTAATGGATGCAAGACAAACTAAACAATCAAATTACACTACAAAATATTTTTTTCCCCCAAGATTATCATCACAAGGGTTTCATTTTAAGTGTTAGTTTGGTTTTAGTTAGTTATTTGATGCTATAAAAACAGGGGTGTGACGTCATGATTGACAGCTGAAATTGACGGCTTCTCTGAGTGAAGTTGTCACTAAGGCACTAACAGACTTTTTTCGGGATTTTCGGGTGGAGATTGGAGCTTTAGCTTTAATTTCTACATATCCATGACTGTTTATTTCACAACCAACATAATGAATTGTTCTGCATCTGCGAGAGTGTGGGCAGGCTTTTTATATCGCTGCTCTACTTCTTGCTCTCTACTGCGCAGACTCTGTCTGGTCCCGTGTTTACTACTGTGCAGACTCGGTCCCAAATCTGCGCAAGATGTCAGCGTCATATTCGGGTGGCTTCACTTTTCTTCAGTGGAAGATAGTGAAGACGCGTCGTCCATATTTTTTACGGCCTATGGTTTGCACTGGTGCAAGCTGTTAGTAAATGTGGCCCTTAGTGTCTAAGCAATTTTTAAAAAAAAATACTGTAAGAAAGAAACTCTTATAACAGGGGCCTGTACCATGAAGCTGGTTTAGCTGGCTATCCAGGTGAGGTTTAGATTAGTTTGCGCCAACCCTGGTTTTAGGTAACATGAGAGTGGGATGGCTTTTTAACAACACAGCTAACCTACGGAGTAGCAGGTTTTATTCTGGACAAAAGACCTCAAACCAAAATTGGGCATCAGCTTTGAGCAAAGTGACACATCTCTGATGCAACAAAGTCACTCTTCCAATTTCTCATGCTCCAAATTAAAGGTCATTGCACTCAAAATTGTTCTGGCTTTTACCGATGATTATGTATTATAATTATTTTATAGGATTTATTATTATACATTAAGGCAATAATTGTTTACCAATTATCAATTGTTTAGTTGAAATAAATATAAACATATACGGATAATATGCAACATAAATAAACTTTAGACTCAGTATACAAAGCTGTAGACACTTCTAAACTTCTAAAACAGGACTACTCGAGTTATATCACAGTTACAGTATACTGTACATCATATATTTTGCTGAAAATTCAACACAAAATGTACACATAGCCCTGTAGTAATGTCTATGTTTTGGAAAGAAACACATTACAAATTAAAAGTTATAAAAAGAACAATTTACATAATCATGAATAACATGGCTATTATTGCCATGAAGTTCTGTAATGTATTTATTTTGGTCCTATAAGTGAATCAGAACACAATGTTTTGTTCTTAATGGATTTTATTAAAATTGTGTTGTAGAAATTCCCTCTATGCACCTGACTTAAGTTACCTCGTGCCTCTGTGGTGTCCCAGGCATCTGAGATTGGACCGATCCCAAACCAGGGAACATGACATGATTTACGTGGCATGTCTATCTTCTCCATACGTGACCCCAATCACAAATATTATTCTCAATGTCCCTCTCTGACAGTGTTAGCCCCCAAAGCCCAGACACCTGACCTAAGATTGGCTTCGTCAGATGGCGTCAGGCCCCCTTTGATCATTTGGGAACTGGAAATTAGGATCTCTATTAACGTGCAGTTACCAGAAATTTAAAGTATGTATAGTATCAGAAATTGTGGTGATTGTAACTATCAAAGACCCATGAAGTCTCCTGGAGACGCACACAGACACAATCTCCTTTCTCTAGAGTGAAGGAGTAAAAACAGCTCCTGTTTGTTCCACATTCAAAGGCTTCTGTACACTGGAGACTGAAATTTGATTTTCTCAGCTTGCTCAAGTAATAAGAGTTAAATATAATATTCATACAGCAGTCTAGTACTTGTTCCCTCCATCTACATCAGCTGTTTTATTACCGCACTATTCATTCAAATCCTCCTGAATGATACTGGAAACTGAAATGATACCCTCAGCCTGCACTTTGTTCTCATCCGGCTGGACCAGGACTATAGACAAACAGGCACACCTGAACAGCAAATGCAGTAGCAGATACACAATGTGCCATCTTTATGCCACATGTCTGTCCTGTCTTGTTTTGCACATGTGGTGTTTTGGTTTGTATCTAGGCCATGTGCTGTTGTCTTCTGTCTGGACCCCGCCCTTCTTGTTATCTGATTATTGATTCATTTGCCCCACCCTGGGTGTGGTATAAATGAAGAGGGAGCGAGGACTCAAGTGCAATAAAGAAATGGGTATTTATTGAAAAAATCAAAATAAACACAAAACAAAACCCACGACGGGGAAAATCAAACATAACAAAGACAAACTACCAGGGTCGGGAACAAGGAACACAGGAAACGTACCACGATAACGAACCAGCACAGGACTGAAGACACAAGGATAATAAATAGGGGACAAACAAGGCAGGTAATGGGGAAGAATGAATCAATAATTAGATAACAGGAAGGGCAGGGTCCAGACAGAAGACAAGAGCACATGGCCCAGATACAAACCAAAACACCACATGTGCAAAACAAGACAGGACAGACATGTGACACTTTACCTTAAGGTTTTGCAGTCACACACCACTTGAACACTATGCTGAGCTATATCAATCTACCGGAGGATACAAGTGCACTGCAGATGCCCCCTATTTAAAATAATATCTGCATGATACATATTTTCTCATTATTTATCATACATCTCCGGTGTCGATTGTTGGTGGCCATTGTTGTGACCTTTTGCATTGTTACCCTTGTGCACGAGTATTCACAACCATATCAAATTCATGCCACAAGCAATATTCTCGTTTTGTAAAAGTATTGCACAAATTGTTCTTGTTCTTTCATAAGCCAAAGCATTATCATCTTTATGCAAGGGCTCTTTTGCCAAATAAAGTGTTGTTATCTTTTTGCAAGGGTGTGTCAGACCCATTGGGGTCATTGTTTGTTTGTGCAATACACCATTTAATATTGCACAAAAAAGAGGAGGAATGACTGAAGAACAAATAATGTTGAAACTAGAAATGCATCTTGTTTCTGTATTGAATATGTTCAGTTGTGGTTGTGTTCTGTTCCTGTGTTCCCTTTGCTAGTTTGTCTCCATGGTTTTTGATTGAGTTCTCACGTGTAACTATGTAAATTATCCCTGTATGTATTTAAGTCCCGAGTTTCCTTTGTTCTAATGTCCGGTATCATCAGTATTGACGTGGTTGTGTTTGTTTGCAATCTCTCAATCCTGCAATCTCTTGAGTTTTCTTTTGTGGATTAAATAAAGACTTTCCGTTATTAATCTCCTTCGTTGTGTGCTTCACTACAGCCACTCCCTGACAGTTTCCCTCTATCAAAATGTAAGCTCCATCCGTTAGCCCAAAAAACGGAATCTAACGGCTTGGTTGAAGGATTCTGCGTGTAAGCCTTTTCAGCATTTCTGTTAAATTCACTTAATTTATTAATATCTAATTTTAAATCTGACTCCATGAATAAAGTAATCTGACTCCAATTTTATGTGACTTCGTTCATTTTGTTACGTTTGTAATTTAACAGCTGGTGATTCGTTGTGATTTAATTTGGATCGTTGATTCTTCTTAGTATATCTTATTTTCAAATATTCGTTCATCAAGGGACCCAAAACCACACAGAGACTGAGTGCTCGCGAGAATTACACTAGCTCACGCTCGCAAACCTGCCAGTTCTGATATTAGTCAGAGGATTGCAGAGTGAATATTTTACCTTTAAGTGGTCGCACCTGCTTACTCAACAAAAAGCGTAATTTGATTAATAGACACGAAAGCTGCAACTTGCTAATACAGTGATAGTCAGAAATCAGATTATCCCGCATGCTGCGCTCCATGCTTCAGTCATGGGGTCCTCGGTTTGATCTATCCTGGCCAAACATTTACGGAAGTAACGGACTCCACATTGATCCATACTAGAATAATGATTTCAGAAAATACAAGATGAATCAAGATTAACATTTATTTTGGCCAGACAGAACTTAAATAAACATAATTAAACATGAATTCATGGTACACAACTTTCAGCATACAAATATAAAATACAATTACAAAAATAGTTTCAAAGAGTCATTATATCTGGCACAGTACACATAGTGTGTGTGAGTGCCTCTCGGACACTGACACAGCACTGCATGGGGGCTCTGGCTACAGAATGTTCCCAAATGGCAGCTCTGCTACCCTTCCTTAAATACCCAGACCAGAACAAAGGGTGGTAAATATTTGCAACACAACACCTAGTTTGGGGGAGAGGATCAGATATCTTCTGAGACCACTCAAAAGGAGAACAGAATTCTCATATGTTTCAATCTTTCTCATTCTACCAGTGACTACAGTGAAGTTGAGACCATTTTACCAATCGCACTGAGACCTTTAAAAAGATACCACACATGACAGAGGAAAAACAATAGATTTACAAGATGCATCATCTGTGGTATATCTGCATTCTGTGACTTGAATCAGGGGAAGGGAAGGGAGGAGGGAGAGGGGGAGAAGGTTTTGGGCAGGCCGATGACCTACTCTCTTTCTGTGAGATCTTCTCTCCAGATAAGTGAGTTTTATTGTTCTATTGCAGGGGGTTGGATCTTCAACTTTTGTCTTAGCAGTAAAACCGATTCTTACAAAAACAATTAATAAAACATACCTGTCTGAGTGCCAAAAATACACTGAAGGTTGAACAAAAGTTTGAACTGTCACCATTGTCATATAATGCAACAAGAACTGCTAAAGTCAACAGATTTTACTAACAGACCAACACGTTCTCACTCCCAACTCGTCACATATTGACCCCTCGGCGTCACTTTTTAACGCACAGGGTACCCCTTTAGCGCCATTTTCCAATGCGCAGGGTACTCCATTGATTACAACGAGAAACCTTTGGCGTCATACACAGACGCGTTGGGCATGGGAATGTTATCGTCATGATGAAATTATGATTTTGCCATTATGACATGTTTGAGTGTGATTCTCAATTTAATCAGCCAGCATAACGTTACTTTTATTTATATATTTTTTTATTTACGCTATTTAGACACATATAACCCAACCCATCCCATCCCTAAACCTACCCATTTGTGTGTTATATGATAAAAAACAGAGGATATACGACTGCAGGCACAATTTATTCAAAAAGTACAAATATTCCAAGAGTTCCGAGGCCAAACGATTGATTTGTGTGAAGAAAATCGGTCAGCTGTCAGCATCTCCATCCGCCGAAGATCATGCACACATTAAAAAATTGCCGCACGAGGGAAAGTTACGTCAGATTTGATAGTGAAATTGCATTGGCTCTTGTGTGTCTTGTGACTAATCGCGTCATGCTACTCCAGGAGTGCTGGGAAAATGGTAGAAAATGGTAGACAATTTTGGGGCGAATTGGAAATAAAGTAGCTATAGATCTAGAAGTCCTACAGTAGTTTTTCCAGAGATAGCCCCGTGGAAGATGGTGTGGCCTGAAGTAGACTGGTTTGTGCTAGAGGAAAAAAGGAAAGCGAAGGAGGGAATTAATTTGGTAAGAGTTTTTAATAATCGAGTAGGAGGAAAATATAATGAATTTACACGGACGGGGCTAAAAAACCAGAGATAACATGGTTTGGGGTGGTAACACCAGGAAAAGGAATTCCATGGCCGAGCAGTTGCATCCAAGCCTTACATCTCCAAGTGCAATGCAAAGCATCGGATGCAGTGGTGTAAAGCAGGGGTTTTCAAACTGGGGTCCAGGGACCCCCAGTGGTCATCCAGAAGGTTCTAAGGGGTCCCCAGAAAATGTCAGAGAATTAAAATACAAAACAAAAATGGATAAAGTCTACCGAACAATCTGTTTCATTTCCGTTTCTCTCATTGTTTGCCATATACACATTTTCCAGAATTTTATATGTTTGCTTTGTATCTTTCTAGTGAGTTTTTCTCACTATAGTCCCCTTTATCTTGCTCTCTGAGGTTGTAAGGCAGTTTTCTTAACGCAGTACGAAAGCTGCTTACATACATTTATTGTGAAAGTTGCTTATACTAGTAATTTTTCCTTGAAAATGTTCTTCTTCAGGTTTACACATCCAACATTAAGTACCAATTTGGAAAGTTTGGAAACAATATGTTGTATTGTCACACTTACTATTTATCTAACAGTTTAAATATTTTTTCATACATAAAAATATATAGATGGATTTTTAGGAAGGGGGTCCCTCATAAAAGATTCATCATGTTTGGGGGTCCTTGGCATCATAAAGTTTGAAAACTCCTGGTGTATAGCACGCCGCCACTGGACTCTAGAGCAGTGGAGATGTGTTCTCTGGAGTGACCAATTATGCTTCTCTGTCTGACAATCCAATGGATGAGTCTGGTTTTAGTGGTTGCCAGGAGAACGGTACTTGCCTGACTGCATTGTGTCAAGTAAAAAGTTTGGTGGAGGGGGGATTATGGTGTGGGGTTGTTTTTCAGGGGTTGGGCTTGGCCTATTAGTTCCAGTGAAAGGAACTGTTAATGCTTGAGCATACCCAAGACGTTTTGGACAATTTTGGACAATTGCTCCAAACTTTGTGGGAACAGTTTGGGGATGGCCCCTGCCTGTTCCAACATGACTGCGCACCAGTGCACAAAGCAAGGTCCATAAAGACATGGATGAGCGAGGAACTTGACTGGCCTGCACCTCAACCCTACAGAACACCCCACTGCTTAAGAAACCCTCTCTAAATCCAGCACTTTTAGAAAACTACAGAGCAGTATCCCTTCTTCCTTTCATCGCAAATACACTTGAGCGAGTTGTGTTCAACCAACTCTCTAAGTTTCTTGAACAGAACAACCGGCTTCAAAAGCGGCCACTCAACTGAGACTGCTGCCCTGCTCTCGGTTACTGAAGCACTGAGACTGGCAAGAGCAGCTTCCAAATCCACAGTACTCATCTTGCTGAACACAGTTAACCACCAGATCCTTTTGTCAACTCTCATGAAGATGGACATCTCAGGAACTGCTCTCCAGTGGTTCAAGTCTTACCTCTCAGGTGTGTCATAAAGGGGTGAAGTGTCTAAGTCACAACACCTAGCTAGTTCCACAGGGATCAGTGCTTTGACCACTTCTCTTCTCCATCTACATGTCATCATTATGATCTGTCATTCAGAAACATGGCTTTTCCTAACACTGCTATGCTGATGACAATCAACTCTACTTCTCATTTCAACCAGATGATCCTACAGTTGGTGTTCGTATTGCGGCCTGTCTGACAGACATTTCTGGCTGGATGAAGGATCATCACCTTCAACTCAACCTTGCAGAGACAGAACTACTTGTGGTCTCAACCAACCCAGCACTTCATCACATTTCTCTAGGTTCATCAACCATAACTCCTTCCAGGACAGCCAGGAACCTCGGAGTTGTGATTGATGATCAGTTAATCTTTACTGACTACATTACTGCAAAAGCCCGGTCCTGCAGATTTGCGTTATACAACATTAGGAAGATTATACCCTTCCTATCAGAGCAGACCACACAGCTCCTGGTCCAAGCTCTTGTTCTCTCCAGACTGGACTACTGTAATGCTCTTCTAGCAGGCCTTCCGGCATGCACTATCAAACCCTTGCAACTGATCCAGAATGCAGCGGCGAGAGTGATCTTCAACGAGCCGAAGAAAGTGCACGTCACACCTCTCTTCATCAGTTTGCACTGGCTACCAATAGCCGCTTGCATTCAATTCAAGGCACAGGTGCTTGCCTACAAAGCAACCACAGGCTCTGCACCAATAAACTCGCTTGTTCAGACTTACGCACCCTCCAGAAGCTTGCATTCTGCAAGTGAACGACGCCTCGTAGTGCCATCCCAAAGAGGCACGAAATCACTCTCACTGACCTTTTCCTGGACCGTTCCCATCTCAATTCGAGCAGCCGAGTCTTTAGCCATTTTCAAAAAACATCTAAAGACACATCATTTCCAGCAGCACCTGACCAATTAAGACTAGCACTTAACTATTCTATTTGGTTTATTTAAATAAATAAAAAACTGTATGTGTACTGCGCTAGACTAATTGAGACTTGTTTGTCTGATTGCTTCTATTGCTCTCCTCATTTGTAAGTCGCTTTGGATAAAAGCGTCTGCTAAATGATTAAATGTAAATGCAACACCTTTGGGATGAATTAGAGCGGAGACTGTGAGCCAGGCCTTCTCGTCCAACATCAGTGCCTGACCTCACAAATGCGCTTCAAGAAGAATGGTAAAAAATTCC
This sequence comes from Rhinogobio ventralis, assembly GCA_039654625.1. NCBI lineage: Eukaryota > Metazoa > Chordata > Actinopteri > Cypriniformes > Gobionidae > Rhinogobio > Rhinogobio ventralis. The sequence continues at coordinate 12,378,689 of CM077200.1, read as the reverse complement.
CATAAACACACTCCTAAACCTTGTGGAAAGCCTTCCCAGAAGAGTTGAAGCTGTTATAGCTGCAAAGGGTGAGCCAACTCCATATTAAACCCTACGGATTAAGAATGGAATGTCCTTAAAGTTTGTGTGCATGTAAAGGCAGGCGTCCCAAAACTTTTGGCAATATAGTGTATATGTATATGTATATGTGTATATATATATATATATATATATATATATATATATATATATATATATATATATATATATATATATATATGCCTTTGCATATATTGTGTGTTGCTTTTGCTTTGATGCTATTGATTCTGTCACAACAATCCAATAGGATGCAAATAAGTAGCGAAATATTTATTTTAAGCTCATACTACAGTGTTCTATGATTCTATGAACAAGAATGGTATTAGGTTATGAGTTTTTATTATGGACTAAATGCTCTATACGGCTTACATACTGCATTTCTTCTAATTTAAATGGAAGTTAATTTATTTATTTATACTAAATACAACACTATCTAAAATTAATCATTGGAATTCAAATTTAAGCAGTTATTTTTTTATTGGAAAATGGCAGATGTTGGTTTTCTAGTTCATTATACTCATTATACCCAAAGCCTTATATTGCCTTGTATATTGACATTATATGATTGAATTGTATATAACTTGTAATGACAAAATTCATCTGAAAGAGGGCAGCCTTCAACTTTGTTGTAAACATAGGCAATCAGTTAAGAGAGGATGTGTTGACTCTTGAATGCCTCTAGAGGTCTCCAAATAGCCTATTAACAAGAAACCAAAAAACTTAGGGGGAAAAAAAGCAGGATCCCTTTAGTCTCACAGAACTTAAATGTTACAGTGATTAACGTGGTGTGTAGCACGTTAGATGTAGTATGGTGTCAGTAGTATAGGCTATTACAGTTGCACAATGCACAAATATTAATTGCACAATGCAGTGAATTAAATGCATTACAAATTAGAAAACAAATCTTATTTCCTTTTTGTTGAAAACTTGATGGATGCAAACAAAAGGTTATTAGGTAGGCTTTAGTTTTCAGCTTGTTATTTTATTATTATTATTATTATTTAATGGTAAAACATAGCTCTCTTGCATATTAATTCATGATGAAGAAGAAAGAGAGTGGTATATAACATAGGGCTTGCGATGTCACGTTTTTGCAACATGCCAGTCCTGCTACACTCCTGACCAAAGTCTGTCACATTGTCTCAGCCTCCAGGGTACTGCCAGTCGTTTACAGCTCACAATTTATTACACTATTAACTTTTATTACCATTCCAGCATCAGCGTCCACCTCTTCATACATTGAAGCAAGGCCACCAGAGCCTGAATCATAAAAACAAGATCTGTAACATTTTACAGTGGGCATGTGTAGCCTATGTGCACGTGTTTCGGGGTTCACGCTTGACACACTGTATGGATCAAGTCAAGTGTCTCATCATTGGTGATATAGGCTGTGAAACCTTACACTCAAAAGCAAAAAATAAATAAATAGTGAGGCCGTTTTGAAGCTTGAATGCTATGCAAAATACTGTTTTAAAGCATTTGAAACCCAGCATGCTCCGAATACAGCTGAATGCTGGTTAAAGCCCAGTAAATGCAATGAGAATTAGGGCAAAAACATTTTCAATGCCATGCTCTACAAAATAGTTTTCAACATTATTTGTCAATGGTCCTGCCGCAGATTCAACATGCTGAATCGGGCAAACTGCCATCACCGCGAGTCCGGCGATAGCCTAGAACACACACCGCAAAAACTAGCCCGATAGATGCTCGCAGGCGGCCCGACGTTGGCTGATATTATAAATAATATTAGTTATTTTTATTTGGAACACATTGGGGGTAAATTTTTTCCACATAAAACACAAAAAGTTGGTGCCCCCTCAAAAATACTAAGTGCATGATGCTCATGCACAAAGTTGTGCATCTTCGGAAGCAGAGCCGCATGGAAAGTTTTTTAAAAAATGCCGTGCTCAATGTGCCTCTGTGACGTAATTCTTTTCCATGTGCACCTTTGCTCTCTTGCAGCCCAACGCTCCCGTGTGTATCTGTGTAAGCTCTCGGTGAAGAGCGTTGGATCATTGTAGCCAATCACAGACATATATGTTGAGCGTGTGAACACGATGGCCAATCAGAGACATACAGTATATTATGAGTGTGTGTGAACACAATGGCCAATCAGAGACATATATGTTGAGTGAGTGAACACAATGACCAATCAGAGAGACATATGTTGAGTGTGTGAACACAATAGCCAATCAGAGGTGTTTAAGAATCTGTTCAACAGTGCTCAAAATGTTGGTGTCTTCCCATTTTTAAAATTTCAGTACCGACTTGATACCAAAGTCGGTACTTTTGACAACACTAATTTGGACATGACTGTTGGAATTCGCCCCCTAGTCATAATGAACTTTCATTATGATCTTGCGCAGCAACATGGGTTAACTGACGCTGTCCCGGAAATGCTCCCCGTTAAGGCACATCTCTTGCACTAAACGGTAATACACAAGCTAGTGTTTTGCCCACATTGATTTGCAATATTTCTTTTAACATCTCCAGTAAAAGAATGCAAAAGCAAGAGCCTTTATCCTCTGAACTATCACCATGCTGGAACAAGTGAATGTGTGCAAACAAACAGCTAAGCATATAGGACAAATAAGCGCCAATAATTTGAGTGAAAATACGGTGCCAGCCAACTTTTAAAAAAATATTAAATTAATAATTAATTACTTATCAAAAACCATGTATTTTTTTAAATGTACGAAGGGTTTCTGAGTTAAACAAAAAGTATTAATAATTCTTAAACCTCAATAATTCTCAAATCTGAATGAAACACATTGGAATACATCACATCCGGTCGGCGTGTAGCATACAGTGGCTGGATCCCAAATGACACCCTAAACCCTTACGGTCTTCCTCTGAGTCCGCACTTTCGTGACGTAATGCAGCTTTGAATGCCGGGTAAGGTCCTCTGCGTAGCTCGCAAACAATGAAGTGCACATCAAGGGCGCATAGCGGCCGCAAAGGGGGCGCTCGCGAACACCCTTCTGAAACCTAAAATGATGAATGGGACACCCAACGGTCTCATGGACTTAATGGACATTGTAGACTGAATCCCAAATGGCACACTTCTATGCACTTTCGGTCTTGTGGACTTACAATGGCTGCTGTGTGCGCGCGTCCATTAAGTCCAGTTGAGCCCACAAGTTTGCGAGCTACGCAGAGGACTTTACCCGGCAGTCAAAGCGGCATTACGTTACGAAAGTGCAGACTCAGAGGAAGAATGTGAGGGTTTAGGGTTCCATTTGGGATCCAGCCGTAGTCGCTCAAGTTCAACGCATCCGCAGATGAATGACTTCTGGTCTAAAAATCGGGCAGCATGCATTCAGTATGAGCGTACTAATCTGGTGACGAAATCTGCATCACGCTGACATATACTTTGGGCTTAAAACGGTTTTTTGATTACTTTTTCTACGTGTTTGGGTAGGTTAGACCTCATTAAGAATTTCTCCTGGCTGTGAGAGCTAATTAACCTAATTTAAACAGCACCAGCACAGACACAGATGAACCCAAGGGTCTGCTTTGCGTTTTTTAAGTTAAGAGGGCTTCACTTTTTCCTGCATCTGACTGCATGGAGTCATTAGGGGAAGGGTTTGTGGGAAAAAGAAATTGAACAGCAAGCAAATCATATCAAAGCACATCCCTAATTCACTTGAATCTTGGAGAACACGACAAATTGAATCTGCTGCACAAGCTTAATATGAATAATTTCCCCATTCTTTAACTCTGAGGTCCAATCTGGCACTGTAGAATGAATAATAAATGGTGACTCATGGACTAGTTTAACATTAGCACTCATTAGCAAATGGCAAAAATCATTAAACCAAAGCCATGCTAACCTGTAATGTTTAATAGGGAACCATTTAGTGAGGTTACATGGAAGATTATGCCTTATTTATTTATATATTGGCCAGAAGCTTTTAATGCAACATATTTAATAAAGAGAAAGGAGGTGTAGATGGAGGGGATTTCATCTCTACCCCTCCCCAGTTGTGCTATATTGCAGATGTCAGAAAGCCACTAGACACCCTCACCTGTCACTCACATTTTTATGTTGAGACATGGTGACCACTATTTCCTTTGTTTTTCTTTTAATTATTTTTTAAATAATTTTTAGTTCCTGTTTTGATGAAGCTCCTCCTTCCGAATTACGAAACATGCTGTGACTGGTTAGCTGGCCCAGTGTGTTGTGATTGGCACTGTGTTCGGGAAATGTCTCGCCCCTTCATATAACAGCGAGTTCTGCTCTGGTGTAAATAATTAAGCATGGCGTCAATTTCAAACCAATTCGAGCCTGATTCAGTCTCTGACAATGTTAACGAACAAGAGGATCGTCCAGAACGGATTTCAAGCAAGAACAAGCACGGATTTCACAGGACGTTTCAGAGTGGTGTTTTTTTTTGTATCCACAATTTAATCATATTTGTCAGAAAACTATGGTCAAAACCATCACAAAATCATGGTTAATTTTTCTAAGGGGCAGTGAAGAGTCTTACAAAAAACCTACAGTAAACACTAAATCAATAATGTTAGTTAGCAGGCTAGCGGAGACAACGCTTTGCCCTTTGTTTACATCATAGCAACTACATAAAACTTATAATTGGAACTGTTAATAGAAAACACAACTACAATAATAAGACATACTTACAAGTTGACCCACAAACAACAAATTGTCCGGACAAAATGGGAACGGCTACGTCTTATAGGAGAAGCTTTTGTTGTGTGTAGTCTGCATTGTACTTTCTTTGTTTCCTACGTAAAATGTGGAGCACTGGCAAACGCTGGGGTTATAATGTTCAGGAACAGTGTTAAAAATACATTTTAACCACTCTAAGTTCATCCGCCTTAGGACAAACCTTTTCCGGGGTGGAAAAAAAAAGCGACAACACACTTCAACACACAGCTCAACCAGGCCTCGCCCCCTTTTTTGTGAATTCCGTGGGCGGGGATTATTTAAATGTGTAACATTGTGACTTCACAAGATCCGAAAAGCCGTTCATTGTAGTTCTTAAAAGTGGATTCTGTTAAGTAAAATATCTCCCTATGGAGTGGACTTTGAGCTTTGTAACCTTGCAGATATTTTTCTATGCTAAAAAACAGCATCATTACAGACTAACTAAAGTTGAAAAGTGAAAAAGCAAAATAGGACCCTTTTAAGCATAATACATTTTTAAATGGCCATTATTATAAAGATGCACTTTTAAACTACAGCCAATGCACAAGTAAAACAATTACTAACCAAGTAGACCCACACACGCATTGACAAAACATCCACATATATTATTTTGGTTTAATTCCCTAAACAGTAACTTAAAGGTGCACAATTTTAGCGACATCTAGTGGTGAGGTTGTGAATTGCAACCGCCCACACTCACCCCTCCCTTTCAAAGCACATAGAGAAGCTACGGTGGCCGACACAGGACAAAGATGTCGTCGTCTGAGACAGAAGAGAGTAGCTAGTGCTCTGTAGAGCTTTTTGTCCATTCAGGGCTACTGTAGAAACATGGCGCTGCAAAATGGTGACTTCGCTGTAAGGGGACCCGCAGTGTATGCAGATAGAAATGGCTCATTCTAAGGTAATAAAAACATAACGGTTCATTATGTAAGGTCTTTATACACCACTGAAAACATATTTATGTATATTATATTGCATTTGCTGTCAATAGATCCTCATAAATATTACACACTGCACCTTTAGAGTGTTTAGCCATTAATTATTATTATTTTTTTTTATTCATTCTTTTCAAATTAATTATACTACCGAGTAGATGTTAAATAAGAAAATAAAAAGATGAATGATTATTTTTTATATTATATTATTTTATATTTATATTAAACGTTCCACTCCTGGCTATATCATGAGCTATATTACTGAGTCTTCTAGAATGTTCCTGGAAGCACTAAAATAAATCAGACTATGCAATGGGAACACTGGGCGCTTCCAGAAAACTCTTTAATGCTGCTTTTGCAACAGGGCTCTCAAGGAGAGCTGAGAATCTAAACAGGATCCAGGGAGAGTGGAGACGCACAGACATAATAGATGGATCGCATGCTATTTATACAGGCTGGCTCGAAAAACCGAGCGTGAGAGGAGAGAAAATGAAGGGGAGTGAAGGAGGAAGAGAACACGTTGACTCGCGCTAATCTGTTTCATCTCTCAGTACACTCATTGTGTGTTTTTCCTCTTAAACTGGAGAGAAAACCACACAGGCTCATTTTCAATCTAAGAATCAAATCCTTAAAATCACCTGTTCAATATTGGGCCATGTTGAGTCCAAATTCCCCAAATCCCCTCAACCAATTGGAAGCTGGCTCTGTAACCACCCTGACGAAGGGAATTTGCAATGTTAGCAGTTCAGAGCTGTTCAGTCATTAAAAGTCAGTTTGTAGACCAACCTGGAAGATACATTTTTTTAGAGCAATGGTTTTGCATATTATGAGTAAAATAAGGTATGTGGTTAACACTTCTTGAAGACACTTTCTCAATTGATTCTACTGTACCACAAATATGTGAGTTTACATACAAGTATGGGGTCAGGTAAGTTTTTTTGTGTGTGAAAGAAATTAATACTTTCAGGAGTAAAGACATTTATAATGTTAAAAAAATTGTTTCAAATAAATGCTGTTCTTTTGAACATTCTATTCATCAAAGAATCCTGAAAAAAAAAATTATGTATTCACAAAAATATTAAGCACCACAACTGTTTTTCAACTGTTGATAAAAAGAAATATTATTTGAGCAACAAATCAGCATATTAAAATTATTTCTAAAGGATCATGTGACACTGAAAACTGGAGCAATTGCATCAGCATTACCTTTTAAAATACATTTAAATAGAAAACAGTTATTTTAAATTGTAATAATATTTCACAATATTTTTTATCAAATGCAGCCTGGATGAGCATAAAAGAGTTTACTGACCACAAACTTTTGAACAGTAGTGTGTTTGAATAATCACAGCCATTTTAGCCCTTACTTAGCAAAATAGTAATAAATCAGTTTATGATTGAGGTATGACTGTAAATTATGTTGCAGAACAAAATGGGAAAGTATCTTCAAATAGGGGGTAAAATGTGCAACCTCTGGTTTTTAAACAAAACTGTGACAGCATTTTCAAGCAGCAATATTTTTATTAATTCAATGGTGAATTTACTTTAAAACATGTCCAAAATCGGAGGAGAAAATTAAAATGTTACAGTTTAGATGGTGCTTTCATAACAAAGACATAAAAGTGAGGCTTACCTCATGAAGCATTTTTCCGAAAATGGTGTGTGGGGTAAGATGTGCACGCACTGATAAAAATGATTCTGTGGTGAAGTAAATACTACAGAAAAAACAAATGTAATTTCTACATGAAAAAGTTAGTTCAGGCAAGAATTAAAAAAACGAAGTAAATTCTATTAGTACTCAATTCACGCTTGTAGAAATTAAAGCATAAATATCAACGTTATAAAATTTATTAAAAATACTCAACTGGTGTTCCCATCATGCGCTGGGGTTTGAATAATTAATGAGGTTGATTTTTCACTGTTTTCCAGCTGTATTTACAATTGTATCATTGCTTTTGTTTAGTAACTATTTTGTGACATTTGGAGTTTTCTAAATGACACATTCATACTCAAAAACGATCCATCAAATGTTACCGTCACTGTGTATTGTGTACCAAGTATTGAGGTCTCGGTGTTCAGGTGCCGTATTACTACTATGTAGATATGGTGTCTACACATACACTATATTGCAAAAAGTTTAGGGTCGCCTGCCTTTACATGCACAGTTCCCACAAAGTTGGGGGCATGAAATTGGCCAAAATGTCTTGGTATGCTGAAGCATTAGGAGTTCCTTTCACTGGAGCTAAGGGGCCAAGCCCAACCCCTGAAAAACAACCCCATACCATAATCCCCCCTCCAACAAACTTTACACTTGGCACAATGCAGTCAGGCAAGTACCGTTCTCCTGGCAACCACCAAAACCAGACTCGTCCATCGGATTGCCAGAGAAGCGTGATTCGACACTCCAGAGAACACGTCTCCACTGCTCTGGAGTCCAGTAAAACATACACTTTAAAAGCATGGTTTAATTCAGTGTTATATTGGGAAACTTCAACTAAGTAGAAATTACTCAACCTTTTACTGGCCAAGTTAAAATGACTTATTTTCTGTCTACTGTTAAGTAGAGTTTACTTAATTCCATATGTGAAATTTACTTAAAAAATATGCATGCAAAAACTTGACAAAGAAAAATTAAGTAAATTGTACTTGTTTTTTTCAGTGTGTGACATAACCCCAGCAACAAAGCATTAAATAAATACAAGAAAAAGAATGTAGCATAAATGAAAACTTTTGTTCTTCTTTGCTTTATTGTAAATGACCACAATTATTTAATTAATAGAATGTTTTACACATTTACTTTCCATCCAGACTGTCCCTCAAAGAAACAATCAGTTGTCCTGGGCTTCCTCTTTGAATAGAAGTCCAGTTCTGGTGCATGAACGGGAAATCTGCAGCGAGAACACCACAACAAAAGGTGCCGTCTCCAGTGTTTTCTTAGCAGAACAGCTTTGCCAGAACTGTTTTCTTGTACCCTCAGTGATGTTGTGACCAGCGCAGGCCAGGATGCACCTGCATGTGGAAGCCGAGTTCGTTTAGGACACAAAGATCTTTTCCTCAGACCATCACTGCCACCGGCTCCCTATTTATACCCTCATTCTCTCTCACACACACAACAGCTTCATACCCACAGGGAAGGAAGCAAATCAAGGAAGTCTCGCTTTTTCTTTTTTCTTTTTTACACCTGTCTCCCAAGGCCTCTCAGTGGTGGATGAGCTCTCGCCCTCCTATTTACAACCCAGTAAGTTAAGGAAATAGCCAATGGCCCATGTCTGCATAGCATATGGAGAAACACACTGGGAGGAAGTCAGTACAATACTCATTTCCAAGAGCTCTACAATCGCCTGCTAATAATGAAGGACATAAAACATAAACAACCAGTGATTCCCAAGCCGCTTCGTAAGTATTTGTACACAAACGCAGACACTTCGGCCTTTCTCTCAAGGCTGGAACACACGGAACAGTCTGTTCCCTTTGGTTAAACATGTTTGTTAAAGATTTAAGACCAGATTGTGAGGAAACAAAGGATAGGGAGGATCAATGTCCTGGCTTAAACCACAGCGCCTTGTTCTCCGTCTCGATGCTTTGATCAGAGCCCTATCTCTGTACCTGTGCTCTAGGATCCATGTTATTCGATTACATTTGAGCTGATTCCAAACGTGAAAGAGAGAAGCCAAGAAAAAGAAGTGCATTTTCATGCTGGCGCAGAAGGACAGTGTCTTGCCGTCTAACATTGATTTCCAATACGACAGTCCAAACATGTCCAGATACACTAAAACAGGGCAAGATTAGTCCAAATCACCCTATCATGCTATTTGAAGCAAAGATCAGTAAATGCATTATCCATTACCTAAAAAATCCACTTACAGTGTGTTGATCTTAACGGAAGAAGTGCAAAGACAGTATGGAGTTTCTCTTCAGCATTTTCACATTAGTTATTTTGTAAGGTTACGCATTTAAAACCCATTCTAAAATATATAAAATGATATAACTATATAAAATAATAATAACATTTAAAACATTGGGGTTGGTAAGATTTTTAAATGTTTTTGAAAGACGTCTCTTATGCTCACCAAGGCAATACAGTAAAAACAGTAATATTTTGAAATATTATTACCAAATAATGAATATTTTAGAATTTCAGCAACATTACTCCAGTCTTCAGTGTCACATGATCCTTCAGAAATTATTCTAATTTTGAAAACAGTTGTGTTGCTTAATATTTTTGTGTGGAAACTGTGATACATTTTTTCAGGATTCTTTGATTAATAGAAAGTACAAAAGAACAGCATTTATTTAAATGGGAATATTTTGTAACATAATAAAAGCCATTTTATTTGTCTTTTTTGTGTAATTTTTGCACCCTTGCTAAATAAAAGCATTAATTTCATTAAAAAAAAAGACAAATTAGTTAGTCAAATGAACATCTCCTCACATTATCACAGTTTATTCGCTATAGTTTAGAAAACGGTAATAAAATATGACAAGAACTCAGAGTTAAACTGTGTCAGAATAAATTCATCCTGATAATATCAGATAACTGATAGAAAGAAGGTATGTAATGGATTACAATCAGCTGTCAGCTGTTAAATTTAAGTACACAATTAGATAATACCAATTTAGGTCAATTAATGACCAAGCAATGCTTCATTTTGTTCAGTCTGTGGTGTAAAAGGTCGCATTAGCAATTAAAGGGAAAAAAACACTTAAGCAAAGCATGGTCAGGTCAAAGTGTCTGAATAATTTTGGTCCCAACGTTTTATCAATTTTACTGGTAGTCCACTGTATGAAGAATTTTTGGGTATACTACGTCACAGTTTACTTTATTTTGCTATCCTCACTTACATAAATGAATTATAGTGTCCTGCACCCACTAGTAAAAAATGATATCTGGTTTTGGAATAATTTTTGGTTTCACTGTATCTATTAATAAAATCATTAGAAAATACTGTTGACAGAACATAGTATAACAAATTCTTACAATTCTGCTAGTTAACATGAATTTGACTATTTTGCCTTAGACCAGGTTGAATACTGACCTCTACAGCCACTTTTGGTCCTACAGCATCTTTGAATTATCCTTATTTTGCACAAACTGATATATCAATTAATTGATTAATCAGCATATCATGTCATTTTATCCAACTGAAAATGTTAAGTTTTTTTTATTAGGTGAATGACTGAGTGATTAAGAACACAAGAGAGGTCTGGATTACTGAAACACCTGCGGTTAGTGACTGGTTAAAAACCTCCCACGAACCTGAGCAGAGCGTGAGAAGAGGGATCCAATTCTTCACAGATTTAGGTTAGATAATACTTTAGATCAGCCTCAGACTGTGATAGAGTGGGAGTCAGACAGGAGTTAGAGCGAAAAGTGGGAAATGAGGGAACTCTCAGTGGAACGTTAGGAAAAGAAGTGGTGTTATGTAAACAGGCCCTTGTGTGCTGAAAAATGCACATTTTTATTCAATAAGAAGGTTGAAACGCATTTGGACATATTCTGTCTCAGAAAAAAAAAAAATCAATGACATCCTTCTCATTCACTTGGCTTTTATTCACATTTCAAATATGCTAATGCTAGCAAGATCTTTACATTCCACTGTGTGCCTCTGAAAATACAGACTTCTCTTTGAGCGTTCAGACAGAATAATAATATTAATAATAATAAAAGCAGCATCCCAGTTTAAAATAGAAAGCCATATGTGAAGAGTGTATGATAGTGTTCAATATCTATGTGCTCGCACATCCTCATTTCATTAAAAAGGAACTAGAACCTGATAAATAAAATTTAAAGATAGCCAAACATCTTAATAAAATCATCATCATCAACTGAAATTCTCACACTGACAATAAAATCAGATAGAAAAGTGACTCAAGCCCACAGAGAACAAAAGTGAAATCCGTATATTGTTGGTCGTATGTGTGCGTACGCATGTGTGTGTCCTCGGGAATACACATCCATCCCAGAAAAAAAAGGGGGGAAATGGCTGCTGTCAGTCATGTTACTGTCCCCTGGTGGGCTTGTGCGCAAATACTGGCACCTGCTTACCACCTTCCAGGGCTTTTTTCTTCCTCTAGGCTCCTGTTTGGCTGATTTTGACTCGGGAGGCGGCTGAGCCCGACCTCCAGCCGCCTCAGGCTCCTGTGTCCATTGACTGTGCTCTGCAGGCTTTACACTCAGGGAAAGAGAAACGATTATTACTGTGGGCTTTCAAAGGCATCACAAGGTTAATGTGCTTTCTGAAACACCACTTCCTGTCGTATTCTCCAGGGCGAGACGTATACCTGGAGGCGCTGCAGGTCTGTTGAGCTGCTGCCGCTCTTGCCCTGCGTCACACCGTCTCCCGAGCTTCTTCCAAAGCCATCAATAATTTAAACAACTCATAAAGAGGAAAGTAAAAACTGAAAAAAAAAAAAAACTAACTTAAGATTCCACCAGTGAGCCACAATGTAAACATTTCCCTCTGCAGCCTGATGGTGGCGCTATATTAACGCCTCAGGCTTCCTCTCTGTGTCCGTGTGTGTGTCTCTACGTGAGAGCCTGCGCTCTCACTGGTACTGGAGGTAATTCTTCAGAGACTGGGGCAAAGGCAACGTCTCGATCTCTTGTAGACGTTCTCGTCCCAGAGCCAGTCGTGCCGAACGTCGACACAGGTCCATCAGAGGGAGAGGCTCAGCTGGAGAGAGATGAAGGAGAAAAGCATCTGTTAGAATTGTTGTCAAAGGGAAAATTCAAATGCACACAGATTCAAGGCCAAAACAAGTACAAGTCTTTGAATGGAAAGTTCATCTAAAAAAATGGAAATTAAATTTCATGTTGTACCAAGCTTCAATAAGGAACCAAAATCACCATAAAAGTGGTTCATACAACTCCATAGACGTGGGAGCTGTTAACTCGAGAACCACTGTGAGTCAAGTAGTTAAATTTGAGAATCGGATAAGTCTAATTCATGAACAAATATTTAGACAGATTCCATTAACCAGATAAATTGATTCATTGAAAAGATCCAACTCAAAAGAATGGTTTGTTCATAAATCAGACCGATTCATGAACAAATCATTCAGACTGATTTCGTAAAAAAGATCAATTGATTAATTGAAAAGATCCAAATCAAAAGAATGATCATGAATTGGACCAATACATAAACAACGTATTGAGATGATACCGTGAACCAGATCTGTTGATTCATTGAAAATATCCTATTCAAAGGAATGATTTGTTCACAAATTGGATCAATTAATTAGCAACTTACTGAAACCAGTTCCATGAACCAGATCAGTTGATTCATAGGAAATATCAGATTGAAAAGAATGATTTTTTCACAAATTGGATCAATTCATGGAAGAAAAAAACAATTATTCACATGGATTCTGTGAACCAGATCAATTGATTCAATGAAAAAATTCAACTCAGAAGAATGATTTGTTCACGAATTGGTCCAATTTATAAGCAACTTATCGAAACCAGTTCCATGAACCAGATCAGTTGATTCATTGAAAATATCCATTTCAAAAGAATTTGTTCACAAATTGGATCAATTCATGGAAGAAAAAAACCTCCGTCACATGGATTCCATGAACCAGATCAATTGATTCATTGAAAGATCAAACTCAAAAGAATGATTTGTTCACAAATTGGATCAATTCATTAAAACAAATCATTCAGACTGATTCCATGAACCAGATGAGTTTATTCATTGAAAAGATCCAACTCAAAATAATGATCTGCTTACGAATTGGACCAATTCATGAACAAATTATTCCGATTCAGATTAAAAAGTGACTAGAACAATTCTTTAAAATGTCTCCTTTTGTGTTTCACAGACAAATTATAGTCATACAGGTTTGGAACAACATGAAGGTGAGTAAAGGATAACCGGATTTTCATTTTACGGTAAGCTGTTTCTTTAAAAGCCTTAGTGCGTAATCCAATGCTTGTGTGTGTCTTTGGGCATCTTGCTTCTCTACATAAGCTGACAGAGCAGTTCAATAATGGATGGATCTTGCCACCGGAGCTTGGTATCCATCAACAGAGCTGCTGCCTCACAGAGGAGTCTGCCGCCATCCATCTGCTTTGAGTCAGACTCTGCTCCAGCCAAGATTTCATACCGACAAACACAAAAACAGCCTCCATCTGGACAAGATGCCACAATTCTACTGTTGACCATTAGGTCTTTATCAGGACCTGGGCTGATTTGACTAATCAGATCACAAGGAAGGCTGCAAGAGTCAGAGCCCCTTCCCTTCCATCAGCCAATCAGAATAAGAGATTGTGACAGGATAATGGTTAGTAGTAAGTATGTGAGACTAACAATAGTTAGGAATAGTTATGCAGCTGCACTGGCACAATGCAAGCACCCACACTGAATATTTATAGCTGTGATGGAGTCCCACACAGAACATGTTGTAAGTTATGTCTTCCTCCATCCCGGCAGCTCAACTGAAGGCATAATCATTATAATGCCCTCACTTAATGCAAATTTTCACCACAACAATAAGTTAAAATGAAACAATGGATCCCAATGGAGCCCTTCACGCAGAGTGAAATGATTTAATGGCACAAAGCAATGGTTTTTCAAGTAGTTGCTTGTCAAATTGAAATTTCGTGTTGCACTCAGTGAGCGTGAGTAGTGTTGATGCACATTTTCTCTGCCTCCAGTGCCTCCAAACAGAATTGCAAAAAAGTTTTCAGATTCAGCTGTCCTAAAAAACACTGCCAACATCTAACACTCAGTGAATCTTTTAAGATGGCTCTGTTAAATGTAATCTTTCACAAATCTCAAAATAAATATATATTCTTATACTGTACATTATCATTTTCTAATGTGTAAATTGACATTAACATTTAAAATGATAAAATGTTTTTATTGTTTTTTATTTATATTTTTCATACTAGTACTACTACTAATTATTATAATTATAATTAATATTAAATATCTTTGTATAATTAACAGATATTATACAAATTTATTACTACTGGGCTGTTGAATGCTTGAGTTTTTACGAACGTTCTGAGTTGTGCAATTATTTTCAGGGAAACGCATGCTAAAGTAGTTCCAGGCAGGTCTTGACCGCATTACAGTTCCATATCACTTCGCCAAATGATTTCATCTATTTCAAAAGATCTTTACAGCCTACAACAGCAAAAGAACCAAAACCCATAACAACACTGACCAAGCAAATAAATATAATAAATAACAGGATAAAAACGACACATTATTTCCATGTTTTTGCCACAAAATTACGTTTTATTATGTACGGACAGCACATACTCCCTTTCTTCTGCTCTCTCTCCCGCTCAAACGCACACACATACAGTACAGACACACTCACACAGAAATGTGTTGTCAGCGCTGCTCTGGCGATTTTATCAGTAAAATAGTTTAACAACTTAAAAGCTACAAGACATATCTCACTAGTGAGGTAATAACGTCACTGTTCTTGGAGCAGATACACTTAAAGTTTCGCTATTAGTAGAGACGCTGTTGCCGAACACTGTTGAGAGAAGCACAGACTCAGGTAATTCATACACGCTTGATAACTCTCTCTCTCTTATAACTGCACTAATAACTGCATTAGTCTGCTATCAGTGGCTGAAGTCTCGGCTCTAAAATGACTTGGGATTTGATGCGTAAGGAATTAGTCCTACACACGTTTTTTGGACAAAACATGACAACTGTCTTGTAATACGTCATCTGAACTATGTTTTGAGGTATGGTAACCGGAGGTGGACAGTAGTGAAGTATGTTTACTTCCTATTCAAGTATATGTACTTTGTTTTTTTTTTTTGTTTTTTTTGGGAAAACTTTTACTTCACTACATTCCAAAGAATAATGTCATACTTTTTACTGCACTACATTTCATAAATAAAAGTTTTTTTTTTAGTTTTTTTTTTCTTGTACTCAAGAAAAACTTTGAATTGCTTTTACTAAATTAAGTATTAAATGATATTCAATATGAAACATAGTGCATTAAAAAGTACAATATTATGCTTTGGAACGTTGTGAAGTAAAAGTTTTCCAAAGAAAAACACTTTGATAAAGTACAGACACTTAAAAAAAATGTACTTAAGCAGAGTAAAAATACTTCACTACTGTTCACCTCTGGCGGTAACAGTAGTATAAGTGGAATTATTGACTCCGGGCTGTTGAATTATTGAAAAATAATGCACACCTGAGGTTTAACAGAGGACCCCGAGGTCCGCTTCATGTCATGGCCGCATTACCACCTCGGGTGTGCATTATTTTTCTAACAATTCAACAGCCTGTTGTCAATTATTCCTTACATATTTCTCTGCAGAATGCTGTGTTTGACCAAAATCAGAATGAAGTATTTGAGAGAGCTAAGTAAATACATCTTCAACAGTGTTGCCACTACAATAATTATGTAATATTGAGAAGCAAATAAATGCTCTAAACAACCAAAGCTGAATGACAACATAACCTTCTCATAGCAATAAAACACTTCCTTCTAAATATATTCACACGAAGAATCACATCTCCAGTAAGTCCGGCACATCTCATAAAGAGCCAGATGGCAAGTATAGACAGGATCCAGCAGTACCCAGTGGGCGGGAGCGGGAGAGAATGAGAGAGGTGACTGACAGTCAGGGTCGTAAATGACAGATGGATCAAGGCACGGACGTAGTGCTCTACTGCAGTAAAATGGAATAATTTTTCATTTCCAGCCCACGTCTGAAGGCGCAAAGGCCAGCAAGCTCAAGGTTAGTCTGAAGTCTGTAATCATGTCAGTGAAATGCACAACACACGGTGACCTGTCACTCGCTGTGATCCTCAGGCTGCTCCCCGTCGCTACTCAATCACATTAGAGCACTGCCTACATGCCGCATACGGCAACAAATCATATTGATGTGAGTTATACACAATAAATGCAATTACATGGCTCGGATACGTCAGTGTGATTCCATTGTGCGTGTTATCAGACTCTCAGAACAACCTAATAAAATGGCTGATACATGCTGGGAGATTTCGGTTTCCTTCTCACACATAAGTCGTTTTGATCTCCACATGACACACACACACAGAAAGCTCACACACATAATACATCTATATAACTACAGTGTATGCTTAAATTGAAGGCCTAAAAACAATACAATTATAAACGAACTAGGAAAAAAAGCAATGCTTCCTTTTCACAGACTTTTAAACATTTTAATACACATTTAGAATCCTATACTTTGTTAAATTACCTTGTAAGTAAATTACACAAAACTAATAAACGGTGCTGCGAGGGTGTTTCTAATACAACGCCTGAAGGAGTGATGGCAAATGTGATATATTTCCCTCTTCTGGGATTTTACGCTATTGCAGATTTTTTCTTTTGCTATTAGCAAATGCAAATCCCTGGAAAAAAAAAACCCTGGAAATGTGAACAGTGTCCATAAGGTCTGATTTTTTTCAAAAATGTCACTCAACATGTTTCTAATTTACACAGAATTGGTAATTACAAATCATATTTTCAACATAAAAATTTAAGTGAAAAGTTTAACTGGAAAAAATCATGTGAATTACAGCCGATGTCCTTCAGCTCAAACACTGAGGATAAACATCTTAATGTCACCTAGGGTCAGGAAGTCAAGCAGATAGTCACATGTTACATGGTCACATTAAAGATATATTGGGAACTAGTATGCCTTTATAATTGCTACTTTTGTATATATAGATTTTAATGTGTTATACTTGTCAGAGACCCAGACTTGTCTCATCATAAAAATGATGTTGATTTTAAATTGTGTGTATTTAATATATAAAAAAAATGCTCTAAATTAACCTTAGAAAGACAAAAATGATCTTGCCATTTTATTTAAAAATGAATTAATTAATTAATTTCATCACAGAATAAATTGTGATTTGAGTGATAGAAATGACAGTTCAGGTAACAAAAAATAATGACAGAATTCTATGATGCATGTATAGTATATTAGTAGACAAATGAATGAAATTTACTTCATAAAATCTGCAGGACGTGCCCATAAACACGCATGTATTATAGGCTTGCTGCGATAGCCGGTGTTGCCGGTGTTACCGGTTACATCACTTGTCCACCGCGGCACCGCCCCCACCGTCGTTTTAATTTTTATGCCGCGTTTTCAGTTCATGCCTATGGGAGCTTAACTTTCATAGGAATTCATTGAAAACACTCGCTTTGCTCCGCACAGCTCAGTTATGAATGCCCGAGCGGCCGTGCGCATTTTACGTTTAAATTGAGCGATTTGCCCCCGCTGGTGATACCGGTTTTATCGGTGTTGTCACACGTCGATCCCTAATGACTAAGCCTAAAACTACTGTGAGCAATGGCTCTCTGGTGACTGTGTCCATGCAAACCATTTAATTTCTTTACTAGCAATAATAAAACACAATATGACACGTGCGAGCCCTTTTTCGAACTTCCATGTTTAACAAATTGTCAAGCTCCAGCACTAAGCTTGTGCACGTCTCTGACTCCCCCATTAGGCTCCTAATAAATGAGCTCTGGTGCAGAAGAAAAGAGATAACTGCATCTATTTCAGTCCGACACAGTTTTATGATCAGTATTGCTGTTCCAAGAAGCTATTTCTTATGGTTGCAAGACAAGCAATGGGATTCATACAGTAAATATCAAAGCATCACATTTTGTAAAATCCAATTAATTCACCCTCCGTTGTCAGCGGGGGTGCCGCAGTGGCAGGCAGCCTCGCACGGGGGGTGGGGGGTGGGGGGGGTGGGGGGGGGGGGGGGGGGGGGGTTGGTGGGTCTGACACTCTTTACGACCTGCGGCAGGGCGGGGAAGGGGAGGGTGGAACCTTCTGGAAAGCTTTGCACCAGGCTACAAAAAGAAGCCTGAGAGGAAATGTACATGGCGATCAAACCCAGCGGTGTCATTCGTTTAAATCATTGTGAACTGATTAATGTCTACGGCTGATTAATTGAAAGATCTGCGGCGGTCACTTCGAGGAGCCTGTGATCCTCCAACAGAATGAGCGAGTACACAAACTATTATTACAACAGCACCCAAACCAACAGCAGCTCTGCCTGGATGAATACTTTCTGCTGTGGGTTTTGCGTTGTGGCTCAAGCCTCGACTCAATAATCATCCCACCCTGAGCAATGCTTCATTAGCGTGAGATTTGAGAAGTATTATGAAAGCAGATTGAACAAAAAAAAGGCTGCTTTGGTAATGATGACACTTAACCGTAAATTATCTGTTAGCTAAACCAGGCGTAACACCCAGATAATTAGGTGTAGATGTACTCTCAAACTTGTATTTAAAACACTGGCTGCGGTCATGATGGGGACTTCACTGCCCTTGAATGTGGTGTACTCATAAAATGCACATTCATTAATAATTCAGTTATGAAACAGAGAATTTTACTATACTTAGCCAGGTCAAGTATTCAACTAAGCCTAATGCTAGTGATACTTTCAGAACATGAAGTTTAACAGCTAAACAATAGGTACTGCATTCCAGGAAGGTGCACACGTCTGCATTTGGTTTTGTGTTGTACAGCATGTAATCTGTCTTACAGCAGAGAGAGGAAAAAATAAATCTGGTGAAACGTGAAACACAGGCACTGAACCATTATTATGAAGCATTACCACTGTTACACTTGAAATAAAGTATGCAGTGTATCTCCTTCTTGCCTCTTTATTTGATGTGGCTGTGAAAGATGATACCAGGACGACATCACTGGATGTGGATGACACCACTTACTGAATTAAACAAATTAAACATAGTAAGGTCATGTAACAATAACAGTATAGCAATAATGTGAACAGAATACATCCAAAGTACTTGTACTGTACTTTTATATCATGCACATTTTCTGTAGGTAATGTACACCAATCAGGCATATCATTATGACAGGTGAAGTGAATAACACTGATTATCTCTTCATCACGGCACCTGTTAGTGGGTGGGATATATTAGGCAGCAAGTGAACATGTTGTCCTCAAAGTTGATGTGTTAGAAGCAGGAAAAATGGGCAAGCGTAAGGATTTGAGCAAGTTTGACAAGGACCAGATTGTGATGGCTAGACGACTGGGTCAGAGCATCTCCAAAACTGCAGCTCTTGTGGGGTGTTCCCGGTCTGCAGTGGTCAGTATCTATCAAAAGTAGTCCAAGGAAGGAACAGTGGTGAACCAGCGACAGGGTCATGGGTGGCCAAGGCTCATTGATGCACGTGGGGAGCGATCAAACAGACAAGCTACTGTAGCTCAAATTGCTCAAGAAGTTAATGCTGCCACAAAGCAAAAATGGTTCAGGAATGGTTTGAGAAGCACAACAACGAGTTTGAGGTGTTGACTTGGCCTCCAAATTCCCCAGATCTCAATCCAATCAAGCATCTGTAGGATGTGCTGAACAAACAAGTCCGATCCAGGGAGGCACCACCTCACAACTTACATGACTTAAAGGATCTGCTGCTAACATCTTGGTGCTAGATACCAAAGCACACCTTCAGGGGTCTAGTGGAGTCCATGCCTCGACGGGTCAGGGCTGTTTTGGCAGCAAAAGTGGGACCAACACAATAATGGGAAGGCTGTCACTTTAAGACAATGCACAGATTTTTGTTCCCCCCAATTGTTTAGCATTTACATGAACAATGAATTACATTCAAGAGCACACTTTTGAACTTAACTCTTTTTAACATCAAGCATGTCCTTGTGAGGGTTCTATCACTTCGGTCTAGTTTATTCTTGGTTTTGTGACAGAGCCCTGAGTCTGACACTCCTGTATTTGCCTTGTCTTTGTGTGAGCACATGGCTTGTAATTTGTCTTTGCTGGCCATGTGCTTTTGTTTGTCATGTTTGGTGTGAGCACATGGCTTGTCACGTGTTTCCTTGTGCCATGTGCTCTCCTGTCCATTGTCTAACTCTGCCCATCTTGTTATCTGATAATTGGTTCAGTTGTCTTCCCTGGTTACCCTCTTTTGTTTGCATCTCTATTTATTCTCCTTGTGTTTGCAGTCCTGTGCTGGATCGTCATCGTTTGTTACCCGTCATATATGCTTCATGTTTCCCTGCTCCTTGTGTCTAGTTCAAGTCCAAGTCAAGTCTTGTTTTCCCCCTCTGGGTATTTTTTGTGTGTTTTTGTTTTATTTTATTATTAATAAAAATGCCAATTTTTCCTGCGAGTCCTTATCTTATCTCATCACTTACCCCAGAGACCCTGACAGTCCCGTACTTTATTTTCTCATCTATGCATGTTTCTTTATTGCTCTAACATGTCAATAACTTTAAACAGTCCTGCGTATAGCACGGATAAGTTTACATACTGCCAAATACATAGCAAAATCTCAACCATTAGACGCTTGATATAGTCAACAATATATTGTCATATCCCCTTGTAATGTTACAGGTGAACTGGAAGTGATTTTTAACACTGCTTTCTTTCCTAAGCTCAAACATTTTTAAACAAAACTGGATTCAAAATTTAAATAACGTTTTATTTCTGAGATAATAACTGGGTATGAACTGAACATGCTGGATGATGTCATTAGTCATTGGTCCCAGAAGCTGTAATTTTCCACTGGAAGTGCTCTTAGAAAGGTCAGCAGTGATGCAGTGTTCACGAGATGCTGTGGGCCAGTCTTTTAAATCGCAGTCTCATTCTCTCTGACTGTCTATGTCTACAGTTCCTCCCCTGAGGTGGTGATCTGTGCACAGATACATGCAGTGAGGTCAGCATGCCTGACCCCTGCCGCTTCAAAAGATGTGCACTCTCTATGGGCATGGTGGACAGCGAAAAGAACAAATACCTCAAGCCTAACATGTCAAAAGATGTCCAACATTTGCTCAGAAGCCACCTGATGATTGAGCTATTATGATTCAATTAGATGAATCAATCGACCAGTTGACTGCATCCAGTGATGGAGCTCTTGGGAATGTACATCAGCGAATAGAAATGAAAATGTTTCAGACGTTCCTTCTGGAGAGCTGCAGACCAGAATCTTCCGGAAGATAAGAATGTCAACATTTTACAAAGCTAGAAATCCTCAGAATAACAGCCGCCTGGAGACCAGGTTTAGCTCCCTGTTTAAAATCCCAAAACACTTGTTCTATATAAAGTGAATTCTTATTTAAGGAAAAGTTTACCCAAAAATTTTTTCTTTTGTCTTTTTTTGAAGATATTTTGAAAAATGCCATCACTAAAACATTTTTTTGTTGATTTGGACACAGTTGGCTTTTATTGTATGGGCAAAAACTGTTGAAAAATAATATATTTTGAAGAATTCTAAGATTTCCTCAGAATTTTCATTATTGGGTGAACTATCCCCTGACTAACTGAACGTAAACCATGGTTTATTTTTCATCCTAGTGTTCAGACCTGCAAACATTATAAAGCTCTTAAGCAATATTAAAATGCCATTGTAAATCTGTTACTACACTACTTTTTTTTTATTATTTTTTTTTTACTATTCACAATGTTTCACAGAACCATTAGAGGCCATATATCCAAGACATACTACTCTGATCCATTTCTGGCATTTCTCCATCTACATGCAGAATGACCACCAAGTCAGCAAAATGGACTGTAGACGAATATTGATCGTGGAAGATGCGAGATGCCCATCCCTTGCCTCATTCTCTGGATCAGATCGTCGAAATTCACCGCTCACCACTGTTGGAGTTTGGATGAGATTAAAGCTGGTGAATGGCCGAGTGGGCGCAGCAGAGTTTTGGAAGGCCAGGTAAACAGCTTTGTCATGATGACAGGGGGTTGCAGAGGGCAGGGCAAAGGGAAACTCTCTAGCAGGAATGGATAGTTTCATAATAGACAGATTCATCATAGGCTAGAAATGGGCTACGACGGATGGCAGAGCCTCCACTTTAAGAGCCCAATAAAATATCCAGATAGTCAAGTCAAGTCACCTTTCATTTATAAAGCACTTTTTACAATACAGATTGTTTCAAAGCAGCTTTACAGTTATAATAGGAAATTAATGCAACACGATTGTTTTGGCTGTACAGCAGCTTTAGAAGAAAGGCATTTTCCAGCTTAAGTAAGTTTTTGATTGATTTAGTTCCGTTGTTAAAATCATTAGTTATTAACTTAGGGGACGCTTTCACAACAACGTTTTCAACTGTGTTTTGGTGGCCTGGGAATGCAAACTTTGAAATAGGTTTCAAAGTGCAAGTTTTGAAAACGATACCGTTATCATCTCAGTGTAAACTTCAAAAACGTGAATCTGTGAAAACGGTGACAACATGCACATGCGTATTATGTGTTTAGTCTTTAGGTATGCGTGTTTGAATGTCTATGTGCGTGGGCCACGTAGTCTTTCTTTACAATAGGATGTAATGGATCCAAACTGACTAGGCATTTTTACAAAATGAGATGTAATCTGCATTTTAGTCAGCAGGGCCTGTTAAGTTTAAAACTGGAACTTTAATCAAAGACACAGTACAAACATTACAAATCAACTGAGATATACTTAAGCACACACAAGCATACGTGTAGGAGCCAGAAACACACCATCCGCCTACAGATTCCCAACAGCACTTAGACAGAGTTGGAAGCACAAGTTTATATTTCCCAGTAGCCTCTGAGCAACAGAGAAACAGAGACACAGATAGAGATCCAAATGCGTCCTGAAGTTTCAATGACTAACCCACAAGGCTCTATATGTAGATAATGGAAAAGTAAGGCATATAAGATCATTTGGAGCTGATTTAAAGGGGTCATGAATTGAGAAATCAACTTTTCATTCAGCCTTTGATATATAAAAGTTAATCATGATATAAGAATATCCTTGTATGTTTCCGAGCTGAAAACTTCCTTGTTAGTCAAAGAAAAGCTTTTATTGACACCAGGCCCAGCAAACGCTCGATCTCAGAATGTGCCAAGCTGTGACGTCAGAGTGTGGTGAAACACTGCCTTAACCGAAGAAGACGAACGCCTGATTCTGTAGCCCCGCCCACAGATTTGTGCATGGCATGTTATAGATAAATAACATAGGCCTACGTGGAGCTAAACCGGATCGAACTTCCAAGCAATAAACATGCTGCATAAGCTTCATTCGGATTATTATGAATGCAAAGGATGAACGTTATTTTTAATGAATATCCAGCTCACGTGGGGAAGACATTGCACATCCAAGTAATAAAAAATAACATTCTAATTAATTGCGGGTGGATGAGAGATAAATCATTGTGTTTGTTTGATAAAGACATTTTGCGAGCCCTGTGGGCGAATCATTCCGGTTGCCGTTTTCCCACACGCTTTCAAAACAATTCCTCGCGTGTACTCATGGGAGAGCCAAAACTCATTATAATATGCAAAGCTTATCCAATCATAGCAGTGGGCGTTTCCTTCCAAGTCTTCAGTGCGGCACGACCATAAAAACCGAGCGTTCCATGAGAGAGGCTCAGGGTAGAAAATAGCCTATTACTTATTCATTATGATGTTTTTGAATGTAAAAACCATGCGAACATCATAAGTTGACCTCGGACAACAGTATAAAAAAACTAAAAAAGCCAGTTCATGACCCCTGTCAGAATGTCAGAGCTGCTTTTTTTCCATTTTACATAATGAAAGTGGATGGTGACCAGAAGCTGTCAAGCTCCACAAATGACAAGCACCATAAAGGCATTACAAAATTACCTGTGCACTATATTCCAAGCCATCTGAAGTCATATGATAGCTTTCTGTGAGAAACAGACTTATAAGTCGCTATTCACTGAAAATCTTGCCTTTAAATATAGATCTTCATTGCATCTAACAGAGCAGCCTGGGCAATTTGCAGTATATTTTTCCTTTTGTGCTCCTTGGAAGAAATAACATCATTCACGTTTTGAAAGATGTGAGGGTGATTGAATAAAAACATTTTCATATTTGTTTGAATTATTCCACTTTTTCCAAGCATAACTTTGGGAAAAACACATTAATATAGGGTCAAATTGAACAGTAATACATCAAGCAGACCTGATCACACTGCCTAATCAGGGACAGATTAGCACCAATGCCCATGACAGCCATAATTCACAACTTCAAATATTCCAGATCAGCAAACCGTTAATATGGCCCAGCAGGAGAATTGACTTTTAGACACTTAGATAATAGTCAATTTAAGACATAAATGAGTCACTACATGCTAATGTCTGCTGCAGGTAATGAATCACGGGGCGCAGCGGGAAGAGCAGGCATCCTCTCTCTGTGGACCTGTGGCTATAAATGAACAGAACCCGAAGCAAATTCAAAGCTTCCCACTTTCATTATTCTAAATCAGGAAACTCTGAATGATTCAGATATTAATTCTGCACCTCACTCCTTAGCATTACATTTTTATTGCTTCCTTCCAGAGAGGGGTGGGCTAACTTTAAATAGCCTTTCCCTCGGAGCAACAAAGGTGAGTATGGAACACCCACTGCGTGTGAGCTTAGAGAGGGGAACAGAGAGATTTGTGTCTGTTTGCTTTAGGATTGTGTGTGTGAGTGTGGATCAAAACGAGTCACCTTCAGAGGATTATGAGTGTGATGTGTCTCTCAGTCGCACTGAGGAGACTGGGACAAATATGTCTGGAGCATCTCCAAAAAGCTATCTATATTCAGTTTTTAACATTTCTCATCTCCTCATCCCATCTCCCCTCAACAGTTCTGCGCCACACAAGGCCCAATATGAATTCAGGAGAATTCAGGAGTCCCACAAACTACAAGTCCAGGGCTATATATATATATACACTATATTGGCAAAAGTTTTGGGACGCCTGCCTTTACATGCACATGAACTTTAATCCATAGGGTTTAATATGGAGCTAGTCCACCCTTTGCAGCTATAACAGCTTCAACTCTTCTGGGAAGGCTGGGAGTGTGTTTATGGGATTTTTTTTACCAATCTTCTAGAAACGCATTTGTAAGGTCAGGCACTGATGTTGGATGAGAAGGCCTGGCTCGCAGTCTCCGCTCTAATTCATCCTTAAGGTGTTCTATTGGGTTGAGGTCAGGACTCTGTGCAGGGCAGTCAATTTCCTCCACACCAAACTCGCTCATCCATGTCTTTATGGACCTTGTTTTATGCACTGGTGCACAGTCATGTTGGAACAGGAAGGAGCCATCCCCAAACTGTTCACACAAAGTTGGGAGCATCAAATTGTTCAAAATGTCTTGGTATGCTGAAGCATTAAGAGTTCCTTTCACGGGAACTAAGGGGCCAAGCCCAACCCCTGAAAACCCCATACCATAATCCTGCCTCCACCAAACTTTACACTTGGCTCAATGCAGTCAGGCAAGTACCGTTCTCCTGGCAACCTCCAAACCCAGACTTGTCCATTGGATTGCCAGACAAGAGAAGCGTGATTCATCACTCCAGAGAACATGTCTCCACTGCTCTAGAGTCCAGTGACGGCGTTCTTAACACCATTGCATCTGACACTTTGCATTGCACTTGGTGATGTAAGGCTTGGATGCAGCTGCTCGGCCATGGAAACCCATTCCATGAAGCTCTCTACGCACTGTTCTTGAGCTAATCTGAAGGCCACACAAAGTTTGGAGGTCTGTAGCTATTGACAAGTTGCTTCAATAGCATGTGCTGACCACGCTCTGTGATTTTACGTGGCCTATCTCTTCGTGGCTGAGTTGCTGTTGTTTCCAATTGCTTCCACTTTGTTATAATACCACTGACAGTTGACCGTGGAATATTTAGTAGTGAGGAAATTTCACCAATGATCTTATTGCACAGGGGGCAACCTATTACGGTACCATGCTTTAATTCACTGAGCTCCTGAGAGCGACCAATTCTTTCACAAATGTTTGTAGAAGCAGTCTGCATGCCTAGGTGCTTGATTTTGGGGGGGGGGGTATGATTTTGTCCCAATACTTTTGGCAATATAGTGTATATATTAACTGTTACAATGTAACATTTTTGTTGAAAAATTATGAGTGTGAAATTCTTGCAAAGTCATAAGGTCATTGTTGTGCTCTGAACTGTCACCGCTATTAATCACAATCGACCATTGCAGTTTCCTGTTCTTTTTTTCTGCATTTAAGTGTTTCTTTCAGGATGATTAACCTTGGTAAACATTGTAGGCTACATCAAATACCAAGGGAGAAAATCTTTAAAGCATTAAATTCAGATCAATACCAAAATAACTAAAGTTCTGGGTGGATTCTTCCACTTTGTACTAAACGCTTCACTTCCTTGCATTTCTGAACACTGCAAGCAACTTCGCACAATAGCAATGACTTTGGACCATGAGAGAATTTGCAGCATTTCGTGGAATCATGCATTATGCAGCACTAATGCATGTTTTATATGGTCGGTACACATGAAGGCCCATGTGAGCCTCAGTGCGGTAATGGCTCCGGCCGAGATGGCCAGTAAGGAGAGCGACACGGTCACCCTAGCCCTCATTTGCTGAGCCATACTGTTGACATCTTCACTGTTCAAATACTGTTTAAGGATCACCATTAAGAGACCAGCCACACAAAGATAATGAACAGTAAGTTTAAAGTTCAAATTGCAAGAATGTTTTGATGAGCATTTGGAAAATTAAGCTAATGACACACCTCTAACAGTTAGTCTGCGTTTCGCACCTAAGACTATTGGTCTGTCTCAAACTCTAGTGAACTGCCTACGGGGCATTTATAAGCATCATAGTCTGAAGTCTTAGTCATCAATAAAACCATATAAAACTACAATGAAGACCAAAGTTGTATTGCTTTATGCTTAACATAAAAAGCATAAAACAGAAAACAACCATAATATCAAATCATCCAACCATATGTACACACATGACTCGAATGCTGCTCCAAAACTTAATTATACTGTCTTTTAGGAGAATTAAGAATATTAGATTGAGCCAGATTATAAGCTCTGTATATATCCTTTAAGAGGAAAAAAATGGTTCTGTAATTCAAAAATTATTCATTTAAATCAATACATATGTGTTTCTTAACAAATGATCATAAAATTAGTTTAGCAACATGCTAATGTCGACTTCTATTAAAATAAAATGTCAAATCTCCTATGTTGTAGTGCATAGAGCAGTTATTATTACAAATAATATTTTAAATGACAATTAGAAACATACATTTTAAGGTTTAAGTTGAAGTACTAAAATTACTAAGAGGTATGTATACACAACAACAATGTACTAAAAAGCTTTGCTTACAGACGGCAATATTGTCAAAACGATCCCAGTTCACAAGGAGCCACAAAAACGACAAAAATGCTGTATTACATGTCAGGCCAGTAGTTGGTGATGTAATTTTGTAAAGAAACATTACGCGCCCATAGACTGAACATGCAATAAGCATGCGCACATTCACGTTTTTGTAGTTTACGCTGAGATGATAACAGTAGCGTTTTCAAAAACACATACATAGTTTTCCGTTTTTAGTTGAAAACAGTGTAATGTAAACCCCTAAAACTGAAATAAATAAAAAGCTAAATAGAATTAGAAAGTGACAAAAGCACATCAGAAAATTAATAAAACTTAAATATTAAAAGCTTAAAATATTAATATATACTATAATAGTATGAGAACAATATTAAAATAACACTGGCATAAAGTTGCTCCCTTTGCAAGCACTCAAAATCACCCACTTAATAGGTGCTATGATGCTTAGGATGTTCCCTTAAAAGTCAGCAGCCCATTTAGCTCGCTAAGTTTTGAAATAGACCTTATGTCTGGTGCATAAAGTACACAGATGCATTATACAAAATAGCGCAGCAATCAGCAAAAGCCTGCAGGCACTGGTAGAGAGGGCGGTGCAATATTAGACATAATAAATGAAGCAGCAAACCTTACAAAACCCATACAAGCTGTCAAGCGCTTACCACCTTGACATTTAGTGGCATTTACTGTGACAAATGGCATACACATTAAATCCTAGTGTTCTAACCACACTAGTGGAGCTCTCTAGATGCATCTGTTATCTGTGACCTTGCCACAGTAATGCATTTGGTTTGACAGTTTATGACAAATGTATACAAGTCTATATAGAAAAGTGATGATGCCCGCCGGAGGGAGTATCATTAGGGAAGTTACGCTCCAACAAGTCCCTGTTGTATTAACATCTATGTCAGGTAATTTGATTATTAGTGGTCAATTGAGCTGCTTAAACCTGGTATGCGCTTTGTCATCAGATGTGTGCCACTGCATTAAAAATACAGTGCAAAATGTGACATTGTGGTTTTTAGTCTAGAAGCTGTATTAACTGAACTTACGGATATGCATTTTAAAGCCTTAGAGAGAAGCAAAGTCTAAAGTGCTTGTTTTGGCACGGTGTCCGGGATGAATCAAAATCCATTAGAGTTTACACTACAAATACGACACATTTTGGACCCCGTGGACCCTCACGATCTGATCACCTCAGTCGGATTTTAAAACCAGATGTTAAAAGTCTGGGGAAGTATCCAGGAAACTGCACTGAAACACAGAGTTCTGACACAAAACAGGACAGTGCGTGTTTACATACGAGTATGTGTTTCTGGGGGAGGTGAGGAACACAAGGAGTATGTGACCGTGAGAGCCGTATTGTTTTGAAGAGGATAATATACTGCTTCATATTTGGGTCCCCCTGTAGGAATAACACAAAGACATGAAACTCAAGACACTCTTCACCAGCATATACCCAAGAAAAAATAAATCTGTCGGGACATACTGAGAAAGAGAAAACTTATAGCCAGATGTAGGCAAGATTACATGAAGAGGACAGATCAACAAGTCAAGTCCTGATGCACAGAGGAACACACAAAACAGTCTGGGTTGAATTTACTAAAGCCCCTTTCAAACAGAGCGTTGATCCCAGAAAATTGCCATAATTGCTAGAGTGCCTAGCAGTGAATGCAAACACGTCCCTGGATTTGATCCCTGAATCGATCCTGGGATGGGGACATATAACTGGACATATTGCCGGGATAAGTCCTGGAACATGCCCTGTGTGAACAAAAAGGCAGGACCAATGCAGTAAGGGGTGTCTTAGTGATGACGCTGAAGCTGAGAATGTTCACCAGCTTAGTGGAACATTGTTGATCGAATCAGAAAAAAATGCACGAGCATAGCACGAGAGAGAGAAAGAGAAATCGCAGATCATAAGTTAACTTAAGATATCACACTTCATTCACATCCTGATGTCACGTCTTCACGGGATATGGAATGTGTGTGAACGCACACACAGTTTCCAGAAAATCACTGGCAGTGTGAATGAACCAAAATCAAACAATCCTGGGACAAATCCCAGGACATTATCAGTGTATTTTCCGGAATCTCTGTGTGAAAGGGGCTTAAGTTGCACCACTTCGGCACTTTATGTAAGCGTCTTATTCACGAAGCATCTGTAATCTGCTGCATGCAAATTACTTTTAGTACAAAATTTTGGGGAGTGTTTGTACCTTTATCCAAATTGCATAACTCCTCTTTGCTAAAATAAATGTAAATAGCATGTCAAAATACGCCCCGTTAATGGTGGGTGCAAAATGAATTCATCCCTCTGAAATGAAGACCCTGACTTTCAAACTATACAGCAAGGTTAAATGTCTCAATTTTACACACGCACACACACAGCTGTAGGGTAGAGCAATATTTTAGCACTGCAAAAAAGCAGCACTCCTTTAAAGTTTATCATACAGTAGAAAAAAAAAACCTCTCCAAAGAAAGTGCAAAGTGAGAACACTGCATGCTGGGAAATAAATGCCATGTGTCTTGGCTCAGAGCTACAGCCCACAGATATTCTTTCCTTATTACTCTCATATCCTCTTTTGATCTGTTCTCTCCTCAGCTCAAACCAAAAAGATTTTTTCCTTCCTAAAGATGTGAGTCACTCAAACTTGGATGCCATCGCTCCTCTGCCAGGCCTCTGTTTACAATTCACTTCAATCTTTGTCTTTCACGTGGTGTTTACATCCTCCTCTAGGGTAAGTTTAAATAAGTACTAAGAGGCAAGTGACTATAAAGAAACAGGGAAGTGAATAGAGGAACAAAACACCACTAAAACGCATTTTAATCAAAACAATGCCAGGATTTCTTACAACCAGACAGCATGACCGTTAGCCAATCATTTACCAGCTACTAGTGAGAAAACACTGTCATAGAGCGGAAATGTGTTAAATGAATCCTACAAAATCACAACACAGTTGTAAAACACAATTAAAACCTAGTTGATTACACTTACAGTTCTTGGTAATAGTTATTGCACACAAATAGGTTGTTAACTCTGGAACTTCCTTTATGCCAGTGACTTCAATAAATCACAATTACATGCGGACAAACAGATGTAAAAGAGATTTCAGAAGGCTAAGTTATTGACTATGTTTACATGTACACTGATAATGTGATCAACGTAAGGACTTAATAGCAGTAAGATGTTTACACAACACATTATTTTACAGCCATTATTCAGATACCCCAATGAACAGCACATGATGAACTCACATACAGTGTTACTGGCCACTGTTTTAATCTACAAATGCAACACATTTCTATGGACGTATTGGATTTTTTTGGTTACGCACTAAATGCCTTTATTCATTTTGATGTATTTGACCATCAATATACACAGATCAGGCAATTTGAGTTACAGTAGCACGTCTGTTTGATCAGACCACATCATGGACCACTCGTGCATCAATGAGCCTTGGCCGTCCATGACCCTGTCACTGGTTCACCTGTCACCTGATTGGTGTACTTATGCAATACGTTGTCAACATGAACAACGTCATCTGTGTGTGTCACTTTGGTCAGAGTGGAATAGATGCGATTAAAGTGTTCACATACCTGCTTATTTCGATTATAATCAGCATACACCACATATTTTACTATGATTATGAGCTTAATTGCATAAATTTGATCAAAATATTGCAGTTAAATTAGGTATTTACATTGATATTTTTCAATGACTGATTCTTTAATTACATTATAAATGTAGTTTTTTTATTTGGTACATTTCTCATGAATATTGTATTACATACTTGGCTATACTTGATCTAAAATTCTTAAACCACATTTTTAAATTTTCAATCACTGTCACATAGTTTTAGGACACTGTATTTATTTAGAGACATGGGGCCCTATTTTAACGATCTGAGCACATGGTCTGAAGCCCACGGCGCAGGTGCACTTAGGACGTGTCCGAATCCACTTTTGCTAGTTTAACAACAGAAAAAACGATCTGTACATCCGGCACATGATTTAAAAGGGTTGTACCTAGTCTCTTAATGAGTCATAGATGTGTTTTGGGCGCAACGTGCAATAAACTAATCAGAGTCTCATCTCCCATTCCATTTAAAAGCCAGTTGCACTTGCCCCGTGGCGGATTCGCTATTTACATGGCAGAATTTGCGAGTGGGAAGACTGAACGCTTCTCCTGAGGAATCCTTTTATTTTTAATATTTAAAAATGTGGCGATGAAAATGGGCTGGGCTGAAACTAGCAAAAAACACTTGCATTGCTCCTGGCGTCACATTGCACCGGGTGTATGCTGGGGCCCATGGAATATTGCACTTTTAAAAATTCAGTTGTCACACCACAGGGTGCAGAACTATTTAAAACTGCTGTCCGTAACTTTTTTTGTGTTCAAGATTTACAAAAATGATATAATGAGAATGTACAACATGAATCCATTTTCCAAACCGTGTTTTTGTCTTACCCTGAATCACTATGGTACACTTACAATAAGTGTTTATATTGGGACTATTTCAGACCGGTCTGGTAGGAACCGCTGCGGAGGAGCACAGTCCCTGCGTGACTCGCCATAAACATAAACAGAGAAGTAGCTCCGGTTGCAATGTTCTTCCGCAAGACGCATGCAGTTCTGTTTATTAACCGCTAGAGAGCAAAAAGTTACAGACTGCAGCTTTAAATGAACTGTAAAATAAAGGTGATTAAAATTGTGAAAAATGTAAAAAAAAAAAAATGGTGATCCGCTACAACACCTAAAATGTACACTTTCCCTTATTCATTAATAAAAAAACAAAAAAAATTGTGTATCATATAGTATCATTAATTAACAGAATTATTACATACCTACATTTTGAAAAGTATGAGCCTGTCAGAGATTTGGTACTTAATTCTGGTTAAACACTTTACAATAAAGTTCATTAGTTAACATTAGTTAACTACATTAGTTAACATGAACTAATAATGAACTGCACTTATAAAGCATTTATTAATCTTTGTTAATGTTAATTTCAACATTTCTAATACTTTATTAAAATCTTGTTAACATTAATTAATGCACTGTGTACTAACGTGAATAAACAATGAACAGCTGTATTTTTAATAACTAACGTTAACAAAGATAAACAAATACAAACACGTTTTTTTACATCATTTAATATTTACACCCAAATGTAATTTATTACTTAATATTACTGTTAGATTTCACACACTGGACCATGGTAACGAAACATGAGCAGAATTAATTCCTGTGTAAATCCTTCACAAATCCATTCTTACATAAATTGATCAACTCAATTGAATGCAACAGCAATTTGCATGGTCTTATTTTTGTTCTGCTGGTGTGTCATCATGAACAAGGCACAGTGTTTATTTTGTTTGACTGGAGACGGAAGTCATTTCACGTCACGTTTTGGCACATTACTTACTTGTGGCCTTGATATCAGTCACGTGACTTTATAACCAAAACAACAACTTCACTTCTTAAAAACAGTGCTCAGCTTTTCCTGCTTTGTATGACCCTATAATAAAAAAAGGTCAGTACAACTTTTCTTTAGTTTATAACGTCTGTACATAGTTATATTTAGCTTAGAGTGGAAGCAATAAACCCCACTGCCAAGGGTGAGAGGACCTAAAATAAAGCTTACCTGTAATTGTGTAACCAGAAGTGGGAGGAGACTTCTGGTCACTCCCTTCTCATGTAAATGACCAGATCAGTGACTAACCTGCATATACTGTTTCTGTCATTCAGATGGGCTCGGACTGCATTACAAGTGTACTGAAAAACCCTAATAAACGGGATTAATGGACAACGGGAATGTGGAAAATTATGGTAAGACTGTTAGGTTTGGAATTTTTCTAAATATAATTTTTTTTCTATTTTATTTTCTATTTTTATTTTATTTTTCACGTTAGGTATATACTGTCTGTGCAAAACTCAAATGGCTATTTTTATTTAGTAGTTGCAAACCAGTATAAACTGAATATGCAGTTTAAAACAGAAAATAAAGCGTTTACACAGGATTTGTGTCAGGCTATTCTGTTTTTTTAAAATTGTTTTCCCGTGTAAACATGCACTTAGGACATTTTTTTTACCCTTTTTTGTAAGAGTCTGTTGCTTTTCAACACATCTTCCAACAGGCCCTAGTCATGCAGCCCCCCCTCTAAGGCTGCTAATCGTGGGGCAGAAGAGGACAGGAAGGAGTTCAGTGGGCAACACGCTCCTGGGTAAGGATGCATTCGATACATGGGGTGGAGCGGGCAGCACTGTAGCACACAGAGAATCTGAAGGCCGACACCTGATGGTCGTGGATGCCTGTGGATGGGGCACAAGTGAGAAGATCGTCCCTAAACAGGAGAAACTGGATCTATTTAATGCCTTATCGCTATGTCAGTCCGGACCCCATGTTCTGCTCCTGGTCATTCCCTTACTGCACTTCAGCCACTCTGATAAAGCAGTCATACAGAAACGCATGGAGATCCTCACAGAGGGCGTGTGGCGCCACACCATGGTTGTGTTCACGCTGGGTGACCGTCTGCACAACTGCAGCATGCAGGACTACATCCAGACGTCCGGGAAGGATCTCCAATGGCTGATGGAGAGATGCAGGTATAGGTACCACGTTCTTAACAACAAGACCCCCCAGGACAGACAGCAGGTCTCTGGTCTGCTTGACCGTGCGGAAGACATACTGATGGAGAACGGAGGATGGCACTTCTCCCTACACATGTACTGCAGGCTGGAGGAGGAATGGAGCCGAAGGGAGATTGAAATGAAAGAGAGGATACTTGAGATGCAAGATAGAGGGGGAAAAAACAATCGAGGGCTGGCTGTAGTTCCAATTCACAGTCGAAAGGATGGGCTGCATGTGAACGATACTCCACTGAAATTAGTTTACCACGGCTAACCGCTGCCAAACACAGTTACAATGCATTACAATTGTTTCGGATTGAACTCTAAATATGCTTAATGAATATGATATAATATATATAAGTATGTCTTCAGTCTTGCAGCTGCTCTTTTCATTTTCTTCTCATTGCATTTTATGGTACCATAAATGCTGTTAAGAATATATTGCCTTTTTTAGTTCATGTTAGTTAACGCACTATAGACCTTAGTGTATAGTGTAGTGTTACCAGTATGTAAATGAATGTTCATAAAAATTATATAATAATGATCAACACCATCATCATCATTATTATTTAACCAAAATTATTTCAAGTCAACCGACATTTTCATTTATTATTTAAAACTTAAATAATAGTCACTGTGGTTAAATGAAAAATATTATTGTAAATATTAACTTTTTTAAGATTTTAAGTTATGGGTTATATAATATCAATAAGGAAACTCGTAAGGCAGGACAAACTCAAAGATGATACTTTACAACATCTTACATAATGCAATGAGGGGCAATCTTAGAATACTGAGGAGCAATTCACAATGACGTTCCAATGACGTTTTAAGACGATTGTGAATAAATGTGAATATCTTAAACAAGGCATGTTCAGTGTTTTGTATTATTTGCTTGTTATATCGTGGCACAAAACTCTTTCAATTCCTTTTACTTAACCAATTCTTATTTTGGGCTTTTCACTTGGATTCTACAGGACAGTATAAAGAAAGATAGAGATAAGAAAGATAGAGAAGACAGAGATCCGGTGTAGGCATCATGATTCATTCATTTGGTAATTCATTTTAACGCATCATGACTCTTATCTAGTCTATATTACTCTCTCCGTGTTTGTGCTCATATCTCTCACCTTTACCCCTCTTCATATCATCATATCCAAAGTCTTCCCACCCCTCGTGTATGAATACTCTTTAAAGTGACTGATGGCCATGTCATCGCAGTGCTGAGCCCCGAGCAGTCGCTTTAATTGAAATGCAATTTGCACGTCATCTTAATCTGAGGAGGTGAGTTCCTTTAATGTGCTACTCAGGATGAGGCATTTCATTTAACAGATCAAAGCCGGAGAGCGAGCGGAACATTAGAGGCCCTACTTTCAAAGCGAAATTCTCTCTCGGCGTCACATGGTGTTAAACATCATCTTATTGCGGTTGGGTAAACAAGCCTGAGTGGAATGATGCGAGAAACATCGAAACAGCATCGAGCTACAGTCATCGCCTGTCTCTCGACCAAACGAAGACAGACACGTACCCCGCCACCACAGATTCAGCAAATCACCCACATTTACATATGCTGATAGTTGTTAATTTATGTGTGCAAATGTAATGCTCCCGCTGGCAAGCATGTTGTACTGTTAGGGGACAGTAGAGAGACTGCTATCAGAGTCTCTCTGGACGGACTGTCTTCATTTCAGAGCTCTCTTACAGACACTCTCCCCATTAAAGCGGGTGATCTACTGACCCTTTTTCCACATGCACGTCACAGACCTTGAACAACAGAACAGCCAGAACCAGTTTCCATTGTTTTTTATACTAAGCTAATAATATAATATTTTTTTATGCCCTAACCCTAAACCGCACACAAAACCTTTTGAATTTGATTTTGATTTAGTATGATTAAGCCAATGTATTTTGAGGACTGTTGGCCAAAGGAAAATGTTGCTTTTATTCAGTAAGTATGCATTAAATTGATCAAAAGTGTATTTTATCATTTTACATAAGGATTCTATTTCAAATAAATACTGTCCTTTTGAACCTTCTACACATCAAAGAATCCTGAAGAAAATTATTGTGGTTTCCACAAAAATATTAAGAAGCATGTTTTCAACGTTGATAATAATAATACATGTTTCTTGAGCTCCAAATCTGCATATGATTTCTGACGGATCATGAGACAGGACTGGAGCAACAATGCTGAAAATTCAGCTTAGCCATCACTGGAATAAATTAAGTTTTTTTTTTTTAAATACAACTTTTGAATGGTAATGTGGATAAGATAAGACATCCTATAGATTTAGACTTTGAATTACACAAACATACATTCCACTACTTTTTGTGCTCTCTCTATGGCCCGGTTTACACCTGGTATTAAGATTTTGTAGATCGGATCACAAGTAGACAAGGGAGGCACATTCCGATTTACACCTGGTGTTTTAATCCGTTTCTTTTGTCCACTTTTAACCACTTCTGTCCTGATTTCTTCGAGGGGAGGGTCTATGGGCGGGTAATATATATTTTCAGATCTTTCGATCTAATGGATGAAATAAGCTCAAGCAATTTACATAGCTTACAGCAGCTTTCGTTTCTGCTCTGATAGCCGCAAGATCACGCCGAATGTGGTGAGCTTGTGTTAGAAATCAGGAATGGTGAGAGAACATTGTGCTTGGTACATTAGTTCAGTAGGTGGAGAGTAGACAGCCTTTTGTGGCTGTTCGAATGCAAACGACCACATGAGCGTCTACACTATGAAAGCAATCGAATGTGCGTGAATCAAAAGCGAATGTGTTTTCGACTACCTCTGGAAGTGGTCGAAAGTGGACAAACTCAAAAGTCATCCACTTGTGATCCGATTGACCAAAACGTATCTTAATACTAGGTGTGAACAGGGCCTTGTATACTATATAAAAAAAATTAAAACTTTGGCTCCAAAGGGCTCATTGTGCTGAAAATACCTGTTTAAACCAGTTACGATGGTCTTTCATCCTGGACAAACTGGTCTTCAGCTGGTCTCCCAGCTCGAACAGCTGAAAAGTGCCTTGAACCCCTCTAAATCTATTGAAAAGTGCAGTCTGGCAAGGGTGAGAGATCAGCAAAGATCAGCAAAACCAGAGTAGGCCAGTCTTTTTCAGCAAGGCAGTCAAACCTTACTATGAGCTCTGAAGATAAATAATGGCATTGCATAGGTGAAGGTAGATAATGAAGCCATCATTAGAATAAACCATTTCTCAGCATTTGAACCTTTGCCATACCCCACCATGGCATCAGCTCTGCTCAAGGGCACTTTCCAGTTGGCAGCATTGATCACACTGTGGTCCAGCTAACCAACAGGTTCAGTTCAGGAATGACTGAGGGTTTCAGTGCAATTGGCAATACAGATAAATTGCAGTCACTATGGCTTGTACATATGCAAAGCAAACAGAACGTGTACATGATATACAAAGAGGGTTATGGCTGCACAGAGAAGTTCCCATGGATTTTAGATCATATAGCACAAGAGGACTAAGAAGGCAGAGAGAGAATCGATAGATCAGAGAGCAAAAATAAAGGCAGTGAGAGAGAGAGAGATTGGTGCACAGTTAAAGTGACCTGGTGGAATAAAACCACCAGTTTAAAACATTCCTTCTAAGTTAAAACTAATATTTGCATTTTTTTAAAATGTAAAATAACATCTATTCTAATGGGGGGTCGGGGAGGGGATGTGAAAAGAAAAGAAAGCCTTTTTAAACAAAATCTTGCATACAGCCCTGAGTGCGAGTCATCAATCTTAAGACAAATTACACTTGTATAAATATAGATTCTCTGAAAACAAGTATAAAAATTTAAATATCTCATATCTCATGCATTGTTGCTTCTCTGTACAGTACATTGTTCATGTTTAATGGGTTTTTAGATATTTTAACAAGAAAATAAGTCAAGCACAATTAAAGACTCATTAAGAAACCATTGTTGCAGTTTGAGATTGAGTTTAAAACTCCAAAATAAAATGTTTACTTCATTGGGTGTACAGTATCTTATAGTTAATGAGGGAGATAAAAAAAAAGGCAGAGCTGAACGCATCAGTGATTCATCTATATGTTATACACATGCAACATGTTACTCGGGTCACCTTGAGGTTCTATACACAGTCTTTGGCTAGAGTCAGCATCCAAAACAGCCACAGAATAGCGAACAGCTATTGTGTAGGTGTAAGACTGAGCATAAGGATTTG
This sequence comes from Rhinogobio ventralis, assembly GCA_039654625.1. NCBI lineage: Eukaryota > Metazoa > Chordata > Actinopteri > Cypriniformes > Gobionidae > Rhinogobio > Rhinogobio ventralis. The sequence continues at coordinate 12,340,061 of CM077200.1, read as the reverse complement.
AGAAGAAGAGTCATGCTAATGATCGAGCATACCTACTGTTTCAATAATGTGCCAAAACGATGCATTGCTACTGAAATTGACCAACTCATACGTGAGGATAGCTATTCTCTTTAAAGCTATTTTTCAGCATATATTCCGCAATGTCAAGTCACCATTCGACATCCAGTGTAAAATCAGGGTCTTGAAACAACATGCGCTTAAAGGTTGCCACACACACTTATAGGGTGACGCACAGTGAACACAATGGAAGTCAAGGCCTTTATTTTAAGCTCTTGTGTATAATAACGCTTAACATAATCCAAACGTCTACATGTCTGTGGTCACCCCATTCTCTCAGTTGTGTGGTTAGGCTTACTGTTGGATAACTGTAAGGATGAGAAACGGCCAAATTTGATGAGATGGAGTCAGTCAGGAACCAGCAGGCGGGCTTATTAACAGAGCTCACTGCCTCCACAGCTCAATCACTGAACATACTGTCTCTCTTTATTTTGTCTTCCCTCACTCTCTTCTCTCTCTTTGTCTCTGTCAGTGCCTGAATTATGTCTGTTTCCACGGAAACTCCTTCAGGCAATTAGGTGTGCAAATATCGCAGAGCGGTGCAGAAAGGACAAAACGTGCTGAAAAATGGGGTGGGAACAAAAGCAGGAATCAAAGAGTCAAATCCGTTCCACTAGCTGGTGGCGCTGATTTCTGCATTCCCTGGTTACAATGTCAATGTCAAAAGCCGGAGTTTATAAAACTATAAGGCTATATAAACAATAGCATGTGATTGATAAGGTTATTGTGACCTTTTCTTGGTGTAATAAATAGTTGCTCTGTCATTTGTTGGGATGGACCCAGAAGTGTACATGAATAACGCTTGATGCAACAGTGCAGCTTGGTAAAAGACCCGGCAACTATAAACTAAACAAACAGCTTCTGTATTTTGATTTTCAACAAAATAAGCCTTCAAGGAGATTACCCAAGATGCTTAAGCCAATGGTGGAGTTTTTGTGTGTGCACACAGGCGGATAAGTCCCACAAACTGCATAGTCGGCAATCGTGAAGATAAGTCTCATTTCAAAATATTATGAGCCTGAGGTATTGAGCCAACCTTGGGTGCCCTAACGCGCAGGGATTACTGAGTAATGATATGCTTTAATAACACACTTTCATATCTGTCATACCCAAATATTTCCAGAGCAGAAAAAAAAAGACATCAAGTACCTACGTTGGGCAGCTTGCCAGCTTGGTCTGTGAAAAAAACAACAAAACTCAACAGTTTCCAAAGATCTTCTCTTATTACATTACGGAGGCATTCTGTGCATGTGCTTAACCTCCCCTTGACTTCACTGTGTGTGTGTGTGATTGTTGTACTGTAAGGATGAATGTAACAGCTGTGGATGAGGCTGCGGCCTTATGGTGTTAGCTGAAACTTGATCTAGCAAACTAATCCTCTAATGACTGGCTCTCAATTAACACAGAGCCAAGCTGTTTGTCCTGAAAAGAGTAAAGACCACTTCTCTGTCCTTTCTGTACCTCTTTATCCATCTGTTTGTTCCCTCACTACTTATGCCAGGTGCTCTTCATTCACTCCCAGTACCAGATGGAATTGTGGATAGATGTTTACAGAAATGTCTATAAAGGACATACAAATTTCCTCTTGAAACTAAATAACTGATACAGACAGTAGTCATTTACATTCTAAGAAATGTGGCACTAACTAATTTACTAACTAACAAACATATATTGACATTAATTTAACCTCTAAGAGACTTGGAACAAATTAACTAACAGATACTGACAGCCATTTACATTCTAAGATACTTTGCACTACCTTATTAACTACCTAACAAACATATACTGACATACATTGTAAGAATTTTAGAATAACAAATGAACAGATACTGACATTCATTCACATATTTACATTCTAAGAAACTTGGCACAACTGACTTACTAACTAACTAAGTGATACTGACAGTAATTTACATTCTAAGACACGTGACACTAACTAATTTACTAACTAACAAACATATATTGATATTAATTTACCTTCTAAGAATTTTGGAGTCTTGGAACTATCTAACTATACATGCAAACATATATTGACATCAATTTACATTCTTGTCTTGGAACTAACTAACTAACTAACTAACTAACTAACTAACTAACTAACTAACTAACTAACTAACTAACTAACATACTGAAATTCATTTAGATTCTTAGAATTTTGGAATAATTAACTAACAGATACTGACATTCATTCACATTCTGTTTAATCATTAAATGTAGTTGTGCTAACTGGTACTCCTGGTATTGGTATTCCTTGAAGTACACTGGAGTACCATGTAAATGCCAGGGTACAGAATAAGATAGTGAAAATATAAACCATTCAGTGCCATGGTGTATAGCAATGTACAATGGTATCTGAATATGGCACCATATTTCTTTAAGGGAATAGATAACATATCTGTCAGCTACAGGTCACTATACTGTATCTACAGAGGCTTTGAACCCCTAGATAAGCCTAAACAAAGGCTATTATGAAATGTTAGATAATACATAAAAAAGGATAAATGAGTCTTGTGCTCATTTTGCCGGATTTATAATGTAGGCTCCACACTGCATCTGTTAGCTCAGTTTATATGTGACAAAGCAGGTGGCCCCACCCCGCCTGCTGACTGACAAATGCTGATGGGCCAATTAAAAGGCATGACAGCATTGCTCTAACTCCCTTATCCAAATGCTAATTTCCCACAAGCTTCTGGATCAGCACACAAAATCTGAGGCAGCTGCTGTCATCTGCCGATTAGAGACAGAAGAGGAAAATAAACACACGCAAACACAATGTCTCTGGGCTCACAATATTCATACTACCCATCCTAAACAATATTCAAGATTAGACCTAATGTTGTGCCCTGAGTCATAGTATGTTGAAAATGTCACATTAAACATGCCTGGTGAATTCATGAATGCTTTTTGGGCAAATTTTGACTATTTGACTATTATTTTCTGGTGTACATCTTGACTATGCTGGTCTACTAGCTGGTCTACTAGCTAGACCAGCACTGACAAAACCAGTCTGGACCAGCATGAAAATTCTGGATTAAGCTGTTTTTTTAGCAGGGTAAGGCAGCCTTCCTCTGTAAAAACGTTTAGTGTAGGTGTCTTAAGAGACTCAAACATCAAGGAAAGAATATAATACTACTTAGCAAACATACCTTAAGTCTTAAGGAACAGATGTGGCCCAAACAGCACTACTAAGTCACACTCTCCACACACACACAGAATTCAAGAGAGGCTGAGAGAACAGTAATCTCTCCGATAAGATGCAGACGACCCTGCCGATTTATTAGGCAAGTTTGCCACCACAGGCTAGCGACATCATGCAGCGCTAACCTACTGACCCATATAGCAGCCCTCTCCACTTAGCCATCTTACACAGACAGTGAGACAATACTGTTTTGTACAGACGCATAAGGACTGCACAACTAATTAAAATAAAAATCAACTTTGCAATATTTAAACCTCAAAGGTAATGGGAAAAAAAACAAATAGCTTTTTAATTTTATTTTATTATAACGGTCATTTTTTAAATAAAAAATAGAAATAAAAAATGCATTTATAATAAAATTAAACGTATTATTGCTGTTAACAATATATTTGTTATTATATTATATAGACTAACTAAAAACACTATATAAGGAATATACTATAATATAATACTATATAATATAATAAATATTATATAATATAATATATAATAAATAATATAATTAATATAATATATTTGTTGTATTATTATTTAATTATATAAATGGTTATTATAATAATAATTTGTATTATATTATATTATATTATATTATATTATATTATATTATATTATATTATATTATATTATATTATTATTACTACAAGAAGTAGAAGAACTGACCTAAAAAAAATTATAATAAATAAATAAATAAATAATAAAAAAGAGATCTGAATCCACTTTTTCACTCATTGTCGGTCTAAATAAAAAAAATAAACAAACATCAAAAACTTGTCAAAACAAATCAGATAAATTTTTGGACAAAATTGTGCAGCCCTATAAGACACATTATCAGACAAGTACACACACATACACACAAAGAATAAGAGCTGTGGCTGAAGCTCTCTTGGTCAAGCAGATACAAGGGGACACTAGGACCCTGCGTACGTCTCAAGCATTGTGTTTACATGACAGTCAGCCTTTGTCTCTTACCTTGTTCATCTTCATCTCAGACCCACAGTAATTATCCATGTAGCACTCGTTCTACATTCTCTGTATACCTGCCCTCTTCTCGTCCTCTCCGTCTCTCTCTCTCTCTCTCTCTCTCTCTCTCTCTCTCTCTCTCTCTGATGCTGAGACAGAGAGAGCATGCTATTGGAATGGGAATATGGATCAGACGCTATTGTGTGATGAATCATAGCTAGATCTAATTGATGTTTTAATCCTTGACAATACAGGGCACAGTGACAGCAGCCTTCTGCCAGGCAGAGAGTGAGCACAAACAGATAGAGGGTCTCCGCCATCTCTCAATTATATCTACTCTGTGTTACACATTCACATTAGGGTGACACATGTCAATTTCCCGCTCATTTCTTCGTTGGTAGCTGGCAATTAGAGCAAGTTTACATGCAGTCAAAAGGTCTCTGTTCATCTTCCTCATTATGGATTGCATAAATATGCTGGAAACAGACAGACAGGCTGGCTGACCTCATAATTGCAATGGACGCAGACATAGCACTGAATGATGCAGCATGTAATATCACAAACAGTGTCACTGTCTAGCCCCTGTCTGGTCACAACTGGAGCAGCCTGAGTGGAATGCCAGGCATCCACATGCCACTGTGAAGGGACCGCTGGGATGTGTGTCTTTTGAGAATGTGCAATATAAATATTTTGATGGTGGTGGTATAAACCAGTCTAAGTGATTTAAACAAAGCCCTGAATGATTAGGCTGGTATGCAGGTATTATTTTGGTATGCACACAGGATGGGTTCTTCCTGTTCAAAAACAACTGGACAGAGCAAAACAGAATGAACCCATCCTGACATATCTCTAGCATGTGCACTTGTGAGCGGTGGTGAGGCTCAATCAGGGCCTGCCTGCTGCTTTTCATTTGCTGTGCGATGAATCATAGCGGCAGTGATAAACACTATTCCACTGCCGTGCAGATAACTTCTTGGTGTGTTGTCACTCACAAATACACGGTATGCTGCAGAAAAGACAGACGTGGGCTCCACCGAGGCAGAGAAGTGTCTTACTTCTTGCAGTCTTCTCGCTTTCTCTCCGCACACGGCTGCTCACAATTTGTACGCACACCCATAATCCGACATAAATAACTTTCTTTTCCACACTCTCACACTGTCTGAGGTCCTGTTTTTCACACAATCAAGGTTTTCAGGGTTCCCTAGCAGATACTCAAGTATTTTCGTAGAGTTCCTCTCACACACATAGGCTATTCTCACTCATATATATGGGTAATATAGGTGTGGCATCTAGTGAGCTATTGAGTTAAAGGGATAGTTCACCCAAAAATGAAAATTAGCCCATGATTTACTCACTCTCAAGTCATCCTAGGTGTATATGACATTCTTCTTTCAGACGAATTAATTCTGAGTTATATTAAAAAAGTCCTGGATAATCCAAGCTTTATAATGGCAGTAATTGTTGCTCTGTTTTTGAAGTCCATAAAAAATGCATCTGTCCGTCAAATAACGTGCTCCACACGGCTCCGGGGGTTAAGAAAGACCTTCTGAAACGAATCGATGCGTTTGTGTAAGAAAAATATCCATATTTAAAACTTTACAAAGTAAAGTTCCAGCCGATCGCTTACTTTACAGTCATTTACTGTAAAAAAAATACATGCAGTACATTTCTGTGATTGTTTCAATTTACAATACACTAAAAATGGTGAGGTAAAAACAACCCAATTTGAGTCATTTTGGCAACACAGCTCTAGGTCAAAAAGGGAACCCCAAAATAGGTTTAAAATCACAAGAAAAGCTTTTCTTTGACTATCAAGGAAGTTTTCGGCTCCGAAACGTACAGGATATTCTTATATAACGAAGTACTTTTATATATCAAAGGCTGAATAAAAAGTTGATTTCTCAATTCATGACCCCTTTAAGTATTAAAACGGCTAGGCTATAAGATAATTGTAAAAAAAAAAATGAATATTCAAATCCCAGAATTGAAAATCAAATACCAACCCACCGAACAAATATGTGAATATTCTGGTCCAGCCCTAATAGGAACCTTTTCTTCTAAGAGTGTCGGTACTTGTTCATGAAACACTATGACCCTTACAATGCTCAAATATGCTGTCCAATTAGGCAGCTGAACAGATTTTGAAACACTGTTTATGATGTTAAAAAATGATGTCTAAGTAGGCATCTCACTATATATTGAGGATATCTCTCTCTTTCTCTTGTGTTTTCATTATCTCTATCTCTCTCTCCAACCCTGCCACTTTAAACTCATAAGTATCTACTCTAAGACCTATTTACCACAGAGGAGTCTGATTCAGTCAGACAGCTTTGAGTGTGTATAATGAAACTAATTTGTTATTGTCCGCTGAGATGTGCAATAATTCAGTTTTGGAAGCATGCTTGCATATATATTAAAATTAAGCCTGGGGTTTGGATTGTGCTGCACATATCTTAAAAATGTCACAGCTTACATTTTCTGACCTCATCTTCCTTAATGCATTCATTACCCATGATTCTCTCTCTCAACCTAACTGTCGCTCTCAGTCTCTTGCATACCAAAAAAAAGGTTCTTCCCCCTGCACACAACTTAGAATGTGCGAAACACCTAAAACGGGTATATAAACCCACAATCCTCAGCGTAAATCTTAACACTACTTTGGAAAGCGTGAGCTTCCAGGAGCAGCCCTGCGATCCGGTCCAAAGTTGGCTTTGCCAAACACCTCTCGAGATTCACAGAATTCTCTCTCTCTCTTTCAAGCATTACACGTTGCTTCGCTCATACAATTTTCCAGAAAATAAAGACATGCTTAATAGAAGCTTTGAAAAGATTTAAAACGGACTTAGGGCCACTTACTGAGTTGCTCTTTCCATCTGAAAGGGAGAAAGAGGGCTCTTTCAACTTCAGAGAGTGGGCTTTGAGAGTGTCCCACACTGCTCTCTGTCCCCTGATACGGAAACACGGCAGGGAGGAGAAGACTCTGTTGAGAGACACCGAGGCCAAAGCAGACTAATCCATATAAACAGGGCTGAAACTGACAGGATTCTGCTTATGGGCTTACTGGGTTGCTTATTAAAATATTACTTTGAAGTCAAGTACAGGTTTTATAAAGGTATATCATGCTTTGATTCCTTTTACATTGACAATTCAACCAGTGGAGTGAAACGTCATTGAGATGTTTCATTTGTTAAGTGATTAACAAATGTTTTCCCAAATATTATCATTGATAATTTTAATTATTTATTAACACTGATGAAACAAGCTACTCAATGTGACTCAATTCCATGGTAAAACAAAGCCTTGATGTGCCTTACTGTTTTATTTAATCTTTTCCTTTAAAGGGATAGTTTATCCAGAAATAAAAATTCTGTCAACATTTACACCAACTTCATGTCATTCCAATCTTATATGACTTACTTTCTTCTGTGAAACTCAAAAGAAGATATTTGTAAAAATGTCTCAGTTTCTGAGTGTCTCAGTCTCTGTTTTGATCATACAATGAAAGCCAATGGGGTCCTATTTCATTTGGATTCAAAAGATATTCAAAATATCTTATTTTGTGTCAAACAGGTTTGGAATGACATGAGGGTGAGTAAATGATGACAGAATTTTCATGAACTATCCCTTTAAGTTAAAAATGGAACAACCATCCGCAGGTATGAAAGTTTGAACATGGAGTTTCCTTAATGGAGAAACAGCTAAATGGAGCTAAATCTACCGGATGACTCTCTGAATCTTTGTTCTGTAAGATATGAGAAAAAAAAACACCTTGAGGTTGTGCTATCAAATAAAGCTCAGAGGGTTACAAATACATGCCTATGGCTTTAAAATGTTGTTTCACACAAACTCTCTGGCTCACACACACACAGTGTCTGCCTGGCAGGAGTGGATTAGAAAAAAAGTGTTTCCAAAACACATGCTGATGATGGGTGAAGGAGAGTTTCAAGCCTTTGCAAACACAGAGGCTCAGTGTTTAGCCTTGTGAATAGCATGACAGTTCAGAGGGTTTGAAACTAAAATATAAATCACTTGCACAACACACACATGCTTAACACACAGTATGCACCCATATATGCACCACATTCATAAACACATTTTCTGTGAATATCAAAATGATTAGCCATAATGCTACGCCAGGTGTAGCATACAGCGAAGCCAACTTTCATTTTTTGAGCCTTCCTGCCTCACTGCCATTGTGTTTCATTGTTTCTCACATTAATAATGAATATGCTTTCAGCAATGCCTAAGCACCATGAGGGATATCGTGAGAGAAGAACCAGACTCCATCTGACAAGCCACTGTATGTTGAAATAGCAATAATCTGTGGATACATTTCATGCAGTGCTGACATAGAACACAGTTGCTGCAGCTAAACTAGTAAAGCATTGCACTAGCAAGGTCAAGGTTTCGAGTGCCAGGGAACACAACTACAGTGATAAAATGTGTAGCTTGAATGGACTTTAAGAACTCCAAGATGTAACCTTCATGCCACAAGACGTTAAGTATCAAACAATTATTCAGGAATAACTCAACTCTGAAGAAAATGTATACTTACGATCTAGGCCATTGATGTAGCGCATGGTGATCTCACAGTGGCCCCACACTGCACTGACAATGGGGTACAGCTTTTTGCCCTTAAGGCCTCTGAAGGCCACTCCAAGATACTGTCCATCCACCATGAAGCTCAGTGTGCCCTCATCCATGTCCAGCACCACCATCAAGGCATCCGGCAGCACAAAGGCCTCCTCTGGCTCCAGGAAGCTTGGGTATGTTGGTACAGAAGAAGCCGGCCGGTTCTTACTGTTGTGGTAGAGCTTGTTACGTCCCAGGTCCCAGCCCCAGGATTCACCATCACTGCCAACTAAAGAGGTGTAGCCCACAGAGTGCAACGGGGCATCTGCTGTGGCCACGCCCACCACTGCATGCGTGCCTCGTTGCCTAGCAGGCCAATGGATCCTCCAAACATGGAGTCCTCGTGTGTATCCCACTCGTCCGCGTATGCCATCGGTACTTTGGGCAACCGGGTGACGATGGAAGGTGAGTTTGTCGTCGTCCTTGATGAAAATGTTAAGGGAGCGGTCGTCTGAGTTCCAGGCATGTCGGAGCTGCTGCTCATATGTAGCGGGGGGCATGTCCAGGAGTAGGTCCAGTCGGGCTGGCTTGAAGAAATCCGGCCCTCTCAGTTCCCTCCTCAGGGGCCTGAAGGACGGCTCCCCACGCACATCTACGGACTTGATGCTTCCCGAGATCTTCTGGCCCATGGCTTGACTGGTTGGAAAGGGGAAGGGAGGAGGGGAAAGGGAAGGGGTGGCACGACACAGGGGCTGGGCTTCTGGGGTCCGCCGTTACCTCATCAAAGCACCAAGACGTCAGCCTGAGGCCCCAAAACGCACGTCAGCATCTGGCAGTGGCGAAAGTGCCAGCCTTACTGAAGCCCTAGGAGAGAAAACACCAACACACCATGTCATTAAAACAGTAATATCAGAGAGAGCAAAGAGTCGTTGGTTTTATGAGTGATTCTAAAACTACTAAGTGTGAATCTCAAAGGTGTTAAGGATAAAAATAAGAACAGAAAAAAAAGGAACAGACAAGAAGATAAGCTGAAAGAGAGGATCAGGGCTCTGCAGCCAAGCACAGCCTGATAGCCTGTGAGAGACCGCCATGGGGAAAGATGTAATAATGAGGGCCGCAAGTGAGAACGCAACACCTTCTGTATGACATACAGAAACACTGAACATGCACATATTCACACATGACAAATCATGTCACCTCTAGCTCAAAAACAGCTCAGCTTATGTCAACACAGAGCAATACAGACCCACACATATTGCATTTTATAAATCTTATAAATGGCATTCTTTCAAAACAGCTATAGCCTCGACAAAAAACGTCTGTAAATGGAAGGACCCTGTCTACTCTATGACATTTCTAGAAATTCAATCACTTAGTAGATGCATTTTAAAAAGTCACTTAAAAAAAAGAGGCAATAAAGGAATGAATAGAAAAATAAATAAATAATATGAAGAAAATGGAGTCATGCTTGCCTATACAAACCTGCTTCCACAATACTAAGGTGTGGGAGACTGCCAGAGAATTGCTATGATATCTTGACTTGAGTGATTTTTTACAGTGTTGCTAGGGTCTACTTTGTAGTTTCTATGGTGTTGCTAGGGTGTTCTGTGTAGTTGCAAGCTGGCTCAAGTCAAAAGAGCCCTATATCCCAACGATATTCTCATCTCTAAATATGGCTCAGGAGTCCAATGTCTATTGGAAGTAAATCAATTGGATTATTTTGGTCATTTGTTTGATTGGTTAGAAAAGTAATTATTTGTCTCCCCTCAACGAGATGCACAATTTGAGGCATCATTGGTGTCTAACACAAATGTCATGGGACAAGTTACATGCCAAAGTTTAATACTTAAGGTTCGGGTTTGTTCAAATCAATAACCCTAAGTATAGCAGTAGAAAAAAATGGAAGCATGCCAAAAAAAAATTATTTCCAGGTTCCTGCGAAAATGTGCAAAAGAAGAAAGAAAAAGAGTACAAAAGAGAGAGATTCAGTTCCCATCAGCCTCAATGTCACAAAAATACCTCCACATTAAGAGTGTGCCGGAGCCTGGAGATAAGATACTGATGTATGAAACTCTAGCAGGAACTTCCTGCTACCGACATTCTTCTGCACATTTCCTTTAAAAATGAAATTCATCCAAGGTGTCTTCAGTGGCTCGGATGCTAGGAGTCTATGGAGACTTGTATGTTCGTTGGTACATCCAACAACAGAACATTTGTAATGTTTTTGGCGGAGACATTATAATACTTTAGCTAGCTGATACAGAAATGGCGGTCTCTGTGCTTCTCACTCTGGGGTGTGTCTATGCTAAAAGGGCAGATCATCAACAGTCATGGGTGGGCTTTCCCTACTCTTACATAGGAGTGGGGGGGGGGGGGGATCTGGAACAGCGTGTTATGAGAGATTCATAATGATTGATAGGGATTATAAAAAAAAGTATTGGGTGGATTTTTACCATTATAGACTGGTTGTTTACACACACTGTGGACACATCTTATAAAAGTGAATTTTGCATAATATTTCCTCTTTAATATAACATAAATCATAATGATAAACAACAGTATTTAGCTATTTCACTAAAATATCACAATGATCATTATCTCATGACTGTAGATTGCTGGGCTGTTTGCGTGATGCATTGTAACACAAAACAGCGTTGTGTCATGTTACACTATTACTTCTTGGAGTACCGATCATTACTGGACAAGCTGCTACAGTGCTATAAAAACAGCTCAGCTGCACTACAAACATATGTAGTTTTGTTAGCAGCTTTTAGTTACTTCCCAGCAGTGCTGGACAACATGTTCACACTCTGTCAGACAATCCAAGCAATTAGGTCACTAACACAAAGGAGAAAGGAAGCACATACTGTACATGCACACAAACGCACCTCAGACTAACTCAATATACATTAAGGTCACAGAGAAAGAGAGACAGGAAAAGAGAGAGCTGAAATCAGACGACAGGAAGGAGGGTGGCCAGACAGCCAGACAGCCAGTGCCCGGATTCCTGGGTAAGTGTTACTAATATTAAAGGAAAAATAAATGAGGTCATGTCATGAAAGAAGTGGGATAGAATGAGAATGTATGTGTGTGAGAGAGAGAATGAATGAAAAACAGAGAGAGGCTGCTGCCCTAACATGCCACTCACAGCTATCATAACGTGTGGTAGGAGTCAAGGTGTTGGGTTTTCCGTATCGTATTTCAGAGCTGGAGAGTCAGAAAGGGTTTCACAGACTTGCTGCCGTACAGAGCCACAGTAATGTGTCTCATTCCGGTTGTGTTTGGTTTGCACACGTCAGTTTAACTAACATTCCCTCACTCAAACCGCTGTAGTCACTAATAACTGTAATATACACCGATGCAAACATAATTACGCTGTTAGTCTGGGAGTTGTAGACAGACTTTTAAACACTATTCTCACATTAGGTAATTACATGAAGGCGTGTAAAACAAGGTCTGAGAAAAAGAAACATCTGAAGAAGAAGAAAAAAAAAAGACACTGATGAGACAACAAAAAGCTTTTTGTAGATCAATTCATTCCATTAAGCACCGGATCAAGTCTGAAAATATATAAAACTGAAACTGCATTAGGATGCTTCAAAAAAGTTCACTTCATGCCCACTATCTTGCCATATTTCTATATTTATGCTTACATAAAACAGTATTATACCTTGTGTTTGTGTATCAACTATCACACAAAATAGAGTAGCTTGAATTTAACTACAACTGTAAAAGCTTACAGTAAAGATGAATGGATGGATGGATGGATACGAACGATAGAATGAACGAAAGAATGAACGAACGAACGAACGAATGAACGATAGATAGAACGAACGAACAAATGAACGATAGATAGAACGAACGATAGATAGATCGAACGATAGATCGAACGAACGAACGAACGAACGATAGATAGACAGACAGACAGACAGACAATCAGCTGGTCTGTTTCAGTGTGTCACACCAGAGTGACTGAGTCACACTGTAATACAGTAACTGGCATGACTGTACCATGCTTTTGGGCGTTACACTGCTGATATGAAATGCCAACATCAAGCTGAGAAGTGAAAAAAATATGCACTACATCAATTACACTCACTCTCCTCAGGGGTAATGATCCCGAACCATATGAGACACGACTAATGTAACTATAACAACCTCATTCTAATGGACCGCTGATGTGCTGTCTCCATCTGCTTAGCCATGCGAGACCAGACTACATATAAAAGCGGTCTGCCAGGGCCATACATCTCCACATGGGAAAATGTCCGTCTGTGCTGACTTATCTATAAGAAAAACAAAAGCACTCTGCTGGTGAGCGACGCGTGTCGCTGGAATGGGGCAGTTATGGCTATAAGTCAAAGAGAAGCGCTGTAAAAGTCAAAACAACCCTGGCTTAATTGTGCCCTATGGCTCTTCTGTGCTTGTTCTGCGGCGTGATGTCTTCAATCAAGCCAAATGTGTCTTTTTTTCTGTCATTTTATGTTATTGAAATAAAGAAGATATTCAAATAAAGAAGGTCTTTAATCTGCAACATTTGTTAGGTAATAAACATCTGCCACAATTTGCCATTGTCCCATCATAAAAATACATCTTTTGGTTTTCAGGTCTGCGTAATTGAATTTTACGCCCCTGCTTTCCGTGTTTTGCGAACGCCCCGGGAATCAAGTGCTTGTTGTAGCTGTTCTGCATGACTAGAGGAATGATAATATCGCAGACCCCAGGCTGCCCACTTAAAAAGCCTGAATGCCGTTTTATACGATATTTATGTCTGTTCAGGCAATCTGATTTGCCAAAAGACGTGCGTTGCATCTATGGGGGACATTTATACTTGGAGTAAAACCGCATGAAATGGCAAAGTGTAAATATACTCATTTGCAAAGCTGACAATATCACAGAAATCAGTGCTGAAATGTGATAAACTCCCTCTCCTCCCAATTGCTTAAATAATACACATCTAAATCTGTTGTCGGCCCTATGTGGCGTGTTTCTGTGTGTTCACACTGTTTAGTCTACTGGCCTTTACTGTGTACATCCTCATCTAAACTTGTTTATGCTTCAGCACCCGTCAGACCCTCAGCAGGGCCTCTTTCTCGCACGCTCTGTGGCACACGAGGGCTTGCGTTTCCTTCAGGATGGTGGGGGGTCTGTGATAAAGAGAGCTCCTGGTGCCTGGCCCCTCGCCTGCGTTACCCTGGTCACCAGAGACGTGATGGACACGCACACCTCTAGTCACCGGTGGCTTTGATGAGTAGGAACACACATTTGCCATCTGTTGTTTATCTTTGCATCCTCTCTCTCTCTATATATTTCATCAGGAACATCTCTCTTTCCTCTGTGGCTAGTGTCATTCATTTGCTCACCCTTTCTGTCTCCTTTTTCTTAACTCACCTCCCACCTGGATAATCTAGTAAAAAACATTTTAAAACGGCAGCTGTTCTACATTGTCAATTACCTAGACTGTCAGCCCTTAGACCTACTTTCAACTAGGGCTGAGCGATATGACCAAAGAAATGATTGATATTGAGAAGTTATCACAATAAATGTCAACTCTTTATTTCTTTCAAGTTTAAATGCAGTTTTTTGCTCCTGAGTGAAAGTTGTAGAAACCAGACAGTTAACTGTGGTTTTATCATCAGACAACTCTTTATCATCAGAGCATGAAAAACACTTGCCTAACAGGTGAACATTTCATAAATTAGTATGTTTTGTCTCTTAAAAATGCACATTTGACAGTAGCTTGAGTTGGGATGCAGATGTAAATTTAAGTTCATTAACAAAATCATTAAATTTGCAAAAATTTTAACAACCTCTTTTGTATAGGATAACATAAATATTCTGACTGTTTGAGTTAGGATTAAAATTAACCATTGGTCTTCTATAGTATTCAGATCATGTAAAAAGTATTTGCTATGGTAAAATTAACTATACTGTTTCTATGGTATTTGTTGTGAAAAACAGTAGCCTAAATACATTTAGTATAATACAAATGCATAAAAAACTGCTGTAATTATACTGCTATATTATATTCCATTACTCCTTTAATATATTTAATGTCTAGACTAATAATATAATACGATTCAATATGAATATCCCACATTTCTGCCACAATACCATGGTTACAGTTTGTGCTACTAGAGTAAATCCATGGTAAATGTTTGTGATTTGTGGATTGAAAAGACTTCTAACTGTATTGTTCATGGCACAATGTTTCTCCGTTTTCTGCGTCAGTGTTGGTGAGGATGTCAGAACTGTCTGGCTTTAAATTCACGATGCGTTTGATTTGTGGTTTGTATGGAAGAACTCTGCACCGAACTCGAGTGATTTTCACTCGATCTCACAGCACTGTTTAGTGGTCACATGATTGAGACGGTCAGCGAGTCTTTTGAGCCGAGCTGATAAATGGTCAGAGTGGCACTGTTCAAACGAGTGGCACTGCTTCGTTCCACTTTTGGTGCATTGGCCAAAGTTTCTCATACACAACCGAAATGGCAGCGCTTATCAGTTTGTGGCAGTGTGACGGTCTGCAACACACATGCACAGCATTATTTTCATAGTGCATAAACATTATATCGAACATTTATCAAACTTTTGTAATTATTTTATTGAGAAAAATTATATTGCAATAATTGTTGTTATTGTTTTATCTCCCAGCCCTAGTTTCAACCTGATAGATCATCTTATTCAATCTGGAGTAAATCTGGTTATCTGGTCTGGTTCAATCTGGTTAGAGATGTTAGACTACCTTAGTTCACCCAAAAATGAACATTTTCACTCATTTTCATGTCATTCCACACCCGTATGACATTATGTCTCTGCTGTGGAACATAAAAAGAGATATTTTAATTTTGTTATAGGTCTACTGGGTGGTCTGATGAATGAGGGCTGGGACTTTCAAGCTTCAAAAAGGATGCAAATACACCATAAACGTAGTAGTTCATATGGCTTTTGCATCTTACACATTTGTTTCACAAATCTTCTTATAAATAAAATAGCTTTCTGTAATGACCAGACCTGAAACTGAAATGAAAAACTGCTCTAATTCCCCTTTGCTTGCTTCTGAGAGTTCATTATTAGATCTGTATCTACTAATGAATCGTTATTCGTTTGAATAGTTATAATTATTAGGGGTGATCAAACTTAGTGACTTAATGATCTGGTTACAAGAGTTAAAAGCTCACTGGGGGGATTTTTTAACATTTGAAAATATATTCAAATATATTCAAATATATTCAAATATATTTATATATATATATATATATATATATATATATATATATATATATATATATATATATATATATATATATATATTTTTTTTTGCATTTTTTTTTGCATTTTTTTTTGCATTTTTTATCTTGGTGTGCATAAAATATCTTCCAAAAATTTTTTTTTATAAAAATCTTACCAAGCTCAAACTTTTGAACAGTAGTATAGTGCTTGAGTCATATGGTTCACTTTTATGTTGCTTTTGCAACCTACTTGAAAACCCTCGGTTCCCAAATAATGCGCAATTATTTGAAATTTCCCCATTTTGCTCCATGTAAGAAGTAATTTGTTGACAACAAAATTCATTTTGATTGTTTTTCTGGACCAGCAAAAACCCAGCATACCCTGTGAGTATGACCTGTTTTTTCCAGCAGTGTTAACGTTGCATTTTTGTCAATCTTTTTTCTCTGTCTTGTCTTCCTCCCTACCCCCACCTTTATCAATCTCCCTTCCCCTGTTTTTTTGTCATTTACACATGCGGCAGATCAATAAAGCTGGTGTCCAGTACTCTATCATCTTGGTGGTTCAGAGGGCACAGGACAGACAACCATAAGGTCACATGTCCCCCCTGCCTCTGTCCACCTACACTGTCCTAATTAAACAGACCTGGCCCATGGAGACACACTACCGCCACACACACGCATGTGGTGTGAGAGAAATGCTCTCACAACAGGCATCTGTTGAAGCAGGCTGTGCTGTTTTTCTGTTCAGAACATTCTGGAATAAATAGAAGCCATTGGTCAGAGTGACGACGGGTAAAATTATGAGATGTTTGGGTACACTGTATTAAGCGTGGGTGAGAGAGAGTTTTCCGTACGACATGTCCTGATGGGTGAGATGTGTTCTAAAGTGACACACAAGCAGATGAATCCAGCGATCGCCCTTGGAGGCTGTCACATCAAAGTGAAACTAGAGACTATGAATATAGCCGGCACAGGATAAATGCGAACCTTACGCCATCACTGCTTTCAATTAGAAGTCAGATATCGGTTTACAACGTACGTGCGGCTACTCACCCCGTTGTGTATGAAGTCTTGTAAGGGGCACGAGCCACGACACTTTACTAAATTTAATTGAACCCATGCCTCATCTGCATCCTAAATCACCACTCACATAAATAAAAAATATTCCCAAATGAGAACAGAAAGGAAAATGACTGCATATGAACAGTCAGTACTGTGAAGTCTGAGGAACATCAAGTGTGACATCAAGTGTGACAACAATTTCTAACCAGAGAAAATACATTTTTCTGTCAACACTAAGTATGTTAACATGCACTTTAAAGAACAATTTCAGACCATTTCTTTTAAAATGTCATGAAAATGCTTTAGTCAGACTGAAATCACACCATTTTTGTGAAGTTGAACTAACAGACCTATAGACAACGTCCCATGTAAACAACATGTAAACGTACTTATTGAAATGCTGCGTGGTGTGAGATAAATCACAGCCAATCGGAACATCCACGGAACAGGATTTTGGGCCAATGGGATTTCACGATGGACAGGGCTAGCCAACGCATCTCCATAGGAATAGAAAGCCTGATAAAAAGCAGATAGCTTTAATTGTTCGTAACTTGATGTCGACAAAGATAAGACAAACATATCTCATTCATGCTCTGTACTTTCTTTACTGGAACAAAACAAGCCAATGCGATAAACCACCACAGATCCTGAGAGCAGGTTGCTTTTTACCAGAAAAGCTAAAACACATGTGACAAGGATGTGTTACCATTCTTCTAATGTTTATTAAATGTAACTATTTTGCCTGTATTTCCCACTATTCCAATTAGCCCGATATAAACAAACCCCAATTCAATTTCTCTATGCCTTGCTAAACAAGTTTGTATTCTCAACTCCATTCAGTAAAATACAGAAGACTGTGAACATTTGTTACCAGAAAAGCTATGAAACATCAAAACCTACACTCAAACATTTGGGGTTGTAAGATTTTTAAATGTTTTTGAAAGAAGTCTCTTATGCTTACCCAGGCTACATCTATTTGATCAAAAATACAGTAAAAATGACAATTTTTATTTTAAAATGTAATTTATTCCTGTGATTGAAAAACTGTGGAAGTGTGATATAATTTTTAGGATTCTCTGATAAACAGAAAGTGCACAAGAAGAGCATTTATTTGAAATAGAAATCTTTTGTAACATTATACACTCACCTAAAGGATTATTAGGAACACCTGTTCAATTTCTCATTAATGCAATTATCTAATCAACCAATCACATGGCAGTTGCTTCAATGCATTTAGGGGTGTGGTCCTGGTCAAGACAATCTCCTGAACTCCAAACTGAATGTCAGAATGGGAAAGAAAGGTGATTTAAGCAATTTTGAGCGTGGCATGGTTGTTGGTGCCAGACGGGCCGGTCTGAGTATTTCACAATCTGCTCAGTTACTGGGATTTTCACGCACAACCATTTCTAGAGTTTACAAAGAATGGTGTGAAAAGGGAAAAACATCCAGTATGCGGCAGTCCTGTGGGCGAAAATGCCTTGTTGATGCTAGAGGTCAGAGGAGAATGGGCCGACTGATTCAAGCTGATAGAAGAGCAACTTTGACTGAAATAACCACTCGTTACAACCGAGGTATGCAGCAAAGCATTTGTGAAGCCACAACACGCACAACCTTGAGGCGGATGGGCTACAACAGCAGAAGACCCCACCGGGTACCACTCATCTCCACTACAAATAGGAAAAAGAGGCTACAATTTGCACGAGCTCACCAAAATTGGACAGTTGAAGACTGGAAAAATGTTGCCTGGTCTGATGAGTCTCGATTTCTTTTGAGACATTCAGATGGTAGAGTCAGAATTTGGCATAAACAGAATGAGAACATGGATCCATCATGCCTTGTTACCACTGTGCAGGCTGGTGGTGGTGGTGTAATGGTGTGGGGGATGTTTTCTTGGCACACTTTAGGCCCCTTAGTGCCAATTGGGCATCGTTTAAATGCCACGGCCTACCTGAGCATTGTTTCTGACCATGTCCATCCCTTTATGACCACCATGTACCCATCCTCTGATGGCTACTTCCAGCAGGATAATGCACCATGTCACAAAGCTCGAATCATTTCAAATTGGTTTCTTGAACATGACAATGAGTTCACTGTACTAAAATGGCCCCCACAGTCACCAGATCTCAACCCAATAGAGCATCTTTGGGATGTGGTGGAACGGGAGATTCGTGCCCTGGATGTGCATCCCACAAATCTCCATCAACTGCAAGATGCTATCCTATCAATATGAGCCAACATTTCTAAAGAATGCTTTCAGCACCTTGATGAATCAATGCCACGTAGAATTAAGGCAGTTCTGAAGGCGAAAGGGGGTCAAACACAGTATTAGTATGGTGTTCCTAATAATCCTTTAGGTGAGTGTACATTTTGCTAACACTTTATTTTACACTGTACTTGTTACATATCTTACATGTACTTACCATAGTAATAACAGTAAATTATGCATAATTACATGCAACTAACCCTCAACCAAACCCTAATCCTACCCAAACCCTATAGTAAGTACATGCAGTTAATTAATATTACTCAGTACTAAATATATAATTACACTGTAACAATGGCACCTTAAAATAAAGTGTAACCTACATTTCTTTACTGTCACTTTTGATCAATATAAAGCAACCTTGCTGAATCTAAAATCAATAATTTATTTTAAATTATTGTAGAATTTTTGGCATTCAATAAATGTATGTCCTTTTAAGCTGTTCCAAATATCTCCATCTTAAACTCTAAAAGTTCCAAATAAATTTCTTTGCGCCTAGCAAAACAAGTCCATATTATCAACTATCATGAAATAATATGCAATAAATAACACAATAAAACTCAATTTAATAAAGTACTGCCGACTTCAAGCATCTATTTGTCATTTGTCACCAGAATAACAATGAAATGTCCCAAACCTTGCTAAATCTGATTTTCATTACATGACTTCCCCCCCCCCCTGTACCTCCTGTTAAGCTGTTCCAAATATCTCGCAATATAATTTCCCATTCAATTTCCCTGTGCCTCAAGGCTCAGAAGTCTTCAGGCATTGCAGCGAGAACATCCGATGCAAGCTTCGTGCAGGAAAAGTGTAAATATAAGACACAACCATTGAAGTCCAGTGCTTTCTGACAGCCCAAAAGCCATTTATCACTATGACTAAAGTGTCCACCCCCAACCCAAAACCAGTAATCACACACAGACACACACACAGCCTTGTGGCAGATGTGCGAGCCCACCTCCTGTCCTTTCAAACCCTTAAGCAAAACACAGACACACACACACACAAATGCTTCTGGCACTAATCCAGTGGTCCTCTCCAAAAGAGGGACATTGAATGGTTAGGCAAATGGTTGTGTAGCTCTTCACACGGCTAACAGCTGAGCTCTAAGCTCTCCCAGAAGAGCCTCTCCCCACAGAGGAGCTCCAGTCAGCTTTTTCCAGCCCACTGCTCTCAGACAACACACTCAGTGATTAAAGCAGTCCCACTGCCCTCATCGTCCCACACACACACACCCTGTGCCCCCGTCCGACACCACTCGCAACACACACACAATTACACACGGACACATGAGCAGAGATCACTCACAAAGAGTCCTATGAAATCACCAAGGCTTTTTGACATGTACCATTAATATGATGATATTTTATACTATGTGGTAATACCTCAGTATATTAGGACATGTACCACATAAATATCAGTATAAAATATCATGATAAATAAATATCATGGTAATCTTTTAGCACTGTGGAATATATCAAAGTTACATGGTATTATTATATTTTTTTGGGGACGGTAACATGGTATATTTAAGTACTGTATGGTATATAACAAATGAGCATGTTATTTTTTTAATAAGACCATGGTATTATAATGTTTTAGGACATTATTAAAACAGAATTTATTTATCCTTTATTTTACCAGGAAATAATCCCATTGAGATATAAATATCTTCTACCAGGGAGTCCTGGCCAAAATGAATGTTGCTGTTGTTAACTAAAACTATTAAAAATGTATTTTTTTGTTAATTGAAATAAATCTGAAATAAAATATCAATATTAGATGAAAATATTAAACTAAGTGAAATAAAATAGTTTAAGATGAAGTACTAAAATGACTAAATAACAAAATAAATGAAAGCTAAAAAAAAAAAAAAAATACTTCAATATTATAAATAATACTATAATAACACTGGCAGAATGATATTCCTATTTCATGACATTATACCATACCATTTTTTTTCTATGCACCAGAGTAATACAACAAAATATATTCTATCCCTTACAGAAAACAATGGTACTGATTGCCATCAGAAGGTAATACTGTGTTACTTTGAAATACACCTGGGTACTGAAATTCATGTATCATGGAATTGACATGGTACATTCCAGATACATTTTAGTACTTTTTTGTAAGTGATATATCAAAATAGCATGGCATCATCATAAGGATTTTGACGCATACCATGATGTAAATAATGATATAGTAATCTTGGTTACACTTTATTTTAAGGTGTCATTGTTACAGTGTAATTATTTATTTAGTACTGAGTAATATTAATTAACTGCATGTACTTACTATAGGGTTTGGTTGAGGGTTAGTTGCATGTAATTATGCATAATTTACTGTTATTACTATGGCAAGTACATGTAACATATGTAACAAGGACACTGTAAAATAAAGTGTTACCTTAATCTTATAGTATCAAAGTGCCATAGTATTACCATGACATTTTAGTATCATGACTTTTTTACAAGCAATGTAAAAAAGTGCTGCATTATCTGATATCAGTACTGTATCATGACACCACCACAGTACTTCTTTGTAAGAGATGCCCCACTGCCCTCAACACAAAACACACACACACACACACACACAGTCTTTTCCATAAACATTCCACCACTGGAAACACACAGCCACACGCGCGCAAACAGACGCATGCAAATCCATAAGCCGCGCGTGCACACAAACACGAGGGACACAATGAAAAGCATTCAAATCTGCTCCCCGGGCTAAGATTCAGCCAGCGCTGTGGGAGCGCTTCCTCTGAACACCAAGCCAGAGGAAAGAGCAAGACAAACGATAGCTGTGACGCGCAACGTGGGGAGGAGAAGATCCAGCCATCCTCTAATCACCTTATCTGATCGTGCATGGCAGCTGAGAAAACATGAACCGCGAGTTCAGGTGGAAATACTTTGCTTTCCAACCCACACATGCACTATCCTCAAGAGCAAGACCGGGCGCCGTTCCTACAACCCCACCGCAGCATTTGGGGTCTCGAACCTGCTTCCCAGAGCTCAGAAAGTATTAAATGCATGGAAATCCCAGGTTTAGAAACATCCCGGGCAGCTGGAACATCCAACACAAAGAAAAGCCTGTCTCCTTGCTGAGTATCCTTGCCAGGGTGGATCAAACCTCAATTGGAGGATCAAACCTCTATTAGAGGAATAAAATACAACGGGGAATGCCAGAAAGTGGGAGCTAGAAAGAAAGAGTGCACATGAGGTAACCCAAACAGCCGAAAGCAAGAAGGGAAGGAATTAAAGATCACAGGATAGTTTCTTCACACAATTAAACACTTAAACATGCCACATCAAGTTCTTCATTGCACTCAAACACAGAAGCAGGCTGCTTACACGGACCCGGTTGTGATGGATCTCCCTGGCAGAACTCCCCAGTCGTCCCTCCTCACACCCGTGAAGGAAAGAATAGAGGAAACCCACTGGAATAAAGGACGAAGGAGCTCCTCTCTTTGTGAGAAGGAGCGCACACTAGTTCTTTCTCTTTTTTCTGTGTCTCCCTGCTGAGGAAGGAGAAAAGAAGCTTCTCCCCAGAGATGTAACCCCCCCACCCCCTCCCTGAGGTTAATCCCTGCCGTGGTAGCCTCCGTCCCACTCCACACTCTTTACTCTGTCCTGTGTCTCGGCTCCGGCTCCAAACTCCAGCTTAGTGGCCCGGAAGAGAGGGAAAAGGAAGGAGAGAGAGAAAGGAGGAGGACGAGGAGAGAGAGAGAGGACAGACGGCAGTGCGAGCAGCAGCGTGAGAGCTGCCTCATGATGAAAGGCGATCCGCTGATCTCATCAAGCAGGGACACCAGGCAAACAGAGAGAGGGAGAACACGCCCCTTACCCAACCCCCGACTCATGCATCGTCCTCCCTATGGTCTTTCACACTTTTGGCTCAGCCAATCAGCCGAGAGCTTCTCATAAACACACATGCTACGAGTCTCCAGCCTGTTACTTCCAGTGCTCGGATATCTGTTTTGAAAGATAACCTGACTCCAGTTTGAGAGCAACAATGTTATGAGGTAATGTAATCTTGCTATTTCTATTAACGCTGACATGAAACATTCAATTTTAACATAGCTAAGGAAAAAATGGCCCTATTCAGTACTAGTTGACCCAGAAGAGGTCAGGACAGTCTGTGTTTCACAGATGTACTTAGTGATTTTAATCCTGTTCAAATAGAAAATGGTTTTGCCTCTGTAAAAAGTAGGGAGCAAATTATATAATGTTTTATGGCTAACTCAGGGAAATCTAATCCTGTCTGTGATTATGGTATTTTGCCAACTTCCTGAGTAAAACTTGATTCAAAATTATACTGCTGGCATGGAATATAACATAAAATTAAAATTAAATTAATTAAATCAGAGAGAATAAATTAGGAACATTTTGTAATCATATACACAGGTTTATTTATATCACAAATTTCAACCATGATATCAAACGGATAGGGTTTTGATATACACTATATTGCCAAAATGATTGGGACACCCCTCCAAATCATTGAATTTAGATGTTCCAATCACTTCCATGGCCACAGGTGTATAAAATCAAGCACCTAGGCATGAAGACTGCTTCTACAAACATTTGTGAAAGAATGGGTCGCTCTCATGAGTTCAGTGAATTCAAGCGGGGAAACGTGATAGGTTGTCACCTGTGCAATAAGTCCATTCGTGAAATTTCCTCACTACTGAATATTCCACGGTCAACTGTTAGTGGTATTATAACAAAGTGGAAGCAATTGGGAACAACAGCAACTCAGCCATGTAAAATCACAGAGCGGGGTCAGCGCATGCTGAGGCGCACAGTACGCAAAAGTCGCCAACTTTTCTGCAGAGTCAATAGCTACAGACCTCAAAACTTTGTGTGGCCTTCAGATTAGCTCAAGAACAGTGCGTAGAGAGCTTCATGGAATGGGTTTCCATGGCCGAGCAGCTGCATCCAAGCCTTACATCACCAAGTGCAATACAAAGTGTCGGATGCAGTGTTGTAAAGCACACCGCCACTGGACTCTAGAGCAGTGGAGACGTGTTCTCTGGAGTGACGAATCACACTTCTCTGTCTGGCAATCCTATGGATGAGTCTGGGTTTGGCGTGAAGTTTGGTGTGAAGGAACTTGACTGGCCTGCACAGAGTCCTGACCTCAACTCGATAGAACACCTTTGGGATGAATTAGAGCGGAGACTGTGAGTCAGGCCTTCTCGTCCAACATCAGTGCCTGACCTCACATAAAAATGGTATGTCATTAAAGTTCATGTGCATGTAAAGCCAGAACTTTTGGCAATATAGTGTATTTCAATGCATTTCAGGATGCACACATCAGGACACATGAGTTTTTCCTTACTGTAAATACCTGTAAATAAATAAAAAATAAATACGTTAATTAAAAAATTATAAAAAAAAACAAACAAAATAAGTAAATAAATAAACTCTGTCTTTCTTTTGTGCTTCCTCAAAAATCTCTCAAAATGATAACACAATGTCACATAAGTAGTTTTAGCATACATTTACATTTATTAATTTAGCAGATGCTTTTTTCCAAAGCATCTTAAACCTGATAGCTATAGATATGCACTGATTGAGAAAAGAAACTGTTTGAATAACTCTAGACAACATTTTGGTATCCAGACTTGATCTTTTCCCACTGTGCTACACTAGCCCCACATCTTTAGATCAAACATTTAACAGGCACACTTCTCAGTCAAGCTCCAGATCTTGAATAAACACCATCTCCCGCCGCCCTGCAAGCCCTGTCAAAACCGAAACGCACTCAAATCCCTCTGAGACACCCTGAATGTACTCAGTCTTTCAGGGTGACGCGAGTTTCCTGACCATTTCCTCCAAGGCCACACAAAAAAAAAACGAATGGTCTGCGGCAGTAAAGAGAGAGCGAGTCGCCTTGCGCTACCCCCTCTCACCTTCTAGCTGAAAACTCAATTAGCCTTTTCAAACATGCTGACCCCCTCTCTGAGGAAGCTCAGTCTGAAGGAAGTGTGAGTTGCCGTGAAAACATACACATTCGTGTAGGATCAACTGCACCAGACATACTTTAAGGCCATTTACCTTTCCTCTAAATATACAAGCCACCTTGTTTAACAAAAACAAAAAATCTCTTTTTCTGCCAACTGGAAAAGAACTACTGAATGCCAACAAAGAATGGTAGTGGTTGAAAATCAAAATGCGAATGAAAACCTATGCAAATTTGACCAGAATGCTAGACTTAGCCAAAAAAAAAATATATATACACATAAAGCACGGTGTTGAATTTTGAAAGAACATACACAAAAATTAATGACAATTGCAAAAACAATTACATTTGTTTTACTGGCACAAGTTAAAAGATCCCACCCTGAAGTCTCTACGATATTCCCATAGGAATGACTTGGGTTTCTCTTTTTTTAAAGTCTATGTGATATTGTCTGCAAAGCATACATCCTTTCACTGTGAAAAGTAAAAGCACGCAAATCGCCAACAAGCCACATTATTTGACGTATAATTTATACCTGAAGCACAATTTGTGCAGGAAAGTTGTAACAGTCGAGTTACCCCCCAAAAAACCAAAACTGCTTTGAAGCTAATCTATATGATAATGTACCCTTAAACGTGCACTTTCAGCAGATTCACAAAATACACAGTCTTTCTCTTCCAGGAAATGCACAAAAAAAATATTGATGACTCATCCTGCACTCACTCATTTTGTCCAATCAAATACTCTCTATAACGAGAAAGACCCTATACCCTAATAACTGCATTTACCATGGACTTCCTGGTGAAAACTACATTACCCATCTCCACCCATCAGAGATTTGAAATGAAAATAGAGAGCTGCAGGTATGACATCACTCTTGTAGGCCAAAATGCGGAAGCGAGTTAGCATTTTAGCACTTCAGGTTCCCTCGTCCCGAAGTCAATGGATTTTTTGAATGGGTTTGAACCAAATTTTTTTGGGTTAAATGGCTGAAATAAGGTATGTGGTGAACACAAGCTCAAGACACTTTCACGTTTTATTCTAAAACATAAAATACATCAGTATTACCCCACTTGTGATTTTTTTAAGCTGTTACCTGTCTTGAAAAAGGCGGTTGCTAACAAGTGGCTAAATGGGACTACAGAAGCTGTCGAGGAGATTAAATGTCATCATGCCGAAAAGGTAAGCTCAGTCCGCTTTTACAGCCTCATTATGCTCATACTTGTGCTTTTATAAACTAGTTTAACTCAAACGTTCTGGGAAAATGTTTTGAGATAAAAACTGAAAGAGTTGTCGGAAGCTTAGTGATGGTAACATTGAAATTGGGGACTCCGTGGTGTAGTCCGTTTATAGCCTACCTTTAGCCTTTTACTTCTGCCGACTGCATTTAGGCTTCAAAATTAATAAAAGTTCTGTTCATCTGTGATAATTATCTTGATGGACAAAACATGTAAGTATCATAAACTTGTGTTGATCACCCAGCTTGTTTTTTGCAATAATCCAAAAGCCTATGGGAAAATCCTATTGGGTTTTTCTTAAAGGAACCAGTGCGATGCTAACTGCCGGTTGGCCTACAAAGTGACGTCATACCTGCACCACTCTATAGTGGCAAAAGCTTCAGCTCCCATGAAGCACTGTGAATGACGTGATAGTCAGTCTCCCTATGCTCTCAAACTACTTTGAAAATGTAAAATATATTGCTTCTATATACAGATTCATCATATTTAAATCATTAGGTATAAAATTGTCCATAGCTTTTAATTCAATTATGTCATTTGCAGTGCATAATGGGATTATAGTTCTTTCTAGTTCTAAATAAAAGGCCATTTACAAAAAAAAGAGACAGCCCTATAAATACGTCACTCCAAACTTCCTGATTCAAAAGTAAACACACATGAAAGAAAACTGCACTCATCAACCATCTATACAAAGGAAAATAAAGGAAATGGAAATAAAAGAAATGAAAATTAAATAAAACATTAAAACATTAGGGCTTATCAGAGAACGCCACCAAAAAATTATATTAAAAATGCCATTAGTGGGGATCAGAAATTGATCCAGTGGCGAAGCTACATAAGAGCTAGGGTGGCACTGGCCCACTCAGACTGACGGCTGGTCCACCCAATCAAATGAGACACAAAATATGTATCTTTTTTGTAGAAAAAAAGTCACGCATACATGAAAAGAATTGCTCAAGTTATTTAGCAGATGTCACTCCTGAAACTTTGCAGAGTGTATGTGGCCGCTGGTCAAGCATGAAAAACAAAAGATTTATTAAATTTTTTAATTGATTATAAATCGCCTAGAAAGCGTGCAAAGATTGCTTTCTTTATCACTCAAAAGCTGTCAATCTTAGTTCATCACAATCTTACTAAATTCCATTATAATCACGAGTGGTGCCTGTCTACACTGCACAATTAATCTCTCATTTACCTAATGTCTACATGCTGCACATTGTAAATAGAAACCTTTAATGAGCGCAAACACAGATATGAACTGGATCGTTTG
Source organism: Rhinogobio ventralis (assembly GCA_039654625.1). Taxonomy (NCBI): domain Eukaryota; kingdom Metazoa; phylum Chordata; class Actinopteri; order Cypriniformes; family Gobionidae; genus Rhinogobio; species Rhinogobio ventralis. The sequence continues at coordinate 12,312,238 of CM077200.1, read as the reverse complement.
CCAAAGCGCCAATATGCTATTGTTAGGGAGAAAACTGGTCCTAGACAAGCAGTTATGAGCAGCTTTTCCCTCTAAAAGCAATCAGAAGCAGCAACAGGCAATAGTTTGAGTAAGAAAATTCCACGCTAGTCTAAAGTCTATGGACAAGGGAAGCCTTGCCCAGCCTTACACACACTCCGTCTATGATGACCTTTGTTTATTGTTCTGTTCTTTATTTTATTTATAAATGGATTTTGTTTTCATGAAACTGTTAGATGACAATAAATCACATTTAACTAATCTTAATTTCCAAATTATTTTTATCCCATGTATTGCAAAACTATGTTTCTCCTCTCTCTTCTTTGACCAAGCGTTGTGGCCAGCTGTGTAAATTGCCTCCTCGTTTTCTGCTTCAGGGCATTTTAACACTTTTGGGCCAGCATGTGGTGGAAGAAAAGGGGAGATGGGAGGGACTTGTGTTAATCTACTGGACAATAGGGGAGAACCCCTTCCACAAAGAGATAATGGCCCAGTGGACCGGGAGGGGGGCTCCATCTGAGTGGTCTTCGTATAATAGAGGGGTTTCGGAGTGGCAGGGGGGCCAGGCACACCTCCAGGCAACACACGTGTCACAAACAAAGCTTTGCAATTGTCAGAGCACCATTGCTGGAGGACGGAGAGGTGAGGGGTGGAAAGGAGGAGACTGGAGGGGAGTTAAAAAGCATGCTCATCTGGCAGTTACAAAACTGCCCCAGGACAGATGGCAAACACGCAAGCAAAGAGAATGAGAGAATGAGAACGAAAGAAAGAGTGTGGGTCATGTGGTGACAGATATGATGACACATATTCATAAAGCAGACATTAACAAGCGCACAAGCTTCAGATTACAATTATAGATCACAGGTATAGCACACACACACACACAGAGATGGATGGATCCAGGAGGAAGCAACTGTTTCGCCCTGCTCTTTGTGTGACACAATAGCCGCTTACATCAGTGTGTGGCGGCACATGGAAAACTCTGCCTCCCCCCTCTATGTGGGGCACCTGGTGCAAACAGACCAGCTGGATCCACACTGATATCATTCACTACAAAAAAACACACACAAAATGATCTACACACAGAGAACTCAGAACACACACACACTTTTCCAGATTAAAAATGTTGCTTTCAACATTTGCTTCAACAAATGTATATTTGTATATACATTTATATTTATAAATGAACATTAACTTTTATTAGATTAATAAATGCTGTAAAAGTGTAAAAAATGTGTTCATTTGTTTGTTCAAGATGCCTAACGCTACTATTGTTAACAAATTAAACCTTATTGTAATTGTTACCAACTAGCTTAAATTCCTTTCTATTTATGCTGCTGACTAAATAAAAAATTTATGTCTGTACCTTTTTTTTATCAGTCATACTTCTATTGAACATGGTGTATTGACAACACTGACAACAGCAATCCCTTGCCACTCATTTAAAAATGATGAATGTCTGCTGACCCTACAAAATATATACAGTATAATCAATAGTGGTTCACTTAAAAATGTATCAAAATTGGTTCACCTCCAAAACGGATGGCTTAGTCATCCGTATTCTACAATTTTTCTTGTTATTCAGACTTGATTGTTGTACCATTATATACACTTTAGAAAGTCAGCTTTAATAGTAGTGGAGATTTAGATTCATCCCAGAGACTCAAATCAGTTCCCTAAACAAATTGACTATTTCTTTTTAACTAAAACCATTTGAAAAACAAGCTATTCATGACCAAAACAATCTTATATTATAAAAAAAAAAGAAAAAAAAAGTCATATGCATTTCCACCAGCACAGTAACAATCTAATTTTCTTCTATTTTATCTACAGCTATGCATGACATTTTTTAAGATATAGAGAAAAGACAACCATTTTAGCCTACTATTAAGAGTTTCAATCCTCACATTATGTTATTTGCGTATGGTTGTCAGTTATTTTACACATTTGCATGGATCCAGTTTGCACAGCAATGTTCTAATATGAAAGTCTCCATTTAATGTTTATATATCGCACTGGGTACTCAACCTGAGTGTCTGTGTAGAGGTTGTATTTCTCGATTTCCCAGAAATCCCACAGATACAAGGATAAAGATTTCCACAAAAAGAGGAGTGTCTGTTGACAAAGAGTGGGCAAAGCATCAAATCTGACAGGATAAACATGCACAACATTTGCAGCCAACATGCCAACCACCATACAAAACACCTAAAAACAGACTTCAAAACACACACTCCAGACAATAAACACAGGACATTCCAAATAAAACTTCTCAGTACACAATCACAGAAACCAATACGACAGACACACTCAAACCACAGACGGCACTCAAACACATGACGTCACCTTCCAATTGCGAGAAACAAGCTAACCTAAACTACTCATACAAACATTGGTCTAAGAGATCTGGCAACAAGGGGCAATGTTCCATTTGATGTCTCTCTTAGTTTCGATCTGAGCGTGATGATTCTGCAGCTTCTCATCAATGACGTCTGAATGTGCAGAGTACAGCGTCAGCCTATAAATTTGGAAGGGCACAGAATCAATGCCCTAAGTGGTGGAGAAGTGGCGCAGAGCTTAGATAGAAGGATGGGGGATAAAATAAATGATGCATTTGGCAAGACAGCCTTCCGCCCTGCTAGTATCTTTCCATCTCTTTCATTTGTTCCTTATATTTCAGTCTCACTTTAATCTTCCATTTCAGGTTAAGCTTCTTTCCTGCTGTACACGAGGGTATTTAATTTCCCACCTCTGCCACCTGAGATCTTATGCAGCCTTAAAATTATGTCAGAATGATGATGAGACAAGCACAAATGAACACCTCAATGGCATATTTATTAGCTAAGGGTACACTAACCATTAAATTTATTTATTTTCTTATAATACTTCTTTTCAGCAAGTCACTGTTCTACGTTCAAATGAGACTTGAACACACTAAATAACTATGACATTTCATTTGTAAACACACACAATGAATCAATCATCCATTTAAAGAACAAAGACTCACTGACAGACTGAACGAGAGGGGGTATGTTGTTCGTTCTTGTTCACAACAAGGACAGAAAGGGGGCAGAAGGATTATGAACAGGCCTATATAAAAAACACTAATGACTTATACGATTGAAATTATGTGAGGACACAATTGAAACATTTAAGCTAATTTTGTTTTTGTTTATATAGCTTGATAAATGCCATGTCCAGCAGTTAATGGAGGGAAGAAAATACAGAAGTGCATTAGTAGATTAGACAAAGGATAAAAATACTTGTTTCACTCACAGATAGGTGTTATATGACTCAGCTGAGTGGATTGCGTGCAAAAAGTGTCACTGGACCTCTTTTTTGGTGACTTTCTTTGTTTAAAACAGCCACTGCTGACCAAAGAGCTGTACGATCTAACAAAATTAGACAATACATAATAAATACATAAACTGACAAGAAAACACACAAATTGATACGACTACAATGATCCAACTGCCAGAGAAAAAAAGATATGTCTTCAGTGTGGTTTTAAAACTACCAACATCGGAAATCATTCCACAGACGTGGAGCAGCAACAGAAAAGGCTCGATCACCTTTTAACTTCAAACGAGACCTTGGCACAGTCAACATCAACCTGTTTGAAGACCCTAAGGGCCTACAACATTTCCGGTGGAGAAGATGATCTGTAATGTATTGTGGAGCCTGGCCATTTAACCCCTTACACACATACAATAGAACCTTAAATGTAACACGGTATTCGACCGGCAACCAGTGAAGTGAAGCCAGAACAGGTTAAATATGTTTACCACTTTCTAGTTCCGGTTAAGAAGCCTAGCAGCAGTGTTTTGTACCAATTGGACTGAGCCACACCAAGGTACAGTGATTTACAGTAATCCAGCCTAGATGAAATAAAAGAATGAATGACTGTCTCCAAAATCCTTTACTGATAAAAACCCTTTTTTTTTGTAATGGATCTGAGATGATAAAAGCTGCTCTTCACCACTGAATTGATTTGTTTATTGAATGTAAGGGTGTTATCAAAAATCCCTCCCAATTGTTTTGCATAAGCATGAATTCACAGATAAAGGACCCAGATGGTTATTTATCTGTATAATAGAAGCTGGTGGTCCAAAAACTACAATTTCAGTTTTAGATTCATTCAATGTTAGAAAATTGGCTGCCAGCCAGCATCTTACTTCCGCAAGACAGTTTAACAGAGAGTGCATGTCATAATTTTCCCCATGTTTTAAAGGGAGATAAACCTAGGCATCATCTGCATAAAAATGGAATGTTATGCTTCCGAAAAATCAAACAGTAAAGATACAACATAACAAAAGCGGGCCCAAAATCAATCCCTGAGGTACACCACAAGTTTATGGTACCATAGAGAAAGAAAAAATCCCAACCTCCACTGAAAATGTTCTATCAGAAAGATAAGATTTAAACCAATTAAATGCGGTACCTTGTTCAAGCAAGATCAGGACAGTGGTCCAGGAGAAAAGATCATTCAACAAAAGATCATTCAACACCTTTAGCAAAGCTGACTCTGTACTGTGATGTTGTCTAAAACCAGACTGAAACTTATCCCATAAGTTATGTTTACTTAAAAATACAGACAATTGGTGGATGACAACCTTTTCCAATACTTTGGATAAAAATGGTAATTTTGAAATAATGGGACGATAGCTATCCAAAATATAAGGATCTAAACTGACCTTTTTTCAAAGTTTATTCACCACTTTATGTTTCAGGATTGATAAACTAGTATTTATTATTGTTAAAAACAAAGGGTTCAATGATATCCAGCACTTCCAAAAGGAGATGAGAAGGCACCACATCCAAGGAGCACGAGGAAAGCTTAATTTTATGGAAAACATCCACAAGAAAGGAAAAAGAAATAGGCTCAAACTCAATTAAACAGGCTAAACATTGGGCAATAACAGATTAACTCATATCAGATTTGGGGATACAAGATCGAATAGTATTATTTTTAAAAATGTATAAATTAATAAATAAAAAAATAAAAGACTTCAAAAAGTTACCACAGATTGTAGGTGTAGCATCAGGAAAGCATAGGGGGATTTAGTACATTATGTATCTTTGGGCTATGTGCACGCTTTGCTATCCAGTTAGAAAAATATTTCTCACTATCAGCCTTAACACAGTGCTGGAAGCTCACCGTGCAGTCTCTCATGATTTCATAGGATACTTGGAGCTTATCTTTCTTCCACTTTCTTTCATGCTTCCTCCATTCCTGTCTGGAGGCATGAGTATCCTTGTTAAGCCAAGGTTGCCTTTGTGGCTTGAGCTTCTTAATTTTAAATGGAGCCACAGAGACCAAAATATTGCAACACAAAGTGTTAAAATAAGAAAGTTGCTCTTCAACAGACAGCTCTGAGAAAGAAGACACAATAGGGCAAGCATCACTAACAAAAGCAGAATTAGCAGGGCTTGAAAATTAAAGAAGCAATATTTAATTGTAAAATTGTACACTAATAAATACACTAATTTTACACTAAGCTTTCTATGTTTGTTAGGAAGTGAACAATAAAGAAAGAATTATGATAATGCCAAATACAAATTTTATTCCCAATTTTATCATCACATACTATGATTTCCGAACTCACAAATTTCCAGGAAAAACTAAAGACAGCATTAGTCTTTTAATGTGTTACCTTTAGCTCTTTAACCTTTTACTTCCTGCCACAGGTCAGTTGGCAGGGTGTATTTCTGTACAGACAAATAGATCTTAGAGTTTACAGCGTTTCCTCCATGCCCTTTCATTTGAGGTCATGTCCTGTCTAATCTAAGTATCTTTGTGTGTCATAATGTCCTTCTTCTCTTATTGAGGTCCAGGCCTTTAGCACAACAGTGACAGCCCACAGAAGCAGTGGGGTCTCTGTCTCTGTGACTGTTTGTGAGGTCAAGGGAGGGCTAAGGGGTCAGGGTTTAATCAGCCTAATGGCCCCTCGTTCATCTCTTTTCCCTCGATGACCCCAAACCCTGACCACTGTGACCCCCATGGCAGCTGTTGATCTGTGTGTGACCCTAAAACCACCCATAATCAGATGATCCACCCCATCCTATTGCCACCTTCACTGGCCCCAATACCTCAACAGACACACATTTGTGTTAATTACTGTATAAAAGTAATACTTACAAAGCCGAACAGGCACTCATGTGGAATGGATTGGCATACAGTAACAGTATGCTTCTATCCAATTTAATTCATGTGAATGAACTGAATATCACAAAGACAATTTGCAAATAAATCAGAGCTTCCATCTCATATATTCAAAAAACCTGCCAGTTTCAGGGAAAACTGATGCAAATCAAAAACAGAAATTTTTGGTAGTAACTACTAAAGAAGACACTGTGGCTATTGTATTTATAAATGTAATAAACAAATTTAGACACATATTAGAGAATGCAAAGAAGAAAAATAAAACATTTTGTCTAACTTTACGTTTGCTAGGGATTGGCGGCAGATGTCTGGCAACATTTTGGCAAATCAACAGTAGCCATTCACTGTGATTGATGACTTTTTTGATCTAAGAATTTAGTCGGTAAATGAATTTTATATGTGCACTGGGGTGATCTTTTTCTGAATACCCTCAGCCTCTTGGCTGAACATCTGATGCATATGGCACACTTATCTGGAAACACTTCAGGAGTTTCGAAGTCGTCATCTGATTGGTTAAATTCTCCTCAACCTAGTGAGCCACCTACAAGTAGCACCCTAATGGTTGTAAAATCTCATAACTGGCTGATTAGGAACCTGCTTCATAGAAACTAATGGCAACAGCCCCCCATACATGAAACGCACAGGAGACTCAACATGCAACTGATTTCAATACAGACAATGTGAGAGGAACAATTGCAATTACTGTTGGGTAGTATTGACTTAATGAGTATTATAGCATATATTTGAACAATACTATTCTAAATTCGAAATAAATAAATAAATATTTTTTTTCAAGGATGCATTTTATTGTTACTCTTTCATTTCAAATAAACGCTTTTCTTTTGAACATTCTATTCATCCAAGAATCCTGAAAAATGTGTCATGGTTCCTAAAAGAAAATCAAGCAGTACAACTGTACTTCATAATAATAAGAAATTATTCTTGGGAATCAAATCAGCATATTAGAATGATTTCTGAAGGATCATGTGATTTATGAATGGAGTAATGGCTGCTGAAAATTCAGCTTTATGGCATCACAGGAATAAATTACATTTTAAAACATATTAAAATAGAAAACAGTTATTTAAAATTGTAATAATATTTCACAATATTACTGTTTTACTGTATTTTATATCAATTAGAAGGCAGTTGATTAGCTTTTGGAAGATGTTTTGTGATGGGAGTGCGCCTACAATCCATTAAACGCTACCTCAGTAGGTAGCTCACTAGGTTTTAGGAAAGAGCAAATCTGTGCCCCCTTCGTAACCTTGTAATAACATTAATTCAACTTAAGAACAGAAACAAACCTTTTGTTCCAGTCAGGCATTGTTAAGGGCTTATCAGACCACTGAACAGAACCTGGCTAATTAGGTGAATGTGTGTGTGTTTGTGTTTTTCCACTCTCCTTTCTTTTTGTGTTATCACCACAAAGGCCCTGTTCTTTTTAAGCCAAATAGCCGCCATGTGTTGTGGGTGCCGGCCCCTTGTAATTCAAACCTGGGCCTTGACATACAGAGAGTAGCGGATGGGATGGCTGATTTGCTAATTCGTTCTGCTGCTACTTCTCTCTCGCTGTCTTTCTCTGAAATATTCAGAGACACACAGGCTCCTGTTACCTGCCTGGCCAGCAGACGAGGGCCAGCGGATCCGCTTTCCGACCACAGCATCTCCAAGGGCAACAAGTACGGAGTGTGTGTACGCATGTAAGAAAGAGCTCACATTTGTTTGCAACGATATATATAGGTGGTGTAGTTTCCTCTCCCTCTCTTACGATTGGTTGTGTGTGTGGTCACTGCCGGACATTCTTAGAGCCCTTTGCATTATTTATTGTGCTGCTCTAGGTCCGTATAATCAAAAGGCGCCCGATATGTTCAGCTTACACGATAAGCAATCATTTTGAAGGACACGCGCCCTCATTTGGTCTCATCTGGCTTTTATAAAGCAACACTCATCAGAGGGAACAAAGGGACATACTGAAGGGTCGCCACACCCAACCTGACTCCAGATATTACTCTAGACACAAGATAAATAAACCCAGACAGAGTTGACGGAAAAAAGTAGAGGATGAGGAAAAACTTCTGATCGGCTACCTAAATAGCTCCGCCCAGCTGCATTTCATTAATTATAAATGAATAAAACAAAGTCATGCCCTTATGTGATCCAAAAAAATCACTTTACTTCAAGTCTTCACCTCTTTCTGATAAGAAAATAAGGAAATAAAAGTTTAAAAGAACTTCTGAAATCTTCATTCCCTCCAGAAATCTGTCAACCACGTGGTTCCAAAACACAAAAGCGTCCCTGAAAGGTGGAATCATACTCTACCTTCACAAAACACTTGAAACATGAACAGCCACCATGGAGATCAAATGCTATTCAAAAAGATTCTGATAAGGGGGAAAAGGTTAAAATATTAATGATGCACAAACATCACATTGAATACACGCCTGCTTATTGGACACAGTGAAGCATAAAAGGCCTGATGTAGACTGAGCTCATCACTGTCAGCCTTTACTTTCAATATTCAATGTCTCTTTCATTGAGCATGAGAATCAGGGTTGCCAGGTCTGTGCAACAAAAGTAGCCCAATGGCCAGTCAAAAGTAGCCCAAAAATAGCCCAATGCGTTTTTCACCATTGGACGGCTGAATTCTCCACTGAATTTGTACGTCTGGGGGGTGTTCTGGGGGTGTTGGAGCACCGAAATCGTACTTACGGGTGTGGAAATCAACCCACGGAAAAAAAAATTACCCATGGCAACAACTTGGAAAACAACTGGGAAAAACGCAGAATTGGCAACACTGGTGCAAATGCATGTTCACCTGGAAATGGATAAGAGCAGTGACTGTCACAGAATCAATTGTGAGAAGCAAGGCTGGACCGTCTGAGCCAGGCACATACTCCATCATGGTGAAAGGAATGCATATGTAAACAACCAAACACGGATCAGAGATCACCAGAGGTCACATGCCTTCATACAGGTCAGGTCTAAAGTAGTCTCGGCCTCAGACGTCCCACCCACGGACCTCTGGCTGAACGTCTAATGCATATGGCACACTTAACTGGAAACACTTCAGGATTTTCGAAGTCGTCATCAGATTGGTTGAATTCTACAGGATTTCCAGGATACGTGTGTGTCGCGGTGCGCCTGAAAACAAAGATGCTGTGATGCCAAACCCCCTCATGGAAGAAGAATGTCGAGTTTACAACTGTGAAAATGAGTGCTTATCAGGATCAAAAGTATGTGAAGTATGTCGTTTTTTACGGCATAGACTTTTTAAAATTCATCCAAGAGTTTTACACACCGGTCTGATATTGTATGGACATCAACGTAAAAATGTTACACCCCTAAACATGACGCGGAAAAAAACTAACTGTGATTGGCTGTCAGTCAGATGGCCTCTGAGTGGTCCTTGGCCAATGAAAGCTGCTATGGAGTCTGCCTGAAGGTCTGGCTATGCGAGACTAGGGGCCTGTACCATGATGGTAGCTGAACAAACTCAGGGTTACAGGATTAGTTTCGAGCTGACAAAACCAAACCAGTCCAATCCGGCTTTGTTGGTACCATGATGCTGATCATCAGCTTTCTCTGTCAACTCAGGCTTTGATCCTTTGTTGGGCCAATCACGTCTTTCAACACAGAGAAAGTGTGATTCACTTCTCGCGAGAGAGCCAACCTGATTCAAAACTCTTTTGCCGAAGATTAGGAGATTAAAGTAAAGAATTTAAATGCATTTACACAGAAGAAAATACTTTTCCACGAAAGAGGATAAATAAAGAAAATATCTTGCTCTATCAGTGCAAGTGAAAGTTGCGAAATCAGTTTATATATTTGAACTTTATATATATATATATATATATATATATATATACACTCACCTAAAGGATTATTAGGAACACCATACTAATACTGTGTTTGACCCCCTTTCGCCTTCAGAACTGCCTTAATTCTACGTGGCATTGATTCAACAAGGTGCTGAAAGCATTCTTTAGAAATGTTGGCCCATATTGATAGGATAGTATCTTGCAGTTGATGGAGATTTGTGGGATGCACATCCAGGGCACGAAGCTCCCGTTCCACCACATCCCAAAGATGCTCTATTGGGTTGAGATCTGGTGACTGTGAGGGCCATTTTAGTACAGTGAACTCATTGTCATGTTCAAGAAACCAATTTGAAATGATTCGAGCTTTGTGACATGGTGCATTATCCTGCTGGAAGTAGCCATCAGAGGATGGGTACATGGTGGTCATAAAGGGATGGACATGGTCAGAAACAATGCTCAGGTAGGCCGTGGCATTTAAACGATGCCCAATTGGCACTAGGGGCCTAAAGTGTGCCAAGAAAACATCCCCCACACCATTACACCACCACCACCAGCCTGCACAGTGGTAACAAGGCATGATGGATCCATGTTCTCATTCTGTTTACGCCAAATTCTGACTCTACCATCTGAATGTCTCAACAGAAATCGAGACTCATCAGACCAGGCAACATTTTTCCAGTCTTCAACTGTTCAATTTTGGTGAGCTCGTGCAAATTGTAGCCTCTTTTTCCTATTTGTAGTGGAGATGAGTGGTACCGGTGGGGTCTTCTGCTGTTGTAGCCCATCCGCCTCAAGGTTGTGCGTGTTGTGGCTTCACAAATGCTTTGCTGCATACCTCGGTTGTAACAAGTGGTTATTTCAGTCAAAGTTGCTCTTCTATCAGCTTGAATCAGTCGGCCCATTCTCCTCTGACCTCTAGCACCAACAAGGCATTTTCGCCCACAGGACTGCCGCATACTGGATGTTTTTCCCTTTTCACACCATTCTTTGTAAACTCTAGAAATGGATGTGCGTGAAAATCCCAGTAACTGAGCAGATTGTGAAATACTCAGACCGGCCCGTCTGGCACCAACAACCATGCCACGCTCAAAATTGCTTAAATCACCTTTCTTTCCCATTCTGACATTCAGTTTGGAGTTCAGGAGATTGTCTTGACCAGGACCACACCCCTAAATGCATTGAAGCAACTGCCATGTGATTGGTTGATTAGATAATTGCATTAATGAGAAATTCAACAGGTGTTCCTAATAATCCTTTAGGTGAGTGTACATAACATGCCAATAAAACTATTTAAAAAATCATTTTCATTAATAAAGCTAAAATAAAATATAAAAATTAGGTGGAAAAATTTAACGTAAGAAAATTAAAGAAAAATTTGAAATGTTGCCAACTAACTGAAATAAAATAAGTTGAGGTTTCAAGAAACAAAATTACTAAAACTGAAATAAAAATAAATTACAGATAAATAGAAATATGGAAAAGAGAATCAATAATTAATACTATAATATTATCTAAAACATACTAAAATAACACTGTGCCAATTGAACTTTTCTTTTTCTTCGTTTGTCAGTAGATATATAATAATCGATAATGGTGCTGTATTTGGATGCAAATTATTTTGTCATTTCATTGAGGGGCCAAACATTGCCACAGACTAGATGGAAAGACAATGTTAATTTTTTTGAAGTTTAAAGCTTTTTTAGCAATGGTAATGGGATAATTTTACACTACATTGTATATTCATAAAAAGCATCAAGAGTGTATTGTAAAATGATTTAAAGGAAAAGGAGTCTATATGAAATGGCTCCACAGTTCTTTTCTTTGGTCTAAATTTGAATGCAATCTACCCTGATAGCAAACTGGTATTGAGCTATTTATCTATAATTTGTTTTGTAAACAGGAAGGGCATTTGCAAGGAAACGTGTGCAGGTAAACAAAACAAAATCATTAGGCTCATAAGTAAGGGCTAATCAATATGTTCAAAAATCATATAAAATTCCACACTCAATAGAAAGGAACGGAAATAAAGGATCTTGTTTCCATCATGACCCTGAAACATTTACGCAAACAATTTTTTTAATGTTTCCATGACAACTGTGAAATGATGGCATGATTAGATAGTAGCACCATGCACAGCGAGGATGGCTTCCATGATATAGTGTGGTGGAGAGACAGCGAGACAGCAGAGAGAGAGAAGTATGAAGACCAGAGGCAGAAAAGTAGGGCAAATAAGGAGCTAGGTATAATAAGTGCGCTACAGACGTCTCATGTCGCCCCACAATGGCAGCACTCCCTGCCAAACAGGTCTGTCAATTCACTGCTAAATTTCCCAAGGGGCTTTGCAACAGCGCTCGGCACTTCCAGGCCCCTGGTGTGTGGAGCGCTGGGGGTTTGTGCGTCGTCTGCTCTACCTGAATTTACCAATGACGAACACTGTGCAAACTAGGTCACTGGGTACGGTCAACGACGTAGGAGCACTGATGACTCCCCTGATAGTAAGACTGGTTAAAAAAAATGCAGGTTTTGTGGCAGCTTGATAGCTGTGTTTCTAACCCCTTGTCAACCCATTGTAAGAATTTCCTATTTTGCTGTGCATTATATACTCAAGAGGTGTCAAAAGCAGTATAATGCTGAAATGTAAGCAAGCTGTCAAAGAGCCACAACTAAAATTTAGCACAAAAGGTTTAAGTTTACTCATGAGGGAGGTTTACTCTGAAAATGTACACAACCGTTCAAATGTTTGCCAAAAGTATTGGGACACCCCTCCACATCATTGAATTCAGGTGTTCCAATCACTTCCATGGCCACAGGTGTATAAAATCAAGCACCTAGGCATGAAGACTGCTTCTACAAACATTTGTGAAAGAATGGGTCGCTCTCAGGAGCTCAGTGAATTCAAGTGTGCTACCGTGATAGGTTGCCCCCTGTGCAATAAGTCCATTGGTGAAATTTCCTCACTACTAAATATTCCACGGTCAACTGTTAGTGGTATTATAACAAAGTGGAAGCAATTGGGAACAACAGCAACTCAGCCACGTAAAATCACAAAGCGGGGTCAGCGCATGCGCACAGTAGCCACAGACCTCCAAACTTTGTGTGGCTTTCAGATTAGCTCAAGAACAGTGCGTAGAGAGCTTCATGGAATGGGTTTCCATGGCCGAGCAGCTGCATCCAAGCCTTACATCACCAAGTGCATTGCAAAGCACCGGATGCAGTTGTGTAAAGCACACCGCCACTGGACTCTAGAGCAGTGGAGACGTGTTCTCTGGAGTGACGAGTCACGCTTCTCTGTCTGGCAATCCGATAGATGAGTCTGGGTTTGGAGGTTGCCAGGAGAACGGTACTTGCCTGACTGCATTGTGCCAAGTGTAAAGTTTGGTGGAGGGGGGATTATGGTGTGGGGTTGTTTTTCAGGGGTTGGGCTTGGCCCCTTAGTTCCAGTGAAAGGGACTCTTAATGCTTCAGCATACCAAGACATTTTGGACTTTGTGGGAACAGTTTGGAGATGGCCCCTTCCTGTTCCAACATGATTGCGCACCAGTGCACAAAGCAAGGTCCATAAAGAGATAAATGAGCGACCTCAACCCGATAGAACAGCTTTGGGAGGAATTAGAGCGGAGACTGCGAGCCAGGCCTTCCTGTCCAACATCAGTGCCTGACCTCACAAATGCACTTCTAGAAGAACACACTCCTAAACCTTGTGGAAAGCCCAGAAGAGAAGAGTTGAAGCTTTTATAGCTGCAAAGGGCAGGCAAACTCAATATTAAACCCTACGGATGAAGATTGAAAGATTAAAGATCATGTGCATGTAAAGGCAGACATCCCAAAACCTTTGGCAATATAGTGTATTATGTAAACACAAACTTTTATTTTGGATGTGATTTGACAGCACTACAACATTTAACATTGATAAGACAAAATGTTTCTTGAGCACCAAATTAGCATATTAGAATGATTTCTGAAGGATCATGTGACACTGAAGACTGGAGTAATGATTGTGAAAATTCAGCTTTGCATCACAGAAATAAATTACATATTAAAATATTAAAATAGAAAACAGTTGCTTTAAATTGTAACAATGTCACAATATTAGAGTTGTTACTGTATTTTTGATCTAAAAAATGCAGCCTTAAATATGACTCCTTTTAACATTTAAAAATCTGACCCAAACTTTACGGAATTACATAATTAATCACTCAGTAAATATGTAAGAATACAATATGAAATTAATATAATTTAATTACTTTTAATTTAATTTCCTCAAGATAAGACGACCTATACTTAAAGACAAAGTATGTAATTTTCTGCCTCACTAGTGGCACCAAACAAAATACTCCATCCATCCTGCCGCAAAACTCATGCCATTGGCTCAACGAGTGTGTTTATACATACAACACACACAAAAAAAACAGCTCATTATGAAAACCAGACAACAATTTACATCTGGGGTTTTCTTGGTTTTGGCGTCAACAAGATGTTTACCCTGACACATTGTTGGGCTATCAAGCATAACCAGTGTACGATTCCGCATGTAAACACTTTCAGTGTTACCGCTCAAACAAACAGAGCGCCTCAGAGCCAGTGTGTATACTTTTCGTGAAAAATATCATATGAATGGCTTTCTTGAAGTTACATAACATTAAACCTGGAAAGGAAAATGTATAAATGTTGCAAAGTCACAAATCATTTTCAAAGACTGTTATTGCAGACAGAAAGGAGAGTGTGTAAATCCCTGTTCATCGACAGAAAGGTGGACAAAAAGAACAATAGACAAAAGTGCTGCCTATGCAGTTTCCCATGTCGCCTTTGACATAATCCTACACTGGTGACTCAAGAGTACTTTATTTCTTTCCTAGTAATTTTCATGAAATGTACAGGTAACCTGATTGAATCTTTTTTTATCTAACTGTAACAGAATACAGTAACCTTTTTAAATTACATTACGTAATTTCAAGTATCCTGTTCCTTCCTAAGTCTGGGTTCATCACATTGTTGAATGTATCAAATAACACCTTCCTGAGAACTGTACTGTAAATGCCTGACCATAATAGCTAAGATACCATTTTACTCATGAACTAGCAGGGTGGCTAGCAGATAACTATTATAATCGTAATTCTCCAGGTCATTTTTCATATCTTCTGCAAGGTAAAAAAAAAGACTCAATAGTTATTCAGCGACTGAATGACACAGACAGAAATTTTCCATTGAGATGGTGGATAATACTGCTCCTGTTTGTACCCACCCCCTTACTACTAGCATAGCATATTAGTGTAGCCTTGACTTGAACTATTCTGACTGAACTGACACCACTTTGTGTTTTTTTAATAAGTACTACATAATATATTTTACTCATAGGGGCACGAATACTTCATTTAAATGAATTCAGTGACTGAAAGTAACAGGAAATGTTTGTATGCGAAGGGAACGGAGCGTGAAATTATGCTTTCTTTCGATAGCTTTCATATTCTCTCTCCATATCTCTATCTCGAGCTCTCCTCTCAATCTCTTTTACTTGCTTGATCTGCACACAAACTGACAGCTATCTTCTCTCTTACTTCCCTGAAGCTCAGTAGCGTGTTGCTAAAGGTGACCCAGCCTGAAATCAATAGGTGCTGCCTGAATTAGTCAGAGACATATGAGGTGGAGCGTAAGCCGAGATTCAGCAAAGCTATCCGCACAAACAAATGCCGTGATCGTTTTCTCATCCTCTCATTTTCTGTGTTCGGGAAATCACTGAAAGATGGCATCAAAAAGTTGAGCTTAAAGGAATACTCCACACAAAAATGAAAAAAATGTCATCGTTTACTCAACCTTGTGTCGTTCCAAACCTGTATGACTTACTTTCTTCTGTGGAATACTACAGAAAATATTTTGAAGAATGTTGGAGCCAAGCAACATTGGAGCTAATTGTCTTCTACTGTATGGATTAAAAAAAATATAATTTAATTAAACAAATGGGGAGTAAATGATTATGGAATTTTAATTTGATGGACGGACAGATTGACGGACGGACTGACTAACTATCTGGATGGATGGATGGATGGATGGATGGACGGACGGACGGTCGGACGGATGAACTAACTATCTGTTGGATGAACTTTCTGGATGGATGAACTTTCTGGATGGATGGATGGATGGATGGATGGATGGATGGATGAACTATCTGGCTGGATGGATGGATGGATGGATGGATGAACTTTCTGGATGGATGGATGGATGGATGAACTATCTGGATGAATGGATGGATGGATGGATGGATGAACTATCTGGATGAATGGATGGATGGACTATCTGGCTGGATGGATGGATGAACTATCTGGATAGATGGACTATCTGGCTGGATGGATGGATGGACTATCTGGCTGGATGGATGGACTATCTGGCTGGATGGATGGATGAACTATCTGGATGGATGGACTACCTGGCTGGATGGATGGATGGACTATCTGGCTGGATGGATGGATGAACTTTCTGGATGGATGGATGGATGAACTATCTGGCTGGATGGATGGACTATCTGGCTGGAAGGATGGATGAACTATCTGGCTGGATGGATGGATGAACTATCTGGGTGGATGGATGGATGGATGGATGGACTATCTGGCTGTATGGATGGATGAACTTTCTGGATGGATGGATGGATGGATGAACTGATGGATGGATGGATGAACTATCTGGATGGATGGATGGATGGATGAACTATCTGGATGGATGATGGATGGATGGATGAAACTGTATGGATGGAAGGATGAATGGATAGATGAACTAACTGGGTGGATGGATGGATGGATGAATGGATGGATGAACTAACTGGGTGGATGGATGGATGAATGAATGGATGAACTAACTGGGTGGATGGATGGATGAACTATCTGGATGGATGGATGGATGGACTATCTAGCTGGATGGATGGACTATCTGGCTGGATGGATGGATGAACTTTCTGGATGGATGGATGAATTATCTGGCTGGATGGAAGGACTATCTGGCTGGAAGGATGGATGAACTATCTGGATGGATGGACTATCTGGCTGGATGGATGGATGAACTATCTGGATGGATGGATGGATGGATGAACTATCTGGATGGATGGATGGATGGATGAACTATCTGGATGGATTGATGGATGGATGAACTATCTGGCTGGATGGATGGATGGATGGATGAACTTTCTGGATGGATGGATGGATGAACTATCTGGCTGGCTGGCTGGCTGGATGGACTATCTGGCTGGCTGGATGGATGTATGGATGGATGAACTATCTGGATGGTTGGATAAACTATCTGGATGGATAGATAGATAGATGGATGGATAAACTATCTGGATGGATGTATGGAAAAACTATCTTGAATGGATAGATGGATGAACTATCTGAATGGATAGATGGATGGATGGATGGATGAACTATCTGGATGGTTGGATAAACTATCTGGATGGATAGATAGATAGATGGATGGATAAACTATCTGGATGGATAGATAGATAGATGGATGGATAAACTATCTGGATGGATGGATGGATAGATGGATGGATAAACTATCTGGATGGATGGATGGATAAACTATCTTGAATAGATAGATGGATGAACTATCTGGATGGATAGATAGATAGATAGATAGATGGATGGATAGTTTAACTATCTGGCTGCATGGATGGAATATGCATAGATCAGAGGTCCGAGTACTCCTGCACATCCCTAGAAGAGAGGTTTGCTGCTGCTGACAAGCATTAGTGTATGTATATAATCTTTTTATCTGTGCCGTGACTTCCATTGAACTTGTTCCTATTATTCTGGATGGATGGATGTCTATTATAAATGTAATTTAGCATTTGATTTATAATGAAAATAGCTTTAATCTGAATTGCAACAGCTTATTTACCACCACATATTATATGCTGCTATTTGCAGGTGCATTTTAATGAACACACACACACAGAGATGAGGCACACATTTGTACATTGTTTTGAAGAGACTAGTTCATTTCAGATTACTGCCTTCTGTGCCTTCTGTACCTCTTGTACCACTTTTTGCTCTAAATGAGGTGTAGAGGTTGCTTCTTACCCTTTCATAATAAGAGTCTAATAAGAGTCTCAGTGGCAAATATCTGGAGCAGACCAAGTTTATATATACACAAAACAAGACAATATCTTGAGATCTCATTTGAGTAACAGCAAAAAAAAAAAAAAAAAAAAGATCTGCACAACACATCAGTCGGTCTTGGCATATAGGCACAAGGGGTTTTGACCCAGTTTAGTTTCCCCAAATGTGAAGAAAAATGAATGAATGAATAAATAAATAAGGGAAAGGGGGCTGTGCTGTGTTTGGTGAACTCTGCTCACAGCATTGTTAATGATTAATGCCTCCTCTTAAGGGCAACGGCTTCCTGTGCGTGATATCACTCCAGAGCTGTATACAAGTGACGTAAGTGCAACTCAATTACACACAGAACAACAAACTCAAATGCACACACGACACCGCATGCATTTATTGAAATAAAATCAAGACCTGCCAACAAATAAATGAATTGAAGCAGTCAATAACACAAACAGACAAGAATGCACATAAAGACGCTCAAAGACATCTGAAAAGTGAGCCATCAACGAGGCAAGCAATCACTTGTGACCTTGTAGCAAATGAAAGCTTTGCTCTCTTTATTTGACAGAAAGCAAGCTCAGGAATCGCAAGGGTATCACATACTCCAAATAGAAGTATGATACAGGTCTACACACACACATCTTATTCAACAGCTATCACACAAACACCTCAAATTAACCTCTCCTTCGCCGACACACTGCTTTGCTATTTTACAACATGCAGTATGTCACACTAAACAATATTTATCTGGACACCAGCAGTAAAACGTCACCCCACTGTCATCTAAATGTAAATAAGACCACATCTGCCAGCATCTGCTCTCACTGAAGTAATAAATGAACAACACTAAAGGGGTCATATCATGGAAAATCTCTTTTGTTATTATGATAAACAGTTTTTTATGTTTTGAAATCATCTTGTTCTGAAATCTGTGACTTTATGACATGCAATTATGAATACATTAACAAAAGATCGACCACATTTACAAGTAATAACCACATATTTGATGTTCAGCCGTGGAAAGGTAATAAGAAGGAAGAAGGAGAGATGTTATAATTCCTAAACATCTGAAAAAAAGTTACTATTAGTCCAGGCTGCATACATATAACTAAAGATAAGTGTGCCCTTTTAAATCCTAATGTTAAACTTCATGTAATGCAGACACACAAACTGATAATAATAAATGTTATTCATTTCACATTTTACATACAACAGAAGCCTTAAAGGTAAGGATGCACAATATTAATATTCTGGCCAATAATTATTTTCATGTTTTGGCCAATAACCAATAAACAGCCAGTACTGAATTATTATCGTGTCTAGATAAATTAAAAATAAAACATAAAACATCCCAACATTTTGGGCCCTATTTTAACAATCTAAGCGAATGGTCTAAAGCACACGGCGCAAGTGCACTTAGGTTGTCCCTATTATCTTAATGAGTCATGGGTGTGTTTTGGGTGTAACGTGCAATAAACCAATCAGAGTCTCATCTCCCATTCCCTTTAAAATCCAGTTGCGCTTGCACCATGGCGGATTCGCTATTCACATGGCAGAATTTGCAAGTGGAAAAACTGAACGCTTCTTCAGAGAGGAATCTTTTTATATATATATATATATATACACTCACCTAAAGGATTATTAGGAACACCTGTTCAATTTCTCATTAATGCAATTATCTAATCAACCAATCACATGGCAGTTGCTTCAATGCATTTAGGGGTGTGGTCCTGGTCAAGACAATCTCCTGAACTCCAAACTGAATGTCAGAATGGGAAAGAAAGGTGATTTAAGCAATTTTGAGCGTGGCATGGTTGTTGGAGTATTTCACAATCTGCTCAGTTACTGGGATTTCCACGCACAACCATTTCTAGAGTTTACAAAGAATGGTGTGAAAAGGGAAAAACATCCAGTATGCTGCAGTCCTGTGGGCGAAAATGCCTTGTTGATGCTAGAGGTCAGAGGAGAATGGGCCGACTGATTCAAGCTGTAGAAGAGCAACTTTGACTGAAATAACCACTCGTTACAACCGAGGTATGCAGCAAAGCATTTGTGAAGCCACAACACGCACAACCTTGAGGCGGATGGGCTACAACAGCAGAAGACCCCACCGGGTACCACTCATCTCCACTACAAATAGGAAAAAGAGGCTACAATTTGCACAAGCTCACCAAAATTGGACAGTTGAAGACTGGAAAAATGTTGCCTGGTCTGATGAGTCTCGATTTCTGTTGAGACATTCAGATGGTAGAGTCAGAATTTAGCGTAAACAGAATGAGAACATGGATCCATCATGCCTTGTTACCACTGTGCAGGCTGGTGGTGGTGGTGTAATGGTGTGGGGGATGTTTTCTTGGCACACTTTAGGCCCCTTAGTGCCAATTGGGCATCGTTTAAATGCCACGGCCTACCTGAGCATTGTTTCTGACCATGTCCATCCCTTTATGACCACCATGTACCCATCCTCTGATGGCTACTTTCAGCAGGATAATGCACCATGTCACAAAGCTTGAATCATTTCAAATTGGTTTCTTGAACATGACAATGAGTTCACTGAACTAAAATGGCCCCCACAGTCACCAGATCTCAACCCAATAGAGCATCTTTGGGATGTGGTGGAACGGGAGCTTCGTGCCCTGGATGTGCATCCCACAAATCTCCATCAAATGCAAGATGCTATCCTATCAATATGGGCCAATATTTCTAAAGAATGCTTTCAGCGCCTTGTTGAATCAATGCCACGTAGAATTAAGGCAGTTCTGCGCCTGAACACACCTCGTTTTCAGACCAGCACGCCCATGGGCGCACTAATGGGTGCAAATGCATTTGCTATTTACAACTATTTACAATGTGGTGCAGGACGTGACAATGATAACTGCGTCGGGATGAAATTAGCAGCGCATTGTACCAGGTGTATGATATGACCCATAAAGTTCAGACAGAGAAATTGATATTTATTTTGCGATTTGTTAAAGATTACATTTATCAGTGTAATTAAAATTATGAGTGTTAACTTTAAGCAAGCATTAGATAGGGGAAATGGGGGAAATTAACATGCACAATTAAATATTCGATAAAAGCAAAAACATACTGTATCTAATAATGACCGATACCAATAAAAGAAAAAAAAAACAGCTGATAACCCATATGGTACCAATATATTGTGCGTCTCTGAAAGGTACAGTAGCAAAAATGGCACATTACGTAGAGGATGGAAATAATGCTTGGCCCACCTTGTCAAGCCACCGACATCCAGCCAATCCTCAGCCAACCACAATGATTAGGCACATTGACTATGTAGTATGCAGTATGTAGATCAAATGTTATTATGAAGATAAATAACCTCACCAACTTGATATAACAACAGAACAAATCAGATCTATTCCTGAGGCGACTTGCTCCCTTTGGGGCATGACGCAGTTATTTAAATATAGTTCAGGTGAGTCTGTGCCATGTTGCGGTGGATGTGGACAGGTTTTGTCAGGCGTGGTGTGTTATGTGCTTGGTACTTTTCAAGTGTCAGAGCCACAATGTATGTCAGCATTCGGCTCCCAGGGGGTGAGCCTGTAGAATGCTGAATGCCGTTGTTTGTGAGACTGGATGGGTGGGATTGGAGGGCAAATGTGTGTGTGCTAAAAGCTGTGTGGTGCCGTGGACTCTTGCTGAGTCTGCATCCCCCTCTGTGCCTGACAGCGGTAGCTCAAACTATGCCTGCTTGATGAGTGAAAACAGAGAGCTGAAAAAGCACAGAAAGAAACCAGAGAGAGAAAGACTGAAGCAAATTAAAAATATCTAGCCCTTTTGGCTTGGCTTGGCATGGTTGAATATTTCATAAAGAGAGCCTGCTGCATTGTTAGGTACGACATAAGCACCTATGTAAAACACACGTGCAACAATGCTGTAACATACGATCTGAGAAGCGCAGAACAGGCAAGCGATCGCTTTGTTTTCATCACAAAGACCAGCCATCCTCTCACCCATCCTGTTCTGCCGTTACGCCTCAAACATATTTAGCGCAGCCGGAAGGAAAGAAGAGCCAGCAGTATCATTTTCCAACCAGTGTGTAATTCAGAGACCCTTTTATGCGTTCTGCTTTGCTTTACTCTGGAGAGAGAGAGAGAGAGAGAGAGAGAGAGAGTTAGAGAGATATAGAGATAGAGATAGAGCGAGAGAGAGAGAGAGAGAGAGAGAGAGAGAGAGAGAGAGAGAGAGAGAGAGAGAGATTGATCTGTAACCCTGATTGATCATACCATAGTTTAATGTGATGTGGTCATAGCTTTAAGAGGGGGACATGGCATTTTTTTTGAAGGTCTGCTTTGAGCTCAGCTGTTCTGGGGTCCTTAGGGATGAGGCCAGATGCCATGCTAAGCCCGTTTTAATTTGGATAATTTGATGTCGGCCTCTGTGAGACTGACGGATGCACTGTCATAAGGGGTGGAGGAAAGCTGAACCATTGTGACAGTGCCCATTTATCTGTCTGCCTAAACAGACAGAGTAGTCACTACTAGAGTCCGGTTATATTAGGGCAGCTGGTGACACTGCAGTGTGTTTCTCTTATCTTACATTTGCTTTTTTTACATTTCTCATCTTGGCATTTTGGAGCATCTATTAAGATTTATTAAGCACATTATCACAGTTTAGTCACTACAGTTTAAAAAATGGTAATAAAATATGACAAGAACAGTTTAACTGTGAGAACAAATTCATCTTGATTATGTCAGATAACTTTAATAGAAAGGTATGTAATGGTTACAATCAACCAATCAGCTGTCAGCTGTTAAATTTAAGTACACAATTAGATAATACCAATTTAGGTCAACCAATTACCAAGCAATGCTTCATTTTGTTCAGTCTGTGGGGTAAAAGGTCGCATTAGCAATTAAAGAAAAAAAACTTGGTCGGGTCAGGTCACATAAGTGTCTGAATAATTTTGGTCCCATATTTTTTATCAATTTTACTGGTAGTCCAATGTTTGAAGAATTTTTGGGTATAATATGTCACCGTTTACTTTATTTTGCTATCCTCACTTACATAAATTAACTATAGTGTCCTGCACCCACTAGTAAAAAAATATTTTATAATATGGTGTTTGAATGATTTTTGGTTTGACTAATATTATATATATGTATATATATATATTAGGGATGTGACGGTGAGGAAATTTTCCTGCTGCATTTGTGCTGCGACTCGTCCAGCTCACTCTGCACATTCAGTTTTTAATTGTAGTGTCTGTTCTCTAACTGAGCTAAATGATTTTAGTTTTAGTTTTCTTTAACAATGATGTGCGCTAACAACTGTGGGCCATGACTCCAAAGATCATTTTCAATTGTGTTAGACAACTTACCTGTTCCTTTTAATCTATGTCTATACTCTGTTCCTGTCTTTCTTTCTTTCTTTTTTTTCAGTCCCATGTACTGCAGGTTGTCAGTTATCCATGTACTTATTAGCGAACATTCCTCTTTTCATCTCAGTCTTTCATTAAGGTTTCACACTTGCGCTGATTTCCTTTCAGTCCTTTTTCCGTCACGCTTGCACTCTCTTTTTCTCTTTCATCCTTTTTTCCCTTTGGGAGTAATAAAATAGAATTAAATGGACATATTCAGAAAAGAGACTACAGATGGGCTCTCAATATAAGGTCTCTCCCTTTCTGTCTCTCTCTCTCTCTCAAATTAGTTCACATGGCTCATTCAGATCAGTTTGTGTATCTTATGATGGTCTATATCAGGGCTTTGCAAGGTGTATTTGATCCAAGATACAACATATGTGCAGGAAAAGCTTTTGTTACACTTAAACTTAAGGGAGATGAAGATAGATCCCCAGTAGGGTAGACCAGGTACAGTTGGTACAGGGGTCCATTTGAAACGCCTCAAATAACTTGCGTGCGCAACAAGTCGGATCTGTGATATTTGCTTCGCACATGCGTATTAGTGCCCTCTTTGATAGTGGGAATTTTAAAGTACATTCGCTTCTCCAGTCCGGCGAAAGTTTTTTTTCTAAGTTAAGTTTTTCATTTCACCACATCCCTTCCACATTGAATAGCTTCTCATCCTTACATGACTGTTAAAGTTAACTTACATTTTCGTAAACCTTAATCTGTGCTCTAAAAACTGACGTATTGCATGACTTTGTGTCATGTAAGGTCATCATAAAATCTAGAGAAATGTTCGAGGTGGTCAGCGGGGTACAGTTGAGACACATTAACACACATGAGTTATTATGTTTTATTTATTATGTTTATTGTTATTATGTTTATTAGGTTATTGTTTGCATTTGATCTGTTTTATTATTGCTGTTTGCAATTGTTCAATGTTTTTTACTGTTACTCAACTTTTCAACTGTTACTATTAAAATGATGAACTGAAATTAAATATTCTATTGCTGTTTGCCATTACTGTACAATGTTTTACAAACAAACTACTTTTAACTAAACAAATAATCAAATAAAATACTGAATGGAAATAAAAACTGTTGAATTCTCTTTTTTAAAGGTATTTTACAAATGCAATGAATTGGTTAGGCAGCTTTACAGCATTACGGATGGGTGTCTCAACTGTACTCGGGTACAGTTGGAACAAAAAAGCTTCTTGTGTTTATGAGCTAACTGTGGCAAATATGACCTACTTATGGATGTTAATAATTATTAATATTTTAGTAGACCAGTAAAGGAAATGTCAAATAAAAAATCACTTATTTTCAGCCCTCGGTTTTGGTGTGTTAACGGAAAAAGCAAAAAGTGTACCAACTGTACTCGGTCTACCCTATGTGGTAAGTATTTGTAGAAAAGTGACAAGAGTTATCATGACAATGGGCTGTATTTGGGAAGCCATTTCACAGAACATCAGCTGACCCCTTTTCAAAGAAGGTCCGCTTAGAGATACACAGACTAGATAGATAGATAGATAGATAGATAGAGAGCTCTTACCTCTCACTGAAGCAGCTGGCTCCAAACATAAGAGGGTCTTGAATGACAAAAGATTTTTTAACAAAGTTAAACATGAATGCGAGGAATCCCCCTAAATTTCAGTGAAATCCACAGCGTCACATTCTCCTAGAGGGAAATAGCTACATTTGCATTTTCATAAGAACTCGATAGTCATCCAACCGACACAATTATCTGTAAATGGAGAGGGAATGGGAAGTGAAATAGATAACATGACAGGAGGAATGGATCTGTTCAAACTCTCCATACATTTACACAGGGACTATATGCGTGATAAGGCAGAATTGTGATATGGGAATACGTGGGAGAACTGGAGTAAATTCCAGCAATTTCCGTCTAAAATAACAACAGTGGTTCAAAATAATAAGTAAAATAAGATTTCACAACGACGATGGGAATCGATGCTTAACGCAAACACAACGCAAGGAAGAAAATGTTCCATTTCTATTTGCATGCATCTTGTTCACGAGAAATCACGTGCTCAAACATTGCATCCATCCAACAGTACACTCACAAACCACGTGCATGCGCAAACACAGGGTCGAAAGACAAGAAACCACTGGCACGCGCTAGAGTGACACACAGACCTTCTTATTAACTAATATATAATAATAAATTATATTTATAAATTATATGAAGACAATAGTTATTTGAAATGAGTATAAATAAACTGGACAATTGAAACTGCTGCAATCATGTACACACCACAAACATATTGTATAGGCCTATATACTATTATACACACACAGTATGAACCTATAGGTCCTCAAGTAACTTATGTGATAATCATATCGCAAGTTAATGGGCAGGAACATAAAACACCTCAGACAGTTTATTGCTATATCACAATATGACTCAAACCAATTGTTTCGCTTTAAAACGTTGCTTTGGTTTTTTTAGTTTTACAGGTATTTTTTAACTTGTGTGGGGGGAACATGTAAATTATGAACATTTACCCAGAGGTCAGCGGCCTTCTCACAGCATGCCTTGTTACTTTTAGATGGTGGATTGAGTCCAGACTTTTAAAGTAGTCTGGCTTTGTGTGACTGTCACCTTTAGTGACTGTTCTGGTGTACGACCTTGCAAATGAACTTAATATCGACCTTTCTGTGGAGAAAAGAAAGTGGAAATCAATGAGATTATAATGTTATGAACTAAATTGATGATTTTCAGTGTATTGGTGAATTAGAGCTGTCATACTATCATACTTGTCTTTTTGCATATTATTTTATAGTGACATTTTCTAATACTAATAATAATAATAATTTGTTACATTTATACATTGCTTTTCTGGGTACTCAAAACGCTTTACAAATAGAAGGGGGGAATCTTCTCAACCACCACCAATGTGCAGCGTCCATCTGGATGATGCGATGGCAGCCATATTGCGCCAGATGCCCACCACACACCAGCTTATTGGTGGAGAGGAGACAGAGTGATG
Organism: Rhinogobio ventralis; assembly: GCA_039654625.1. Classification (NCBI taxonomy): domain Eukaryota; kingdom Metazoa; phylum Chordata; class Actinopteri; order Cypriniformes; family Gobionidae; genus Rhinogobio; species Rhinogobio ventralis. The sequence goes on along the minus strand of CM077200.1, from coordinate 12,285,762 downwards.
AAGCCAATCAGTATATGGGGATGATTAAGAAGCCATGATGGACAGAGGCCAATGGGCAAATTTGGCCAGGATTTTAGGGGTTACACCCCTACTCTTTTCCAAAGGACTTTTAATGACCACAGAGAGTCAGGACCTTGGTTTAACATCTCATCTGAAGGACGGTGCTTGTTATAGTATAGTGTCCCCATCACAATACTGGGGTGTTAGGACCCACAAAGACCTCACTAACACCTCTTCCAGCAGCTACCTAGTTTAATGCCTACAAATGGCTATAATATTCACTTCCACATGGATTAAAGCCTACACACACACAGAGAGAGCCTTTATGTTAGGGTGTTCTGCAATCATGTTTGCACAGCTGTTTGCCAGTCAGCTGTGGCAACTCAGGGTTTTTGTTTGTAGGATATTGGAGTTTTCCCTCATGTAAATCTAATTTCAGTTGACTGAGAAGTTCAACAAGGGCATTTTTAACTGTGCTGTGAACTGATTTGTAGCAGCTTTGACCAGGGTCATGTGGTTATGGATGGTTGAGTCAACTTCTATTATATTTAGGCTTTGCTGCCATCCTCTGGTAGCACCCAGAATCACTAAAGACAACATGAATAACATTTCCATTTTACACGTACACTATCATTCTAAAGTTTAGGTCAGTTTTTTTTTTAAGAACATGATAGGATTTCATTCAGTAAGGATGCATTAAACTGATCAAAAGTTACAGAAAATCAATTTTCAATATAACAAAATAATTTTCTATTAGCCTACTATTTTTTATCATTCATCAAAGAATCATGAAAAATGTATCACGATTTCCTGTTTTCAACATCGATAATAATAATACATTTTTGTTGAGCACCAAATCAGCATATTATAATTATTTCTGTAGGATCATGTGACACTGAAGACTGGAGTAAAGATGATGAACATTCAGCTTTGCCATCACAGAAATACATTGGGCTATATTTAAAAATATTTAAAAGAAGGCATTTATCTTAAATTGTAATACTTTTAAATACAGCTGCAAAACTACTTGATATTGTGGAATGTGACGTCACACGTGCAAATGTATTTGCCCATGACTGACTCCAGAGAAAATCGACATCGATGTTTTACATCGCAGCATAGCCCACGTGTGTATGCATTTGTAGATTATATGGCAAACAAATGATTATGATGTTCACGTTGATACTTTTTTCAGGATATTTTGATGAATAGAACGTTCAAAAGAACAGCATTAATCTGAAATAGAAATAGCACAGCCCACTGTCGTTCGGTCGCTTGAAGCTGCGTTCCTCAAGGAACATATTAAAAAAAATACGTCATAACCAAATTATAGGTGGACATTTACATTAAATTGTGAATTTATGTCATTGTAAGTCTTCAATTAAACAGACTAGAGAGAGAGAGAAATGTCCTAATTATTTATCTACACAGCAAAAGGCCAGCAAAAGCCCGTCAGCGGATACCAAAGAGCCCAACATGTATTTTTATTTTGGTCTATTAAAACTCAAACTTTAAAAGAGACCAAAGACAACGTGGGTTTTGCATTGTTTTTTTATTGACCGTTTGTACAAAAAAGAGGTATGATAAATCACATAACCAGCAAAGAATAGGCCACATTTACCATAAAAACAACTAGACTTAAAAACAAAACAAAAAAAAAATGTGAAAAAGGAAACAAATGAAACAGGTGTTGACAAACAATTTGTTAGTGTTGGTCATGTTAGACTGCGCAATACAGACACCACACATGAAATTGCTGAATATGCCATTAAATGTGAAATGAAGATGAAATGATTAATCTAGAGTGTCAGGTTCAATATTTCTGTCAATCGGTTAGGCTCAGTTAATAGAATGTTCACGTCTGTCCATTCAGTCCAACACTGACAACTGAAAATTCCAACATCACTTTTTTTTATTTTTTTTTTAATATATATATATATTTGCAATGCCATTAAAGTCTCTGTGAGACTGTGTTGCAAGAGCATTAGTTGAATGCAAACTTAAAGCATCATTTGATCACTTTCTAACACAAGGGCATTACATATTTAGATACAACACAACTATTTTACTAACCCATCAACGATAGTCTTAACTATTCTAATTACATGAAAACATCACTCCTGAAAAAGCTTTTGTTTTCCGAAAACAAATGCTTTTTGTTCATCAATTAGAGCAATATTTAGCAAATCGCAGACTGAGATGATCACATTAGCTGTGACGAGAGTCCAGCACCAATTGCATAATATTGGATGATGTTGTGTGCATAATAAATGTGTGGTGATGATCATTACAGAACTTCATCAGCAGCATTACACATTGATGACTTGAAAATGGACTTGAACTGGACAGAGAAGACACTGAAATGCATGAAAACACTAGTGTGTGAAAATATACTTGATGGAAGCTACCATGTTTTTGCGGTTAGAAAAAAAAAATACCGTTACTAAGATGCTACTGTAAGATGCTTACAGAAACCCTAGAGGCTCTTTAAGGGATCTACCAACATGAGGCTTAATATAATTACCTTAAATTATAACTTTAAGCCCACGTACTGGTAACAAACTGTCTGGAAATGATGTGGATAATGTCTAAATCACTAACATGGACAGTTTAAGTTCCTTCATATCATGAGGGTGTGAAAGTACAGACAACAGTAATGTAAACAAACAAGGGAGATGAAAACACTAGGGGGAAAAAAATTGTGACTCCATTTCAAGCAACGAGTCCAGGGCCAGAACGAGGAGTGATAAAAAAAATAAAAAAAAGGTATATAAAATGTAAAAAGAAAAAATAACATTCAACAATATGTTTCACAATATCCTTTTGTGATAGATCTATCAAACAAATGCAGCCATTCAAATAATACTACTGCATAATCAGAGGACTTAACTTATGAACACTGGATATTTGATATGCATACATACAGTATATACACATACAAGAATATCCTTCACTAAAGTTTAGTACACTGAACTGTACAATAACTTCCAAAGGGAACTGTTCAGCAAAACACTGTCTTGCTTACATAGTAATACTATGTTTTACAATACAAGATTAAAATTGTCCCAAACAGAAAAAAAAAACGTTTGCGCAAGCCCAGACAGGCCACAAAGTGCATATACGCTCAGTTAGAAGCCACTGTTAGAGGAATCCAGAGAGTGGGATACAATTCTGCAGCTTGAATTCCCACTCAAAAGTGGGAAAATGACTATTGCCTTACGACGAATAATGTCGTCACAACATGGCATGTTGTTTGTAGGCAACATGCTCAGGGTTAGCATTAGCCACTACCATTTCGCCTTCGGCAAATTCATTTCTGGCTCTGGGATTCAAGTAGAGGCTTCGCAGCAGTGAACTGTGGTGATAAATTCGAGAACGCTTCATCTCAGTTAAAAAAGGCCCAGTGATGCAAGCAGGACGACACCTCCCAATTCAAAAATACCACCCAGAGCATATACTATACTGATATTAGGACAACGGTATGATCATTGAAAACACACAAAGTAAGTATGGTTAAACTTAACATGAACCTAACGAAGAAACACTTCAGTTTGAAGCACATGAGGGGCCACGTATCACATGACCGTCAATTCAACAACAGCAAATGGACTTTTGTGCGTGGACAACCATCTGCCTGGCAAGCTTGGAAAGAGTGGAAGGTGACATCTAGAGGAGAATGCTTGAAAGGCAAAAGTCATCTTTACAAAATGGTGAACAAAAAAAGAAAAACACCCTTTACAGTAGTGCTATTGTGCCACATCTGAAAACTCTTTCTTGTGCTTTTTTTTTTACTTTCCTCAAAGACCTTCAGTCACTTCTCATCTTGACAGGCTTGTTTTTCTTTTTTTATAAAGCAATGGCTCAGATAAAATGATTTTTGAAATGAAACGGCTGTGAAATGATTTTTTTTCTTCTTGAATGTGAAGGAATTCTGCCAATTCAGGCTTTTGCATTTTCTTCAAGCATTCCCCTCTCTGATTGTCCTTTCAGAACGGACTTCTCGTAAAACATTTCAAATGGACAGACTGCTTTAGCATGTCTGTTCGCCATCGGTCTTTCTTTTTGAAACGCTCTCCAGTCTGACAGGCTCAAAACCTTCTTGTTCTCGGAGACTACAGCCCCCTTTGGGGGTTCGGGTTAACAATGCGTTTCTAGGATTTGTTCTACTTCCTTTGGTGTAAAAGCCAGGGACAATCACTCTCTTGGTCTCCATCTAGCTTTCGCTTTCTCACCCTGTTCGTCTCTCTCTCTCCCTCTCTTTCCTGGTCTTTCGCCATCTGTTAACCATTGAGCAGGTAGACCACCAGCTCATAGGTGCACATCATAATAGCAGTGTTAGGGATCTGTCGGACCAGATGAGTGGTGAGGCCTCTGTACAGTGCTCTGTAACCCTCCTCCTGAACCACCATATTTAGAGTTTGGAAGAATGAACGATACTTGCTGCCCTCCTCGCGTAGTCTGGTACGAATAACCTCTGTTATGAGAGAAAGAGAAAGACCAAACAAACAGTTATTTGTCAGAGGGAAAAAAACTTAGGAAAATGACAAAGTGGAGTCCAAAAGTCTGATACTACAAAAAATAGGGATGTGCGAGACTATTTGACTGGTCGATTAAACAATACTGCTGCTGCTAGTCGACTTTGAAATAGTAGTTGTTAAATTTTTTTTTTGCACATTTAATATTTTGCTTTACACCAATCAGGCATAACATTATGAATAATATTGTGTTGGTCCCCCTTTTGCTGCCAAAACAGCCCTGACCCGTCAAGGCATGGACTCCACTAGACCCCTGAAGGTGTGCTGTGGTATCTGGCACAAAGATGTTAGCAGCAGATCCTTTAAGTCCTGTAAGTTGCGAGGTGGGGCCTCCATAGATCGGATTCAGCACATCCCACAGATGCTCCATTGGATTGAGATCTGGGGAATTTGGAGGCCAAGTCATCACCTCAAACTCGTTTTTGTGCTTCTCAAACCATTTTTGCTTTGTGGCAGGGCGCATTATCCTGCTGAAAGAGGACACAGCCACCAGGGAATACCGTTTCCATGAAAGGGTGTACATGGTCTGCAACAATGCTTAGGTAGGTGGTACGTGTCAAAGTAACATCCACATGGATGGCAGGACCAAAGGTTTCCCAGCAGAACATTGCCCAAAGCATCACACTGCCTCCGCCGGCTTGCCTTCTTCCCATTGTGCATCCTGGTGCCATGTGTTCCCCAGGTAAGCGACGCACACACACTCGGCCATCCACGTGATGTAACAGAAAACGTGATTCATCAGACCAGGCCACCTTTTTCCATTGCTCCATGGTAAAGTTCTGATGCTCACGTGCCCACTGTTGGCACTTTGGCGGTAGACAGGGGTCAGCATGTGCACCCTGACTGGCTATGCAGCCCCATACACAACAAACTGCAATGCACTGTGTATTCTGACACCTTTCTATCAGAACTAACATTAACTTCTTGAGCAATTTGAGCTATAGTCATAATGTTATGCCTGATCGGTGTATATGTTCTATGTCATGTCAAACTGGCATATAACAATTAAGCTTGCTTATAGGCTTGTTATACTACCGGTAATGAGGGACAATATGGCATGAAATTTTATATCGGATTAAAGGAGAAACATTATGAATGAAACTTGACACAACAGTTGCTATATCAACATCCTAACGAAGTGAATACACTTAAGTAATGTAGTGTTGTCAGTACACGTCAAGCGTCGATTCTGCAGCCGTCATGTAAACAGATACTTTTCATATACAAGCACGTTCAAAGGACAAGCAAGTGGTTGCCATGATAGCGAACAACAATACCTTAGACTTATGTGGGCTAACATTTTATTTGATGAAATCTGTTTAGAATATGCCATTAGGTTTGGTCCTGCGCTGCCTACTGATTCATTTGATTTTGAATAAATATGTCTATAATGGCTAACGTTGCTCACGTGAACGCTTAAGTTTAATATACAATGATCATAAATGGAAGGCACATCGCATGTATCTGACCTATTTTTAGCAGCATTTAGACTAGTCGGTTGCAAAATTGAAATGTTTTAAACGTTTATGAAATTTGTCGTTGCGCACATCCCTAACAAAAAAGTGCTCTGCATTTTTATTTAATACAAACTCTTTCATTATAAATTATATTATACAAATATATTAAAGGGTTAGTTCACCCAAAAATGAAAATTCTGTCATTTACTCACCCTTATGTTGTTCTAAACCCATAAGACTTTCATCTTCAAAACTCAAATTATGATATTTTTAATCAAATCTGAGCCAGTTCTGTACAGAACTTTTTGAAGCATCAAAGTGGTAGTTGTTTAGAAGTCAATGGAGGGACAGAAATAACTCAGATTTTATTAAACATATCTTTATTTGTGTTCCGAAGAGAAGTCTTACAGGTTTGGAACGACATGAGGGTGAGTAAATTATGACAGAATTATTCATTTTTAAGTGAACTAACCCTTTAAGTTATATCATACAAATAAATTAATTGGAAAATTTCCATTTATTTTACTTTATTTATTTTTACAAATTTACTTGCATTTGATCAGCTATACAGAATAGAATTCTTACAGAATAATATTTTTTCATTTTACAATATAACATTTTTATTTTATTTTTGTTCATTTTCTGGTTTAAATGGGGAAAAAGTCCCAAGTCTTAGATTATTGGATTATTATACATTTTAAATGTAAAAAAATAAATAAACAAGAGAAAGAAAAGTGGACTGATGGAGATTGAAAATCTTTGAAAATAGGTTGCAAGTCAGGATTTCAAGGACATTAATGGATTATTAGAACAACAACAAAAAAAGCAACAAAAAAAAAAAAAAAATCAGCACTCACCATGAGGATATGCAATTGAAGTGGCACAGGTCTTGGATGTGGCAGCAGCCAGCATCATTCCAACAAAGTCTGAAGCGTCTTTTACAGATTCATCTTCGTCATCCATGTTAGCGTTGGCCTTAGACTCAATGAGTTTGCGTTTAATGCTTTCATAGATGACAAAGTGGATGACAGTCTCTGATATGCCAGCATAAGAAGCGGACATGCCCCTGTAGAATCCCCGTAACCCATCTGACTGATAGACACGCCGGACACACTCAAATGCACTCATGCGCCGTTCTCCACGGTTCCTAAAGAAAGACAAACATTTGATAAATGTCAGAAATCTGGTTATAACATTCCCTCCTTCAATTTCCCCATAACACATCTGTCTCAATGAGTGATGTTCTGAAATACAAAAATGCAAGAAATCAAGCATGCTAGCTAGAAATTCACATACTAAGAGTAAACAGAGTACCATTCAAAAGGATAAAAATCCCCTCCCAAAAAAACATTAATACTTCTATTCAGCAAGGATGCATTTAAATGATCACCAGTGAAAGTAAAGACATTTATAATATTATGAAAATTTTATTTTTATTAAATTCTGTTCTTTTGAACTTTCTATTCAGCAAAGAATCATAAAAAAGTATCATGATTTCCAAAAAAAAAAAAATTAAGCAGCACAAATGTTTTCAACATCATTGATAATAATAAGAAATGTTTCTTGAGCGGCAAATCAGCATATTAGCGTGATTTCTGAAGGATCATGTGACACTGAAGACTGGAGTAATGGAATATTGCACAATATTACGGTTTTTTTTGTCAAATAAATGCAGTCTTAGTGAGCATAAAAGACTTCTTATCAACCTCAAACTTTTGAATAGAACATTTTGAACAAACAGTATTACTTGCCTGGCATCAAGCTGCAATCGAGTCTTTATAAGCCAGATCGGGTTGGTTGCTGTGATGGCAGTGAACCCTGGGAAAAAGAGGTGTTCCAGATTAGGACTGGAAGTGATAGTGTCAAATTAACTCAGAGCACAGGACATTCAGTAGGTCTAATGACTCTAGAACAACAAACTTTCCCTAAAGAAACTCCACACTTCAAAGTGCTGTGGACCTCTGTAAAATATGCTTATGGCCTGTTTGTTTCGGTTTAAAATGTAGAATATTAATCTTGTTAGCCTCGTTTCATCATATCCGGACATGTCACACCAATCTCAAACACCAGCATCGTGATATGGACTACATCCCCTTAGGAATGCCCAGCATCATTAACAGCGATTACTATCTGATGTCAGGAAAACCATTACAGATCCACTAGGCACTTATTTAATATTTTAGGTAAAAGAGCCATAAGCACATCTTAAAGTGGCCACAGCAGTAAATAAGCTAATAGCTAAAGCATTAAGCAGTTTTTCCATCTATAACAGGACTCTAAAACCAATGTAGCTTTACTTCTTTAATATTTAGCCCTATCCTCACAGAATTAAACTGTATTTTATGGATCGAGTGGAAGCTAAATGAGATAAACATCTTGAGAAAAGAGTTTCGAGATAAAAAGAACCACTATCCAGTTTCATAACTGCAGCCAAATTACAAAAACTGTTATTTACGTTAGATAAATGACTGTTTTTCACAGCATGGGCAGTGAATTATACCACCGCTGTGATGTAGTTGAAAGGCATGCCATGCGAGTACTATGCCGGCAAGATTGACAAAATATTAGTAAATGAGAGTAGCACAATAGTGACTATGTTTACAAGTGCACCCATAATGCGATTTCTTTCAATAATCAGATGCATTGAGATGTTTACACAACAAGAGCAAAACTCTTCACTCCCGTTTACATGCAATTCTCATTATTCTGATTATTCCCTAAGATGTGTGGTTATTTTACCGCCATTCTTCATATACCCCAATGTATAGCACCAGCGCTTGACATTAACACCCACCAAATGGGGGTGGATTTACTGTAACAGTCACTCCTACTAGCCACTTTGGCGAGTTTAATATTATATATAATATAAATATTTTAATTGTAATATTTTAAAAAGGCATGTGAAATAATAAACTAAGTGTAATGTAGTATTGTCAAAAATATAGAATTTTTCGATACATATCAATCCTGAAATATCTGAAACGTTTCCAATACTCATTTTCCGCAGAATAGATACACAATACCAGCTGCGCTTTCACGCTCCCTCATCTCTCCAACAGCGAGTTGATACACAAACCCGCCTCCCCTCACTCAGTCATTTCATTTTCTCGGGATGAACATTGTTGGTGTTAGAGGGCTTGAATTTCGGCATGGGTTTGCGTGTATTGGGCAGAATTTTACTCATTTCTGCAGATTTTGTGCTTACACCCAAAGTGCGTGGACATAAAGCCACCTCTTAGTACTAAACCGAGTTCTTTTTCACTGCTTATTGCGCTTAAATAGTCAAATACACACAAAATAATGCCAATATGCCGGTCTTGGCAAGTATTCACGTAAACACAGTCAGTTATATTTTAAGAGAAAACGTAAACCGTTGAGAAAGAAAACGTATGTGTAACAGTATAATTAGGCATCAGCCTAATATATTTTAAAAGTATTAAACTGGTATTTTTGTAGGTATCGATGTTAAAATTGTGGCCAGTGAAAATGTAACTTTGGAAAACCACTAGCCACAGTGGCTGGTGAGCAAAAAAGTTAATGTCAAGCCCTGCATAGCACAAAAGATGAACTCACGTAACAGTAGGTGTGTTACTTGCCACTGTTTTAATGTAATTGCGTCAAATGTAAAACACATTTCAATTATTAATTAATTAATTATTATTATTATGAAGATAAGGAGCAGAGACTGTGCAGCGAGTTGTGTTGACAGAGTTCATCGATTCAGAGTGGTGGAAAAACTTCAGGATAAATGTCATGGAGTCCATTCATGAAGTTGTGTGAACAACACACGACATCCATGTACGTTCGAGTACATGCACACTTTCGTCAGAGCGGTGATAATGTGATTAATGTGTTTAAATGCCTGTTTATTGCAGTGTACGCCACATAGTTTAAAGCAATTAAGGTTACCACGATTATGAGTTTAATTGCATTAGTTTTATTAAAGTTAAAATCGCAATATTGCCAAGATCCCATTATAATCACATTATGAGGGTGCATGTAAACATAGTCAATGTCCAAATTTATTCCTGTTTGCCGTTATGTGTATGCAAATTAAGGTTACTTGCATCTTAAAAGATTTAAGTGTACTAGCATTGTATTAACAGCATTAAAAGCAACAGCAAAATATTCTGCCCTGATGTTGGTGGGAACAATTAGTTTATCTGTTCAACTGCAAAATGAAGCACAAAGCCTGTGCTTGGTGTTGTGGGTGCACAAAAAAAATCCCCGAACAAAAAAAACAAAAGAGAGCATAAGACAATGGCAACTGGAGATGAAGGTATTCATGTGCATTTCTAACAGTACAGTGTAAAACATCAGTGTTTTCTTAGGCTAAACAAACCAAAATAATCTATTGAGCTAGAGTAGAAGCTCTAGAGAGGGTAAGAGGCCTAAGGCAACTGACTGGTGAAGGGGAGGGGGATGACAGATCGGTACAAGAGAGTAAGAGAGAGAGAGTGTGTCTCTGACGAGTACTCACAGGGGAGGGGCAAAGCTCCTCTCCTCACAGCTGCAGGACGAAGCCTGCAGATATGGGGGGCAGAGCAGGCTGGCTCACAGACCCTCACGCAGGGTGAAAGCTACAGTAAAGGCCTAAAATAGACACAGGCTTTTCTGTACCACAGTCACAAGCAGCAGTCCACATGCCCCTCAGAGTCAAGTCAAACCCATGAGGGAGTGGAACACGTCAATAAACCCTGCCCACCTCCCATTAAGCCCCACCCACCTCCCCATCCCAGCCCCGCCCATCAATTACATCAAACAATGACCATTCCATCCCACCCACCACCCATTTAAACAAGAGAGTGCTTTCATTTTCCTTTCCTTTTTTATGGAGAGAGAGAGAGAGAGAGAGAGAGAGAGAGAGAGAGAGAGAGAGAGAGAGAGAGAGAGAGAGAGCGAGAAAGAGAGAGAGAGAGAGAGAGAGAGAGAGAGAGAGAGAGAGAGAGAGAGAGAGAGAGAGAGAGAGAGAGAGAGAGAGAGAGAGAGAGAGAGAGAGAGAGAGAGAGAGAGAATTTTTGAGTTTTAAAGGACATCATTATACCAGTGTTTTTCCATTTTAAAAGTAAAGGTACAGAACAGAGTTGATCCTGCTGCAGTAACACTATTTATCTTGATCATATATGAGCTTTATCAAGGCTGGGTCATATAAACAGCTACAAAATCAAACTAGGATCAAAGTTTATATAAACAATAAGGAGGGTCAGAAGCAGTGCATGTAAAAGTATGTTAACCTTGTCATTCCTGCTGGCAAAATCATTGCCGAACGCAATTTTGAATACGATATTCTATTGAGTTTAAATTGAGGTTCTGCTGTTTGGAAAATACTTCTTGCGCAAAAATTAAATGCTGAATATGTTGGTTCATATAGAGAGGGATTTTTTTTTTTTCAACAATAAAAATATGTTTATATAATAGGGTCTGACAATTTTCTAATGAATTATATTAATTACAAATTATACTATTGGGATAACAATTTGAGTGAAAAGTTAAACTGAAAAATTAAGAAAAGTTTCAAATGGAAGTAAAAAAAAGATGCTTAGCAAAAAGGATGTGAAATCCTCAATGTCACACATTTGTTTTTTGATTAAGGTTAGAAATTACCCTTCAAACATTTGAGGACAGTATGATTTCTTAATGTTTTAGAAAAAGTAAATGTTTTCTATTTTTATGATGGCAAAGTTGAATTTTGAGCAGCCATTACTCCAGTGTTCAGTCACATGATCCTTCAGAAATCATTCTAAAAAGCTTATTTGAAGCTCAAGAATTTATTATCATCAATGCTGAAAACAGTACTGCTTCATATTTGTTTGGAAACCATGATAATAAGTTTTTTCAGGATTCTTTGATAAATATAAAGTTCAAAAGAACAACATTTATTTGAAATATAACATTAAAATGTTTTTTTACGGTGTTTTGATCAATTTAATGCATCCTTACTGAATAGCAGTAATAATTTCATTAAAAGAAAAACATACTAACATTTAGCAACATTTTAAATTTCAGGTTCAAACTAGATTCATTTTCAATTTTTCATTTTCAGAGTTTGGATTCCTCTGTATGAGTGCACCATTTCATTTTTTAGCGGTCTAGAAGCTGTTGATCTTAGAGGCCTTGCTGTGACTTTTAAGGCCGTTTAATCACAGCCATGACTTTATCTAGCTCTATATGACTTAGTCATAACCATGATGAACAATGTGTGGGCCATACGTGACATGCATCAAGTTGCAAGAACTGAGTTAGCGGCAACTGTAAACTGATGCCAATAGAAAGAGCCATTAAGAGGAAAAAAGTCACCTATGCTTTTGAGAAGAGAGAGCGGCACATGTAATGAATATTTCATTGGCTTCTCCCTTATCAGATGCCAATTTTCCATCGCAGGCCTTCAGGGACCTATATTTAACCACTTTTGTAATGCAAGGGCTATCTGTAGGGTTTATCAGGCCGTGTGGCCCCTCATATCAACAACGAACAGACAGAACACGCTAGGAATGTTTACGTTGTCGTGCAAAATAAGGCATAGCCTACATACTGCAATCGAATGACAAGGTTAGCATTCAGTATTAAAATTAAATTAAAAAAAAGAAAGAAGTGCAAGTAGAATTTTTTTACTGAATTTACCTTTATAGGAAGTTACAGGCTGGCAAGGGGGCCATGTGTCAAAACTGTATAATCACAAGGAAGTGAAGTAAAAAAGAAAAAAAAAAAGAAAAGAACTGCAAGCCAGCTACAGTGGCTACATTAAATTAAATAACCATCATTATTATTAATCATCATTATCATTAGGAGAATCATGATCATACCGGTGAGTAGAGACGTGACTACCTGAGGCGTCCCGATCCCGCCCGTGTCAGTCGCGAGGACCGCTGCCCACCGCGCATGGCACTCTACATGTTAGCGTAGCGCCCTGCTAGCGGCCGCTACTACACACAGCACAGACAGCGTGTGAAGCCAGACTTTTTAGTAGCACACTGGCATGTAATGACTTATGTCCTCCAGCCCTCAAAAGGTAGAAGAAAACAAAAAAAGAAACTGGGAAAGGAAAGCACAATCCAAACTTTGAGGATCTTTTTTTGTAAGCTTTCAAGTAGATATAACATGCTTGAAAGTTAGCCTATGCGTTTTAGAAATGCTCTAAAAATACTATTTATATTTTTCTAGATTCTTTCAGTGTTGCTTACATTCTGTATATTAATATTTAAATTTATCAAACTGAGACTAAGAGAGTAGACAAAGAGAGAAAACAAATATCTTCAAAATGATTAGCTTTAAATATGTCTGCTTCAAAGAGATTATTTTGATCCTGAAAGTCTTTAATTGTGCTTTCGGTCTAAATGCTGTCATACCTTGAAAAAGGTAATCCAAAACACGAGGCAAATACCATGGCTAAATTCCCCTAGTTGTACTAGGATAAAACATCGTAAAACAAATTATCGTAATAAGGCTGTAATTGCTAAAAACAAAAGCGACTGACAAACATCGGTTATAAACACCCCAATGATGCATTCTCTTGTTTGTGCACACTAAGAGGTGAGTATTATTTTAGTTCAGTGTGTGAAATACAACCAAAAAAGAGCCAATGCAAACTTAAGTCAAAAAATGCATCTACGTGAAAGATGTTGCTGGGACTCTTACCTGCTAAACCAGCGGACAGCATGTGCACCTGTGTGGAATCAGGATCAAGCACATTGTTCAGCTTCTCTTTGGCTGTGGAGTAGGCAGCAAAATATATTGCTCTGTGGACAAAACAGAAATGAACAACATAAATTTCTATTGAGGATTCCAATATTTCAGTGGTTATTACTGTAGAAGTGGAAGGACAAAAATCTTTCTTTCTTTATTTAAAGAATAAATATTTTTAGCTATGTTTTTCACATGAATATTTTTGGGAAGTGTTGTCTGCACACTGTCCATGTGACGTAATTTTCATCATCGGGAGGGTCCGCGGACATCTGCGCAGACGGTGCGCGTACTTCATCCTGTAAGGGAATTTTCTGAGAATGACTGGCTGACCATACATCCCCCTTACTAGACAACTTTAAACAAAACAAAACAAAATTACTGATGTGCATATGCTCTATACTTCTCTACTCTGCATATGACAAAGCTAATGGGGGTGATGTGGCAGAGGCATGTCATTTTCATCAGATCAAATGTCCTGTATTAGCTACCAGATTTATTTTCTTAGACAGGGCAAATACTGAAACACACAGGAAAAAAAAAAAAAAAAAAAAAAAAAAAAAAAAAAAATCAACGGATTATGAAAATGAAAATTTCCGATGTAGGACTTAAGCCTTCCTCAGTGGGAAGGTTTTTTCCTTTGCTTTAATCTAGGTTACATAATTCACTCACAAACACAGTGCATTTTAAAGGCCTCACTGAGTGACCTGCCAACAAGCCAAGCTGCCATTTGTTTCCTGATGAGATGCTTATAACACATGCTTCTTCCCGCCTCTTCAAAAAGACAGCCAATCAGTGTCCTTCTACGTTTGACTGACAGCCAATCAGATCCCAGTCTAAACGTCTACCAATCCCGTGCGAGTAATAATGCTGTATTTTGGTGCACAGCTTAATTTGGCCATCTGAATAAAATAACGTGACCTCCCCGGGAGGATGTTACATAACCTCAAATTGGATTTTGGTTCAAAAAGCTGGAATTAATAATGGTTTAAAATCTAAAGTGTGTAGGTAATGTCAGTACATGAACATAAGCACATACCAAGACAACCAAGTTATTTCTACCTACGCGTGCATTTAATCTTTATGTAACGCAAATGGTCACCAGGCAGCCATTCCAGCTGTGATGGCAAAGGACACACAGGACAGGAATGCTGAGAAACACATGCACAGATGGGGAGAAACACACACACACACACACACCTCCTACAGCATGAAAAGGGTGCAAACATTGAAATACAGATATTTTAAGTGGTTTAGTTGCTACACTATCTCCCACATACCAATATAAATGTGATTAAACTGCATAGACATGCACATAAAGCTCAAGTGAATGAGTGCATGAGAGCAGCTAGTCTGTAGCATAATGATGACACACTGCAGTCAATGAACAAACTGATTCATAAGGGAGAGAGGGAATATGAGTTAATGAGTCGATATACTCATACAGAGCAGAGAATGCAAACACTTTCACAGACACTACTGAACATAGTAGCTATTTTCCAAAACAGTAAAATGTTGCATCCATAGGCAGCTTACTAGGTTTTGGAACAGATCTAGTAAACGCTATAGATTTTGGAATCCACTCACTACACAAACTACAATTGAGTTACAAGCTCATAACTGTCAGAGTGAGTAACTAAGTGAGCAGTGTGACAGCAGAGGACCCATAGCCAGTTTAGTCTGCAATAAGACAGTTACATGCTCCCCTGATGATGATACACTGAGATTAGAGCAATGAGACATGATCATCAGGCCCTTATGTAACAGTTTGAGGGGAAAAAACGATATTTTGTTTCTCTTCCATCTTGACTGCAATGAGGAAATAAAGCAAATCCCAACAGGAAACAGTGAGGAACACAAACACTTATTATTCCAAGGCTGAAATGAAAAATCGAATGATTCAAACACATACGTTCGCGATATCGCAATATTTTCTGATGGACTTACTTGCAAACTCAGATTTCCATTAATCTATATTATCACACTTTAATATTAAGGTTTCTTACAAAACAAAGATCCTTTTAAGCATATCAAGATTAACAGGCAGATGCAAAACACAGTTTTGGAAATAAAAATCCCATTCATTTTCTCCATAGGAAACTGATTTTGAACAATAACTTATAAACGTTTAAAGAGAGACTTATTGTGAGATATGAGGTTGTTACATGCTTTTGTATAAGCCATCAGTCCATATGATTTAAACTTTAAATATTTATGGGGAATTCCAGGTGAAAAGCTACATTTACTGTGATTCTGCAAATCGGTATATATATATATATATCGTTGCACACTCTAATACTTTGTTGAACCCCCTTTAGCTTTGATTACGGAGCGCATTCATCATGGCATTGTTTCTAGAGGTCGACCGATTCATCGGTTTTGCCGATTAATTGGCACTGATAGCTGATTGGTGGAACAATCGCTTATCGGCAATACCGATTTTTTTCATGACAGGTTTGAACGGGTTGCGTTCATTGCTGGAGCGGCTGAGAAGAGTGCGCTGTCATTACATAGTATGAGAGCTCTGAGGCCCTGTCCCAAATAGCACCCTAAACCCTCACGGTCTTCCTCTGAGTCCGCACTTTCACGACGCAATGCCGCTTTGACTGCCGGGTAGAAGTCCTCTGCGTAGCTCGCGAACTTGCGGGCTCAGCTGAAGTGCGCATCGAGGGCGCATAGCATCCGCAAAGGGGGCGCTCACGAGCACCCTTCTTTAAACTTAAATGACGAATGGGACACCCTACGGTCTTGTGGACTTAATAACAGTTTAATAAAAACTATCACTGACAATGTTTATATTGACACGTGAGGCTGCGCGCTGCAAGGAAAGCACACGCTGCACAGAGAGCGCTGACACATCACATGTGCGTTTAAAACACCGACATGGAAACGGTATGAATACAAAACACTTCAGTACATGTTGCCAAATCATAATAAAGTAATGAATTTGTTCACTAGATGCTGCATTAGCAGGTAAAGAACAGCAGTATGTATGTACTTTGTTGTCGAGGCTAACATTTAGCAGTACCTCAAGCAGTTAAAACAATTAACAACTAGTGACGCGAGAAAGCAAACTGTATTGTCATGCAGCCGACAGAAATATAAACAAATCAGAAACGCATTCGATTTCAGTACATATTTTGTTATTTTGATTAGATAATCGTGAAGTGTTCTTAAAAAGCAGACTGTTTGGATTTATATGAAATGGTAACACTATACAATAAGATTCCATTTGTAACATTAACTAAGGTTAATAAATGCTGTAAAAGTATTGTATACATTTTTTTATTGAGTTTTAATTTTTATTTGATCTGTTATACTTAGTTAATGCACTATGAACTAACATGAATGATCAAGGTACCTATAAAAATTTACATGTTTCTAGGTTATAGCTAAAGAAAAATGTATTTATAACATTATTTTAATGTTTAAATTATTTTCAGTAAAAATGTGTTCTCTTAGAACTTCTCATTTTAATATATTAATATTTACATATGCATTTCATTTAGCACATTTTCATGGTTTCAGCACTGTTTTGTGTTATGGTTTAATTTTTTTATTTATTTATTTTTATCCAGTATCCATTATAAAAACTATCAGTTGATTAATCGGTTATCGGCAAGTGCGGTCCAACCTATTAAAATCCACTATCGGTCGACCTCTAATTGTTTCAACAACATTAGGCAACATCAAAACATTTATTTCCATCAAAAGTTGCATTCATTTTTCTGCAAGATCTTGGGAGAGTGGAACCACTCTGTAAAGTCTACTCCAGCAAATGATTCCTCATGCTCCCTGAACCATTCTTTCACAATTTGAGCCAGATGAATCTTGGCCATGGAATACAGCCATGGGATATGTTTTCCGAAATGGGTGTTTAAGAAATAAAAAGCTACACACTGCATCAATAATGTTGTGATTCACCTTGTAGCTAGACATTTTGTTCATGGCTTATAACTCTTTAACAGAGAGACAATATTGTTGGGAAGAATGAATGGGAAAAATACATCCAGAACCAGGGCAGCTGAAAAAGTGGGTGGCCATTGTTGCACTCTATAACATTTGTGTTTTTGTATATGGGTCATACCTGGATGGAGCCACTCCCACCAAGTTGGGCCCCAGGCCTCTAAAGAGTGAGCGAGGACCTTCTTTCTCCAGTATTAACCTAAGAAAGATAGAGAGAGTTAAAACAGGATACATAACCGTGTAGCAACCTTGTCATTATGGTAATCATTAAAACATTTTTAAAATTTAACAATGTAATATGTTGTTGCCATGACATTTAACACTCGCTGCACCATCTTCAATAAGTTATCCAGACCAACCAAAGGGTTTGAGACGAAGTAGGTAATTGGGAAAACCAATTCCAAGCTGTACCTTAATCAGTGCTATCTGCTGTGTGTAACTGCATATGTGACTGTTTAAACTATACAGACAGCAGTCAAATAAACCTCAGAATGTGTAATTCAGAACAAATAAAAAAAAAAACGTTCAATAAATATGGGGGCGGGGTCGTGCTGACCAGCATTATACAAACTAGGTAAAAAGTCAATGTTTTGCTTTTGGAATTGCACATGTCATGTTTAGACTCTTCTAGAATTCTTCTTTCAAACTTTTTTTAAAAACACTGCATCTGTAACTCATTTTCTTCTGACCTACTTTTCCCTCTGATTCTGGAGTAATACAATAGGCCTGTATACCACTGCTTGCCAGAGGCCAAAAAAAGTGATTCCAATCCTGGAAAAGACAGCAAGGCTACACCCAGAAACCCTAGCATTGCAACATTTTGCCAGACTAACAAAATACTACCAAATGTGGCTTGTAGAGCACTCATAAAAACTACCAAGACTACTCTCAGAGAGCTAAATAATAGAAACAGAATGTACGCTCAGTCCATAAAATGTATGAGTTTAGTATATAACTTCTTTATCTATTCATTTAATAGCCATATGTCGACTATACAAAGCCTTCTGTAAAATGTTTTGCAACATAATAGTCAATAACAGTTATGAAAGCAATTCAACTGCCCTTCATGGTAGGCCATCTTTCTCTCTTCATTCCGACATTCTTGCCTCTACAGTAACTACAGAATAGATGTTATGTGACCGATATATTGCTTTTGCAGATTCATCAACAATAATCCACGCCAATAGCTTTTCCTAGTTCCGTCCGTTGCAGGAGCAACCGAGAAGGGTCCACTGTCATTAAAATAAAAACTATCACGCCTTTTGGTGTTTGTTTTAACAGCGGAAAACATCAGATGCGGATTTAAAATTTTGACAATGAAAAGTATGTATACTGTACACTACAAAACATGTTGTCATATTTTTAATTGATTAAGTTGTTGACTAGATGCTGCATTAGTAGAGAACAGCAGTATGTTTGCCGACAAGGCTGAGAGGACGTTAACATTAGTAGTACCTCAAGCGATTGGAACAATATGACAAAAATACACAAAATCTGAAACTAATGTTTAAATGTCATGATCATGATTGTTATCCATTTGTATTTGTTTATATCCAGCTGTGCAGGTCTATGCATTCGTTAGCCAGCTAAGTTGCATATTTAAAGCTAGTGATGCGAGTACGCTGGTTCTATGGGGGTTCTAAAGGGTGCTAAGCATCCTCAATTGAAAGCAAGGGCACCATCAGTTAAACATTATTAATATCATATTGGTGAAACAGATTTGGCAAACGCTTCAGTGCGTATTTGTGCTCTGGAGAGTGTCAGAGGTTTCTATTTACAATGAATTTTTGCAGCGATGAGCAATGTAGCCAATCACAGGCATGTCTGCTGATCCCTTGAATGCAATGGCATTCATCTCAAATCCTCTTATTATAACAAACAAGTGTAGACATGATGCAAATAAGAGATTTATTGTGCAGTCAGTGTAGACTGCTTCATTGATTATAACAGAACTTTGTAAGATCATGATGAAGTGAGATGAGTGACTTTTTTAGTGATTATAAAAGGAGCACTCTTTGTGTACTTTATCTATTCAGAATTTTAATAAAAGTTTTGTTTTTCATGGCCAACAGCCATGTGGACATGTGTACTTCAAAGTTTAAAAGAGTGACATCCACATGTGCGATTCACTTGCAAAATTGAAATGATTGGCAGGATAATATGATAATAGGATGTCAAAACAGATTTGACATGCATTACAATTTACTGCATTAAGCAATGTAAACGCAGACTAATAGATTAATAGAAAAATATTCAAATTTCCAGTTGTTTTGATTCAGTATCCGTTTTAAAAACTATTGGTTAATTGGTTATCGGCAGGTACTGCCCAACTTAGTTATCAGTATCGGTAAAATCCAATATCAATCATCCTCTAATACATATGGTTGTAATTTGCAGACCCACAGAGAAACTGAACAGAGAATAGCTTTGATTGTAAGCTCAGAGTCTAGAATACTGTTGATGATCAAGCTCTTTTAAACAAAAGTTTTGTAGTGTTTATGGTACCAACAAGTGTTATGTTCTATTAAAACATGCTGCAGTGTTTTTGCCAGTTTTCATGTGTTGTTTTTGAAACACTGCAACACTGGTTTAAATGCCCTGGAGCATGATAATCCAGGTTTTGCGAAGTTGGGTTTTGAAGTACTCACTTGAGACAGTGCAGAGGCCCCGGCGGGGCCACACGGGCCACACTGGCCCCATTCACAGTGCTGAGCTGAACCTCAGAGATGTAAAGAGTCACTGAAGAAGATTGCAGCCTCGTCTTCACCACCTCCAATGGACATGTCAATATTGCACCTACAGTGCCACCACAGCTAGAGAGAGAGAGAAGAAAATGTAGTATCCACTTTTATTTACGCAATATAATTTGCACTGAAAAACTGAAAATACAGTTTTCTTCTGTCAAAAAACACAACTGAATCTAAAAAAGGCAAAAAATCCTCTAGCGTGAAGGGAAAATAAGCTGCTGGCATAAACTGTGTTGCATTTTTCCTTCTGCTGACAAGCACAATGATTAGATTTGTTAGTCATGTCTGCATTCTGCATTCACATCTGTATGTGGGTCAAGTTTAACATGCATTTGCTTTCCTCAAACACATTCCCAGCTTTTATTATGTGTGCATAAAGTTGACAAATGAAGCACTTAATGTTGATTACATGCTAAACCTGCTGACCTCAAAACTGAATACTTGTGTTCTAAACCTCTGAAGGTCTATTTTTTGTGCCGCCTTCCAAAAGACACATACAGGGAGCAGCTGTGAACTTTGTCCCAGATATGCAGCCCTCTGGTTTGTTGCTGCTAAGGTTTACACACTGACTCTCTCACTGGTTGGCCAATGAACAGAACGATCATGCCGACTTCACAAGCATTTGCCACTCCTACTAAAAAGCTCTGCAGAGGCCTATTAGAAAAATTCCACTAGATTTTTTTTGTTATTATTCAGTTACTTATGGAATTCTACACTATTACATAAAGAGCTTTGTTTTTGAAAAAAAGGAAAAGAGGAAAGTAACTGCTTTTAATTTCTTCTGAAATGCAAGACCAAATGTGAACATGGCCACCAAAGTGAAGTCCTCTGGTCAATGATTAGTTTAGTTTTGATGCGCAAAAAAATAAAAAAAAACAGTTTGAACTTGAGGTTTACACAGCAGTGTTCAAAGGGCTGAAACTCACAGGTGTAAACTAACAAGTCTTGCTAAAGTAACCAGACCCACATAAACAGGACCTGAACCAAATTGAAACTCAAGCCCACTCAAAAGATCCAAAAGATAATGTCATCTGACCAAACTGGCCTAATGGGTCCCACACAAGAACCACTTGTGATGTTATTCATAGACACAATGTGTACATTTACTTTTGTATTGTAACTGGTCAATTATAATGCATTTGTGCAAATTTAAAGTCGGCATTGAAACAGAAGTTGCAATCATATTTTCTTCCCTATTGTGATGAATTAAAGAAAGAAATAATGATGTTCACACATAAGTCATTTATAATTAAGTAAACACTGCAATATTCCATAAAATATGAATTGTCTATTTTGATTTCATGGTGACTTTAAGAATGACTTGAATGACTTGTTTTCATAAACATCCAGCAGCAAATACTAGCATGAGCAGTACAAGAACCTAAGCTGCATTGTCAAAAACTAACATAAAAATCGTTTGTATGACACAAATTAAAGTGATGAAAGCCTGAAATCTGATATATGAAAAAATAGTGTTTGAATAGGGGTTTTTGCACCGAGTAGTTATAAGAACTAACTTACAGGAACTAGCCACTAGGGCAGTCCCCAGAGAACTAAATGTTCCCCTAGGACCATTTCTGGTTGCATTTGCACCGCAATTTTGAAATTTGAAGTGACGCAAACTGTTTTCCATGTTTGTTAAGTAAATATAGGCTATAAACTATGTTTACACTGCTTTTTAAAAATGCCGGGTGGCAGTGTTTTGCATGGGTCCATCCAATCAACTTACACTTGCGTTACTTGAAGTTCCTATTGTGCTGGTTTAGACCCTACTCTTAAGTAGGAACTAATTTTGTTCCTAGAACTAAAATCATTCCCAGTTCCTGTGGTGTGAACACGCCAAAAAGCAGACAAGTAGTTATAGGAACTATGAAAATGTTCCTCCGGTGAAAGGGTTAAATCTATGTCATAATCTATCACTGTCAAGTTAGTGCTAAAATAACTTTAAAATGGGGGGGGGGGGAAATCACCCAGTTGCAGGTGCTCTATTCATTTATACCTATAGATACAACTCATCACCAGTTATACTGACATGCCACAGAAAATGGACCTAATCTAACAACATTCCCACTAACACTATATGCAACAAAATGCTTTAAACTCATCTTGGAATATGATCACAGATAGCACGTTATGCTGTTATTAGAAGCTTCTTGTTAGACCTCTTATCACCCTCCAGGGTCGAAGTCATCAAAAGACCTTCGGAGATATAAGCTTGTTAAAGAGCAATATACTCCCCTCATATCTGTTACATTCCTGATTATGAAAATTGGCGAGGCTGCAACCTTTGATTCAAAGAAAATTATTTTTCTACGGGCCTCGCAGAGTGAAAAAGAGCAGCCAGGGACATGCCGGAATGAAAATGGAGTCAAAAATAGCTGTACTATACTAGAGAGATCCCTGTCAAACATCCAGCATCAAGCTGACAGTTGAAACCACAGGCCTACAACAAAGCCTCTGATTTGCTACAGGAAACGGTGATATGCTTTAGGTTCACGTTCAAGCAGCCTCGAGTTTTTCCGGTCTCTAATCTCATTCTGCAAGGCAAAGAGCATGAGTGAAAAGCATCAAAGCAAAAGCACTTCCTGCAAAACATAAAACGGCCATGTCTACAGAGTTCCAGAGGATTCTGTGACAACACCAGAACGAGATTATGTTGCATGATTATATCTGTTGCATGACCTTGCATTCACAAATAAAGCATCGATCATCTGTAGCATGAAGACATGCTGACAGACAGCTAGATTGTTTACAGCAGTGTTGAATGAACATCTATCTGACATTTAATAATGGTCGACCTGCTATATTTTAAGAACAATCAAGCCCAACTATAACGGATAAATGTCAAAGAAACAGGTTGACAGCAGTGATAGATCGGTCTGTATCAGGCTCGCTACTCACCCTCCAGCAAAGAGATGAACCAGTGTGTCCCTCTGACTCATCCTTTAGCATTCTCCGCACCCACACCCAGGCCTGCAGTACGAGCAAGAGCCGGACAGCTCCGCCGAACCAGCTGCGATTCTGCTGTACAGTCTCAGTTTAATGGATGTGGATGAGGGTTATAATGCACAGTTATTAAGCCCGACGTCTAGCGGGCGAGATGCGTCGCGCGATGCGGCTAGCTCAGCCCGCTAACGGCTGCCGATGTGCGCAGATGCCTCTTTTTTGCCTCTGGCGGATTCGCTTTTAATTGATCGCGTTCTGTTCTTCTAAACAACATAGACAGCTATCTGATTTCGAGGTTGTGGTTGCAGGGGACGCGGTTTTTATTGAGCTATATCCGTGTAGAATCGGTAGTGCCAGTGATTCAGAGGCTGAAGAGCTGACTGAGATGGACACCAGAGTCGCTATTTACGAGCCAATCAGAAACCGCAAAACAGAGGCCGCGATTGGTCGGTTTGCGGCGTGACGCAATTTGCCCCGCCCCATCATGCTCCTTTCACATGATCTTGGAATTGATAAATCGTAAATATTGATTTATCCCGTTTTTAGAGGTTAAGGCACATATATTTGCACGCTTGTTTAAAGGGAGAATTTAACTATGCTGCTATTAGTTGCCCTGAAACGTTAACTGAGATTAGTTTAACAGCACAGCGTCATATTTATATCCGAGAATGAATGAGGACATTCATAGTGGGCTATTCAGAAATATTTTTCTTGGTGGTGTATTGTGATGATAGACATCAATGTCAGTTTATGCACAGTGGGTTTGCACGCACTTGGTTCCTCTCACATGGAAAATATTGCATGTCCTCCCATTATTCAAATGAAACTCAAACTGATTTTTTCACTTTTTTATTTGTTAGACACAACCTACTTCCTCCTTTTTTTAATTTGAGTAGGCCTATTGATATCAGGTTTAAGAAACTAGAAATATCAAAATGTGATTAAAATCGGGTTAATCGGATTAAAATCTTTAAAATTCATGTTAATATTTAAATAGCAAAATTTCTAGGCTGTTTTTTTCCCTATATGCTCTGTTCTACAAAATGTATTTGACTAGAAATGTCTCTATGTGAGTGCAATCTCTATAAAAAGATTTTTTAAAATAAAAACCCTTATCTAGTACATCATAAATGCATGAAAAAGTTATAGAATGCATGTGTCAAAAGGAATGGGAACACTGTAATATGTAAATGAATGAAGACCCGTGTCCGCCAGCTGACAAGAGTTACAGCATCCCTTATAAGAAAATCTGGTTTCCTTACTAAATAGCTGAATAAAATGCACACGCCTCTTGGTTTCAAGATTAGAGCTACAATTGTACAAGCTCAGATCATGTGCATGGGAAATCTAATTTCTCTTGGCATGCCAACCTAATGAAATACAATGAAAAAGTGGTTCAGACAGGGTCTCCGATCCCTTTATAGAGTTAAAATAGTTTAGATGGCTGACTTATGACCACTTTTTTCTTTTATAGATAATTCACGACAAATGCAACTGCAAGAACAATGACCTCAAATTAGGATGTCCTGATAAGGTCATCAATCAATGATCTCATACCAGAATGAGCAACTGTGAATTCAGTGAGGTTCAATTGTGCAATTGAACTGATATTTTTCTTTCTTTATTTAGATTTTGTTTTGGGCTTTCTGCATTTCAGCTCAAATAGAGAAAACATGAGGAGGAAAGCACCAGTATATGGAACAAGCCAACTGGCAAAACTGTCCTATTAGTCAAATAAATATGTTATCAGCTTCATGTCATTTCCATCTCATGCCATGAGTAGGGTCACAAGAAAGCTGCAATAAAATTAAAGTTTGATGCGCAGCACCTTGGAATCCATTAGAACTTACATAACTACTCTCATTCAATGGGCCTAAACTGGTGCTGGAAAGAACAGGTCCATGATTAACTGTGCCGCACATTATTCCAACCCATCTATTGCCAAAGGGAACAAAGTTCACCATCAAACATCAAACAGTACAGTATGTGCAGTTCATTTCCATTCCCTATTGTCATACACACTGTGAAATTGTTTTGAAATGCAGTGTCGAAATCTTTAATGTATTGCATTTAACTACATTGTGACTTAAATCAGCTTAATATTAAACCATGATATAAACATCTGGAGAGCAATGGTCAGCTGAAGAACTTTGTTTAACATAGATAAGAATTCTAAAATTAGATTGATCTGTAGGTTCAGTCACTCCAAACACTACAAGAAAACTTGTTTGACCTAGTCTGAGCATTTTTCTTTAATTATTTGATTGATGTTTTTGTTATAACTAAACTTATAACTACTTATTCTTGCAATTCAATGTTGATTTTTCCATGCATGGTCTAATTTGTATTATTATTATTTTGTTTTTGCTTTGTTCTTATTTAATGTTCATACCAACAATCTATCTATCTATAGTAAAGAACTTTATTATTATTTGATCAGGTAAGCATTTAGCATGTGAACATGATGCCACCTGACAGGTTACATTTCACACTTTTTTGTATTTGCTTTTATAGTGTTTTCACAAGTGAAGTGTTCATTTTCAAAACTATAAGTACAAAAATCCAAACTGATCACACTTGTAACACAGTCATTCTTTCACAACCTGATCCCATGCTTTCATTACAGCTATACACATTTTCAGTCCACATAATCATTGTGCAATATACACGTTTCAATCACCCTTGTTACTGAAATAATTACAGTAAAGGCTACAGATGCCACATTAGAAAATACACTTACATTACTTAACATAAAATCCATAATGTTTGTAATAGCATCTATCTAGCGTGTTATCAAAAGTTGTGATGACGTTATGAAACTGCATGAGATTTTGTGCCAGAACAGAGTTTGCTGCCAATACAATAAATGCTCTCACTGTACCATATGACTAAATCTATACAGTAGTTGACCTTTATAAGGGTGAGTTACAGTAACGTGGCAGTCTCTACCATTGTAATACAGTATCACATGGCATACTGTAATGTAAAATGCTGTATTTGATGCCATCTGTCTCCCTTCTTCTGATGCATCTCTGATCAGTCTGATGTTGTTGTAGTTTCCTCTCCTTTCTATATCCTGCTTTATGTTCACAAATTGAAAATCTTTCTGTCACACACACACATGCATGCGTGCACACACACATGTTGTGTTTTTATGTTTTATGGGGACATTCCATAGACAGTGATTTTTATACTGTATACAGACTGCTCTCATTAGAGTTACAAATGATTTACTCCTATCATCCGATCGTGGTTGTATATCTCTGTTAGTGTTACTCGATCTTAGCGCTACATTCGATACCATCGACCACAACATTCTTTTGAATAGACTCGAAAATTATGTTGGCATTAGTGGAATTGCATTGGCATGGTTTAAATCATACTTATCTGACCGTTTTCAGTTTGTAGCAGTAAATGAAGAGATGTCACACCGATCACAAGTTCAAAATGGAGTACAGCAGGGCTCAGTGCTAGGACCGTTGCTTTTCACCCTGTACATGCTACCACTGGGAGATATCATTAGGAAGCATGGCGTTAGTTTTCATTGTTATGCTGACGATACTCAGCTCTATATTTCTTCACGCCCTATTCACGTCTATTGCGGTCTCAAAACTCTGGCCAGTTGATAATACCTAGAATATCAAAATCAACTGCAGGCGGTCGGTCCTTTTCCTATTTAGCACCTAAACTCTGGAACAGCCTTCCTAGCATTGTTCGGGAAGCAGACACACTCTGTCAGTTTAAATCTAGACTAAAAACGCATCTCTTTACTATGGCATACACATAAAACATTTTTAATTTATATTTTATTCAAATTGTTAGGCTGCATTAACTAGGTCAGCCGGAACCAGGAACACTTCCCATAACACCTGATGTGGTCATTACATCATAAGAAGAATGGCATCTACGCTAATGTTAGTCTCTCTGTTTATCCCGAGGTTTACCGCAGTCAGCCGGGTCCGGGCCGTATCCAGATCAGATGGTGGATCAGCGCCCAGACATTACCAACGCATCCCTGAAGTGTCTGCAAAGACCGTGTCAATTAGTCTACCCTCTGAAATTGCTCATCGACATAGCATCCTCAATGGATCCATCTCCGGCGTGATGACTCTGATATTTCGAATATTCCTATTTAATAATTGTTTAATCGACACGCCATCCTCAATAAACCCGTCTCCGGCGTGATGCCTCCGATCTTTTGAATATTCCGATCTAATATTACTTCTGACCTATAAGGCTGCCAAAATAATAAACATACACTGTTTGTTAATTGGCCAGAGGAGAACTGGCACCCCGACTGAGCCTGGTTTCTCCCATGGTTTATTTTTCTCCATTAGGCCACCTGATAGAGTTTTGGTTCCTTGCCACTGTCGCCTTTGGCTTGCTCAGTTGGGGACACTAAATTTTCAAATAAATATCCAAATAAATGTAATTACTAAACTAAATTAACTATATCAACTACATTACTTAAATATACTGTATATGAAAACTAAAATGAGCTAGATGACATCACCGTTTTCTCCAGAGCGGCTGTACAGCCGAATCAAATTCTGTTCATTATTTTCCTGTTTAACACTGTGAAGCTGCTTTGAAACAATCTGCATTGTAAAAAGCGCTATATAAATAAAGTTGACTTGACTTGACTGTATATTATATCCCCCTACACTAACACTACCCCTAAACCTACCCACCACAGAAAACTTTTTTGCATTTGACATAATTTTTTTTTTTTGGATATTACCATACAAGGGTTGCAAACACACACTAGTTTTTATACTCTACAAACTGTATATTCTATCCCGCTACACTAACCCTATACCCCTAAACCTACCCATCACCGAAAATGTTCTGCTAGTTTAGATTTAAAAAAAAAAGATAATTCAGGGCTGCGTTTCCCAAAAACATCATAAGCTGATCACAGAACAATTGCCACCAATGATCTCTATATATGATCAACTTAGGCTAATGATGCTTTTGGGAAACAAAGCCCTGAATGATTATAAGCTTGTTTCCTCATAGTTCCTGTCAAGTCCTCGTCGTCAGTTAGGAACCTGGGTGTGCTCTTTGATACCAATCTTTCATTTGAAAGCCACATTTCTAGCATCTGTAAAACTGCATTCTACCATCTTAAAAATATATCTAAATTACGGCATATGCTTTCAATGCAAAATGCTGAACAGTTAGTTCATGCGTTCATGACCTCAAGGCTAGATTATTGTAATGCTCTACTGGGTGGTTGCCCTGCTCGCTTAATAAATAAACTGCAGCTGGTCCAAAACGCAGCAGCTCGAGTTCTTACTAGAACCAGGAAGTATGATCATATTAGCCCGGTTCTGTCAACACTGCACTGGCTCCCTATTAAACATTGCATACATTTTAAAATCTTGCTAATTACTTACAAATCACTAAACGGTTTAGCTCCCCAGTACTTGAGCGAGCTCTTAACGCATTATACTCCATCACGTCTATTGCGGTCTCAAAACTCTGGCCAGTTAATAATACCTAGAATATCAAAATCAACTGCAGGCGGTCGATCCTTTTCCTATTTAGCACCTAAACTCTGGAACAGCCTTCCTAGCATTGTTCGGGAAGCAGACACACTCTGTCAGTTTAAATCTAGACTAAAAACGCATCTCTTTACTATGGCATACACATAAAACATTTTTAATTTATATTTTATTCAAATTGTTAGGCTGCTTTAACTAGGTCAGCCGGAACCGGGAACACTTCCCATAACACCTGATGTAGTCATTACATCATAAGAAGAATGGCATCTACGCTAATGTTAGTCTCTCTGTTTATCCCGAGGTTTACCGCAGTCAGCCGGGTCCGGGCCGTATCCAGATCAGATGGTGGATCAGCGCCCAGACATTACCAACGCATCCCTGAAGTGTCTGCAGAGACCATGTCAATTAGTCTACCCTCTGAAATTGCTCATCGACATAGCATCCTCAATGGATCCATCTCCGGCGTGATGACTCTGATATTTCGAATATTCCTATTTAATAATTGTTTAATCGACACGCCATCCTCAATAAACCCGTCTCCGGCGTGATGCCTCCGATCTTTTGAATATTCCGATCTAATATTACTTCTGACCTATAAGGCTGCCAAAATAATAAACATACACTGTTTGTTAATTGGCCAGAGGAGAACTGGCACCCCGACTGAGCCTGGTTTCTCCCAAGGTTTATTTTTCTCCATTAGGCCACCTGATAGAGTTTTGGTTCCTTGCCACTGTCGCCTTTGGCTTGCTCAGTTGGGGACACTAAATTTTCAAATAAATATCCAAATAAATGTAATTACTAAACTAAATTAACTATATCAACTACATTACTTAAATATACTGTATATGAAAACTAAAATGAGCTAGATGACATCACCGTTTTCTCCAGAGCGGCTGTACAGCCGAATCAAATTCTGTTCATTATTTTCCTGTTTAACACTGTGAAGCTGCTTTGAAACAATCTGCATTGTAAAAAGCGCTATATAAATAAAGTTGACTTGACTTGACTGTATATTATATCCCCCTACACTAACACTACCCCTAAACCTACCCACCACAGAAAACTTTTTTGCATTTGACATAATTTTTTTTTTTTGGATATTACCATACAAGGGTTGCAAACACACACTAGTTTTTATACTCTACAAACTGTATATTCTATCCCGCTACACTAACCCTATACAGAATACCCATTACAGAAAATTTTCTGCTAGTTTAGATTTTAAAAAAAGATAATTCAGGGCTGTGTTTCCCAAAAACATCATAAGCTGATCACAGAACAATTGCCACCAATGATCTCTATATATGATCAGCTTAGGCTAATGATGCTTTTGGGAAACAAAGCCCTGAATGATTATAAGCTTGTTTCCTCATAGGGACCAAAAAATGTCCTCACAAGGTCAAAATTTACTGGTATTACTATACTTGTGGAGACATTTGGTCCCCATAACATAGGCAACCAGGACCACACACACACACACACACACACACACACACACTTTGAACATAGTGGTTATAATCTAAGATAAATTGCTTAAAATATTTATATATATAAAGAAGTCATTACATTTGGTTATCAACATCGGAAATGGCAAACAAATTATATTCTATATCTATAGAATCAGAAATCTATAGGTGTACCAAATGATTAGTTGATTAACCATTAAGATCAGTCTGATTAAATAATAGACAAATAAAAGAGATGCAAATGAAAAGTTTGACAGTAATATCATTATAAAAGGCAGTTACTGTGAATGAAATGTTTATATAAATGAAACACTTATGTTGTGTAGTTGAAAAGGATACTTTGTGATTCTGTGTATTGTACTAACGCAATTGAAAATGCTAAAATGTTTGAAAAAAACTTTTGATGATCTGTCATGATATTAGTACTAGTTTTGAAAATTACGCCAAAGCAATTAAAAAAAACCCTGTAAATTGCTTCAACAATGTTACAGTGAGTAGTTTCTGAAACTGGGCTTTTGTTACTAAACCAGACCCAAATAAAGACACGAGATTGGCTGCAAGATTACCATAATACACATCCCGTGTTTCCCACGCAGATAATGAGAGTCCTATCCAGGTCTCATGACGTTAAGGCTGGGTCTGGTGCGAGTTGTCTTCTAATAGAGTGCACGTTTTTCAGCTCATATGACTCGTATGAGTCCTGAGTGAAGCCCTTCGATGTTCAGTTACAGTATCTGATCAACTAATCTGTCATTCTGTGGCTCACATGACAGACAGCAACCTGGGCCAAATCAGAGGAGGTCAGTCAAAGCCTTACATGTTGCTAGTAAAATAAGATGATTGATTATGTAATTGGATAAAGGTGTTAAGTATTGTGCAAAATCTTTTCAATCATCTTTTTGATTACTTAAAAAAAAAAAAAAAAAAAAAAATGTAACATTAGGTTTTATGTGCTAAAGTTCTATATAAATTTCATTTATTTTTATTACCAAATATTCTGTGATTGTTGTTGAGGTTTTAAGGTGTTACGGGAAAATGAATGTCAACCTCAAGGTTTTTCGATGATTACAGGAGGTCACGTTTTTTGGTGTTGTATGTTTGTTTGCCTGTTTTAGACTTTGACATGATGATGATAACAACCAAAATGTGAGGACAGAACACAAAGTGAAGCAAAGGTCAGAGTCAAATTAAGTTGAAATATGCACAGTCCATTAGCATGTAGGTTAGTCTACCAAAGTTTCCAGATCTTTCTCTGGTTAAATTTTAGACAAAGTGAAATGTTGACATCAAAAAATGAGTGGGGCTGAAGGATGTGATTTGATTTTGACTTATTTACACATTTCAACATAAAATGAGATACAACTTCGACTTGATGAATCATAATTAATGTATTATGCAAAAAGATTTTATTGATCTCATCAAACAGACTTTAACATTTTTAAAATGCCTTATTTATTTTGTTTTGTTTATATGAATATTATATAGACCTCTATTAGATTTAATTTTAAAATAATGTTTGTCACTTTATTTCATGTAATTGGAGTTATTGATGTTAAAAGCTATTTTGAAAATACAAAAATTGCGGCAAAGTGATTCCAAGGTCAAAGTTAAAGGAATAAACTTGGATCATTACTGCTACATTGTTTGCGTGAAATATTTTAATGATGATCATTTAATAATGATATTTTAATCTATTCAATGGTGTGTGTTTTGGGAGAAAATGTATGCCATCTTAGAAAATGGCTTTTTAGAAAAAAATATTTTAAGGGAACTTGTCACTGGTGTTATAATCCTAGTTTAATTTTATTTATTTAAAAATAAAATTATAATAATAACAATAATGGTAACAAAATAAAGTAATACATAGTGTTTAGTAATAATATTTGCCATCAGCTTTTATGGAACAAAACTGAGCTGAACTGACTTGAGCTGATGAGTTTTTAATTTACAAGACAGTATTTTTTTAGAAAGATCAAATACACTGTAAAGTACTGTCGTTTTTGATGAGATGTGGCGACATCTGCTGGAGATTGTAAAGCTTTATCCATGTAGTGAGCAGAACTTGCTAGCCTCGCTGAATCTATCTGTAAGATTGGAGAAGATTCTGGACTTTATAAATGTGCAACAACCTTTGGCTTGAAGTTTATAAAAAATATGTATAATGTTTGATATAATTTTCAGGCCAATGGTCCTACTATCACACTCTTTAAAGGTGCAGTGTGTAGTATTTATGAGGATCTATTGACAGAAATGCAATATAATATAGATAAATATGTTTTCAGTGGTGTATAAAGACCTTACATAATGAACCATTATGGTTTTATTACCTTAGAATGAGCCATTTCTATCTCCACACACCGCGGGTCCCCTTACAGTGAAGTCGCCATTTTGCGCCGCCATTTTTCTACAATAGCCCTAAACGGACAAACTTCTCTACAGAGCGCTAGCTACTCTCTGCTGTCTCAGACGCAACATTTTTGTCATGTGTCGGCCACCGTAGCTTCTCTACTTGCTTCGAAAGGGAGTGGTGAACGGTAGACGGTTGCGATTCACAACCTCACCACTAGATGCCTCTAAAATTACTCTTTTGGGGTAATGAAATGACACATATTGCACGGAGAAACATAGAATGACAATTTTTTTCTGCCCTCTCTACCCTTTTCTGCCCTCTAATGGTCTTCTGTACCCTATTCTGCCTTCTACTGGTCTTCTCTACCCTTTTCTGCCCTCTACTGGTCGTACACACACATAACTATATATTCTATCCCCTTACACTAACCCTACCCCTAAACCTACCCATCACAGAAAACTTCCTGAAAAAAAACTCATTCTGTATGAATTGAGCTTGTTTCCTCATGGGGACATAAATTTTGTCACAGTTATGTTCAGTTTGCTCTAGTCTGCAACAATGCGTGGTACGTGTCAGAGTAACATCCACATGGCTGACAGGACCCAAGGTTTCCCAGCAGAACATTGCCCAAAACATCACACTGCCTCTGCCGGCTTGCCTTCTTCCCATAGTGCATCCTGGTGCCATGTATTCCCCAGGTAAGTAACGCACACGCATCAGGCCATCCATGTGATGTAAAAGAAAACGTGAATCATCAGACCAGACCACCTTCTTCCATTGCTCCGTGGTCCAGTTCTGATGCTCACGTGCCCACTGTTGGCGCTTTCGGCGGTGGACAGGGGTCAGCATGGGCACCCTGACTGGGTTGCGGCTATGCAGCCCCTATACGCAACAAACCATGATGCACTGTGTATTCTGACACCTTTCTATCAGAACCAGCATTAACTTCTTGAGCAATTTGAGCTACAGTAGCTCGTCTGTTTGATTGGACCATACAGGCCAGCCTTCACTCCCCACGTGCTGCATCAATGAGCCTTGGCCGCCCATGACCCTGTCGCCGGTGATGAAGACATAATCAGTGTTATTCACTTCACCTGTCAGTGGTCATAATGTTATGCCTGATCGGTGTATATATATATATATATATATATATAGAGAGAGAGAGAGAGAGAGAGAGAGAGAGAGAGAACGATTGAGGGACTAAAAAAAAAAACAATTAAAAAAGGTTCAAACATTCAAACACTTAATTTGTCTTCCGGGAAACATGTACGTATCTTATGTTGCTTCTGAAGGGCAGTACTAAATGAAAAAAAATTATATTTAAACAAAATAAGAAAAATTTGGACATCTTCATCCTGTTCAAAAGTTTTCACCCCTCGGCTCTTAATGCGTCGTGTTTCCTTCTGGAGCATCAGTGAATGTTTGAACCTTTTTTAAAAGTTGTGTTTGAGTCCCTCAATCGTCCTCAGTGTGAAAAGATGGATCTCAAAATCATACAGTTACTGCTGGAGAGGGTTCAAATATGCAAAAGATGCTGGAAAACTTTAGAATTTGCAGGACCTGGAGGATTTTTCTGAAGAACATTGGGCAGTTTAAATGCTCAAGACAAATAAGGGACTCATGAACAACCATCACAAAACAAAAAAAACAGCCGTGGATCATCCAGGTAACGACACACAGTATTAAGAATCAATGGTTCATAAACTTTTGAACAGGGTAATTTTAATAAATTCAGCAATTTTTCTGTCTTGTGGACTATATGTAAAAAAAAAATTATGTAAAATATCTTATTCAGGACAGCACTAAATAAAAAATAATGCATTTTGTATGATCTCTTTTATTTTGTTAAAATTAATCACATTTTCACAGATTTTGCAAGCGGTTCACATACTTTTTCTTGCAAATATAATATATTATTACATTTTTAGACTAGCAAAGCAGACTTTAATTATTTATTTATTTATATTATTATTATTATTATTATTATTATTATTATTAGTAGTAGTAGTAGCAGTAGTAGTATATGCGCCATTTCCTTTTTCCTTTATTCTGTTTTCCTCCATGGGAACATCACTATATAAACTAGTCACTAGAATATAGGCTGTTGTGTTTTGTTTGGTTCCCACCAAGATGAAAGTTCTATTTTTTTTATCTAGAATGTAATGATAATATATGAAGAAGCCTACTCCACAGAGACACTTTTTTCACCAGCTCCTTGTTTTCTTTTTTTTTCTGTAACATTTCTTCATATTTCATGTTTGCAGTGTGCCTGAAGCTGTGCATAATAACTCATTATGTTACAGAGAGATCATTACAGCTTGGGACTTCCACAGGATCTTTCAGCAAGCAGCTGCACATTCAGAACTTCCTTTTCCTCATTGGGATAAAGACGGTTTAACTACATGATAGAGCACATTTTAGTCTTAAAGACCTCATGAAAGTAAATTAGAGTTTTCTTAAATTGGAGTTTTCCATGTCTGTTAGATTTGTAATCTATATGCTATTGTGCGCTTAAATGGCAGAACTTGCTTTTTGCATATATAGGCGATTTGGTAACGCTTTAGATTACAGCCCGGAAAGTACTGCGTAAGTAAAACAAATGTACAGCGTAACTTTCAGTAATTTTAGTGTAACTATAAAGTACATACATGTAAGTATAAGGGAACAATATGTAATATTTGGGGAATAACTACCAGATTATTTATAATGTAAGTATTTTTTAATTAAGGGGTAATTATCCGTGTTGTTACAGGATAAGTGGTGCTTGTTTTTCTATGTAGTTACAGGGTAAGTAGGAATATGCGAGCTGTAAATTAAAGTGGTGTTTGTTCCCCTCTTGTTTCATGTAGTTACAGGGTAAATACAATAAAATTACGTACACAATCTGATATCACTCGGAAAACTTTATTTGAAAAACAACTTTCAAAACAGATTTACTACAGTTCTTATCCATTTCTCTGGCTTGGCTTCATGCTCCTCTTGTTCCTCTTCTTTTTCGTTCTTGCCACAGATGAATCTTAAGAAGGAATCCCATGTCTCTAGCTATTCTGTATTATGTATTAAAAGAAAATACAGTACACCCAGAAATGTCCTCACCATTTACTCGTATTTTACCGTCATGCCATCCGAGATGTATGCGACTTTCTTTCTTCAGATGAACACAGAAAAATAAATAATCTCTGCTAATGAAAACTCATTTGGGTTCCTAAAAGTTAAAGCATCAAACAGCACATACAGCAATAACTACAGTAATCCATACGATCCCAATGGATGAATCAATGTCTTCTGAAGTTAAACGATAAGTGTTTGAAAAATACCAATATTTTACATTTTTTAAACTGTAGACTATCGCTTCCGACCCACAGTCACCTGCGCATGCATGAGAGGGTTAAGTTCATGCTTGACATAAATTGAAGTGTGACGTGAGCGCGCCGAGAAACTCTAGTCACGCGGGTGTCTGATGCTGTCCGTTTTTATTGTATTTTTTTATTTTTATTAATGCTCACAACAGTATTCAAACAATAATATATGATAATAGCAATGAGAAACAAACAAGACAGGAAGACAGAGACGCCAGTTCTCTGACGAGAACGTCATGAAAGCTTTAGCCTTGAAGCTTCCTGTTGCTGGTAACAGTTGGTCGGAAGCGAAAATATTAATCAATTATGAGAGCATTTCTGGGTGTACTTTTTATTTTAATAAATATTAATACAGAATAGCAAAAGACATGGGATTCCTTCACTGGAAATAATGAAAATGAAGAAGAGGAACAAGAGGATGAGAAGCCAAGCAAGAGAAACAAAAAAGGGACAAAATATGCTTTTTTTTCTGTCAGGACGTTAGTATTTTAAAGGAAAAGTTTATTTTAAAAAATGAATAAGAAGTGTCATAAATCTGTTTTGAAAGTTGTTTTTCAAATAAATGTTTCTGAGTGATATCAGATTGTGTACGTGTTTTTATTGTATTTACCCTGTGACTACATGAAACAAAAGGGGAACAAACACCACTTTAATTTACAGCCCACAGATTCACACTTACCCTGTAACTACATGAAACAAGAGGGGAACAAACACCACATTAATTTACAGCTCACAGATTCACACTTACCCTGTAACTACATGAAACAAGAGGGGAACAAGCACCACTTTAATTTACAGCCCGTAGATTCATACTTACCCTGTAACTACATGAAACAAGAGGGGAACAAGCACCACTTTAATTTACAGCCCACAGATTCACACTTACCTGTAACTACACGAAACAAGAGGGGAACAAGCACCACTTTAATTTACAGCCCACAGATTCACACTTACCCTGTAACTACATGAAACAAGAGGGGAACAAGCACCACTTTAATTTACAGTCTGCAGATTAACACTTACCCTGTAAATACATGGAATAACAAGCACCACTTACCCTGTAACTACACAAATAATTACCCCTTAATTAAAAAATATATTTCCTGGTAGTTACCCCTTTATTCCCCAAATATTACATATTGTTCCCTTATACCTACACATACATACTTTATAATTACACTATAATTACCGAAAGTTATGCTGTAAATTAGTTTTACTTGCGCAGTACTTTCCGGGCTGTAATCTAAAGCGACATCTAATGCACTATGCAGATTTTTGTCCATTCAGATGCTCTCTCCTGATTGCAAATTGCAACTGACTATAAAGTAGCAAATCATGATTCATGGCTGTGAAGTAACAAAAGACAACTGGCAATTTACAAAAAAGGGAGGATCTTTATTCATTTATTTATTTATTTATTCATTTATTTTTTAAATTTAAGGGTCATGTTATAGAGGAGAGTTACTTATGTGGTATAAGATATAAGAGAATATCTCCCTCAATATAAGAGAAAATTAGGCAGAAGTACAAAGTATCTGAAGTAATTTCAGGATGTTTCCTATCATTTTAAATGATATGGTTAAGTTAATCCGAGTCAGTGGGTAAGTTGCATCATCTCTGAGTGTAAACTGATCATCTAACTGAATCTGAATCAAACTCATGTGAAATTTTAAAGATAATTTATCTCTTTTAAAAACTAATTTAATAATCAAATTTCCTTTTAAAGCTAACTTAAACAACATAAAAACAACCAAATGAAGTCAAAATTTCAATATTTTCAATATTTCTGTTTGCATGAAACATGTTTCATAACCTTCCCCAAAACAGACTAAACAGAGAGTTTGTTGAGTAAAATTAAATGAAAACTAAATTAGAATGAATAAATAAATGTCACTGAAACTAATAAACATTTTAGTCAAACGGTTCTTGGCATGGTCGAATATGTTAGGCCATTAGGGACTATTGAAAGATATATTAAGCATCTTCTGGTTCTTATCAGAGAAAGATTTGGTGTGCTTGTGCATGGTTTCTTTAAAAAAAATAATAATAATCTTTTGCATTCCATATTACATTGAAATTTACCAATTTATACTTCAGAGATTTAACTTAACTACAGTGCCTGCGGTGGGGTAAGTTACTGTAAAATGCTGGCTCAATTTACCCCACAGCATTTGGCTCACTTTCAAAATGAGATATACTTTATTAATTGTTGAAATGGTTAAAGTCATCATTTTAAAAGAATCATTTAAAAAATAATTTAAAATAATATCCTTAATCCAATTTTCTTGTAATATCCTCTCTGGCCACCAGATGTCGCCACCTGACCGACGATTTAAAGTGCTTTGCTTCAGTTGGGCAAATGTTTCTTGTCACATTGGGGACTAGATCTTTACCCTTGGTTGGAATTTTTTTTATATTTGTGACTAAAGAATGATGGTGAGGGTCATTTCGGAGTACAGCAGGTTTACAATTGCACAATCTAACCGTATGAAATACAATATCATCCCACATACAAAATCAAGTCCTGACATTGTGATTTATTTATTTTTGAATGTTAACTAGTAATATTTCAGCTGGCCGTGTGCGTTTACGGTTTGAAAAAGAGTGTTTATATGTGAAAATATGAGAACTGTTTTGCCTCTTTAGTCTTCTTTTCCTGTTTTTTTTTACCTGTATCCCTCGTCTCATTCTCTTTTTTCATCCACCCCTCCCTAATTCTCTCTCTCCGTCCTCTGTAAACTGGGTCAGACTCGGTTCTCTCAGATCTAAGTGTCTTAGTAGGAAGCACCCTATCCCCCCTCCCCCCTCTGCTGCAGAGAGTGTCATATCCGCATGAGAGAGGGGTTTCTGAAGGAGGAGAGTCCACACTCACTGAAGTTTTACACTCCCACCTCTCTGGTTTTCTCACTGTTCTGTACATCTTTATTGAGATGAGCATTCTAGCTGATAAACTGCTTGCTAGCCATCTTTTGTGTCTTTTTAAGTGGAAGATGTATGTTAAGCCTGTATGTTAAGTGGTTAATATATATTTATTTTTATTGATTTGTTGTTAGTGCTTTTCTGGCTCTTATTGCTGTTTAGATATGCACTCTAATTATATTAAAAATAATTATTGTTTAAAAAAATGATTACTTGAAAATAAATTAAAATATTTTATTTTAATATGGAGCATGTTCAAGCACTGTTACAGGTTACATTGAAAGATCCAAAGAAATCAGATGAGATGAGTTTTGTGGGGGTTTTTTCCAGGTCTGTTACCAAAACTCACTTTTAGCAGATATACCAACCCAATCTCACGGAATTTGTACGTGTTTTATGAGGTGGCTAATTAGTACGAATTTGTATAACCTCACTCGTACAAATTTGTAAGTTCTTTGTATTTTATGTACAAAAATTATTTTGTACGTATTTGACAAGTTGGTCAATTCGTTTGATTTCGTATGAATGATCTACCCCTAACCCCGCCCCAAAACCTGGCCATCACTGCAGTATAGACAAATCGTACGAATTCATACGAGTGAGGTCGTACGAATTCGTACAAATTAGTCACCTTGTACAAATACGCACAAATTGTTTGTGAGATAGCTTTGGATATACACAAACAAAATGTAGCCTTTGCATGTAATCGGGCCCAAAAAATTGATGACTCATCCTGAACTTCACAGATTTTTGTCCAATTAAAATGCCCCCTGAATGAGATAGTCCCTCCCCCTGAAACTGGTTGACAAGTAATGCTAACCGGCTGTTGTGACTACATCAATATTCCCTGCCTAAAATGTCTGTTTCAGTCAGAAATATGTCAAGGACCAAAAAAAGAAAAAAAGCTTGTCAAGAGATTTAACGTTTTATCAGTATCTCCATTGAGGAGTCAAAGTCTGTCAGAAACTCTTTTGAAATGCACCTGGTTGTTATTTTATGAGTCCGCTGGGTATATTTGCTGTGTGATGTTGACCTGCATGAGGTAAAATAGCAAAACTTCCCTTCTTTGTCAAATACTTCCTGACCTCAGTGAATGGCACACTGCTGTAGTTGGCTTTTTCTAATAGGCTGATGACGTTTTTTCCTCGTTGGCGCCATGCAGAATGTGTGTTTGCACGTGTGCGTGAGTGTGCATGCACAAGTCTTGTGTAAGCGCTGTGCAGGCAGACGCGCTGGTGAGACAGGGCTTTTTGGAAATTAAAATCAGAATTTTACATGAGGATACTCGAAGATCACAGCAGCCCTTCTTAAGCCAAAACTCCTTTAATGTTTATATCACACTTTTTCCCTCCCAAATTCTTCGTGTATAATTGATAACATGCTGATACACTCTTGATACATACTGCAGAACTTTGATCTGTTGTGACTGCAACATCTTTGAGGCACAGGGTGTTTCAGTTCACATACTACTTCTGCATACTAAAAGTTTGCACTTAGCTAGCTGGCATTCGGAAAGTGTGTACTTTTAAATATGTAGTAAGCCAGTACATCACTATTGCTATATTTCGCTTGTACTACATTCTAAACTTGTGCCTTGTTACATCAGATTATTTTGTCACAGACTGTTTGCTCATTAGCATTAGCATCTAGCTCATTCCTTTAAAGGCCACACAAAATCAGAACTCACCATATTAACTTTGCAGACATTCCTGGTCTTATTGTGAACAATTTAGCACATTATAAGTAAAAATGAATCTTTAATCAAAATGTCATAACTTTCTTTGAGTCTGAAACAAATTTACTTGATATCACCAAGCCCTCTTATTTTTCACTACCTTGTTAACAGATCCTTGTCAAAAAGAGACATTTAATAGCCCTATCCCTACCCCTAAACCCTACCCATAACTTATCCCTAAAATGATGATGGTGAATTACACTGATGTAGAATCACCTAAACCTGGTTGTAAGCCTAAAGGCCTTTTCACACCAAGGACAATAACTATAAAGATAACGATAAAAATATAGTTCTAAAAATCGTTCTCAATATCAAAGAATAGCAGAGTTCACACCACAGCTATAACGATAACGGCACAGAGAAACAATATCGTTGCAAATTTTGGAACAATTTTTT
Organism: Rhinogobio ventralis; assembly: GCA_039654625.1. Taxonomy (NCBI): domain Eukaryota; kingdom Metazoa; phylum Chordata; class Actinopteri; order Cypriniformes; family Gobionidae; genus Rhinogobio; species Rhinogobio ventralis. The sequence goes on along the minus strand of CM077200.1, from coordinate 12,244,699 downwards.
CCAGATGATGAACGATAAAAACAGCCAATCAGAATCTATTCTGCTGTAAGGAGCGCAAGCATTTAAAGCGACAAACAAGCACGCACTTAGAATAAACAGAATGATATCGTCCGCTGGTGTGGACTCTAACATAGTTATCTTTATAGTTATCGTTCTTGGTGTGAACAGACTTTAAACGTCACATAAACTGTAAACTTGTCCCTCAAATCTGATTGGAATGTTGTTACATGTTGTACTTGGTGAAATCGTGTTCAACATAAAAGACACAGGATGGCATGCACACATGATTTTTGGGCTACAGAAGAGAAGCATTTTGTGATGACAGATAAAATCAAGTCATGCATGCTACTTTTTATATTGACTTTAAAATTAATAATTTCTTAAGATTAAGGGCCCTATTTTAACAATCTAAGCACATGGTCTAAAGCGTACGGCGCAACTTAGGGCAAGTCCGAATCCACTTTTGCTAGTTTAACGATGGGAAAAATGGTCTGCGCACCCAGCGCATGGTCTAAAAGGGTTGTACCTAGTCTCTTAATGAGTCATGGGTGTGTTTTGTACGTAACATGCAATAAACCAATCAGAGTCTCATCTCCCATTCCCTTTAAAAGCCAGTTGCGCTTGCACCATGTTGGATTCGCTATTTACATGGCGGAATTTGCGAGCAGAAAGACTTAACGCTTCTCCTGAGAGGAATCCTTTTATTTTTAATATTTAAAAAGGTTTGTGTGCTGCTGCACATCCCTGTGTGTGTAATAAGCAGAGTGTACATGCATTGTGCACCTGCCTATAGGCGCATATTACTAACGTGCTCTTTAAATAACAAAAAAAATAAAATACTGTGCTATTGTCTTTAGACCAGGTTTCAGTTGGTCAATGTCGCAGTCGATTTCAGTTGCCTCAAGATAGCAACCTGCTAACAATGCGCCTGAACACACCTCGTTTTCAGGCCAGCACACCCATGGGCGCACAAATGGAGACAAATGCATTTGCTATTTAAACAACGTGGCGCTGGACGTGAAAACGATAACTGTGTCGGGCTGAAACTAGCAAAAAACGCATGCGTCGTGTCTGGTGCTGCATTGCACCGGGTGTGTGATAGTAGCTTCATAGATTAAAAAAAAAATACTTTGATATGGTAATTTTGTACAACTGAACAAGAAATTTCACAAATATTTCTTTTGGGGGTTTGAGCTAAACTCTGCAGGACAGTGGTCCTCCAGGAGCAGGATTGGACACCCCTGGTATACACTCTTAAAAATAAAGGTTCCAAAAGGGGGTTTTGAAGGGATGCCATTAAAGGACCATTTGTTGGTTCCCCAAACCTTTCAGTGAACAGTTCTTAAAAGAACCATTTTTCCCTAGTGTGAAGAACATAACATTTTTTATATTTTTCCACTATAAAGAACCTTTTGTGCAATTGAAAGTTTCCATGGATGTTCAAGGTTCTTCATGGATCCATTGAAGCCAATAAAGAACCTATTTTTAAGAGTGTATCATCCAGGGGCTTTTGATGCACTATATTTCAGTGTACTATGATTTGGGATACTCTAATCCTCATCTTGCTGACTATATAGAATTGCAAATTGGGATGCACCCACAGACATTAACTGCTAACCTAAAATAATTGGATGTAATGGCGCGCGCTCACATTTTGGAAATGAACACTACATCGTTATTCGTTTCTTGAAACCGTATGCCCTCTTTTCCACCATCCACTGCTTCTCTCCATCACACCGTGTGTCTTTTTTTCTCTGCCCAAACACAAACACACAGGAACCTTGATCTCAGGCAGTAACACATACACACACACACACACCCTCTCCATCGACATGAAAGCATCCCCTCAGCTCTTTTGATGCCGTGCATCTTGGTTGATGCATCGCTGAAATAAAATGTCTGCTCTCGAATCAATACAACTCAATTCAGAGGACTGTCGGGGCTCTCGCGTACACACACAGATGCACTAACGGATGGTGACCAAGCAAGGATTAGAGAGAAAGGCAGAGGGGAGGGAAAAATAAGAATAAATGGTGGAAGAGATAAAAGCAGAAAGAATACGAGATAGAGAGAGGGAGAAATCCATATTTCCGTTTCATATTTTTGACTGTGTCCTTTTTTCACCCACCTGCCTCTGCTGAGCGGGTGGGGAAGAAAAGAGTAATGAAAAATAAAATCGATGTTAGCTGGTAATAAGAGAGAAAGATGGTGCAGATTCTATAGACTGCTGCTGTTTATTTATCTGGGTGTGAGGGAATGTGCTCCTCATCGGACTGAGTCGTGTGTTTTATGCCAAATTCTACCTCCATGCAGCAATATGAGGGTTGTGAACTGCCTGCCAGCTATTGTCCTCCTTCCAATGAAAACTTCATCCCCCACTGTTTGACTGGATCTGTATTAGCTGTCAATCAACGGCACTGTCCAACATCTCGGTTACATATCCTTAAGGGGTTTCTTTTCTTTCGGGCAGGTTTGATGATTTTCAGTGTGCTGTTTGTTGGAATGCAAAGGAAAAGTTACTTCTAAAATATACACATTAAGCATGCGTTATTCATCACACCCTGTTGCACTGTTTCTTGGTTCAACTTTCCCTGAACTTTTGTCCAAATCATGTTGTCCAAGTTGATCTTGATACTACAAGAGATTGAAATGCCATGGGTCAGTGATGGAATGAGATGTTAATGCAGTGGTATTTTTATATATTTCTCAGAGTGTGTTTGTTCCCAGGGAAAAACAAAGATACAGTTAATTAATCACACAATAGAATGGCAGGCCATGTTGTCACTCTATATGAGTGAGTTGTCAAGTCAAGCCAAGCCAAGCCACCTTTATTTATATAGCACTTAATACAGATTGTTTCAAAGCAGCTTTATAGTGATCAACAGGAAAATAATGATTCAACAATGCAAACAAAATTAAATTCTGCTGTAAAGCAGCTCTAAAAAGACAATAGTAAACAGTCATTGTTCAGTTGAAATCAGTTCAGTGTTGATTAATTTCGGTCCAATAACTGTGTAAAGGACATCAATTATGAAATTAGTTCAGTTCAGCTATAAAGCAGCTCTGCAGAAAACAGCGATGTCTTCATCCAGTTGAGTTCTCATCCAATAGTGTCAGTGCAGTCAAATCAGTAATATCGCTGAATAATAAGTGTTGTCACAAGGGAACCATTCATTTAACAGCCTATTATAAAACGAAATGCTTTTAAACAGGAAAACAATTATGAAACTTAAAATGAAACCAAGCTGTTTTTCATGAAAATGACCCTTATCCTGAAAACACAGTTGAATCATTCAGTTAAAACCTGAATACACTATCATTCAAAACTTTTAAGATTGGTAAGATTCTGGTAATGTTTTCGAAGGAAGTCTTTTATTGTCACCAAGGCTGTATTTATTTGGTGAAAAATACAGATAAAAACAGCAGTATTGTGAAATATTATTACAAATGGAAATAAGTGTTTTCTATTTTTTCAAATATTTTCAAATGTAATTTATTCCTGTGATGGTAAAGCTGTATTTTCAGCATCATTACTCCAGTCTTCAGTGTCACATGATCCTTCAGAAATTATTCTAATATGCCGATTTGGTTCTTAAGAAACATTTCTTATTATTATCAATGTTGATAACAGTTGCTTAATATTTTGTGGTATTTTTTTCAGAGTTCTTTGATTAACAGAAAGTTCAAAAGAACAATGTTTATCTGATTAAATGTATTTATTTTTTTCAATATTTTTTTTTGATAGCCCAGGATTTATTGTGTTCACTTCTTTTGAAAACAAAAATATGATGATATTGTAATTTCACAAAAACATACACAACCACTGCTACAGGAAACACAAATTTGTGAAATTGGAGTCTTGCTTCAAGCAATATGATACAATATGTATCGAATTATAACTCTTGTGACAACTAGTCCCTGCAAGTTTTACTGTGCTTTACTTTTTTTACTTTTAAGGTACTTCACTATTTCACTTTTTTTTGTTGTTGTGAACTTGCATTGGAACAGTTTGTATTTCAGTTTTACAAATAAATGTGTATGGGATCGAATTGCAGTGTCCAAAAACCATGGCATTACTGTTTTTCAATAGTAGATTTTTATTGTAAAACCATAGTACTTTTCTGTAAGGGCAACTGTGGTATTATGATAGAATAAAAAGACAAAGCAAGAAGCAGCGATTGGGGGGTGTAGGGGTGCTGGGGAACGAGAGGAAGAGACAGATGAAGGTTTCGGTGCCGGTGTGAGCCGGTGCCCTCTGTGTGTGTGGGAATGCCATTCAGGGTGATAACTCAACCCTGACAGCCCATGATGGAATTCATGATTGATGGGGCTCAATAGCTGCCAGTTCAATTTTCTCCTGTAATGAAAACAAGATTCACCTTTTTCTCTTTCTCTGCCTGCTAAAATCTATGTGAGAAACATGCCTGCCCGACTCTTATGAGAGCCCGGTGTGGTCCGCTAATGTATTTTTCTATCTGTTTGTCTTTGTCTGTCTCCCTCTCTCCATCCATTGGGCAGGAGGTAATGAATAGCTTGCTTGCGGCAGACGTGAAGACGGATTGTGGGAGTGAGTTGTTACTACTCTTTGATTGTTATCGTAACATGGCGCAGAGCCTTAAGGAATGTTCTGCAAATGTTCACGCCATATCTCAGTTTAACTCTCTACTTTCTCGACTCAATGTAATATACAAGTGCCGAGCTGTACCTCCTCCTCGCTTGTTTGATTGAATAAGTGTAAATAAACATTTCTCAGACATATTGAGCCCCTCTGCGTGGTTTTACATCCTCCTCCAGATGTAAAAAAGTCGAGAAGGAGCTCCTGGAAGCGTACCAGAAAACGTCTGCAGAATTAATGATCGCATTGGATTTTGCTTCCGTGTTTTACCTTAGTGAAACGTTAATATTGGCTTCTTAGTGTTCGATGAAATAAATATTCGTTCTTAATGTAGAGAAAAATCTATTTTCCAATTTACAAACCTTATTCATGACTGGAAAGAAACACTGTGAATCATGTAACTCCAAGGCTCTTTGTGTTAAAAACTACACATTCCACCTAACAGGGTGGACCTTGTGCATGAACGATCTGCGGTCTGGACTAGCTCAGTTGTTAAGTTGCCTTTACTGCCATATTTTCTGAGAGATCTTTCATTTTGACTAATATTGCCTGACTCTCTACACCTTGTTAAAGTTTTGTTAAAGAGGAAAAACTTAAGCAGAACTATGAAAGGTTTAAGAGCATTTCTCCTCGATAACGTTACAACTCTACATAAAACGTTTTTTTCTCTCTGTGGATTGAAACTGTGACCGGCAGATGTATATGAGATATATTGGCGCCTGGGAGCAGTGAAATGGTAGACATTTTACATAAAATGTTGGTTATGAGGGAGGCTGATTTATTGAAAACGACCAGAGTAATAATGTATTTTATGCCAGATATAATGACGAAGAATAAAATAGCACCACAACAGCAAAGCAAACTTTTTTGGGTACATTTTTTAAATGTCTAAAATCCAGAAAACACAATCAGATTATTCACATTTCAAATTTGTAATGCACCTTGTACGCTAGTCCAAAAATGGCAAAGAAAATTCCTCCAGAGTCTCATATTGATCCAAACATAACTTTGGCAGGACCTGCAATGATGGAGGAAAAAAAAAAGAGAGATAAATGATGGATGACTACGACAGAGTAATTTTAAACTTATATAATTGAATATAATACGTTGCAGTAAGTCAATGAAGGAAAGGCAGTTTGAACGTTTCACAAAAGACGTCTTGTAACCCTGCAAACACGGAGCCAAATAAGAAATGCTTGTATGTCAGACTGTGACCTTGACCTCAGAGTCTCTCAGGAAGACCTTATAGCTCCCTTTTTAGCGAAGCTAAATGTGTAAACACCAAACAGATGTGGCTGGATGACAGGTCTCTGAAAAATGCCCAGTGATCTTTGTGCAATGGCAGAGATCAGATCATTTTTAGCTCGCTGTGATAGAATACGATGGACTGTGGCAAACTGGAAAGGGCTGCTATTGATCTGAGAGAGAGAGTGAGAAGAAAAAGAGAGATTTCATGGAGCAGTAGATGAAGGGGAAAGATAGAGTTTGAGTGAAGGTAAATCTGCTCTTGTCTTCTAGTGCTGTATCTCTGTATCACAGCCCATGCTCACCTTCATTGCTACTTGTCACTTCCATTTGTCATGGCATTGCATTGCACATTTTTCTCTGTCAGTGTGAATTACGCTCTTCAAAACTGTGCTGTAAGCACATTAACCGACGTGCACAGTCATTTTATAAAGCTGGTATGCATTAGTGGAAATATTTCAAGCTCTTCAACACTCATTTATACAGATTTAATAATTTCTTAATCAGTCTTTTGTGGGACAGTTTCCATTAAATGCCATTTCAGGCTCTATAGCACTCATATATATGTAAAACCCTCACCTATCTGTGTGTTTGTTCTACACAATTACCCGTCCCTCTCCTAGCAACCAAAATGAAAGCTCACTGAAACTCATTGAGTTTTTTTGCAGAGTCTACTTGACCTGAACCCCAGTGACCCCCTCCTTCACCCGCCAACCGCAGCCTTGTGTCAGTCGGGTTTAACTTTTCTCATTATCATCTAGAATTATCATTCCTCCGGTCTCTTGAGTATCCGCAGCACTTCTTTTTTTCCTCGTGAATACTAACAACAAGCAGTCCTTTACTGTGGTGATAACCACCAGATTACAATAAAATTCAATAGTTTGTACAGTTATTATTATTACTGGGTGAGTGTAAGGGGTGTTTCACATAGGATACACTTGTATGGATGCATTGATCATCTGCTTTTTATTATCATTATTGTCCCACTTTACACTCACCTAAAGTATTATTAGGAACACCATACTAATACTGTGTTTGACCCCCTTTCGCCTTCAGAACTGCCTTAATTCTACGTGGCATTGATTCAACAAGGTGCTGAAAGCATTCTTTAGAAATGTTGGCCCATATTGATAGGATAGCATCTTGCAGTTGATGGAGATTTGTGGGATGCACATCCAGGGCAACGAAGCTCCCGTTCCACCACATCCCAAAGATGCTCTATTGGGTTGAGATCTGGTGACTGTGGGGGCCATTTTAGTAGTGAACTCATTGTCATGTTCAAGAAACCAATTTGAAATGATTCGAGCTTTGTGACATGGTGCATTATCCTGCTGGAAGTAGCCATCAGAGGATGGGTACATGGTGGTCATAAAGGGATGGACATGGTCAGAAACAATGCTCAGGTAGGCCGTGGCATTTAAACGATGCCCAATTGGCACTAAGGGGCCTAAAGTGTGCCAAGAAAACATCCCCCACACCGTTACACCACCACCACCACCAGCCTGCACAGTGGTAACAAGGCATGATGGATCCATGTTCTCATTCTGTTTACGCCAAATTCTGACTCTACCATCTGAATGTCTCAACAGAAATCGAGACTCATCAGACCAGGCAACATTTTTCCAGTCTTCAACTGTCCAATTTTGGTGAGCTCGTGCAAATTGTAGCCTCTTTTTCCTATTTGTAGTGGAGATGAATGGTACCCGGTGGGGTCTTCTGCTGTTGTAGCCCATCCGCCTCAAGGTTGTGCGTGTTGTGGCTTCACAAATGCTTTGCTGCATACCTCGGTTGTAACGAGTGGTTATTTCAGTCAAAGTTGCTCTTCTATCAGCTTGAATCAGTCGGCCCATTCTCCTCTGACCTCTAGCATCAACAAGGCATTTTCGCCCACAGGACTGCCGCATACTGGATGTTTTTCCCTTTTCACACCATTCTTTGTAAACTCTAGAAATGGTTGTGCTTGAAAATCCCAGTAACTGAGCAGATTGTGAAATACTCAGACCGGCCCGTCTGGCACCAACAACCATGCCACGCTCAAAATTGCTTAAATCACCTTTCTTTCCCATTCTGACATTCAGTTTGGAGTTCAGGAGATTGTCTTGACCAGGACCACACCCCTAAATGCATTGAAGCAACTGCCATGTGATTGGTTGATTAGATAATTGCATTAATGAGAAATTGAACAGGTGTTCCTAATAATCCTTTAGGTGAGTGTATATTAGGTGCCTTTAACTACTATGTACTTACATAAAAAAATAAGTACAATGTACTTATTTTGTTCATATTTTATTTCAAAACACTTTTGCTGATATTGAGGTGGATACGGGTAAAGTTAGGGACAGGTGTGGTGGTATGGGTAAGTTTAAGGGTAGGGTTAGGTGTAAGGGAAGTGTCAACAGTGTAATTATAAATGTAACTACAGAAATTAATTACAGATGTAATTACATGCAGGTCATTTTTAAAATGTAAGTACAGTGTAAAAACATGTATGTACACAATACGTGCATTGTATCAAATTATTAATTTAAATGTTAGTACATAGTAGTTAAGGCCACCTAATATAAAGTGGGTCCATTATTATTATTATATTTTTAATATCTGCATTTTTATATTTATGTTTTTATATTGAATATTGTGCATATCAATTTCCCCTGCTTTTTGCATTTAGATTTGCCATTTTGGCATTATGTAACTTAGTTGATTCTAAAAAAAAAAAAAAAAAATGTATAACACTATTAAATGTATTCTTCAGCAAATCTCAAATTGAATATCCATTTTTCATACTGTATATATAATTCACCTTTAGCATTTAAAATGATAGATTTATAGATATATTTAATATGTTTAATTGAGGCTAAATAGTATACAATTCTAACATATGCTATTTATTGTTTATCGGCCTTAACATGAAAATAATTATCAGTTTATTATATCATTCAGTATTTGAATATTGGTGCGTGTCTTGGCTTAACATATGGTACACATGGCGTGAGATGTTACATTTAGTCATTTAGCAAGACATTAGGCACTTTCACACATGCTGCCTTTTTCGTTAACTTTTAACAGCATTTTTCCATATTGTGTCAAGAGGACCCGTTGTCAAATTTCCAGCAAATCTTCCGACTTAAGAAGTTGTTACATTGCCAGGGAAGTCCTGTTCTAATGCCAGGGCCGTAACCATCATAGGCATTGAGGCCCAATTTACAAGTCCCCCCCAATAATTGGAAATGGCCAAATTGCCCGTACCGCTCTGTTTATTGTTTGTTGACAGACCGTTTAAAAAGTAACATTTTTATGCTGGTCTGCTTGAGCGGTCTAACAGCACTTGTCAATGATGGCCAATCCGATTAAAAGAAGGCGGGGCTTAATGTTCTCTGAAGACTAGTGTGAATTCCAACGCAACACTTTTAGTGTTTACAGTAAAAAGTGTGCGTGATAAGATATAAGTAGCTAAACATTTAACATTTGACAACTGTTTTAAAATGGATGTTTAACGACCCACAGTAACATACAGTGATGCAAACTGCTTAACTTTTTTAATGTAATTTCACCATTTTGAATTGAAAATATGCTATCATTTAAATGATGATGTCATTCATAACTGAATGTAACTGTCACCATTCTGTTTAGTTCATTTGTCACGTGTTTCTTTGTTCAGATTCCCGCCACTCATCTGTCTCCTTGGTTACCATCATTATTCATATGTGTCAGCTGTGTGTATTAATCATCCGCGTTTGTTCACTATTTAAGTTGTTCCTTCTCCTGCACTCCTTGTCTGATCTACGTTATGTTTAGTGTGTGTTGCGTCTGCCTGTCAAAGAAATCTTATTGTTAAAACCTGTTCTTGAATGTCATTCTTAGTCTTCATCTGTCTAACGAGACAAGAAAGTTTTTTCTTTTTTTACATTTTTGACATATTAGACATAAAAACAAGAGTGAATGTGTACATATTTTTAAATAAAACATTATTTGCAAAGAGTTTAAATGGATTACTTCACAAATATATAGGCTGTAATTAGACCAGACACTTCTTTTACCATTCTTATTTCTTTATTCACTTAAATGCCTTTTAATCCTCTAATTACTTAATTTACTTAAATAAAAAGACCCCCCCTCCCCACCAATGTTCAAGACATGGTTACAGCCTTGTCTAATGCGTTGTGTGAACAACACCTATGTGTGATTAATGGTTTAAATACATATGAGGTTATTTTAGCTGCAAGCAGGGTGTTTGGTTGTAAGCCTGTAATGCTCATGATGAAACTCATGATTATGACATTTTGGAACGAAATATTGCCAATTCGGACGCTGAAATAAAAGAGCTTCTTTCCATCTGAGAAGTTGAAGAAATTAGTTAACAGATTACTGGAGCACTAAAGGATTCTTTCACTATTTTACTATATTTCCAGCGCAGCTGTTTAAAGGTCATTTCCGGCAATTGACATCACAGAGTTTTAATGGCGTTTTGGTGCTGATGTGTGAATGGTAGCAATATGGATAAAAGACGGAAAGCAATTGCACGTGTGAATAGCAGATGTGGTGCATTTAGGGGAAAAGTTACACGTCAATTTTACAGCAATTTAACAGGTTTCATGTGTGAAAGTGGCAACAGGAAGAAATGCAAGACATTTTACAAAAAAACGTTTATTGCTTGGACCAGCAATTAAAAATAGCACACACAAAACAGTAAATATAATACATTCGAAAAATTATTTAAAAAAAATCCAGTTTTGTAATGGGGGTTTTACTGTAAAGTTATTAAAGTTCTTTCCAGTCTCATTTGTGCAGCCTTACCTGATGTAGACTGCAGTAAATGCTGTTGTTTTCAAATGTTTTGTTTTAACATAAATCTCCTAATCCTGTTATTCTGAAATATATCACATTCTCCCCCGGTTTCACATATAAGGCTTAAGCTGTCAGACTAAAATGCATGCTTGAGCTGTTTTAACTGAAAGCAACTTGCACTGGCATATCTTAAAATGTGTCAGTGGCATTGTTTTGTCTCAAGATGCACATCAGTAATGTTTTTTTTCTAAGGCACATTTATAAAACCTACGTATATGTCCTACACTGTAAACCTGAATAAGTTGGCAAAACTAAAACAAAAATAAGTTAAGAAATGTGAAGTTTAAGTAAGCAGAACTTACAGATTTTTACATTTTAATTGCTCTGAACTTGAAATACTTTATTTGAGTAAGCTAATTCATACATTAACTTAAAAACATCATGTAATCTCAAATTTTTAGTAGTGGAAACTTGACCAGCTTTAACTAGCTAATTCAATAAATGCCACCTTGCTAATTGGTTACACATTGCTTTGGTAGCATTAGCATAGCATAGCACTTGCTGAATGAGGACAGCAATATGATACATTTAACGTATCCTATATCTGTTCTCAAACTAAGCTCATGCTTCACTCGTCACAATGATGGTAACCCTACAAAAAACAAAAAAACAAAAAAAAAAACCCAACAAAACAGAAACTCTTCTAAGCTAGCATAACAAAACATTAAACACTACTACATCTCCCACTTAACATTAATCTTGCACAAAAAAAAAAAAAACATTATATAACACTTTTTCAATTTTGACATTTACTGTCCCTTTTGAGTGTCATGGCAAAGCATGCTGGGAAATATAAATTTCAGTTAAATTTAAGTTAGTCTAAATTAAAAGAAACAAGTTCATAAAACTCAAAACAATGAAAAAATGTATTACTTAAAATGTGTCAGTTTTGTGAACTCAAAAGAAAAAGAAAGTTCTAAATACTCATAAAATTTCATTTGTTTGAACTGATTTGTTTAATTTGAGTTGGCTCTACTCAATTATTTTGAGCGTAAGGGCTTACTGTGTAATTAAACCAAGGCCTAATTCTGGCATAAAAGGGGGATGGCACAAAAAAGTAGACACCTCATAACGCATGCTGCAAGAAACAAATGTAACTGTGCCATTATCTTTCAGTGCCATCAACAAAACAATTTAGCTATAGTTATAGACCTTATGTAGCCCTGCCCATTTTCAGCTCTGCGCTCGTTGTGTTCTGTCTTCCGTTTGTATTCCCACAGCATGAAGGTAAGATCGTTTTAAAATCCTCCCCGTCTACTGACAAACATTAGTTATAATGCTCACAATAAGTAAATCTACTTCACAAGGTAATTACTCTTCGACGGTGATGCCATAGAAATATACAGAGCTATCTAAGTTCAAAGACAAAATTCTACAGATGGTTGCATGCTTGTTTCTCTGGTGCATAAGGTCTATAAAAGCACATTTTTGATGCAGATTAAAAATAAAAATTATGTGTTGATTTGTCAAAACAGTAGTGTGGCTGTGGGCAGACATGGTGAAACTGAGGCAAAACAACTGCACTTAGGAGTGAAACTCAAACCTCTCTGGCTAACCTACCCACATGCCTCAGTGTGCCAGTGGCTTTCTAGAAATCTCAGGCCCCCCTTTTCTTCCCAAACAAAGCCAGCACTTGTTCATCTGCTTGATCAGTGGGGTAAAGTAGTGGGCCAGCTACACGTTTCAACACTAGGACCTGCAGGCATCCTGGAGATTGGGTTTCATTGCCATTGTTCCTTATTGCCATCGCAGGCTGTGTGCACACTGGAATAAAAAGCAAAGGTATGCCCAATTAATTTGTTTCTGAGCAAAAAATTTAGCTCCCATTCCTCAACGCTAGGCTGGTAAATTACCTGAGAACTTCCACCAAGCTGTAGGATGTTGTTGTCTTAATTACCTCTCTCATCAGTTCAGACTTTTTAGAAGTAAAAGAAAGAAATGCTGTTTATTAACGTCCTGGTGCTTAAAGGGATAGTTGTTTACTCACTCTTTCGTCATTTCAAACTCATTTGACTTTCTTCCAAGGAACACAAAAGATTAATTTTTAAAGAATATTCTGGCTGTGGCTGTCAAGCTTCAAAAAGCACCATCAAAGCATAACAATATTAATCAATATTACTCATGCAGTATATTCCAAAACGTCTGTATCAAGTCATAATGCACTGAAAATGTTGAAAATGACACAGTGATGAGAAACGTAATAATGTCTAATTTGTAAACACTTGTTTTCAGTCAGATTTTTGATTCAGTTCACAAAAATGGTCTAAATGACTTGATCCAGTCACAACAGCTATATATAAATGTCTATGTATCTAATAAGAATATTAATTAATCAATTTATTGTTTGTTTGGGACAAATTTCTGCTTGTTGGCCACACTAATCGTATTGCTTCAGAAAATTCTTATTGACTTTTATGTTGTTTTTATGGTGCTTTTTGAATCTTAAAAGCCCTGCTTGCATGAAAGTACATTTCTCAGTTTTCCATACAGTTCTCGAAAGACATGTGGTTCCGTAAATGACGATTACATTTTTCTTTTTGGGTGAACTATACCTTTAAGTGAGATGCAAACTTTCCCTTCACTGAATGCTTTCAGACATGGGTTAGAGTTCGCTAGAGTGACGCGTTCGCTATTCTCCGTACGGCATCAGACCACAATATTTGTGCTCTGAGGCATGAAATCTCAGTGCTAAGTGCTTTATGGCTGACACCTAGAAACCGAGCATGGTTCAGCGCAAACGATGCGGATTTCCACTTCAGCATGTGCACAGGAACACGGCTGGAAGTGGAGGCTCAGAGCAGGTGCTGGGGCTCTGTGAAGATCACGACTGTGGGCATATGCCTGTAACAAGACCTCCTCTCTGGGAGCAATAGAAGCCCACTGGGGAGTCTGTGACGGAAGAGATGTATATTTTTTCAAGTCGAGCTACAGAGAGGCAGTAAACAAAGCCAGGGATTTGGGGAGATCCGACAGAGGTTTCGCTCTCCTGCTTAAATTGGATCCCATTCCACATGAGCACTTATTCGCTTTCCATTTCGCTTTCTTTCTCTATCTCTCTCTGTTCCTATCCGGTCCCCAAAGGAATTCGCTCCGGTATTTATTTACCTCTGTGATGAATAGAGAGAGGGGTGGAGCCATGCTCACATATTCAGGATTTTTTTTGCTTCATTCTGGGCTGAAAGAGTCACTGTTTGGTGGGATGCTGGTACGCATTGATGGGACTGTAGTGGACCAAAGACAAACCAAACTCAGTGCATTAGTACATGTCCCCAAGTTACCACAGCTGTGTCATTTCAAGCAAAACTGTTGACTCCTAATTATACACACACCACACATGAATTGAGAAATATTCACTCAGGCAGTTGGTAAGTAGAAGGGTTTGATGTTGGGCCACAGCTGACTCTGTCATCCATCTCATAGAGGGATCAGTGGTGGTGAAGAACCAGTGTGAAACAGAGAGAAACTCCTCCTCACACCTGCCAGTGAGCTGTAAACACTGACTGAATGTGTGAATGTTTCTTCAGCTACAGCTGATATACTGTTACCTCACTGTTGTTCTTCTTCCTCCTCGTCTCGTCTCTTCCGAAATGTAGCTTTTAAGGGAATTATTGTGTTTTATTGATGCCTGTTTTAGATTTGTAATGTTTTTGAAAGAAGTATTTTATGCTCACCAAAGCTGCATATTTTATAATATTATAAATGTGACCCTGGACCACAAAACCAGTCATAAGTCGCACAGGTACAGTACTGTGCAAAAGTCTTAGGCATGTTGGTATTTTCACACGAAAAATGTTTTTAAGCCAGTTATTTATATATTTTACTGTAGTGTGTCAGTAGGAAATATCAGTTTACATTTCCAAACATTCATTTTGCAATTAATTGTAATAATCCAGTGAGATTTTTTATTATTTTTTTTATTCTTTTTATGCACAAGAAGTCTGACAGCAGCCGGTATGATCTGATCTCACCATCATCGAGTCTGTCTGAGATTACATGAAGAAACAGAAAAAAGACTAAATCCAGAAGAACTGTGGCAACGTCTCCAAGACACTTGAAGAAACCTTCCTGCAAAACTACATAAATAGGTGTAGGAATAGATGCAGGTGACAAAAGCCATTTTAAACGCAAAGGGTGGCCACCCCAAATATCGATTTGATTTAGTTAACTATTTATGTTATTATTTTTGACAGCATTCTCACTTTAAAGCATTCTGACAAGTGCCTAAACTTTTCACAGTACTGTAGTTTTGCAGGTAGGTTTCCTCAAGTGTCTGGGAGACGTTGCCTTAGTTTTTCTGGATTTAGTCTGTCTCAGTTTTTTCTGTTTCTTCATGTAATCACAGACAGACTCAATGATGGTGAGATCAGACCGGCTGCTATCAGACTTCTTGTGCATAAAAAAAAAAAAAAAATCTCACTGGATTATTACAATTAATTGCAAAATTAATGTTTGGAAATGTAAACTGATATTTCCTACTGACACACTACAGTAAAATATATAAATAACTGGCTTAAAAACATTTTTCGTGTGAAAATACCAACGTGCCTAAGACTTTTGCACAGTACTGTATATTTGTGGCAATAGTCAACAATACATTGTAAGGGTCAAAATTGTACATTTTCTTTTATGCCAAAAATCATTAAGATATTAAGTAAAGATCATGTTCCATGAAGATATTTTGTAAATTTCCTACCATAAATATATAAAAAATGTATTATTAGTAGTAGTAATATGCGTGGCTAAGGACTTCATTTGGACAAGTTTAATGGCGATTTTCTCAATATGTTGATTTTTTTGCACCCTCAGATTCCAGATTTTCAAATAGTTGTATCTTGGCCAGATATTGTCCTATCCTAACATCAATGCTATAATGCACCGTAACTCAATGGAAAGATTATTTATTCAGCTTTCAGATGATGTATAAATCTCAATTTCAAACAATTGATTGGTTTTGTGGTCCAGGGTCAAAAATATCATTATAAGTAAAGAATAAAGTACATCCAGCCGAATTATAATAGCAGAATAAACTCCGACGTGATCACCCTGAAGGGGTTTATTCTGCGATAACAACCCAATGGATGTACATTATCCCACTTATTACACGTCTACTTGCAACAACAATAAATAATTAGACATGAAATATTGATCTGAGTCGAAATATTTTATTAGATCTTTAAATGCAAAGCTTCCGCGGAGAAAGCAATTGCTAGCAAGCAGCAAGTTCAAACTAGACAGACATTTAAGAGACACGGTACAGTCATACCACTTATTACACTCTATTTCACCACATAAATAATTATGGGGATAAGAGATATTGATTTAAGATTAAACTGTTTTAAAATCATACCTGTTTGTTATCTTCAAACAGGTATAATCCACTGTACAAAACAATCATTGCAAAATGGCAGCAGCTACGTTTGTATGAAACAAGAGCGAATTTGCGATACCAGATGACATAATTAAATAACTGTACACAAAATATTGATTTAAGATTAAATATTTTATTAGCTCACCAAAGCACTGACATCAGTGACAGTTACCCGGATGAGCCTGTGTTATCAGGGCTGCGTTCAGCCCCGACAAAATGCTGCAAA
The DNA here is from genome assembly GCA_039654625.1 of Rhinogobio ventralis. Classification (NCBI taxonomy): domain Eukaryota; kingdom Metazoa; phylum Chordata; class Actinopteri; order Cypriniformes; family Gobionidae; genus Rhinogobio; species Rhinogobio ventralis. Next base: position 12,228,400 of record CM077200.1, on the reverse strand, counting down.
CCCTGTTCTGATGACGCAAGAGTTGCAACTATGGCAGCTGAGAAGTCCATTCTTTGTGTTCTTTTTGAAGATTTTTTGGAGCCTGATGAAATCGGTATAAATACGTATTTAATACTACAAAATACGCTCAATGTTACAGTCACTGCCTTTGCCATCCAGAATAAAAGAGAACATCCCAATCGAGTGAAGGGATTTGTGGAAACTGTGGTTCCTAATTATTGTGAGCCAACATTTGCCCCGCATTTCAGGATGAAAAGACAAACATGTCTTCTAATATCTTCAGTTGTTGCATATACCGAGCTGCAGCGGACACATTTGTAAACGACTTTACTTGGACCCATTGTCCAAACTGTCTCTTTAATACTGCGTTGCTGCTGATTGGGCTGACATTTTTGAAACACCCACCAAACAAGAGAAAACGTATTCGCAAACCCTGTTGCACGCCATTTCCAGGAAACGTCGTTCAACCCAGAAACCGTAGCAAAATGTTGCGCACCGGTTTGAGCTTGAACGTGCCCCAGATTTTACCGGTTGTTATCGAGGAATAACATACCACTGGATGGCGAGATTGACCAATCAGAATCAAGTATAAACAGTAATGTGAAATATTATTAAGGTCTAAAAGAATTTTCTTCCAATTTATTCCTGTGATAGCAAAGCTGTATTTTCACCAGCCATTATTCCACTGTTCAGTGTCACATGATCATCCAGAAATCATTCTAATATGCTGATTTGCTGCTCAAGAGACATTTAGGTAACACTTTACAATACGGGTGCACTAATATGCATTAATTCATGCTTAACTAATGCACAGATAATCATGAGTTAATGTATGACTCATGAAGAGCTAAACCATTTATTAATGATTACTGCATCAGCAACTAATGAAGATTATACACTCACCTAAAGGATTATTAGGAACACCTGTTAAATTTCTCATTAATGCAATTATCTAATCAACCAATCACATGGCAGTTGCTTCAATGCATTTAGGGGTGTGGTCCTGGTCAAGACAATCTCCTGAACTCCAAACTGAATGTCAGAATGGGAAAGAAAGGTGATTTAAGCAATTTTGAGCGTGGCATGGTTGTTGGTGCCAGACGGGCCGGTCTGAGTATTTCACAATCTGCTCAGTTACTGGGATTTTCACGCACAACCATTTCTAGAGTTTACAAAGAATGGTGTGAAAAGGGAAAAACATCCAGTATGCGGCAGTCCTGTGGGCGAAAATGCCTTGTTGATGCTAGAGGTCAGAGGAGAATGGGCCGACTGATTTAAGCTGATAGAAGAGCAACTTTGACTGAAATAACCACTCGTTACAACCGAGGTATGCAGCAAAGCATTTGTGAAGCCACAACACGCACAACCTTGAGGCGGATGGGCTACAACAGCAGAAGACCCCACCGGGTACCACTCATCTCCACTACAAATAGGAAAAAGAGGCTACAATTTGCACGAACTCACCAAAATTGGACAGTTGAAGACTGGAAAAATGTTGCCTGGTCTGATGAGTCTCGATTTCTGTTGAGACATTCAGATGGTAGAGTCAGAATTTGGCGTAAACAGAATGAGAACATGGATCCATCATGCCTTGTTACCACTGTGCAGGCTGGTGGTGGTGGTGTAATGGTGTGGGGGATGTTTTCTTGGCACACTTTAGGCCCCTTAGTGCCAATTGGGCATCGTTTAAATGCCACGGCCTACCTGAGCATTGTTTCTGACCATGTCCATCCCTTTATGACCACCATGTACCCATCCTCTGATGGCTACTTCCAGCAGGATAATGCACCATGTCACAAAGCTCCAATCATTTAAAATTGGTTTCTTGAACATGACAATGAGTTCACTGTACTAAAATGGCCCCCACAGTCACCAGATCTCAACCCAATAGAGCATCTTTGGGATGTGGTGGAACGGGAGCTTTGTGCCCTGGATGTGCATCCCACAAATCTCCATCAAATGCAAGATGCTATCCTATCAATATGGGCCAACATTTCTAAAGAATGCTTTCAGCACCTTGTTGAATCAATGCCACGTAGAATTAAGGCAGTTCTGAAGGCGAAAGGGGGTCAAACACAGTATTAGTATGGTGTTCCTAATAATCCTTTAGGTGAGTGTATATGATTAATAGATTAAGTAATCATTAAATAGTTATTAGTTAAATGTGTCATATTGTATTAATTCCCTAATAACATATTATATTAACTAATAGTGTAAATTCATATGTTAATTACTACAATGGGTGGTAATAAAAAAATAGTCCCATGACTATTAACTAATTGTTAAGTAATATGTCATTGTGGTTATGAGTTTTGTATTAATTTTGAATTAGTTAATAGTCATGTGCCTCAACAAGTAAAGTCATAACATAATGATACCTTTGCAAATCGTTAGCTAATGATTAATTAAAGCAGACAACTGGAAGTTGAAATGCATGGCTTTGACCCATTGTGGTAATTAACATATTAATTTACACTATTAGTTAATATAATATGTTATTAGGGAATTAATACAATATGACACATTTAACTAATAACTATTTAATGATTACTTAATCTAATAATCATATATAATCTTCATTAGTTGCTGATGCAGTAATCATTAATAAATGGTTTAGCTCTTCATGAGTCATACATTAACTCGTGCATTAGTTAAGCATGAATTAATGCATATTAGTGCACCCGTATTGTAAAGTGTTACTGACATTTCTTATTATTATCACTGTTTAAAACAGTTCTGCTCATTCGTCTTGCCTCATTTCATTCAGTCTCTTCTATGATTTCTCTATCATGTCTAATCTCTTCTCATTTCTCTACACCTCATTGTGTTGTGCCCTTTATTCTCACATCCTTTTGCTTCTCTTCTTGTTTTCCTTGCCTCGTCTTGTCTCGTCTCATTTCCTTTCTCTTCTCTTCTCTGACTCCTCTCCTTGTTTTCCCCCTGTTGTTTCTTCTCATTTCTCCACATCTCTCCTCTACTTACCTAAATTTGTTTTTATTCTCGTCTCATCTCATGTCATCATAAGTCTCCAAGTCTCTTCTTTTCTCTTCATCTCTTCATCCACTTGTAAAACACTCCAGTTCGTCTCCACATTCCTTCTGTTTGCATGTTCAGAATATTCATCTCATTACACCATCTATCCATTACCGTGTTGGACAACCTGCTCTAGTTTATAAGGACATTCATCTAAATGTAATTCTGAAATGCACTTTTTATAGAGAAGTACGCCATCTCAAGGACACCACCTGTCATTCATCTGACTGATGTGCCTTTCGAAATCAGCTTTACAAGAGAAAGCAAAGAAAATGAAAAGGAAAGTTGTCTGGCAGCTTGGTAATCTTTCTCCCTCAGTGTCTCTACTTAAGACAGGTCACAGACCTTTACAGAACATATCTAATTTGGAGATTTGGGAGTTTCTGAAGTGGTGGACTGAAGGAATGTTTCAGGGGTTTGAGAACTATATTAGAATTCTGCAAATGAACAGTCTGCAGGGATGTTTTCAAGGACTCTGCGAGCATCAAAGCATTTAGAGAGAGATAGAGAGAGAATGCATTAAGGTAGGAAGGGTAAGATGAGAATTCAGGAGTCACCGATAAAGTTATTTCTCATCTGCACTTCAGCACTGGAGCAAGACATGCTTGAAGATCAAACCCAGCTGTCAGGCTGACGAGACTTATTTACAGTCTTAGGCAGGGCCGTGCACAGACATTTTGAGGGGCAGTGGCCCAAACCAAAAAAGGGGGCACTGGGGTGGGGATGGAGGCGAGGACAGGGTGCTTGTCAATACAAATTATCCTTCTTACTCTTACTATTCCTTTACTGACAGCCTGTAACTCTCTGATTTGGCTGATGCTCAGTGGGCTCTCCCTCACTCTCTGAGCCCTAATTTCTCCGGACCATAGATCAGTGGTTTTCAAACCTGTCCTGGAGGCACCCTAGCCCTGCACATTTGGTATGTCTCCCTTATCAGACACACCCAATTTAGGGCTGAATCCGAAAGTGCTCCCTATACCCCTAAATAGGGCACTATTTGAGGGGACAGCCATTTGTAGTGGTGTCCGAAACCATAGTGGATGTTATTGAGTGCACTCATTCTATCCCACATTGCACCGCAATAACAAGTGTACAGCTGATGTACACACAACGGCTGTCCGAATTTGCTCACTTGTTTTCATTCACTCCTTCAAGTGAACTGTATTAGTGGACTAGGGAAGTAGGGAATAGTGATTGAGGGTTTAGGGGGTGATTTCGGATTCAGCCTAGTTCTTGCAGTCTCTACTAACGAGCTGATGAGTTGAATCAGGTGTGATAAATGAGGAAGACACACAAAATTTGCAGGGCTGGGGGTGCAAATTCTGGGGTGAAAACCTGCCATAGATGACACAAAATCTCATCTCAGCACTTTTGATGAATGGCTATGCTATTTTTAATTTTGTCATTTCATCTGAATATCAACATTTGTGATATTTAGTCAATCAAAACAGTTTTGATCTTATTTCACTTTACAGATTATTATCTTTTACTGGGATTCAGATTTTTATGTTATCGGTTATTCAATTATTCTACTTAATTGTCAAAATAAAATTTTAAGTAGAATATTTTATTTAGTATGTTATATGAATGACACTTTAAAAGATATATAAATAGTAATAAGAATTATATCAAAAGTAATTTATTCATTCTGTAACATTATGTTGGTTTATTATATGAAATTATATTATTATATATATTTTTTCTACAACGTGTGCCATCAACAGCAAATTTTGAGTTATTTTTTATCAAGAATTCTATTTCTCTTCAAAGAACGTGGATTTTGTACAAGTTGTTAGCACTATTAGAAGACCAGGAGCAAAATATTACCGACAAAAATACAAAAATAAACTACCAAATTACTAATTCTGCGGATTGTAATGCATATCGTTAATGCGACAACATTCTGGAACTGTCGTCTCCGCCTTCCAGATAGAGTGACGCTGGGCAGCGAGCGGGAAAACACGGAGCGGATTCGCGGAATCGGTGGATCTTTAGCGGAGGGAAAACAGAACACTTGTCCGCTTGTTAAGTCGTGACGTAAGGAACGCCGTTTCTGGGTCCAAGCGTCTACTCGTTTCACTTGAGAATGCCATCGACGGCCATTTATGAGCGCTATTTATTCATATTAAACATCAAACATTTTAAAAAAGTTAACATTTTAAATACTTACAGTCTACACAACAGTCTCTGTGCTCACAGCGTCACAGACATTAATATTTTAACAATTTATAAAAGATGAATCACTGTCTGGCCATCTGGAATTTTGGTATGGAGATAAAGGTTATGATTATACATTTTTTTTTGTAGTATTACACCACATTGTGTGTGTATATTAGCACCGTTTGTTGTTTTTCTTGTGGTATGAGATAGAGCGTTTGGACCCGGAAGCGCTGCCGTGTGATGTCAGACTTAACCAGATAGCGGCGATAGGTAGTAAAGGGGCACCTCAGCTGATGAGGGCAGAGGGGCAGTGGCTCTAGCCACTGTGCACGGCCCTGCTCTTAGGCACAAGTCTGATTTCACCTGCACATTGTGTGGACTTCACTGTTGTTTCAAATATAGACATGAAATATTGATTTGATTGTAAAGGAATATTCTGGGTTCGATACAACTTAAGATCTATCCGCCAGCATTTGTGGCATAATGTTGATCGGCACAAACAATAATTTTGACCTGTCTCTCGTTCTTCAAAAAAGCTAAGTTATTTCAAAATAAAAATGCTCATACTTTTATATATATATATGGGTGGGGGGTGGGGGCTTTGCCCCTTTGAAAGTGAAAGTGCCCTTTTCATCGCGCCGTGGTGCCCCCACGAACGCGATTTCTACCGAGGGGGACCCCATGGGATGCACATGGGGAGTGTTGCTTTTACACAGAAAAGGTGTTTTTTCATAATTTTTTATGAACAACATATTCCAACATATTCCTTATACATCACTTTATTATTTCACTTGTAGATTAATGCAGAGTAAAATATTCCATTCATGTAGAAAACATCTGGCCTAGATGAATATTGCAACCACATAGTTTTAATTCATTATTAATCTGCAGTCTAAAATAGTTTTTCCATGGACCACTTAGCTTATGTCTTCCTCCATTTTAGTTTCTTTTACCAGTTACTTTTTGCTCAATGGCACAACTGGCCAATCAGAATCCAGAACTCCAAATTCCAGAGAGCAGTGTAACAGGCACACATAAATATGTCCTATAGAGGGCGGCATAAACATTTTTGTTTCTTTCCATGTTTCTTTCCCTGAAGGTGTTCTTTTTTTCCCCTGTGGATGTTTCATTCTTTGCTTTATGTTTTTCTTTATCCATTTTCTGGCATGAGCCTCTGTTCATAGAAAGGAGTGTGCTTATCCAGCGGAAAGTTGGGTGGGAAACAATCCGACAATTGTGTTCCTGAGATTACGGGACGGAAGAGAAAGATCCATGAGCTCTGTATATGGTTATCATACATTAGAGAAAGGCACAAGTGACAAGGATTTTTTTTTTAAGCCAGTAAATTATACGTCATACTATTCTAAGTCTGGTCTAAGAAACCTCAGAGATTTGTTTCCATTGCGAGACTTGGGAGAAAGAAAGCCAGGTTGAAAAAAAAAAGCGAGATGGAGTGTTGGTGAAAAATAATACTTTTTTTTTTTGCCAGAGCAATCGGAAGGATATAGGAATTCTGTGCCAATGGTTAAGGTCAGGCCTGCTTATTCTCAGGATAAAGCACCACTGCAGGCTCTTGGCTGTCAGACAGACAACAGCCTTTTCTCTTTCTCTAAGATTCATGTGACGGGAGAAAACAGAACCGCAAGGCTGTCAGCTGGTTTTAGCTGCACAGTTCTGAAAAGTCTGTTTTTAAGAACATATATTTTATGAACAACAATAAAACATGCTGAACGGTCCTCTTTTCTCATATGAGCCCTACACAAACACTAAAACAAAAGCTGCAACACTATCAAAAATTAAAAAGCATATGACATTCAGATTACACAGCAGGGATAATAGTAATGCTCACACACACACACACACACACACACACATATATATATATATATATATATATATATATATATATATATATATAAGCATTTAAAATTGATATTTCTCATTCAAATGCTGCATGCTTTTTGGTCCTAATTTACATTTCAAAGTGTAAATCAGTTTAAAGACTAGATTACATTAGAGTGTCCATCATGAATAAAGATTAACCTTAATGTGTCTGTCTAAAAGGATTATTTAATAAACTAAGTTTATTTTGTCATGTATTCTCCATTTCAGAGTTGGAATGTTTTCAATGTTCTGCTTGCAATGTGTTTACATGTAGTCTGGTATCACTATTAAAGGGGTGATGAATTGAGAAATCAACTTACCCTTGAGCTTTTGATATATAAAAGGTCATGGTAATATAAGAATATCCCGTAAGTTTCAGAGCTGAAAACTTCCTTGTTAGTCAATGAAAAGCTTTTATAGACACCAGGCCCAACAAATGACTTCATCACTGCCTGTTTAGCCCCGCCCACCGATTCGCGCATAGGCCTAGTGTTAAACCATCGAGCTACAAAGCAATAAACATGCCGTTGAGGATTACAAAATATTGTGCAGTGACTGGGTTCAACAGTAATGCAACATGTAAGTAACATTTCCCTTTCGAATTGGGATCTGTTTTCAGACCAATCTACTTCGAGTGATTAAAAACGAGCCAATGGACATTGGCATGCGGTTCACGCATTCCACGCACCACCCCGCATCGCGGGTATAAATACGGAAGTGGAAGTACCGCATATCGCTTTTTAACTTCGGAGCCGAACGGTTTGCTGTATCAAGCTGTTTCTACGAAGAGTGTTTAGACGAGTCTCGAGAAGGATCGCTCTCTTACCTGGGTGCTGGTGTGACGGCGCGAGTCAGCGAGTGGCCGCTGCAACATACACTTGTTCCTGTGTTGGTTGGCTGGGCGTTACCGTTCTTTGAGTGCTCACACGCAGGCTTGCAATCGGACTGCTGTAAGCCGTGGCCATCTCCCTGAGTGCTTCAGCACTTCTAAAAGAGCATTTCCTTCTAAAAGAGCAACACGGTTTGACCCTGCGTCTTTTTCAAGATGTCATTCAAACCGTGTTTCTGGATGCTGTTGTTTCCTGTCCTCATTTGACGGCCACGATCTCTCTCGCATATAAACATGTGAGATTGCGTTCGTTGGTGATTCATGTTCTCTCAGGAGAACGTGATCACGTCGGCGCGTTGTTCGTCTCACCTTTCTCGTAAGGGCTTGAGCATTCAGCGCGCCGTGTGCCGTCGAGCGCCTGCTGACAGCGGGGGTTGTCACGGCAACCCAGCACGTCACTCGCCGCTCTAGATGCGCGGTCAAGACTATAAAACCACAAACGGGGTTGAGTCCCTTCGCCTATTCCCCGATCTAGTTTATTTTCTGGTGCACCAGAAAAGGGCTACTTCGGCTAATAAGCCTTGGTGACCTGAGGATTACAGTGGGGCTTCCCTGCCGGGTACATCTCCTCGGGCCCCCACTCCTCTATCGCATCACGAGCGTGCTGAGACTTTGTTCGTGGGTGGTTCATGTTCTCTCATGAGAACATGGCCACGTGGGCATTGTTTATTTTGCCTTTTTTCATAAGGGCTTGAGTGTTCAGCGCGCCGTGTGCCGTCGGGTCTGACGGCCACGCTGACTGTCTCACATGCCTGCTGGTAGCTTACAGATGGGATTGCTGGTCCTAAAAAAAAAGCGTTTCGTTTGGGGCTCTGGCAGAGGACAGATGTCAATTGCTGCATTGGAGAGAGGGCTGTTATGCGCTGGAAATGGTAATGCTGAGTCTCACACTATAATAGTGTGTGCTCATGCTGAATCAGATTCAGAGTTGACAGCCATGCTTTCCTGGGTGGCTGAGGCATAGTGCAACGCGTAAATCGCCTTGCCTGCCCCTGTGCCTTTTTTTCCCCGGATGTGCATCGGAAAAGTTTAGCAGTGTGGAACTATTTGATGTCAAAATATGGAACACCAAAAGGGCCATAAACTGTATACATTTTTTCCCTCTCTCACTACCCTCCGTCCTGCATGCACGAGGGTAGTCCCGGCCCAGGGGTTATGCAGGAACTGCGTGCGGTGAATGACCTCGCTCTCTGGGTGACGGAAGTCACTGCACGCTCCCTGGGTCAGGCGATGTCCACACTAGTGGTCCAGGAATGTCACCTGGGGCTAAACCTGGCAGATATGCGTGAGTCCGACTAAGTGCGTTTCCTCAACGCCCCTGTCTGTCAGGCTGGCCTCTTCGGCGACGCCATTGAAACTTCGCCCAGCAGTTCTTGGTGGCCCAGAAGCGGACGGAGGCGGTTTAAAAAACATCCTGCCCCGACGACCAACTGCTGCCTTCACCCAGTAAAAAGGGGATCTGCTCTCTGGGAGACGGTGTCCGCACCCCTCCCTCCCCCGGAGGAGGACCAGGGGGAGAATATTTTTCGGTTTCGGTCCTGCCGCTGGCTCTCCGGAGTCCAGTGGTACCCACATTCTCAGAGCAGTTTCTTCCCTTCCTGGGCCCCGAGAGGACCAGGTTGGCAGTGTGCGATGCCCCTGGGCCTTGCCGCTCCTTTCCTCTCCTCTCACCCTCGCCAGGGGGCAGCAGTGTGGGCACCGAGGACGCCCCCTGGGCCTTCTCACCCACACTCTGCCCCACCCTGGAGTACTCAGGCAACACTCCGGGCCGCCTCCGGGCCTCCCGAGTCGGGTCTGCGTACTCCACCTCGCTACCCCACCCCGGGTACGTCTGTGGTGCCGTTGGTCCCGCTTGTTCGGTCTCTGGGGGCCTGGCCTCGCTGGCTCATCCGTACCATCAGACTCGGCTACGCGATTCAGTTCGCCCACCGGCCTCCCAAGTACAGGGGCATCCTCTTCACCTCCGTGCAGAGCAGCGATGCCCATGTCTTGCGGTCCGAGATCAATGGCGAAGGACGCGATCAAGCCGGTTCCTCCAGCCGATATGAGGTCGGGGTTCTACAGCCCCTACTTCATTGTGCCCAAGAAAGGGGGTGGGTTAAGACCAATCTTGGACCTGCGTGTTCTGAATCGTGCCCTGCACAAGCTCCTTTTCAGAATGTTAACACAGAAACGCATTTTCGAATGCATCCGTCCCCGAGATTGGTTCGCAGCGATCGACCTGAAGGACACGTATGCTTGTGGAACGTGTGTGTAGGCTGGGTTCCATATGTAGCGGTTCCCTAACGGTAACCCCATATGTGTATTCTCCACGGTACCAGCTACCCTACTCGGCTAGCCCCGTGTCTTTCCCTTGACAGAGCTCGCTCTGTCGTCTCTGGCGGTGTTCTTCCCCCCCTGGGACCAGGCTGGGTCCACCCCAGAGACTGCCATAGGTAGCACTACCCTGCTAGGTTAGTCCTTATGAGTATTTCCACCTCTCCTTCCACTGAAGGACGTGGCTCCGCAGCATACCATCTCCCCGAGACGGGCACGCTTTCCAAGCGTTATCCAATAGTCACGCTGAGTGGGTCTTGCAGGAAGAGCTGTAACTGGCCTCCCTGTAGGGATCCCAATTCGTCGGTCAGTTCCGACGTACGTCGAACGTGACCGACTGAAAGGGAACGTCTCGGTTACGTATGTAACCCTCGTTCCCTGAAGGAGGGAACGGAGACGTACGTCCCGTCGCCAGGTGCTGTGCTTCAGCTGAAGGCCGAGTCACCTATCTCGGCTCCTCAGTTGTAAAGCGATATGCGGTACTTCCACTTCCGTATTTATACCCGTGATGCGGGGCGGTGCGTGGAATGCGTGAACCGCATGCCAATGTCCATTGGCTCGTTTTTAATCACTCGAAGTAGATTGGTCTCTGAAAACAGATCCCAATTCGTCGGTCAGCTCCGACGTACGTCTCCGTTCCCTCCTTCAGGGAACGAGGGTTACATACGTAACCGAGACGTTCTAATGCCTGATCTGAAATGTGATGATTCATGTAGTCAGATGTTCTTTGTCAGTAAATCAGACCAGTGACTTAACTACTTGACTTGTTTCTCTTAGGAGGATGGAAATAATCTGTTATTTAACAGTGATTAAATTCTATAAAGAAAGCGATCAAAGAAAGCTCCCTTTGCAATCGTTTGAGCAGCACACGCTGCAGCTGTCAATCAAACAGAGTTTATCAGTGACGTGTTTATCAGTGACTCCCGTTTTATTCAACGAATCTCTTAACTATACCACGTTTCCACTGTTAGTGAAGATGAAAGCATTCGTTAGTGTATAGAAACTGAGTTGCAATGACAAGATCGCTGCTTTCATGCGCTCAGCATGTGTGTGATCGGATACAATGATCATCACTGCAACCTTTTATGCCACAATCTTAATATAATGCCATAGATCTTAATATAATGCAACACTTTTCACAATTAGTTAACCATGAGAGCTGTAATTGTAAAAAGGAGCTAAAAGAGGGAGTAATACTATTTCAAATGCAAAGACGTTAGCCAATCACAGCAGTGGGTGTTTACACTGAAGTCTCCCAGCGGACACGCAGCTAAAATCAGTGTAGGAAAAATGCCTTTTATTTTTAAATTATTCTAACATTATAAGTGCACCCCAGGAAACATCATAAAACAATAAAAAAAACGCAGTTCATGACCCCTTTAAATCCCATGCTTCATAATATAAGCATGTGTTGTGCGTTGACTAACATTAATATTTAATAGATTAAAAAAAAAAACATCATAATTCACATTATAGAGCTTTTTATTTCTGTTATAAATATCATATACCTCTGTTACAATTAGCATGGTTGTTATGAATGTAGCATTGACCTCTTACACTGCTAATGACTGCTGCAATGTCAAAGAAGTTTTCAGCCAAATGAAGAAAAAAAATTAAACAAAATATTTTCTGATTAACTTCACAATTATCTTTGCTCTTCACTAATGTGAGTAACATTGAGGAAGAGACGTGTGGGACTAGTGAAAAGCAGGCAATAATGGTCTAATAATCATCTGTGCGAACGACAGGCAGACACCAGAGCGTGTGTGTTTACATAGCCTGAGTCACATGACAGGTCCCTGCATATGTGGCTAGTAGATTATGCTGCCGGGTGTCTGGGTAAAGATGGTTTCCTGTAGCCTGCGCTCCCCTCACTTGTCTGGCGACAGTTCAGTGTGCCTGTCTGTCGTCAAACGCTCACCATGTTTATTTTCCCTCCTATGGAATGACGTTTTCCTCTTTGTCGAACAGCAGCCGGGTTGGTCTTACCCGTACGAGACTCGCACACATAGCCCATATGCGTTCCTTCATCTTTATCAATGCCTGCCTGACTGAAGGACTCTCAGAGCCAGGCCGCTAATGAACCAGACCCTCCAGATCATAGCACATTCAGCCCCACATGCTTTCCACCCACTCCCATCCTCTTTTCTCGTATCTTCTCAGCTAAAGTGATGTGACCATTGGGTGTTGTTGGCCCGAACTAGCCCAGCTTTAAGTCTTGGGCTGGTTAGTGGCTGGGAGGTGGGCTTCGGTTGTAAAAATAGGGAAAGAAAAACAGACCAAGAACAATGAGAGCTGTAAAATGCAGTTTCGCCATGATGTGCTAGCCAGAGGCGCCTCCGCCCTGCGGTGACCGGACCCGACCCATATTTCTGGTTCTGTCCCTCGCTGACATTTCCTTACATAGGTCTTTAGTGGATTCAGACAGGCTTTGCCAACTTTCTTTCAGCTTTTCCTAACTTGTACATCAGCAGATACAATTAAAGTACAGTGCATTCATTTTTTGCTGCCATACGGACATTGATTTAGCAGTCGTTGAAAATATAATCTCTCTCTTTTAAAAAAACATGGATATTCAAAAGGATATTCATTTGATTATGCTGTAGAGCTCGGGAAAATTAGGAAATGGCCCATCTTGAATGAAAAGAAAACAATGAATGTAAAACACATTACATAATAAAAAAAAAGCTCCATGCTTCAACCTCATTCACCACAACTCGCATCCTGTCTTTTCATTGCTGTGCTAAAAATCCTTGTGTAAAAATAACAGCTTTTCCTTTTCCCTTTTCTTTTCCTTCCTATTTATTTATTTATTTATTTACTGACAATTTTTTTGAAAAAAAGTATAGAAATATATATATAAATCAGCTATTTTTTATTTGAAAGTAATTTGAAAATAAATTATATATTAATACATTCATTATTATTATATTATAAACATTATAAATAGATATAGATAGCGCATTTTTTAAATTATTTAATTATATATTTAATTATATAGAATGAGCCAGATGTGAAATGTATAGAATTATGTAGAGGTATATAGAATAGGAGATAAAGGCAGAGCATCTAAAATAAAATATATATAAATGATATAAATGTTTTTGTTTTTTTTATCTTTTTTTTTTATGTTAAACACAAATGGTTGGATAGGTGTGGAATACTGTATATCACATTAATTGTATCTCTTTTATGTTTATTTATGGTGTTCGTTTTTTTCCACCCCTTTTTGGTCACTATGAACTGTTTTTTCTTCGATAGCAAGAAAAAAATTCTGCTTTGAGGTTCCATGGACAAAAATAACAGCAACTATTTCATCAAGCTGGGATAGAAGAAAGTATTTTAACATAAAAAATACCCACTTCTCCTTTAAAGGAACTAAATTGAAATTCCTTGAGATCTTGAGAACACTTTTGCTTTTTATCACAAGCGTCTATCTGTGAGGTCTCTAAAGAGGTAACCAAAGAAGGTGGCGCTGTAAACTGACTCAAGCATTCCAGAATGGAAACAGCCTGTTTTTGAGCGCCAGTAAGAACTATTGCTCTTTAACGTTTGTGTCCACAGGCCGTGAAACAATCTAATGTTCTCGCACCCCTTTAAAAGAGTCACAGGCTGCCTTTAATGTCTTCGCAAACATTCACACACGTCTCTACGGTGCCTTTACACTCCGGATCCCCACATACGGTCATTCCGTTTCCCCAGTAACAGAGTGTTTGTGTCCATAAATAAAGAGGCTATTAACTGTCCAGGTTTATGGTTGGTACCCATCTCTGTCTATGTACTTTTCCCTTCTGGCAGGTTTAACACTCACCTGAGGACTCCTGGATCTATTTCACACTCCACTAGGTCTTTGGGAAGGGGGTTGGTTGAGGGGAAGGAAGTTTACAGCATCTCCACCACCATCAGAAGATCTCAAGTGTCTCTCTGAACCGTTTGGGAAGAGAGTCTGACTGGAAATACTTTGTGAGGAAGCCTCACCTGTGCATACACATACGCATACACACATGCTGACAAGATAAGAGTGAAACTGTTACATTTGTCCTGCTGAATCCTTCCATGTGTCAGTGTGGAAGCCTGTGATCCTTTGATGATGATCAAAGCCGAGGCAAAGTGTGCCCGTAATTCCCCTGCTTTGGCCAATCTCCTTCTGTCTCTATATCCTTTCTCCCTTTCTCTTTCCTTCATCCCTTCTCCATCCCTTTACTTTTTTAGCTTTCTTCTTTTTTTCCCCCTATTCTTTATTTATAGGTTTTTTCGACCGAAGTGTAGAGGGTGTAGTATATAGAAAATTATATAGAAAATGAACACAATAAATAGCTATAGAAAAACAAAATAAAAGGAATTTTATGCATCTAATATTATTTATTTAGTTATTTATTGATTCATGCAGTATCAGTCCATATTAGATTAATTATGCATGCTTAGTTTATACACAAACACACACACACACACACACACACACACAAATATATATATTTATTTTCAGTTTATATATTTGATTGTGCATGCTTAATTCCCTTACTTTTACATTTAAATTACTGTTGCCGTTATCTAATACTTAAAGTTCATCTTTGAAAACATGTAATAAATCTTAAAGTTAAATACATTTCAAAATGAATATCAATTTTCATACTGCGATTATAATATTGTGACACCTAAATTTACTTGTAGCATTTAAAATTATTTTAAGAGCTGGTGAAAACTTTTGAACAGGATGAAGATGTCAAAAAAAAAATATATGTTTTGTTTAAATATATAATTTTTTTTTTTTTCACATTGGGCAGTTTAACTGCTCAGGACAAACAAAGCACTCATGAACAACCATCACAAAACAAAAAAACAGCCGTGGATCATCCAGGTAACAACACTCAGTATTAAGAATCCTTGACCGGGGTCATATTACAAAATGCATTATTTTTTATTTGGTGCTGTCCTGAATAAGATATTGTACATACATTTTTACATATAGTCCACAAGACAAATAAATAGCAGAATTAATAGTAATGACCCATTCAAAAGTTTATGAACCATTGATTCTCAATACTGTGTGTCGTTACCTGGATGATCCACGGCTGTTTTTTTGTTTTGTGATGGTTGTTCATGAGTCCCTTGTTTGTCTTGAGCAGTTAAACAGTTTTCCAGCATCTTTTGAATATTTGAACCCTCTCCAGCAGAGACTGTATGATTTTGAGATCCATCTTTTCACACTGAGGACGATTGAGGGACTCAAACACAACTATTAAAAAAGGTTCAAACATTCACTGATGCTCCAGTAGGAAACACAATGCATTAAAAGCCGGGGGGTAAAAACTTTTAAAAACAAAAAAACAGCCGTGGATCATCCAGGTAACGACACACAGTATTGAGAATCAATGGTTCATAAACTTTTGAACGGGTCATTTTAATAAATTACGCAATTTTTTTTTTGTTGTGAATTATATGTAAAAAAATTGTAAGTCAAATATCTTATTCAGGACAGCACTAAATAAAAAATAACATGCATTTTGTATGATCTCTCTTATTTAGTTAAAATTATTCACAGTTTCACAGATTCTGCAAGCGCTTCACATACTTTTTCTTGCAACTATACAAGACTGTATATATCAGCCATTTATCGATTATCTGCTATAATAGGAAAATAATTATCAGCTTATCAGTATCGAACATAATTGGTGCACCCCTAAATTTGGACGTAATAATTTCACATTGAAGAAAATTCTCAAAAAAGTCTGCTGATAGCATCTGGGTTTGTCTATGGGCAAAATAAGTTATAGCTGTTCAAAGTTTCTATTTTACTCTATTTTACCTGTCTGTTTATCCTTTATCTCTTTTTTCCTCTGCCACCTCACTCTCCCTCCATGTCTTTCCCTTCCCCCTTCTCTCTCTCTTTCTGTCTCCTTCTCTTTGTATTCTTATCTGTCACTGCTTCTTCCTGTCTCATGTTTCCACACATATGCACACTGTCAACACTCAACAACATCTTTCAGTAGAGTAAACCTTCTATAGTAGCGTGTTTCTCTCTCCCAAAAACTTGTTCTCGCTCTCATTTTGTTTTTGGCAGATTTATGAGAATCTTGTGAAAAATGAGCAAAAGTATTCCTCTGTGCGTTTGCCAGTCTGCTTAGCGTCACACCGCACGTAGAATGCGCTCCCTTGCCACTGTTAGTGCTTGGTCTCAGAGATGATGGCATTTTTGTGATGGATCCCTCTCTACGGACGGCATCACTCTCACACTGACAATTTCCAGTGTCTATTTCGCTGTTTCGTGGGTGATGGCTGACCTCTGACCTTTGGATTGAGGCCATCCTATGCAGACAGGTGATGACAGCCGTCAGAGAAAGACAGACACCATTTGTGCTTGTCAGGCTTTGAAATGCATCACATTAAAGACCCAACACAGTGGTGAGCGGTGGTCTGATGCTTCTGATTGCTTTTGTTCTGACATGTTGGAGCTTTGTGAGACTGTTTGGAAAGTCTTCATGCTTGAATTCTGTCCTGTTGTTCACTTGAAAAGCTAGTCAGAAATTCAAAGCCATACATTCAACACTAAAACTGTCAAATAAACACCAAGACTTTTTTATTTATTCTTTCATTCATGCATCTATTTCACATTTTTCCTTCCCTTTCCCAGACAGCAACATAGTGTCGGCCCACATCCGGGCCACATCTGGTACATGTGGATTCAACGCGTACCAGATGTGGGCCGGATCTATGATGACACTATGTTGCTGTCTGGGAAAGGGAAGGAAAAATCTCATATTTTATAAAAATTTCTCCCCAAAGACTGAATATATCTCACTCACATTTTGTAAATCACAGTCTTTAATGCTGTGTTTCATTTAAAGGTGCACTGTGTAAATTGTAGTGGCATCTAGCGATGAGGTTGCGAATTGCAACCGCCCACCACTCACCCCTCCCTTTCGAAGCACATAGTGAAGCTACGGTGGCCGACACAGGACAAAGATGTCGTCTGAGACAGCAGAGAGTAGCTAGCGCTCTGTAGGGCAGTTTGTCCGTTTAGGGCTACCGTAGAAAAATGACGGCGCAAAATGGCGACTTCACTGTAAGGGGACTCGCGGTGTATGTAAATAGAAATGGCTCATTCTAAGGTAATACATTTTTTTTTGTGTGTTTATACACCACTGAAAACATAGTTATGTATATTATATTGAATTTCTGTCAGTAGATCTTCATACATATTACACACTGCACCTTTAATGTCAGATTTGGCAAATTCCTACATGAAACATCTCATACTTTTGATGTAAACATGTTCCATTGTCTGATGTTTGGAAGATTTCATAAACTGCCGTTCAAACTTTTGGGGATAGCAAGAAGAAATTAATACTTTAAATCAGCAAAGACATTAAATTAATCAAAAGTGACAGTAAAGGTTTTTTTATTTTTCAAAATACTTCTCCTTCAAATAAATGCTTTTTTGAAAAGTCTAGTCATCAACAATCCTAAAAAAAGTATCATGATTTTCACACAAATGCTAAACAGAACATTAATTATAAAAAGAAATGTTTATTGAGCAGCAAATCAGCATATTAGAATGATTTCTGAAGTGTCATGTGACACTAAAGACTGGAGTAATGATGCTGAAAATTCAGCTTTAAGAAGCTTGTCTGCAGGAATCTGTGTGATCACATGTGACAAATTGTGTGATACTGCATGAAAAAACGTGCATTCTTAAAGGCCACATCTTTAGCAACCAAATTGCCAAGGATAAATGATCCAATGCTAGCATTTGCTCAGCAAGTGTACGATTATCAACATACTTTGTTTTACCCTCCTGCAGGGCCATAACCACCATAGGAAATTTTGAAATTGAATTTTTCTTTTATGCTTGATGCTGCTCTGCTGTACTCCATTACACAATATACACCGCTCTGTTTATTGCTAGCATGACAAAAATGTTTTAAATGTTACATTTTTAGGCTGGTTTGCCTCATTGATCTAACAGTGCTCGTCACTGTCAGAATGAGTAAGATGGCCAATCAAATCAAAGAAGGCGGAGCTTATTGTTAGTTTGAATTTCAATGCAATGCTTTAGTTATAGCAGTGAAAGAGTGCGTCGTAAGATGTAGGTTCAGCGACTGACGGTAATATCCAGTGATGCAAACAACTCAACATTTTTATGCAATTTCACCGTTTTGAATTAAAAATATGGCATTATTTTAGTGCTGGGGAAAAATGTATTGTGATTAATCGCCAAAATAAACCAAAATGTTTACATAATATATGTGTGTGTACTGTGTATAATTATTATGTATATATAAATACACACACATGCATGTATATATTTAAGAAATATTTGCATGTATATACTGTATATATAATTTATCTTATATATAAATATAATTTTTTATAAAAATATAACATATTTTTCTTAAATATATGCATGCATGTGTGTGTATTTATTTATACATAATAATTATACACAGTACACACACATATATTGTGACATACGAAGAGTGAATGTGCATATTTTCAAATATATATATTATTTGTAAATAGTTTACTTTATAACTACAATATAGACCTGGAACTTTTACCATTCTTATTTCTTTAAGGATGTTTGTGTGAACAAGCTTCAGATGATCAAGAGGGGCTGCTGGGAACTGTAGTCTTCCCATTTGCCTTTGAAAAGGAGCATGTGAGGTCAGGAGTGCGGTGTATGCATTGATGGTGGCTAATTGGGCAGCTCTACCATTAAGAGCGGAGAACCCAGTGGCCCCGGCCCTGTGTAGAGCTGAGAGAGACACTCATTAGTATAGCTCCACTCAGGCCTGCCCTCACAGCTCACCTGTCAGTGAGGCAGATGGACAGTAATGGCTTGTGTTTGTAGCTGTGGAAGCAAGTGTGGGTGTAAATGTATGTGTGTATATGAGTGTCTATAGGTGTATGTCTGTGTGGTGGTTCTTCCTCTCTGTTTCCCCTGCAGCTGTCTCTCTTAGAGAGGTGGGAAAGGAGCAGTGGAGCATGATGTCTCCGCTCTGCTGCAGGTAAATGGACAGAGATGTCTGCTGTGAGGGAACAGTCTGCATATAGTACACATGAGACCTCACCTCCATCCAATATATTATTATTACTGCTGTTTAATCAATTGTCTTCCAGCTTAACTTGCTATCTATCTATCTATCTATCTATCTATCTATCTATCTATCTATCTATCTGTCTATCTGTCTGTCTGTATACATTGTCTATTACGGTTTCATCACTAATTTTTCTATTAATAAACACAGTAAATATATTTGATATTTAGCATATTACCATTCTCTTCTACTTATCCATCCAGGGGGGTCTAGTGAGTCAGACAGTGAGAGGTCAGACTGTGGGTGTGTGTCCTCCTCCCACTAATTCTGACAATAATCTGTACCCTATCCCCCCCCACTCTCAGCTCTTCTTTATCCAGCTGGACTTCTCCTACACACTAGCAATCGCTCCACTTCCTTTTCTAATTACTCCTAAAACAGGCTGCTATTAAAGAGTATTAGTTTTCCTGAGGGAAGAAACTCTATGTGTGTGTGTGTGACTGTCATGTCCAGTAGCTCAGCAGTGGGTGGCCTTTAGTGGGAGGAATGGAGACCAGCCATGAGAGATTAAACACCCTTGGAGACGCGTCCACTGAAGCTCTGTTTTCCAGAACGTTCTTTTTCCCATTTTGCTCACTGTGCTTTTACTGTAGCCAGTTTGGAGGATAATACTGCACAGACTTGCCTGAATGAGGGAGAGAATTAAAAAATGTAAATGTAGTTAAGTGTTTTTTATTGTAACGTCAGCTGTCCATTCAGCAGCGCGGTGGTAACTGGCATGGAGGATGGCAGGATGGTGCAGCGTGCTTTTTCCCTGTCTAATCCAATCCAAGATTTCAGACTAGTGTGGGCAGCCTGGACTGTTCTCCACACTTGCATTCAGTGAAGAACGCTAATGAGGGATGTTGATCAAAGAGCCTTGGTCCCCTCGGTCCACCTCTTCTGACTCTCTCTCTCTCTCACTCTCTTTCTTTTCTCCTTTTTCTAACTCTTTCTGTATGATCAAGCAGACTTTTGAGAGAGCAAGCTTGCTTAGAGCACCAAGCAAGTATAAAAGCCATTAATAAACCACTATGGACACTCTAGGCATTTAATCATTGCTCTCTCTTTCTCTCTCTCCTTTCCAGCTCTATCTCCTCTAGGCTAGCTGTTGTGCTGGTCAGACAGCCTCTTGAGCTATAGGGAGCATTAAACGCATTATAATGTGGGGTTAGGGGGTGGACCACCATTAGGCTGGGACTTGTCAAGTGGACGTCTGCGTTAGAAACAGAGCTGTTGTGTTCGCCACCAAATTATGCTATTTGGGACATGGAGCATTTCCAGACGATTGCAAAGTCACAGTCATGGGAGAAGTCTGGTGGCCAAATGTGCTCACACCTGTTCTGTGTGGCATTTGCTTAAGAGCGTGTTTTTGTTCCAGTACAGCTCCATCCTCAATATCACATTACTGGATTTAATTCAAGACAGTTTTTTTTTTTTTTTTTTTTTTTTGCAAATCATAGATGTGTGGACTGAAAGAAGTGCCTGAATTAAACACGACATGAGAGCACATCACATCCAAGAAGAACATTTTGAAAACGCTGCTCTTTTACAGTTCATTTTCTTAGGAAAAAAACATTTCTTATTTAGAATTTTGTCTTATTTAAATGTCATTAACATAAATTGACTTGGGTAGCACAATTTTTTCTTACCCCTTATCCATCCATCCATCAGTCCATCCATGGAGTAAGAAACATAATTTCAAGATAAATAAAGGAAAACATGTCTTGATTTCCATAGTATTTTTCCATACTATGGAAGTCAATGGGGCACATCAACTATTATTACCCATAATCTTCAAAATATCTTCTTTTGTGTACAGCAGAAGAAAGAAATTCATAAGGTTCGGAACAACTTGAGGGTGAGTTAATGATAATTTTTTTACATTTTACATTTTTGTGTGAACTATCCCTTTAAGAAAGCATTTTTATTTGCTGTAAAAAGACTTACATGAGCCTTCAGTTATGTTTCTAAGAATTGCTTTTGTCTAATAAGTTTATCCCAGAACAAGAATACAAAAATAGAAACAAATGAGGCATGTTGGATGAGAATGAGAATGAGAATTTGATGAGAATTTGATGGGAAAGGAGTGAGTTTACATTGAAATCTTTTACTTTTGACTGCAGATTTTGTTATCTTGTGAAATCTAAGTAGAGACATCTGTTGAGATCTCTCTGTTGAGGATCATTATTCATAGGATAAAAAAAAGGCGCTTTTGCTTTCCATGTAATCCCAATACTGTCTAGGAACAACTGAGATATTAACTTATACTAATGTACACCGATCAGGCATAACATTATGACCACTGACAGGTGAAGTGAATAACACTGATTATCTCTTCATCAAGGCACCTGTTAGAGGGATATATTAGGCATCCGATCGAGCATCTGTGGGATGTGCTGAACAAGCAAGTCCGATCCATGGAGGCCCCACCTCACAACTTACAGGACTTAAAGGATCTGCTGCTAACATCTTGGTGCCAGACACCACAGCACACCTTCAAGGGTCTAGTGGAGTCCATGCCTCGACAGGGCCAGGGCTGTTTTGGCAGCCAAATGGGGACCAACACAATATTAGGAAGGTGGTCATAATGTTATGCCTGATCGGTGTATAATCTTCTATGTAAATCTATGAGAAAAATACACTCCCTTGAACAGCCCAAATCTCTCAAAGTACTTTTTTGTAAAAGTACATTACATAAAAACTGTTGTCTCTGGGGTCAGGGAATGTTCAGTCACACAGAGCTTTTCATCACTAACACCATCCTCTCTCCCGTCTGTTCTTCTGCTGCATTCAAGGCTTTACTGCACTGCGTTTAGTGAGCCGAGGGTTGTGGAGAGCAGGGCCTTTATTCAGAGCTGTCTGCCTGAAATGGTGGGGCATTAGCTCACATGAAGGGCCTTTGTGTTTTTTAAGGACACTGTCATTATACACCTCCAGCATTGCAACCTCTCACTCATTCACTCGAGAGAGAGGGTGAGAGGAAGAGAGTAAAAAAGGACAGAGGGTTGGAAAGAGACAGTGAGAAAAGAAAAAGAAGCTTTTTGGCAGACAGAGACAAGTGGTGCTCATCTCTTTCATGTGTTTGGCGGTATAGTCGAGAGGAGGGACAAACTGAAATCCTTCTCTGAAATTGCCCCCCCCCCAGACACTAAGGTAGACTGAGTGGACTGTTCCTTTGCAGTTCTCATGAGCACTGCGGGATTTACACTGAAGTGGATACATCAATAGCACAATCTTTTTACACACACTCTCTTTAAAATACACGCACACACACACGTCTGGTTCGCTATCTTTGTTGGGACTCTCCATGGACGTAATGGTTTTTATACTGTACAATCTGTATATTCTATCCCCTTACACTAACCCTACCCCTAAACCTACCCATCACAGAAAACTTTCTGCATTTTTACATTTTCAAAAAAACTAATTCTGTATGATTTATAAGCTTGTTTCTCATTGGAACCTCAATTTAGGGAAATTTTAAGTCCCCATGAGTCAAGATTCATTCAAAGATACACCCAAAAAATGTAAATTCTGGGGTAAATTCATTTACTCACCCTCAAGTTGTTCCGAACCTCATGAATTTCTTTCTTCTTCTGAAGACAAAAGAAGATATTTTGAAGCAGCACAAATGTTTTTAACATTAAGCACCAAATCAGCATATTAGAGTGATTTCTGAAGGATCATGTGACACTGAAGACTGGAGAAATAATGCTGAAAATTCAGTGTTGCATCACTAGAATAAATTACATTTAGGAATATATCAAAACAGTTATTTTAAATTGTAATAAGACTTCACAGTAATACTGTTTTTACTTTATTTTTAGTCAAATAAATAAAGCCTTGGTGAGCATAAGAGACTATTTTAAAAAATATCTTACTGACTCAAACTTTTGAATGGTAGCCTATTATTTCATAGGAAAAGTTCCCCACACTAAATCAAATGTTATTATACCTGAATGGATTTTAATGTTTCCTTAATCTACAGTACTTGTTTTTGGCCCAGAACTTGTTCGCGAAAAGACCAGGTGTAAACGCCCTCCGAAACGCATTGGTGGTCTGGGCCGCAAGTCTAAATGCATCTGGTTGTTGAAATCACATATGTAAATCATACTCCTCCCAAAAATAAAAAAAATAAAGTGTGAGAGCGTGTTATAGGCTAAATAACATGTTATAGCCAGTTATGACAGCGCTGTTGCAATGCATCGCCGCAGATGAGCAGCTGAGTATCTCTTCAGCAAGCCAACACGCAAACTGAAAGCAAGTCGCAGACGCTCAATAAACAATCATCTTCATTAAAAGTAATGAGAAATTATCTTACCAGTGCTGTTGCCACACTCTCTCCTATTGCAGTCTTTGATTTTGAAATTAGCTGTTGATCAATAAAATGCAGCTCATTTGACGTGAACTCCATTAAATTTGAATAGAGCATGGGAATTAAATCGGATTTATATCCGTTTTGCAGAGACACATTTATGTGACCAATTGTAAATGTAATCGTAATCTAATAAATCAGATATCCGATCAGTAAAAACGCATGAAGTGACCAGGTGTAAACAGGCCCTTACAATGAATAGTAAAGCATATCTACAACATTTGTAATCCCAGCTAGCAAAAATATGTTCTAAGAACATTTTTCTAACGTTTTCATAATGTTATTAAAATGTTATTTCTTAATGTTCTCTGAACGTTCAAAATGTTTTTTTGGTTATGCGAACATTAAGGGAACATTCCATTTATACTTTTTAAAAACATTAGACATCAAACTAAAACATTTCTACGGAGCCCCTAAAGGGACATGGTGAAGAAATAAAAAATGAGATGGCAGGAAAAAAATATTTGGCAATGCTTTTGCGTTCTCTCTCAAATGTTTTGCGCTGCCTTGAAAAACTTTGCGTTCACTCTCAAAGAAAACAAAAGTTTTGCGAGGGAACACAAAAGTTTTGCGAGGGAACACAAAGGTTTTGCAAGTGAATTCAAAGTTTCTCGGGGGAATGCAAAATATTTGTGAGAGAACGCAAAAGCATTGACTTATTGTTCCCATCTCATATTTTTTTCCTCCACCATGTCATAGAGGCTCTGTACGTTTCAGCATACAAATAACTTTTTTGTGCTAACATTTTGAGAACATTATTAAAGACCATAACTCATAACACAACTGTTCTGGAGGAAAGTTTGTTCATAATTATAAGAGAACCTTATCAGAACGTTACCCTAAGTTCTGAGAATGTTCCCTGTTAGCTAATTCCCTGACTGTACTGTAAATTGCTTTGGATAAATGTGTCTGGCAAATGCATAAATGTAACTGTGCTTTACCTATAATATAAAATCCAACAATAATATTGTGCAATATGATCGCAATACATCATGTGTCTTGGTTAATTGCCACATAGCTTACAGTTCTTTCTCTCTGCATCCATCAGGAACTTTAATGCGACCCCAACAGCCATAATCGCACACCAGCCTGATTAGCTGCATTTATCTGCAGAGGACACAGCAATGGAGGCGATGATCTTTGAACCTTCGTTGCGGCAGGAGCCTCTGGGGAACATCAGGGTCAATCTCAGCTGGACATGAGATGAAGGTACATCCCCCGCTCGCCTAACCGCTTTTCCATTCCCGATCTTATCACACGCCGTTGTGGCTTCCTCAAGCTCTGCTCCCAGATCTGGAGCTAATCCCAGTCCTTGTTTTTCCTCCCGGAAAAATAAATCTCACTTTTCAGGTGATGCTGTCCTGGCCTGCACTGTGCTGATGGGAGAAAAGCCTTCCTGGTTTACAGTGGCCATTCGGCGGAGCAGAGCCAACACATCGATCTCTTGCCTACGGATTATTTACAAAGGCACCTATCAGTGCGGAATGTGGAATGTTGAACAGGAAAATATGCTCCTTTTCCACTCTCTTTTACAATCTCTGTTCGCTCTCTACTCCATGTGGCTTCATTAAGCTAGTCACAGTGCATTTCCACTCATTTTTTGAAGCACTACTCCTTGTGTGAGTGGAACTGGCTATGACAATGGCACATAAAACATTAGCTGTACCTTTGAGGGTGCAGGGCATTGTGTGATAAAGCACCATAATCTCCACAAGGACAGCACTGATATTTGGGGCACATAAGCATGATAATGGGATGCATAAATGTCATAAGGTGACCTCTCCAAACTGAGGGCCGATTATCCTTCTGGATGTGTCATATTGTTCTGGTGCTCTTAGATATGTTGCTCTCCTGTGGGCTGTTCGGCTTTTCGTGTCCTTTTTACATGATAAAGGAATGTGCTTAAAACAAACGCTCATTCAGGCTACACTGGTGGACTCTGAATAAATTTAGCGATGAAGAGAGAGAGAACAGGGAAGAGAGCGGTGGTCAATAGATAGATAGTCGTTATTTACCTGTATGTTTTATGCTGTTTTTTTCCCCTTGTAAGATAAGTACAGATGGAAAGTTACCATTCATGGTTCAGATTTTTCCTAACGGTTATGGTTCATAGCGCATTAACAATTCAGTCACATTTAGTAATTACAATTTTTATTAATAAAAAATAAATGCAATTTCATAGCCAAATCATTTGATTATTTAACCTTTAAATGCATGAATGTTTCGCCAATCATTATGACATATTCGGGTCTTTAGCGACCCGGATCTACATCTAACCCAGATGGATCTCTACCTGGCACGATAATATAAAACTCTCTGGACATTAGAGTAATAATTACAGAAGAATAAAATGGTTTTTACATTAAGGTCCCCTTTGTAAAGGGTTTATAAATGTGTTTGTTAATGACTAATAACTCATTTACAAATGCATTATAGATATTTGATAAGCAGTTATAACGGCATGAATAAAAAGGGTGACTTTAATGCAATACCTGCCAAATAGTGAGCCCCTTTTAACTCACATGTTGTAAATAAATGTATTTATTCACACCTATTTAACTCAAAACCAGATTCCTGATTTATTTCATGATGCAGCAAAAAATAGACTATCTTAGTGAGACTGAAGGGTGTTGTATTTGTGGTTTTCTCATTAATATCTCATGACTGCCACTTTTCTTAAGATGTTCCTTTACCAGAAGTTACTGTCTTACCCATGATATTCCACAAAATGCTCATGCCTATCCACAGCAGTGTATAAAACTGATTTCTTGCTTATCAAGATGAAATTATCAAACTTTATTTTGAAAAAAAAACCCCCAAAAAAACCCACAAGAGCCCAAACATAACTTAATGAGATCTTAATAACAAATATTTTAATTCCAGTATTAGCTACTTGCGAATCTTAAGTGTAAACCTGTGAACCATTCATTAATGAGTTGCAAACATTAGTAACCTAAGTGAACCTTAATGTAAAGTGAACACATGTGAAGCATTTATCAATGAGTTACAAACATTAGTAACCTGTGAAAGTGAACCTTAATGTAAAGTGAACACATGTGAAGCATTTATTAATGAGTTACAAACATTAGTAACCTGTGAAAGGGGACCTTAATGTAAAGTGAACACATGTGAAGCATTTATTAATGAGTTACAAACATTAGTAACCTGTGAAAGTGGACCTTAATGTAAATCGAACACCTGTGAATCATGTATTTATTCATTATTAATGCACACACAGAAGATAGTATTTTTTTCTGATGAAATATTTTATTGTTGATGCATTGTATCCGTAAACACAACTTTAAACTTGAACATTAACATATTAATATGCAATCAATAATTTGCGATTACACAATTAATATAAACACTTGAAAAACATAGTCTGAAGTGATGTCACCTCAGTTAGCTTACCCATCAAATCAGTAACACTTAAAGGGTAACTCAACCCCTGTTCACAGGCTAACTCCACCCACTGGCAATATTTGAAAAATGCTGGAAAAGTGGGCAGAGCCCAGTGGAGACAGAGGGGACGAACCGAGGGCGGGGCTGAGCAGTGCACCTGAGACCCGCAGTGACGGATTGATTGACAGCTGTCAGCCTCGCAAAACTGCGGTCTTAACTCCCGATGCCGACGATGCTAGCGTAGCAGCAGCGCAGGAGAGAATGGGACCACTGACCTAATCTATGAACAGTCAAATCCTTATACTGAATGCCACTAAAAATAGATCAGATACATGCAATGTATTTTTATTAAAATTTACTGAATCAATAGGCAGCGCAGCACCAATAAGTTCAAACCTAATAGCCTATTATAAACAGATTTCCTCAAATAAAAGTTAGACTATAAACGCTAGCACTTTACGGTATTGTTGTCCGTTACCACGGCAACCACTTGCGTCAATTATAATTTATAAAAGGCTCCATTACCTTGTATCTTACACTATCGCCCCATAGAAGCCGTTTTTTGTAAAAATAGGCTAACGATTGTATCATAACCACGCGACTCTCTGTCGCACAGTAGATAAATTACCGTATAGACCCGTATAGACAGGAGGAGAAGCTCGCAGGCAATCTTTTACTGTCTATGAGGCAATCGGGGGGACATGGAGGCAAAAAAGTTCGATAAAGTCAAGGGAGAAGCATGGGGAGAAGCCCATAGAGAGCCAAAAGCAACGGGACAAAATATTTCAACAACGTTTTGAGAAAATTGGAAATAATTCGGTATGTGGCAAGTGAATACATATGAAGTAACTTTTATCCACGAACGTTAAATAATTTATCTACTTCGTTAAATAATGAAGTATGGGTAACGGGGTATACCTATATTAACGAACGATGGGGAAATTATCAGGAAATTATACAGGCAATAGAAGAAGAAAAAAAAAAAACATCTTAATGTCAATCGCGGTTAACGTTATTCCTTTATTTATTTACAGATCTACGCTTGAAGATGAATGTGATCCCTTCCATCCTGGTCGAAAGCCATTTACAACATGTCCTAGCCTACAAAACCTAATGTGAAATAAAGAAAAACATTTCTGTTCAAGTGTTTTTGACCATGATTTATTAGCCAAAACTACATGATTTAACACCTAGCTCACAATTCTTTATATATTGGAATAGTATGGTCAAATGTTTTACGTGAAGATATGAAATCATGTAGAACAATGAGCAATTTTAAGAGACCATTTAAAATGAATATATTGAATGGATATGAAAATGACTCAAGGGGATAGTATTGTATGGTTCCTGGGCTTATAAGTCTGTTTTGGATGAGTTATTATTCGGTTTGATGTAGATAGAAGGAAACGAAGAAGATACTGTAGATGGGAAAGGAAAAACAATTGTAAAAGTTGCTCCTGCTCACGCTCTCCGTCTCTGCAAGATTCGGTGATTCAGATTTCACTTTGCACAACTACTAGAAGACTTACAACTATCAGACAGGTTGCTCACGTCACATCTACGTCGTCAAGCTCAGTCTGAGGCTGTGCAGTACGCTCAGCCATCAGGAAGTGAGTGCTTCTAATTGACTTCACTTTTCTCCATTGAAGTCTATGGGGTCGCTGTGTCCATTTCTTTTACTGTCTATGGATAGAACAGCTTGACTTCTTCTCGTGAAAAGTGGCTTTATCTTTATCGGATGCTCACTAGCGCCAACTCCTGTCATACACCAGAACACGCATGCTTTAGTGATGTGATTAACTCATTAATAAATGGTTCACTTGTTCACTTTACATTTCAAAATAAAGTTTGATCATTTCATCTTGATAAGCAAGAAATCAGTTTTATACACTGCTGTGGATAGGCATGAACCTTTTGTGGAATATCATGGGTAAGACAGTAACTTCTGGTAAGGAATATCTTAAGAAAAGTGGCAGTCATGAGATATTAATGAGAAAACCACAAATACAACACCCTTCAGTCTCACTAAGATTTAGTCTATTTTTGCTGAATCATGAAATAAATCAGGAATCTGGTTTTGAGATAAATAAGTGTGAATAAATATACTTATTAAGCATTTATAACATGTGAGTTAAAAGGGGCTCACTATTTGGCAGGTATTGCATTAAAGTCACCCTTTTTATTCATGCAGTTATAACTGCTTATCAACTATCTATAATGCATTTGTAAATGAGTTATTAGTCATTAACAAACACATTTATAAACCCTTTACAAAGGGAACCTTAATGTAAAGTGTTACCAATAAAATAAAGCACATTTTGTTACCTTTTGAAGCTTGGAAGGCTTCAGTTTGAGCAGATGTTTTATACCATCATCACTGTCCTCGCCAGAGCTCATTTCCCAGTACATTCAGCATTTGGCTCATATTCACGATCTCCAACATCTTCAAAATCAATATTTTGATCGCTGACAGCTTCTTCACCAGATACACCATCAAGTGACAGTGACACTAATATTTTATTGCGTTCAGTACTTGCTCTGCAGTAAATCACTGGTCCATTTCAAGTTTTGCTGATGATACTTCCTATTCTTTTATTTTCTGCCTGCGGTAACTATGAGTGAAACGTCACTTCATCATTGTGTATCAGACATTGCCACCTTGTGGAATAAAGATGAATTGCACTTATTCAGTCATCAAAGATTCAATTATTGTTGTGCAGATAAAATATACTTACACTCTTATACACACCTCGGGTCGTAAGTGACCCTATACAATTTTTACAAAACTGAATGGGAAAACAGGCATTCTTTTATGATTGTATTATGTTTTTTTTTCTTGTTATATTGTTTATAATTAATTGAATTAGGAATTCTAAGAAGGTCCATGTCTAACTTAAAACAATTAATGAGGAGGAGGGTAGTGAATTACATCCCGGGTCACTGAAGACCCGAGGTATGTGTTTATGGATTCAGAAATAAACCCTTGCAAAAGGTCTATTTAGCCAGACTTTTTAAATGTCTTGTTAAAATACTTTAGAATAAAAATGAAACAATTATGCAACAATATAAATATATAAATATTAAAATATCTCATTCAATATACTGTCAAAATGCATAATTTAGGCTACATCTTTAATTAGATAATTGTCATATGAACAACTAGTTCTAGAAACTACACTCTCAAAATTTTGTTGTAAGCTGTATGTGTTGGATTCACTTTCAGAATCGGGTTTCAGTGGTTGCACTGCAGTTTCATTGAAAACAAACAGCACACGAGAGTCAGATTTACACGTGCCATGCTGTATTTATTTATTTTTTCTAAAAAGACTGGCTCATATGAGTTATTCATTCACATACTGTTTCTTTTACGCTGTCTGTCAGTATCAGTGTTGCGTCGCTGCTGAATAAGTGCTGCGTCTGAAAGATGATTGATTTCAACAGATGATTCGATTTTTGAAGGCAGCATAATTGTATCCTTCGCTGCCTAAGACTCTCCTTTGCATCTTATTCAGTGATAGTTGAGCTAACAAAATGGCATCTGAAATGTGTGGTTGGTGGTCAGTTTGTGTGTAAATATATGAATTTGAACAACTTTTTTTATTTTTTATTTTTTTATTTTTTTATTGATCGTCTGAAAGCTGAATAAATAAGCTTTCCATTGATGTATGGTTTGTTAGGATAGGATTTGAAAATCTGGAATCTGAGGGAGCAAAAAAATCTATTGAGAAAATCGCCCTTTAAAGTTGTTCAAATGAAGTCCTTAGCAATGCATATTACTACTGATACTACATTTTTTATATATATATATTTACGGTAAGAAATGCAACTTATGACTGGTTTTGTGGTCCAGGGTCACAATTGTGCTGCCTGTCTGAAGTTGCTGCCTGTGAAGTCATTGCCTGATAGGGCAACGTGGCAACAAATCAACTTCCAATGCAACATCAACACAATTATGCACCGAGTAATGCATGTGCATTATTCTGACAGAACTGTTCTGCAAGACAGATTAAAAGGAACCAAAACATCCTTTGATTGTGGTATTTTTTTTTTTCTCGTTACCCAACCCTAATGATAAGCTTTGTAATATTGTCCATGGAGGGAAGCATTGCCAAACTTTGTTTATACTTAGTTCTTATAAGATTGGGGAAAATATGAACCTGCGAGTTCAATGTTAAGTATATTTTCCAGTCTATTAAAATGCTGTTGGGGTCTCTGAATCCCTAAACAGAGCAAGCAGGGAAAGATGGAAATGAAAAACTGGAATCTGGCTATTGAGATCAGACGAGAAAGAGAGAGTATTCATTCTCTGTGTTCTAGGGAGTTTTCGGGCAGGGTCCCAAGACTGGAAAAGCCCCCCCTGCCATTAATCTAAATTACATGAGCTCATTGGTCTTTACTGGGGAGGGAGATAACATCACTGCCAACCTGCTCTGCTCACACTCAAATATCAGCAGATCAGTTCTCCTCCAGCTCTCCACCACAGTAAAGCACGGAGGAGCTCAAGGTCAGCCTATAAGAAAGAAACATAGACAGAACATTGTTTTATGTGAGGAAAATCATCATGTTATCCTTGGCTAAGTCAGCTAACTGATAACAAAATGATTCACTTTGAAGTCTGCAAAGGATTACAACACTAATGAGAGTTATGGGACGGCAAATAATAGTGTGATAGGATCTGGTACAATTTAAGGTTCTATATGTTAATGCAATAACTAGTATGAAATAGCCATGAACAATACTTTTACAACATTTATTAATCTCTGTTAATGTCTACATACTATTGCATTGCAATTTTAACATTAATGTATTATGAACGAATATGAATGAACATTAGCATTTTTAAAAAAATGTATACTACTGTAGTTTAAAAAAATAATACATTAATTAAATTAAGAAATACTGTCAAAAAGTCCTTTGTTAATTAATAATGTCTAATGCATTTACTAATGTTAACAAATTACTTAATTACTAAGTGATTAATGTATACATTGTTACAAAAAAATCTCACAACTAAGCCAGAAATCTCTAAGCAAATCGAATGCTATAAATATTCGATTCTGTTTCCCCCAGTTCCTCCCATCTTAGCTTCATAAAACCATCTGCACAGTTTTAAATAATTAGAGGCCTCAAACTCATTCTCTCTTGTTTCCAAAATATTGTAAAACTTTTCAGACACCGATGGCATTAAAATGCAAACTCCAGCATGGGGTTATTGTCAAAGCTCTCTCTGACTCGGCAAAATATGTAGTTATTAATTCACGGACCGTATCGGTTTCAGGACTCAAAAATTGATATGCGGCTGGCCTCCTCGATTTGGATTAGATAATGATCTAGCCCTCTGCCCCTAGGGGACATCACAATAGAAAAGTATTATGCTTCATATTCCAGAGCCCTGCTTTGTCGGATTGAGTTCCCTCACGGTATGTCGTGCTCATGGAAATGTGGATGACTCAATCTTCTGAAGAGCTGATTGGCCAATTTGTTTTTTCTTTAAAACTGCTCTTTGAAAAGGATACGGGCCATGCACACAGTGTTTGAGACCATGTGTGTTTGTAAGTGAGCGTGTTCGTGTATATCTGAGCAAGTGTATTATGTGTAGATGAATAGATGTCTGTGTTTAACTGTATGCTGAGATTCGCCGTGTTCTCGTCAGTCGCTGTGTCACTTCATTAACTCTAACAAACGTGCGGTCGCAACAACCCAGGTGTGTGTGCGCCAACTCTTGCGGTTCGCTTTTAATAGGATTATTTGTGCGGTAATGACCCTTTGACTGCTGATTTATTTTGGTGGCCCTCTCATGACCCACTTCGGGGCCCCGTCATCTCAAAGCGCTCAGCCCGGTTCTCGCTCTCCTCAACAGCTGTGTGGTCAATGGCTTCCAGATTTTCATAATTTTCGCAGACCTGCCCAATGACAGATGAACTTTTAATGTCTGTGAGTCTTGATGGTGCAATCACTCACCGGTATTGTTTTTGTCGGTAACCCCAATGTCGAGCACTTCAATGGCTTTTTTCTCTTGCTTTTTTTTCCAGCAGTAAGCATCCAGATGTGTAGCAATTGGCACTTTCCACGAATAGGGTTTATTAACTGTGAAACTAAAGTGGTTTTCTAGGAGGTTTGTAGTTTGTGTTTACCAATATTTGAGTCTAAATACAGTTTTAAACAGTTTGTTTTCAGGTTTTATATAAAATATTATTATATTATATGAATATGATTATTTATTACTGCAATGCAGTAGAATGTAATCAAGTGATGTTATATTTTGAGTGTCACAATTTTAAGGACTTATACATTTCTTTTCTAATTGGGGAAAATTATGCAATAGGGCTCTGTGCATAGGGACACAGTTAACCCTTAAACGCATACCTCAGGTTTTAGTGAACCAGGACGTCATTCACTACCCTCCTCCTCATTATTTTTTTTTTAAGTTAGACATCATCCTTCTTAGGCCCCGATCAGACAGAATGCGTTTTTGCAGTGAGAGGCGGCTTTTTTTAAATAGTTTTCTGTTGGCAGTGAGCTTTATGCGCACTGTTTGTTTGCACTGCTGTCACTTGATGGTGGATCTGGTGAAGAAGCTGTCAGCGATCAAAATATTAATTTTGAAGATGTTGAAAATTATCATTTTGAGAATATATCTGAGATGGCAAAGTTATTCAGATGCTGAATGTACTGGGAAATTAGCTCTGACAGGGACAGTGATGATGGTATAAAACATCTACTCAAACTGAGCCCTTCTAAGTAGAGGTCTTCATGGGTCCAAAAATTTGTACCCGAACCCAAAGAGACCCGTAAATGTGATACACGGAACCGTCCCGGACCAGTCTATTATTTGAAAAGTTGGACCCGGATCCGAGCTGAACCGAGAAATGCCATAGATGTACTTCCCGGAACCGACGCGGACCCGTCTATTATTTGAAAGCTGGGCCCATGCAGACACAGACCCACCTGGACCCGATCATATTCCACAGTAAATTGTTATTAACAAGTCAATAAAATTTTATTCTTCTGTAACTGTTACTCTAATATCATGAGAGTTTTATATTATTGCGACAGGTAGAAATCCATCCGTGTTAGATATAGATCCGGGTCGCTAAAGACCCGAATATGTAATAATGATTGGCGAAACATTCACGCATTTAGGGGTTAAATAGCTAATAGTTGTTAGAAACAAAACAATTTATGTTTTATTAACAGAATTCGGGAGGAACACGTTCAAATTGCCTATTTAAACAGCACAAGAGGAGGCCTATATACATACATAGCCTACTCACCTATGTTCCTCAACAGTTTTCTGCATCCCTCCACCACCCCGTCTCCACACATTCGCCTGGTTCCTATCCTAACCAGAGATACGGGGGGAGTACTCTGGGTTCGGGCCAAAATAAAGAGTTCGGAGCCCTTTCCTCGGACAGCACGCCAAATACGCATTCTCTTTGTAAGTGTGAACTTGTGAAACAAAAACACAGGATTAATGCTTCAAATGCTTTTTAAAAAAAGTAATAGGACACCAATTTATACCCTAGTCAAAGAATGTGCCTATTGTTTTTTTGTATTTGTGCTCTCCAAACCTACGCTGTATTATTATTGAGTTGTTTTACCAGTTTTACCAGGCATAGTAAGCATTACAACTTCCAAACATTTATATCTGTGTTCTCCCGACCCACCCAACTTTTGGATAGAATGAATAGCCATGCTTTAATGTGTCTCTACCACTTTTCAAATCATTCCTACACCCATGAGTTTTTATGACTTTACACGTGGTTGTTGTTAAGCGTATTAACATAATTTGGCATTTGGCAACAAGTCATTTGGTCCTGGAAACAACTAGCATCATGATGGTCCCTGACAGTGACTGTTGCTGCTCAGTATCTTGTTTCATAACAATCCAGTAAATCTCCTCAGACAGATGAGCTAATTCACATCGGTTTTGTTTATGGAATCACATACTGCACATGAAAGGCATATCATACTCATTATTTCTGGATTTTCCAGAATATCCTTCCGCACGCAATTTATTCAGCCTTTAGCGAAAAGATGACATGCATGTAAGACTTGTGCAAACTAAACCGCACCATCACAAGCATTTTGCCTTTGAAAACCAACACAGGCCTTTGAACATTCTTCATATTTCTATATGCAAAAACTTCATAGACAAAAAACGCTCTGTCAGCGGCCACAGTAGCCGTGGAGCCAGAGGATCACAGCGATGGGCCGATAGCTGGGCTGGTGTGATGACGACACTGTCTACAGGGTTACTGGTGCGTGGAGAGCCTAAAGAGAAAGCAAAGATCTGGCACTGTGAACTGGGTAAACATGATCCACACACATCAGCGACAATCTAATGTGCCACGCAGTCTTCCCTATGAAATCCGTGGAAGATAAATGAAAACGACTTGAAGGGAGGACAGATAAAAACATCATCTTTTTATCTAAGGAAGTCTGCCGTTTCCCCACCCAAAAAGCAAAGGATATATACTTAGAATACAGAGCCAAACACACACATATACACTTAAATATACACAAATGCACTCACACTTGTGATGGAAAACGCATCAGATGCATTTTTGGATGAATGCCTCTGGCGATTGGGTTTATAGCTAATTGCTCATTTAAGTAATGTTACATTTACTATCTCACGTTTAAGTTTCCCCTTCATTTCGCTCTCTCTCTATCATCAGCAAACGCAGTGGGAGGCAGTTTCGCCCTCTTTCAATATAAAGGCACAAACCAGTCACCGCTGGCAGAGTTCCACATCAGTGCAAAATGAGGTGGTTTTTGAAGATCATTAACATAATATGTTGTTGCTATATATATATATATATATTTATATATATATAGTGACTGCTGAACGATGTGCATTTAGTGTGCTATAATTAAAGGGATAGTTCGCCAAAAATGAAAATTCTGTCATCATTTACTAACCGTCTTGTCATTCCAAATCTTAATGACTTTCTTTCTTCCATGGAACACCAAAGGAGAAATTCGTGAGGTCTGAGCTGTTGGTTTTGATCAGTATTTTGGAATATTTTTCATTGTAACACACTGTAAACCCTAACGCTCAAAATAATTAATTGGTTTGATTAGAGCCAACTCAAATTAAACAAATCATTTCAATCAAATTAACTTTTATGAGTATTTAGAATTTTCTTTTTCTTTTGAGTTTTTATGAACTTGTTTCTTTTAATTTAGACAAACTTAAATTTAACTTAAATCTTCAAGTTCTGCTTACTTAAACTTAAAACTTAAACTTAAAATTTCTTAACTTAAAAAATTTGATGTAACCGATTGCCTCAATTTTTTTTTTTTTTCGTTTTGCCAACTTATTTGGGTTTACAATGTACAGAGTTACCATATGGCAACAATTCCATAATTTTTTTTTCTTTTTACAATTCTGGTAACACTTTACAATAAGGTTAAATTTGGTAACGTGTTAATCAACATTTACTAATGCATTTTTAAGATCAAAAGTTGTAATGCACTGTGAACTAACATGAATATAAACATTTTCATTAACCAACATTAAGGTTAATAAATGCTGTAAAATATATATTGCTTATTTTTAGTTCATGTTAGTTAACAAATGAGACCTTGTTTTTATCTCTGGGCTTTTTGTTTGTCCATACATTGTTTGGATCCTGACTTTCAAAAAAAAGTTTGAAACGATGAGGATGAGTAAACAATATTTTTTTTTTGTGAACTGTCCTTTTAAAATATTGCCCTGACAATCTTGCTAGTTAGTCATGACCATCATTGACTTCAACTGCATGGAAAAGATCAGCTTGGATATACTGTTAAACTTCTCTTTTCGAGTTTGACAGAAGAAGAGAGGAAGGTCATGTGGGTTTTGAAAGCATGAGGGTGAGTAGGGATGATGACAGAATTTTAAGTTTAAGGAGAATTTAATAAGGTATACCCTAACCACATCACATGGATTTGATTATTACTGTATATTCTTGCACACACACACATTCAGGCATTCCAAAATAAGTGTGAAACTCGCCCTTGTCAGACAGACTGGGGGTGCTAATGATGCGTGGGACTCGTAATTACTCACTTCCTCTCACACAGACCCCGACTCGTCAAAAACAGCCCCCCTAACATTAGTCCCCACCATCTTTTCCTGGCAGGTCTGTGCCGGCTTCAGCAGATGCTTAGTTGCACAGGAAGCTTCCTAACCACTGATGATTGCACGTCCTCCAGGGATCTGAAATCCAGGCAGCACACAGGAGCCAGCGAGCCGTCAGGAACCGCTCCACAATGTCCCCACAGCAGGCACATCCACCATGCGTTTGGCACACACACACACACACTAAGTTGGCACACACCAGTCCCCTGGTTGGGTGAGACTGGTGCGGTTTAGCTGCACCTGTTGGGGAATAAAAGAGAGCTCTGCAGCGCGATTAAACGCCACGGTCTGGAACGCTACATTGCTGAGGATGACTCGCGAATGTTTGTTGTAGGCCTTGTGGTAGGTTGAGCTGTGGGAATTGAAGGCTGTGCATTCCTGCATGGGGGTTTTATATGTTTAAAGACTATTGCTGTGTTAAATAGCACCGTGCATTTCCCCAGTGGGAGGATTAGAGTGTTTTGCATCTCGCAAGCTGTTGCTCTCCCACCAAGCAGAAATTATATGCTGGTTCTCACAAGTTCTTATTGGTTTTGATGATTGTAATAGCTTGTTTAAAGTTAAGGAAAAGCCCCCATGTCACTACTGTGATTTCAATTCAATATTAATTATTTTGGATATATATCAGGTACAATACATGGCAAATATTCTCAAGGAAAACAAACCCCTTAACTAATGCTGTAAACTATATGGGAGTCAGTTGTAGCCTACTAGGCTACATTAGCCTACTATAATATTGAAGGTAAAAATTAACTGATTTCTATAAAAAACACTTAAATTACACTCAATTATGTTTTTTTTTTATAGTAATTTCGGTAAGTTGTACTGTATCTTTTAACACACTTTCAGATGCTCATTCATGTTTATTTCGCGCTATAACTGGTATTAAGGCGGAAGAGAAGATCAGATCACATGCGCTCCACTGCTGCTTCCAGAGCGATTTCGCGCCACAGCGCCAAAACGTTTTGAATTTGGTAATGAAATAGACGTAATTTGAAATCTGAGACTTTGTTTTATATCAGTAGTAACAAAGCACAAAGATTATTGCGATTTATTGGATGGGAAGCGCGCTACAATGTTCCTTTCATTCATCAAATGAAAACAGGATGACTAAAATGAGAATCAATTAAAATCGAGAAATCGATATTTTTTACCCAGCCCTAGTCAACATAAGTTTGTTGATTCTGGAACAATATTCCTGTGCGAAAATTTAGTCCTAATGATACCCCTACTCCAAAACATAGCCCTACCCATAATTTATCCCTAAAATCACTGATGTTGAAGTACCTAACCATGATTGTAAGCCTAAACTTGACATAAACTGTAAACTCGTAAAATTTCAAATTAGTAACCAAATCTGACATGAACATAAATGTTGTTTCCTATGCTCAAATAGCTTTAAAAGCATATATTTGAGGTTGGCCCAGGGAATTTCCTGTCTTGTCTTCTGACTTTTCCAATTGTCCAATTGTACATAACATCTTGGTATACACTCACCTAAAGGATTATTAGGAACACCATACTAATACTGTGTTTGACCCCCTTTCGCCTTCAGAACTGCCTTAATTCTACGTGGCATTGATTCAACAAGGTGCTGAAAGCATTCTTTAGAAATGTTGGCCCATATTGATAGGATAGCATCTTGCAGTTGATGGAGATTTGTGGGATTCACATCCAGGGCACGAAGCTCCCGTTCCACCACATCCCAAAGATGCTCTATTGGGTTGAGATCTGGTGACTGTGGGGGCCATTTAAGTACAGTGAACTCATTGTCATGTTCAAGAAACCAATTTGAAATGATTCGAGCTTTGTGACATGGTGCATTATCCTGCTGGAAGTAGCCATCAGAGGATGGGTACATGGTGTTCAAAAAGGGATGGACATGGTCAGAAACAATGCTCAGGTAGGCCGTGGCATTTAAACGATGCCCAATTGGCACTAAGGGGCCTAAAGTGTGCCAAGAAAACATCCCCCACACCATTACACCACCACCACCAGCCTGCACAGTGGTAACAAGGCATGATGGATCCATGTTCTCATTCTGTTTACGCCAAATTCTGACTCTACCATCTGAATGTCTCAACAGAAATCGAGACTCATCAGACCAGGCAACATTTTTCCAGTCTTCAACTGTCCAATTTTGGTGAGCTCGTGCAAATTGTAGCCTCTTTTTCCTATTTGTAGTGGAGATGAGTGGTACCCGGTGGGGTTTTCTGCTGTTGTAGCCCATCCGCCTCAAGGTTGTGCGTGTTGTGGCTTTCAGTCAAAGTTCCTCTTCTATCAGCTTGAATCAGTCGGCCCATTCTCCTCTGACCTCTAGCATCAACAAGGCATTTTCGCCCACAGGACTGCCGCATACTGGATGTTTTTCCCTTTTCACACCATTCTTTGTAAACTCTAGAAATGGTTGTGCGTGAAAATCCCAGTAACTGAGCAGATTGTGAAATACTCAGACCGGCCTCTCTGGTACCAACAACCATGCCACGCTCAAAATTGCTTAAATCACCTTTCTTTCCCATTCTGACATTCAGTTTGGAGTTCAGGAGATTGTCTTGACCAGGACCACACCCCTAAATGCATTGAAGCAACTGCCATGTGATTGGTTGATTAGATTATTGCATTAATGAGAAATTGAACAGGTGTTCCTAATAATCCTAATAATCCTTTTTTAAGGATAAAACTCTTTTACTTAACGCACTTTTAATACACATAAACACTTTTTATGACCAGCACAGGCAGACCTGTGTACATGATTTCAGAGATTCACAATACATTATCTGTGTTATGTTTAGCATTAGTCTAAGACCTTGAATAACCCCTCTGCATTCTGTTAGTATCTGGGTTTTAAAACCCAGCCTGTAAGAGATGTTTAGTAATCTTCAAGAGCAAATGTGAATCATATGTGACAGTAGTATTGGTGCATATGCAGTATTTTGTGAGTGTCTCTCTACACTTCTATCTGTGCTTCTGTTATAGCTGGTATATGTGTCTGTCCTGTGGTCTATGTGCTATCCTCTTACAGAGATTAACGTTCTCATCTCTGTCATTTGCTGTTCCTGAATGCCACACTGTGTTTCTCATCTCGCAAAACACATGTACACACATCATATGTTCCCAGTCACATCCCCCTTGAGCTCTCTGGGAAACAGAAACACGAAAAAGCCAGAGCCATTTGCCTGACACTTTAACTTGGAGAGTTGGTGTCAAAAACAGAAACACCACCCATTAGGTTCTTTGAAGACTGATCTATCCACATATGGAATCTATGAAACAGTATTGTGCCATAGTCAGTTCAAACCTCAATATTGCTGGGAAATAAACTGAGGGAAATTTTAACAAAATCAATGTTTATGGCACAGTGGCACTTATGAACAATGCATTATGTATGCAATGAATTACTCACAAAGGTTGTATTTATTTGATGAAAAAATACAGTAAAAGATTGATATTGTTTAATACACTGAAAACCCTAATAAGTTAATTGAACTCAATTTATTTGACTCGTTCCCTCAATTCAATTGAGTAATGGAGTCTCCTAAAACTTGTATATTTAAGTTCACTTAACTTTGTGCTCACATAGACTGTACTTAAATTGTTTTGGTGTTTATATAATGTACTTAAACAATTCAGTTCACTTAACTTGGTGTTAAGTTTAAGTGTACTTACATATTTAAGTTAACTCAACATGGAAATTAAACTCAAATGATATTTAAACTATAACTGATATTTATGAAATTACAGTACACACTGCTGTAATGAAAATGGGACACAACCACAATACAGCACTGTAAAGGTGGTAGCAGTAGTAACAATATCACACATCAACTACTGTGTTACAAAAATTTTAGAACTCTGTGAACTTAAGTTAAACATTAACATTTTTTTAGTCTGACAATTATGTTAAAATGTGGTGATCATGTAAATGTAACAATAACTAAGTTCTTATTACATTTGACTGTTTAAGCTTTGGGCAATCAAAATGAGCTGAAATAAAACATACTGAACAACATATTCTATGTCTTTGACACAAATTTTACAATACTAATGAAATACAGTACACACTATACTGTAATGGGTTACAACCACAATTACTAACTACATCAATTATAGAGCTCTGCGCACTTCATTTTAAACTTTTTATCCTTCATAATTAAAACATATATACTATTATGTACTGAGCTGACAATACTAAAAATGCTGACACCAAGTCTGCAACAATGAGACAAACATTTTTCTAAAGCAAAAAGCTGGTTTGCCAAAGACTGTACCTTCAGCTTGAGGGCATTCTGCCCAATTGATACGCTGTATGAAATCAAGTGTTTGCAAGGCATTTCTGGTAATTCAGGTCTAATGAGTAAATGAGACAAATGAAGAAACATTGCTTGTGGGAGATCCTACATGTTGTCCATCTACAGTACTTGGCCTTCAAGTATTATCCCAACAGAGGAAGTCAAATGCAAGGAGTTGGGGGGCTGAAGGTCGGTGTCCTTGAATAAGATCCACACTGGCACATCCGTTACGATGATCAGACACCTAATGAAGAAACAGGAATAAATACTAAATAGAGTATTTTTATCATGCATCAAAGATTGACTGGCAATGCATGTTTTTCTGAACGCTCACTAAATTCATCAAAAACACAAATCACTAATTGACCAAAAAATCATAAAATTATGACAAAAATTATGAGATACATACTTCCAAAGTTATGTTAAATGTTAGTTTTACGATGAGTTTGTTTCTTTATCTGAACAGATTTGGAGAAATTTAGGATTACATCACTTGCTCACCAATGGAGCCTACAGTGAAATGTAGTGAAATGTGTTCAGAATACATAAGAAAAGAAACATACTCATCATAAAGAAACAAACTCATCTATATCTTGGATGACCTTAGGGTGAGTAAATTTAAAGCAAATTTCATTTTTGGGTGGACTATTGCTCTAAAATCAACATGATTCTCTGGCACATGCTTAGACTACTGTGAGCACAGGTGGCTCTTCAAATGTAAACAGGTTAAGAACAGAAGCACTTACTAAACATGACTTCAGAATCATCCTATCCAAGCAGGACAGGTAGCCCTCGAAAAACAAGGGTTCGGACCTCAGTTGGCTGACTTTAGTGGGAAACAAGAAATTCCATTAATGCCACAACAACTCACTATCAATATGTTTGCAGTATTTTTATGAAAATATACTTACATTTCCACATGTTCTTGTCTCATATCACCTGTAACAGAAAAACAATTGAAAATATTAAAGTTAACAAAGTCGATGCAAAAAATATAAAAGAAAATTACATTATTTATAATTGAAATTATAATATTGCAATGCTATTCAAAATACACCTAAACCATCAAATAAAGGTCCCTGGCTCTAAAAAGTGACACAGGTATGTTACATCAGTTAGATTTAGCTTGCAAACTTTCTTCATGTTCTTTCTCACAGAAACGCACAATTAAACTATTGTTAAGTGTATGTTATTAACTAATATGTTTCAATATTACAAATCAAATAAAGAATCATTTGATATCTAATTTATACCATTACAAACCCATCAATAAAAAATATTGTTAATTATGGCTACGTTAGCAAAGTTTCACCAGGAAAAA
This sequence comes from Rhinogobio ventralis, assembly GCA_039654625.1. Classification (NCBI taxonomy): domain Eukaryota; kingdom Metazoa; phylum Chordata; class Actinopteri; order Cypriniformes; family Gobionidae; genus Rhinogobio; species Rhinogobio ventralis. The sequence goes on along the minus strand of CM077200.1, from coordinate 12,185,522 downwards.
TTTTGTTGCGTTTTATTAATGTACCATTATGATTTAACCGAACGATCTTGACTCCTTCTGGCCATTAAAAATCACACAAAAATAACATTAACCGAATTTATGATTGCACACAATGAAAAAGTCAATGTTAAATGAAAAAGTTAAATTACAATGAAAAAGTTTTTTAAATGTCATGTAATTAAATTTAAAATGTCAAAAGTTAGATTTAATACATTTAATGTGTCCTTGATGAATAAAAGACACAGGGATCGGCTATTTTATCCATTTCAAGTACTTTATATAATTTACACTCATGGAGAGATGGAGAGGTGATGAAGTTGCCTTACATTCTCTATAAACACCATGTTGGCAGGATTCAGAGGTAAAAAAAAAAGTTCAAAGTCACACACAGCTGCACTCAAAAATGTATTCTATACACACACACACACACACACACAGTCAAGCAACTTTATGCACAGGTCAAAGGGATTGTCGATTTGAGGTCAGCAAAGTTCAAATTGCCTCTGATAAGTATAAATCAAACAAACTTAGTCATTGTCCTTGGGCGGCAAAAGTAAAAGACGAGGGAGGGGGAGAAAAGAGAGAAATGGTGTGGCTTTGACTAACAGCCTCACTCTGTTTTCAATTTGTCCTGTCAGTGTTTTTGTGGAGCGGTGTGTGATGGAAGTATGAGAGAGGGTGAAGGAGGGATTCTAACTGTTCTTACTAATCACATTAGGTCTTACTCAGCCTCTGGCAGCTTTCAGTAGGACGTCCCATTTGAAAATATTGATTCTCTATGGAGAGGTATGATCCAAAATATTGTTCTTGTGAGGAAACGTTATACCCGTTTCTTCAACCGAAAGAGAAAATAAACTGCAGAGGTAGATGTGACACAAACCCCAACAACAAACCCCTACCATGACACAAAATATCTGTCTTTTATCTTTGGGGAACAGGGACTTTTTGTTCAAAGAGCTTGACCTAGATAGAGGAGCTAAACTACTACAATACCAGTCAAAAGTTGGGACACATTTGAGAATAATAATAAAGTCATCAAAACTATCAAATAACACAAATTAAAGTGCGGGGATTATGTATTGAACAAAAAATGTTAAATAAAAAACTAAGCATTTCTGCAAATTTCATCCTTGGCCTAAATTACAGCTCTGCACATGCTTAACCAATTTAATGAAGTGCATCCCGAGATGCTTTTTAAACAGTATTGTTGGCCACAGGCCACCTGTATGCTATGTACTCAATGGCTGCTTTTCTTTCATTATGTGGCCCTATTCAGCTATATATATATATATATATATATATATATATATATATATATATATATATATATATATATATATATATATATATATATATATATATATATATATATATTTTTTTTTTTATTAAGTTAATTTCAAGCATTTAAATCAAGTATGTCTAAACTTTTTACTGTGCTTTAAAGATAAAGAAGTTTGTTCATTCCTGCACCACCACTGGCAGCAACTTGGTCTTTTTTTCTAAAGTAAAGGGTTACATTTATGTACATTTATTATAAAAGTATATTATATACAAAAAGTTGTTTTGCAAACCCATCTAAACTAAGTTATAATTTTCTTCTTTTACACTATATTTGCGCATGTAAGTGGACTTGTCTTGGTTTCAGTGGCCATAAGGTGCATTCCAGAGGAAACAGTAGACATGCTCATTTGACCTCAGGTCTCACCTGGTTGCCAGGCAACGGTGAGGTCTGTCTGTCCCCCTGCAGTGTGCTGTGTCTGAGTCATAATCACAATCACACCAGGGTTAGATTGTCATCACACACACACGCACACACACATACTCGGTTTTGCTATCTTTGTGGGGACTCTCCATAGGTGTAATCATTTTTATACTGTACAGACCATATATTTTATCCCCTTACACTAACCCTACCCCTAAACCTACCCATCACAGAAAACTTTCTGCATTTTTACATTTTCAAAAAATATGTTTATTTATCCGCTGGCCGGTCCCCACTATCCTTGCAGGGACATTTGGACACCCAAACACACACACACACACACACACACACACACACACACACACACACACACACACACACACACACACACACACACACACACACACACACACACATACACACACACACACATACACACACACACACACACACCTACACACACACACACACAGAAAGAGACAGAGATAGAGACACAGACAGACAGACATTGTGAGGGATGTCAGTGAATCCACATGGCAAGAAATTATATTTTTGCACGATAGGTATTTACTTATTCATATGTTTCATAATACTTTAATTTATATTTAGATCAGAAAGCATTCTGGAGTCTGTAGATAAGTATACATTTTTTCAGGAGGCTTCATTTTTTTAACAACCAGTATTTTGTCTTGTTTATAATATATACACACACTGCAAAAAGTGGTAACCTGCAATTGTTACCTTAGAGTGCGTTTCTACCCATAAAAATTTGTTTTGTTGGTCTAACTTATTGTAAAAAAGAGAAAATGATTTCCCATTGGCTAGGAAATATTAAAATTTAAATGAATTCAAATCATATATATGTTTTTTAAATACAATTTGAAACACGAGATATATTTTCTTAAAACAAATTCATTTCTATGAATATGTTAGCCTTACTGTTATCTATAAGCCTGCTCCAAAACTCGCATTTAGAAGATATAAGCATTCAAAACGTATAGTCTCTCACTCGCCAATATGGATCAATGATTTTGATGACATCACGCTGCACTTCACCTTCTCTTCAGATTTTCTGTCCAATCAAATGCTCTCTAGAATCTGAAGCATCCCGCCCCCTACATAGATGCTGAAGCTGCGGCTGAAATCGGTAATTTATTCACACATTTACTGTTTTCTACATGGCAAATGGCACATGGTGCAGGGGATAGGGAGTGCACTATATAGGGGATAGGGAACAATTTAGGTGGTGTAAATATGCTTTCCATTGGGGCGATTGAAGTCTGGTTTTGTGTTAGTGTTACGTAAACTGCCACAGCTCCGGTCCAGAGACACGATAACACAGAGCGGATCGTATGCACAAGTCGGCGCAGACCACAAAACATATCGGACCTATTTGAATTCTGCACAGAATGCTATATTTTAAAGCGATATGGAGAATATTAGGAGGAAACTGCGGCCGAGCTGTGATATAAACAAAACGCTATTGGCTATTTTTTAAAAGGGGAGGAGCTGTTTAATATGTCCCGCCCTGTCTTCCTGTTTCAGTGTCAATGCATTGAATAATGCTGCACGTTTTAAGGCACTTCAGTGGGCCTTTAAGGATAGATTAAAAACAAGTAACATAAAACTAACAAAAAATTGCAGTCCATAAGTAGTTGACCTTATTATGACACTATTTTCACAGCTTAATGTAATGTCAACTTATTTTTATGACTGTTTAAATAATAACTTTGTGGTCAGAATGATTTCATTTTCAATTGGGGAGAGTGCCTAGGAACATCCAGTGACAGTTCTGGAAGACTTAACTACAAAGACACTCCCACAAATGGAAAATCAAAATAAAATAAACCTAAAAAATGAATTTCCCGAGTTGTACTGCTGATTAAATAAATAAAGCCCAGACTTTGAAAAGTCCTTTATACTGTGACAAGCTTTTTCCCTCGCAGGCATCAAAACCCAATGCACCAAACCGTATCATGTCTAATAGCTTGTTTGCTCTGCCGCCACGCTTGGTTGTAGTCCAAGAACAGATGGCAGGAAAGTCACCGCACTTTGCATTTTCAGGTTGAGTGTGTGCCCGGGATGGACGTGTTTATCAGAACGCTGGGTCACTCTCTGCACGTCTGGGTCTCTAAGGCCACCGTGGCATCTCTCCCCACTGCTTTTTACTGCCTGCCTTAAATTCAGTCGTTTAGGAACGACAGATGTGAGGAGAGAGGGAAAGGGAAGGTTAAAGAGCAAAGAGCTTAATTTGCTTGGCTGGCTGAGGTCTGTCCAACAGAAACTCGATAGTGGACGCTGGAGAGGGCCAGGCCAGGAAAGAACGCCGCCGAGCTTTGATGTGCCTCCAACAAATGTTGCTTTCCCATTTAGATTTTATCTATGCATAGGCAAAACAGATTTAAGCATTGATAAGCATAATTGTGACAGGATCCCTCAGCATGACGATCGCAAGTAGACAATGCTAATTCCAGATAACCTTCAATAAACTAATCCAAATGAAATATAGCCGTCACCCACCTGTTCCAAAACCCCATTTTAATAACCTCATGTGCACTATGAGATGATAAAGGGTCTGATAATAAGATTAGGGATCCAACAGGTCGCTTGGGGGACAGAGGTCAGAGGTCACATGCTCAGTGTGGATGGAGTTTGTGTTGGCAGAGTGAGTGCGACATAAAACGCTAGATGGTGCCTGCCGTTGGCGAGTTTAATAAGGACGCCGTCTAGTTGATCAAAGGTAATGTTGTTTTGCAGGTGTTGTTGACTGGATAAAAATGTGTGTCTATGTTTCAGTGGGTGTATCATGCGATGGTTGTTTACACACATGGGACACGGGTGGCAGGTTTGCAAACATTCTGTTTAAGCAGATATAAACAAGTTTTTTTTTCTGTGTGTGTCCTTTGAGTTTGAGAACAAAAGTGAGGAGTTAAAAAAGAGAGAAGAAAAGAGCAAAGAAAGGATGATCAAAGCCAGAAAGATGCTTTTGAACTGCTGTGGGAGGGGAAAATACGCCTGTCTGCCTCATGTAGGTGGACACTGCAGAAAACCTTCCCAGCATGCAGTGCGCTACCTGCCGAACACTTTCACAAGCTCATCTGTATTATGTACTACAGGTTTGTGTTCGTATTTGAATAGAAACCTGCATTTTGGTGTCATGGGATGTCAGAATTACTCATGTAGACATGGCCTTACAAACAGCTATAGTTTAGCAGGTATATATTTCAAGCCTGGTTGCTATGGTTACCTCCCAAATGGGGTAACTGTAGCAACAGTACACTGCTTGCAAGCTTTCCATTGCGTCAAGATTTAGGTAGTAACATTGATAAAGCATGACAAACCCTGTGATTATTTATCATTATATTTACATATCTCAAATATATCACTTTTTTATTGTATTTGAATTACAGATTGTGATCTGGAAATTACTGTTGATAAATGGGCTCTAGTTTATATATATGGTCAGGAATCATGAGGGGAAAAAGTAAACACAAAAATTATCAGTTAATATTTTAACATTTTCCTTTAGTAAATTGAAAAGTTTAATTACAAAAAATAGTATCCTAATGTAATGCTTAATATTTTTCTCACATAGTATAATATGGGTTTTTATATATTGTGAAATCATTATATTTGGGATCTGTGGCAAAGCCCCTTGATCTAATAAATTCAATTCTGATTTATATGTGATATCAGAGAGGAAAATCACAGCAAAATATCAAGTGAGGAAATGTCAGTGTGCTTGAGCGCTCCCACAAGCACTGTTTCTCATACAATGGCCATTTTCTTTCCTAGAGAGTCATTAAAGAAATCATAAATGTACTAAACAAGCCTTAAAGGCAGAGTGTTTTCTCGTTTTTATTTCTAATATGACTTTAGTGATTAGCAGATCTCAGGGTCAATTGCGGTTTTGGCGGGACATGGTGCCTAGATGATTTCTTTCGTACGTTACACGAATCCAGCAATGACTCGCATTCCTGGCAGCCTGCCTGCAATAACAAGTCAGCATTTTAAGCAAACCCTAAAACCGCATCTCATTTGAGTTTATAACCCAATATAAGGAAACTTGGTCTTCATCCAACATTTAATTCCTGGTTTCCGTCAGGCCGATAAGAAAGGTGATGGGAGGGAAATACCTGCACTGAGTCTGAACACCATGACAAGCTGAAAGCAATATGCAATATGTTTTATAAATATACTGGTTGAAACTCTCTTCACATCCTGATAGCAATCAATAATAGAAGTGGTCTAATTACTAAAACATGTACATATACACTATATTTCCAAAAGTTTTTGGACGCTTGCCTTTACATGCACATGAACTTTAAAGACATCCCATTCTTAATCCGTAGGGTTTATTATGGAGTTAGTCCACCCTTTGCAGCTATAACAGCTTCAACTCTTCTAGGAAGGCTTTCCACAAGGTTTAGGAGTGTGTTTATGGGAATTTTTCTTCTAGAAGCGCATTTGTGAGGTCAGTCACTGATGTTGGACGAGAAGGCCTGGCTCGCAGTCTCTGCTCTAATTCATCCCAAAGCTGTTCTATCGGGTTGAGGTCAGGACTCTGTTCAGGCCAGTTAATTTCCTCCACACCAAACTCACTCATCCATGTCTTTATGGACCTTGCTTTGTGCACTGGTGCACAGTCATGTTGGAACAGGAAGGGGCCATCCCCAAACTGTTCCCACAAAGTTGGGAGCATGAAATTGTCCAAAATGTCTTGGTATGCTGAAGCATTAAGAAATCCTTTCACTGGAACTAAGGGGCCAAGCCCAACCCCTGAAAATCAACCCCACACCATAATCCCCCCTCCACCAAACTTTACACTTGGCACAATGCAGGCAAGTACCGTTCTCCTGGCAACCGCCAAACCCAGACTCGTCCTTCGGATTGCCAGACAGAGAAGCGTGACTCGTCACTCCAGAGAACACGTCTCCACTGCTCTAGAGTCCAGTGGCAGTGTGCTTTACACCACTGTAAGGCTTGGATGCAGCTGCTCGGCCATGGAAGCCCATTCCATGAAGCTCTCTACGCACTGTTCTTGAGCTAATCTGAAGGTCACACAAAGTTTGGAGGTCTGTAGCTATTGACTCTGCAGAAAGTTGGCGACTTCTGCGCACTGTGCACCTCAGCATGCGCTGACCCCGCTCTGTGATTTTACATGGTCTACCACTTCGTGGCTGAGTTGCTGTTGTTCTCAATTGCTTCCACTTTGTTATAATACCACTAACAGTTGACTGTAGAATATTTAGTAGTGAGGAAATTTCATGAATGGACTTCACGGTACCACAGAGTGTGGTACCACTCCTGAGAGCGATCTATTCTTTCACAAATGTTTGTAGAAGCAATCTGCATGCCTAGGTGCTTGATTTTATACACCTTTGGCCATGAAGTCATTGGAGTGGTGTCCCAGTACTTTTGGCAATATAGTGTATCTTCTGTGGAAGTCTCAGGACCAAAAAAATGTTTGTCCAATCATTGCATTCGGTCCGAATGCAATTATTGGATGCTTTTTTCACTAATTTACCAGCCTGTCAAAATATGTATTTCCATAACTCTGTGCACCCTGCTTGTGCAGACATCACACATCATCAGCGCGTTCCGTAAACAGAGACAGGCACTGAGCGCCACAAACAAACAGCAGCCGCCTTTTACAGTTCCTTCTGAACGAAACCAACAAGCTTATGCTGCGTTCACGCCATATCATAACCGTAATTACAAGATGGCAACCCATGACATTCTACCTGGAGCTGTCCTCAGACTCGGATTTATGCGTTTCTATGGCAACACTATCAATGCCGATATTAATCTGCAGCAGTCAGGTGGTACAATTAAGGGCTCTATAAGTTGTTTACGTTCATTATTATTGTAATGTTATGTGCTTTGAGACATGAGGTAATTTAACTGCATCTCTCGAGAGACTCTGCTGTGTGCGTTCATGTGTTTTTAAAGGAGGCGTGGCTTTGGAGACGCTCTGTAAGGAGGGTGGGAGCTTATGCTTTCAAAGCTAACTTGCTATTGCTAGCCTCTCCGAAAATCGCCTACCCTAAATTGTACATTGTTAGACAGATCCCAGAATGTGATCAATCAGCTGCTGCAGGGGACAGCAACTTCATTTACAGTGGCCAAAAGTATTTGGACACTTAAAGGGACATCATTTACTCAACCTCACATTATCCGAGATCTTATGTGGAACACAAATGAAGATATTTTGAAAAGTGTTCTTTTTGTTCATACAATGTTGTTGCGACCCCTGTATTATTCAAAATATCTTCTTTTGTGTTTTTGGAAAAAAAAAAAAAAGGTTTGGAATGTCGTAAGGGTGAGCAGCATCCACAGCAATGATGACAGCATCTTCACTTTTGGGTAAACTACCCCAAAAGTCACATTTTAATGCATGCAAAATATCAAACCAAACAAATGATGCTAAAACTTTTCACAGAAAGTTTTCACTAATCTCATGTTAATTAGCCATTAGCCAGGTGTAGTTCATCACATTAACCTTGGACATGTTTCACTAATGTTTGACATCCAGAAAGTATCCAAATGCTTTCTGTCTTAACTTTCTGTCATTGTTTTATAATTGTAAACCTAACAAACGTCATTTTGTGAAATGTTTTGCTTGAAAAGTGTAATTGTATTCTTTCCATTTCAATAGTTTTTTAAGTGTCCAAATACTTTATGGGGTTTCTGTATATTATAAAAATCACTTTATTTACAAGTAAAGTACAAAACTGTGGCAATCATTGTTTATTTTTTGTGCGGTTTGCATCCGTTTGTAATCAATTGCCAATAGAGTGCTGAAATGAGAAATGAGATACAATCACCATCATAGAAATCCTCCAGATAATTATGTTTATAAGCAGTTCCAAGACCCTGTATAGTCTTCAATCAAGGTGCCTGTCGAAATGCAGAACACAGTAATCTTTGTAATCTGTCCTGCTCATGAGGACTGCCTGGAGGGATGGCAGTGTTAGTGTAAAGAGGAAAGTTAAGGGCTCTTTGGAAGGGAAATCAATTTTTTTTAATGGTGAAGAGAAAATGTTGTGACAAGCTGGCGGTGTTTATCCAACGTTCAAATGCTCTGCACTGCCATGTTTTCCACCCAGTTGACCCATGGCCTTTTAATTAGTGCTTTTTAAGAGGGAGGCATGTATGGGCTGTACAGCAAGACAGGTGCTGACAGATTGGGAGAGGGTGTAAGGTTCCATTGATCAGCAGCAAGATGGAGAAAGGGGGCGAGAGAGGGTCCAGGGGTGTCGTGCACCAATTTTTTGAAGGGAAACTGCACTGGCAGTTCTTGTTCGCTTTGTGTTCTTTGTGAGATAAGACATTACAAAAGGAAAATAAGGTTACACATTTTATTGTGATGTATATGTACTTGCATTGTATTTGTAGACAGTAGAATTTGTTGGAGGACCATCAAAATAAAGTCTACTAATACTCTAATGACTGGTAGTTGACATGTAGTTGCAAAGTTACTTATAGTTAGTACAATCAATGTCTAAAGTGGACCATCAAAATAATTCCCCCCAAAAAACCTAAGTAGTTTGTACAGCTTTTATTTAGCACACATTTTATATGGTCAAATATGTAATCTTTTAAACCAAGAAAGCTGTAGCTGAATAGATCACTTCTTCTCATTAAGACTGCATTTTTATGATAAAAATACAACAAAAAAACAGTAATATTGTGAAATATTATTATATTTTAAAATAACTCATTTTCAGCAGTCATTACTTCAGTCTTTAGTGTCACATGATCCTTCAAAAAGCATTCTATAAGCTTATTTGGTGCTCAAAACATTCTGAGGTGAAGGGTGACCAATCATGTTGCTCCATTATTTGTCTTGGATATACAGCCTGTATACTGACTAATTCAGTGTGTGCAAACTTCAGGCTGTGCTGAAATCCCCCTTCTAGTAAACATACTCGAGTACACTTAAGCAGACACGCGCTCTCTTTAAAAAAAACATACACACCAACAGGCTGACTCTATCAACATGATTGATGCCTGCTTTCTGGCTGCCTTTCCTCCAGCATGAATTGGAGTCTGCCGTGTGTGAACACACACACACGCACACATACAGACTAACTTTGAAAGTCAGTGTTTTATAAATCAAACCAAATGGGGCGGGCAAGGTGGAGGGGGAACGTCTCACTTCGAATTCCACCCGAAACTTCTCCAAACTTTCTTCATTGACGTCTTTCTTGTTCGCTGTAAACTTCATGTCTCATTTTCTGCCGTGTCCTTTGAGTCCTCTGCTTTTCATTTAGATCTGCCAGTGGCGGAACAAACAAAAGAAAAGATTTCAGATTCAAATCCACCTATGATGCTCCACCCAACAGCAAGGTTTCATTGATCCTTGCTTTACCCCAATCACGTCAAAGAAGGACCACCGAAGGATTCGATTCTCTTTCACACCTTCTCCCAATCTCAACACTTCCTTAGTCCTTGTTTTCTCACACTGCTCACTCCCAAACAGAAACAGGCAACTGCAGCGCCATAAATTTCTCTCACCACGAGATACATCCTCATTACGGAGTGCCGGCAGGGAAACGGCTGACAGCTCTTTCTCTGCACCTGTTAGTCCTGTGCCTGTTTGAGCTCATTGACTCATCTGTAAACGGCTTCAATCTCGACGTCTCTATCCGTGCCAACTAACTCGATGCTTCAAACGTTTGCTGACTCTTTGCTGGCCCGCAGACTCTATCTATAAAAGTTTCATATTTCCTGCAGGCAGTCAATTATTGCGCCGGCGTATTCGGTTGCAATAAAAACATCAGTAATCGCTCTGTCTGAATTCTCCCCGCAGGTTCAGAGCTCTCTTCTGAAGAGCTGGGATATTCAGTGACAATTATGACATTTTTTCTGCTCTCTGTCTTCAGCTCCCTCATTTTTTGATGTACTTGATCTTCTGCAAATATTGTTAAAGCTCATATGGCAGCGGTTCGGTGCGTAATTATAATGATGTAATTGATTTCTTTGTTTCTGTTTAGACAGCTTTGACCTTTTAGCCAGTTTTTATTGCAGTTATGTGAATTAAAATGTGGAAATGTTCTAATTATTTTTAACGTTGCCCATTTTCAGGCCCCTTCCCTCGTTTTTACCTCAGCGTCTCTCGTTTTTCTTCTATCAGGTTTTGCTGTGGCGGTCTGCTTCATAAGGGCTTTATAATGATATACATCAAGGACTGTGTTTTCAGGACTTTCCGTGGCAGGGAGTCCTTTGGCTGCCGGACTGTTTCCCCTCCCATCTTAGGTGGCGGTTAATATATATCAAATCCGTCTTAATACAGTGGGAATAAAAGAACAGTAATGACACACTGTAAAGTAATACATTTCAAGCTCAGTGTTACTCCCTACGGCCTGTGTATGTGTGTGTGTGTGTGTGAATGAATGCAGCAGCTGGAAAAAGCATAAGGAAGCATTAACAGGTTTCTGTGAGTTGTGCTAATGTCTGTGAATCCTGAGGTGGGATTTGACTTTGACTTTAGGCAGCGACACCGCAAATGTCTGTCTTCCTCTTTCCGAGCCACACCAGCATCCTCGCACACGGAAGTCAAAGCACCTCTAGTGTCACTTTGTGTAATGATAACACTTCCCAGAGTTCTGCTGGCTTGTGTCATCACGTACACTGTGCTCTTTTGATGCACAACCCCTAAAAAAGTATTGTGGTGCAGTGATGGTATCAGATTGCAATACTATGGGGTCCAAAAGTCTGAGATCACTAATGAAAATGCTCCATTTTGCATTTATCTAAAAACTATTTTTGCCCAGTGTTCATTGTCACAAATGTATTTTGTAAATTATTATTTCTTTTTTAAACTAGTGACCTAAAAACAATAAAACATAATAATGGAACAGAAAATAATAATAGTAAAGACTACTACTACCACCACCACTACTACTACTACTACTACTACTAATATAATAATAATAATAGAAAATAAATTAAATACACATTGAATAATTAATTCGAATTTTCAATAAATTAAATAAAAGAAATCCATGACGCTGAACATTGGGGAAACATAATATTACTAATTCATTTTACATCAAAAGTTTTTTTTTTTTTCCAAAAAAAGGTTAAGCAATTTTTTTGCAGCCCGAAACCTTTATTTAATTCTAGTTTTTCTTCTTCTGTTATTATTATTATTTAAATCCAAATTTGGATTATATCTAACATTGGGCTCTACTTTATACCATAGATTTCAGTAAATATTATAAAATACTGTAATAATATTAGAATATTATTAAACTATTTTTTGTAAAATAATTTATAAAATATTATACATCAAAATTGTTTTATAAATGATTCATAATTATTATAAATATTTTAATATAAGTGCATAATAGCATGCCGTTTTTGGTATTTTAACAACCGTTCAGGAATTCCAATGTGTTGCACTGACTTTGTGATTAGATTCACAGTGTGACTCTTTTTGAGATGTAAATTCTGATATGCTCTGCATGCTATATTTTCAACGTAGTCTAATTATACTTGACCATATCACTGTAGCACACATGAAAGTTCTCCATATGGCTTTGTGTCTCTCTAGTGAATTCATGATCCCAGACATTTCCCTCATGCTTGTCATTCCTCGCTCATAGTCGTCGTAGTCAAAAGCTCTAGCAGGGGGCTGAAGAAAACCACCCGTATCAGGTGTCCCATAATACCCCTAAACCACTGTAACCTGCACATCAAACAGCGTTGCTGTGGGGTAGATCATAAACCACTGACAGGACCAATGGCCAGCCACGCTTTCACAGAACAACTGCCGTTATGGTTGGGCGACTGGAGAGCCAGCAGGAGTCTTGAGAAATGCTTGTTTCTTGAGTCTGTGGTTCTCACTCCTGACCACAAGAGGTGCTAAAAATCGCTTTTCAAGTGCAGTATACATCAATCAGGCATAACATTATGACCATATGACCATATGACCAATATTCCTAATATTGTGTTGGTCCCCAACAATGCTTAGGTAGGTGTCAAAGTAACATCCACATGGATGGCAGCACCCAAGGTTTCCCAGCAGAACATTGCCCAAAGCATCACACTGCCTCCGCCGGCTTGCCTTCTTCCCATAGTGCATCCTGGTGCCATGTGTTCCCCAGGTAAGCAACGCACACACACCCGGCCATCCATGTGAAGTAAAAGAAAACGTGAATCATCAGACCAGGCCGGTTCACCACTGTTCCTTCCTTGGACCACTTTTGATAGATACCACTGCAGACTGGGAACACCCCACAAGAGCTGCAGTTTTGGAGATGCTCTGACCCAGTGGTCTAGCCATCACAATTTGGCACTTGTCAAACCCACTCAAATCCTTACGCTTACCCATTTTTCCTGCTTCTGACACATCAACTTTGTGGAAAAAATTTTAATTTGCTACCTAATATATCCCACCCACTAACAGGTGCCGTGATGAAGAGATAATCAGTGTTATTCACTTCACCTGTCAGTGGTCATAAAGTTATGCTTGATCTGTGTATCATCATAATTTATTTGTATTAATGAGTGGTTGGCTAATTACAGCCTCATTTTTAGTTTACCTTTAAATTAAGATATCATGGCTTACATTTTGCTTTTGTATTTGGATCAGCATGATTATAGCAATACAATGATGTCATCACTGTCTTCAATGCTTAGCTTTGTACTGTAGGTAGTGATCTTGTAATACGGGCTTTATACAATACAGATTGTTTCAGAAGCTGCTGCTTTACAGTGATAACAGGAAAATTATGCATTTCACCTGTTGTTTTCTGCGTTTATTTTTTTACATTTTATTTTTTTATTTTTGCTTAATTCCAAATACTTTTGCTGATTACAGGTTATTATAGAAAGCTAATGTCACATAAGAGGCAGTTTGTGGACAGAATTTTTTTTTTGAATTGTACAGAACAAGTGCAACTTAAGTCATCTTATCCACGACTAGTCAACACAAATCATAAGTGAAGACTAAAGTGGCTGATCGCATAGTCCAGTTGTGAGAGCATGTGTGTGCAGCCATATATGTTCACACGGCCTTACATGAACAAATGAAACCGGGGGTCCATCTGAAAGCGAAGGTCTATCCAGAACTGCCCGATGAAATATGTGAGCCGTCATCATCTGCTTTGAAGAAAAACAATCAAACGCAGAGGGAGGAATTCCTGTCCTGACAGAGTGCCATCATCACAGAGGTGCTCCTCTCTTCACCTTCACACTATCCCCTGTTCTCTCCCTCTTTTTCATTCCCTCCGCTCAGTCTTTTCTTTCCCACTGTATGAGAGGACTATTCTCAGACCTGCTGGGGGCCGGGTCTGGGCAGCATGTGGGCGCAGGAGTGAGCGCAACAGAGGAAACCTGAGTGCGGCGGAGCCACAGTCTCTTGGTGGATTCCCGTTTTGTGCGCCTTCAGAGAGCTCGTTTTCCCTTTGACACAGCTGCATAAACTAACCAATGAGAAGACCCACAGTGAGCTCTACTGCTCAGCATTATGGGTAGTATGTGCACTTCAGAATAGTAAAAAACTGTGGGAACTTGAAAGAGAAGCTGCAATAAGAACTATGTACAACTATTACTTACATACACTGTAATAGTCCCATGCGATTCAGTGATGGTATCGAATGGTAGTGCAATATTTTGATATATACCATAGAACTTTTTATTATATTTATATAGAGTGTTACTTCATTGATACTCTAAAGGGGCTATACATTGTATACATTTGTATTTAAGCAATATTACATGTGCAAGGGTGCTGTTTTAGACAAAGAGCACAACTGCAAGTGATGCTGCTTTTTATGCAACTTAGACTATATTTCCAGTTACACATTAGTGGTATTTGGTTGTTTAGTGTTTTTGAGGAAATCGTTCAGTGTATGAATGACATGTCCGGGTTCCATTCATTATACATGCATTTATAGAACATACTTTTTTTAACAGTCGCAAAGTAATTTCTTACTCAAAAGAAGCACCTACTCAGATGTAGCCAGTCACTTGTTTCATTCTCAGTGAATCTGCATTTTTGAACAAATCAATGAATCAATCAATCAATGACTCACTCATTAAGACTCATAAACACTACCTACTGCCATAATCCTGCATAGAGATTCATTAATATAAATGTTTTCTATATATATAAAATAGTAGCCATAAGTGATGTCAGAAGGGAATGTTTGATTTTAATGACCCCATGTACGATTAAGTAGGCCTATGGAAGCCTGTTTCCGCCACGGATTAAACATTTTTAAAAGATAATTGCAACTTTTTATCTCAGAATTCTGACTTTTTTTCTCACAATTGCAAGTTTATATCTCGCAATTCTGAGGAAAAAAGTCAGAACTGCAAGATATAAACTCGCGAAATGCAATTATAAAGTCAGAATTGCGAGATATAAAGTCAGAATGGCAAGAAAAACGTCTGAATTGTGAGTTTATATCATGCAATTCTGACTTCATAACTCGCTATTGCGACTTTATATCATGCAGTTCTAAAAAAGAGTTTGAATTGTGAGATTAAAAGTTGCAATTACCTTTTTTATTTTTTATTCTGTGGCGAAAACAAGCTTCCATAATTAAGCCATTAAAATATGAGGGAAATAAGGAGGGAAGAACAAAACCCTAAACTAAATGAAGCTGTTTTTCTGGCAAAATTATTTGGCAAAAAAAGGCAAATTACAGCTACAGGATTTTACTATGAAAAAAAGCATTGATTTTATATAGGCCTTGTTTATGTGTCTGTACTTTATATCTTTGAATGGTATAAACTGAATATGGTAGTATATTCGACTTAAATGTAATAGATTGATAAATAGTCTCTCTGCTTTTTATCTTCCATCTTTTCTTTCTGTCTCTTTTTAATAAGTGTTTACACAGCATGTCATGTATTTTCGGTCTTATTTCTACCAGATATTGCCCTCGGTTTCACACAAAAGACCCACTGTTTGTGAATGAAGTGAAACATGATGTTCCGTGGCACTAAATGTTTTTATCAGGTCATCTTTAGCAGACGTGTCACGGACTGTTTCATAACAAAGAGAGGAAATATTTGTAACAGCTCGTATATCAATTTTCTGAAGGAACTTCTCTTTGAAATCTGCGTGTTTCATCCTCTGCCGATAAATCACCCGCTTCGTCATTTTTCTTTTGTTTCTCCCTCCCTTGCCATTCCCCTCTTCCCTCTCTCATTCATCTGACATATGTTTATATTGCAAGTATTTATTGTGTGTTTTCCTTTGTAAAGTGCTGGTATATATCACTGCTGCTGGCCTCTGAGCGGAGAGGGAGGGAGGCTATCAGCACGATTGATTTGTGTTGTTTTCATTCTCTGGTGGGCTTCTCTTCATGAGCAAAGCCAAAATAGCCAGAACACACAGACACACAAACTGAGCAGTGAGATGCGGAGGGTAAGAGAAACAGAAGGGCGTCCTTTTCTGCTTTATTTCTGTTAGGCTGCTGTGGTCTGCACTCAAAATATGGCCGAACAAATATTTAAATCCTGACGTTAAACACTGACATCTAAGCCTATTTTTCTGCCCTGTTATTCTTATCACAGGCCGTTCGGCTCATATGGGACATGTCATATTTCTAAAACGCAGAGGAAACTGTAACAGAAACCCTAGATTTGGAAACACACGATCATGCAGGGAGTGTTTCGGCATCTAATTCAAATGATGGTCAGATAAGTGTGCAGCATGTGTGAATTCAGCTGCTCTAGAGGTGCTGACTAATCTTTGTTACCTGCTTTTTCTGATAACAGTAGAACTGTTGTAAATGCAGTCATTTTCAGTTGTTTGTTGTTGTTTTTTTTTGTTGTTGCCAGAAGTAATTATTTTTCCAGTAGCTGTAAGATAAAATGTGTGCACCTGACATGGACACAGTTATGACTGCATTATGCCCCTTAATTTCCAGATTTTTTTCTGTCAGGGCAAGGACTACATGTATGCACTAAAACAAAATATTTGGGGCGTATCATTAATGATGAAATGTGTGAAGATGTACAAGCAGTGTTGTATGTTATATGCCCAAGCTAATATGTTGGTGAGAAAATGTTATATATGTTCCGATCAGGTTAAAGGAGGGGTAAGTGTTATTTCAAAAATGCTTTATAAAAGTGTCTTGGGCCGAGTACCAAAACAAACTTGTAGCCAATCAACAGTAAGGGGCGTGTCTACTAATGATGGGTGCACGTCATTATTCAAAAGACATGACACACAGGACGGACATTAGCTGAGCGACGACAGAAAGAGAGAGAGATGGCAGATAAAAAACGTGGAAAATGTCTATGGAACAAAAGAACGATTACGATCAGGCAAGAAGTATCAGCTTTCAAGCGCTGAGAGAACTCAAGGAGCGCTAAGGCCTGCAATCGGACGTGGTTGCTTTATTTCTTCTCAGTAGGCGAGTAACCTTGATTTTGTTTTGTTTCACAGAACTAATATATGCTAGCTTTTGCTTGAATATGCTTGTGTATTGAATATATCGCGTACGCTTGTTTGTCCATTTGCAATCGTATCGTCGTTCACTTCAGCTATGATAAAGACCCATTCATTTCCACATCCTATAAACCACTGTTTCAAGCTTCTAAACTCCTAATATATGTTTGTTTCCTTTGGTTCCTCTTTTCGTGATCGATATAACCCTCTAATCTTGTCATAATTGTAATATATTTGTTAGTTGGGCTGTCGTGCTCGTGCTATCGAGTTGTTCATGAGAACTGTGTTTGTGTTTTTGTGTTTTTTCATTGAACTTTCGACCTGGATTACCATAGTAAAACATTGCTTTCACTTATTGATAACATCATAGCCTCGGCCGGCTGGCACAGCAGATTCTGCAATAGTCGTTGCCTGCGTTGCTTACTTATGTGTGGGGCGGAGCTATTAAAATAGGGGCGAGACCTTTTTGGGGTAGGGGCGTGTTTGTTTTGGTGATTTGAAATATCAATATCGGTTACCAGAAAGCACTTACCCCACCTTTAAAGGTGCACTATGTAACATTTTTGTCAGTAAAATATCTAAAAACCACTAGGCTAGTGTTATATATTTTGTTCAGTTGAGTACTTACAATATCCCAAATATTTCCAACTATTTGTAAATTGTGAAAATTAGCTTTTTAACCAAGGAACCAGGATGTGTGAGGGAGTCGCCTGTCAAATGCGTCATATCTGCGTTACCCTCGGTTTCCGGTTTTATTTTGCAGAAATGCTTTACTCTTACTGCAGTGTGCAACAAGTGTCATAGCAGCCGCCAAGCGAACGCACAGAGTAACGTCATAAAATCATTTTTAACACACTCAAATGTATCTAATATGATAAACAGAGCTGCGTTACCTCATACTCATGACTGGAAAAGCGGAAATGGAGCCGGCGACTGTGGCATAATAAAAGTCCCGCTGCTTGCGAGGCGTGTGTTGCGCAATCGCTCCAGCGGCCTTGCTCAGCTCCCACAACACTCGGTCCTGCTCTGCTTCATACTACAGTAACGTTAATAATCGCATCCATGAACATCTGCTCCATTGTGGGTTAAGTTTTAAAAAAGTGAGCCTATGTAAGCTTCAGATTGCCTACAAAAAACAGGGTGGAGCAGTGAATGTAATCTATTTTGTATGTCAAGAGTAAAAACTTTTATGGCTTTAATGAGAAATGTGATGTATACATATTTTTGTTGGCTGGATAATTCACATAATGCTGTTATTATGCTGTCAAACCCTAGGCAAAGTGTGGTGCGATACTAGTCACCTATGAGAAAATATTGGTATAATTCTCGCTTTTAAATGTTTTGTATTATATTTTATGTTGTCTGTTATAGTCTGGAAATAAAATTTAATTGAATTATACATTAAAGGGGTGATTTATTATGATTTTACTTTTTTAATGTTGCTGTTTGAGCGTAAACAACATCTGCAAAGTTACGACGCTCAAAGTTCAAACCAAAGGGAGATATGTAATGGGATAATGTACATCCAGTCGGTTGTTATCGCAGAATAAACCCCGACAGAGTGATCAGGACCCCGACGCGAAGCGGAGGATGTACATTATCCTGTTTATTACACAGCTACTTGTCTCAAGTAAATTGTAATATTTTATTAGCTCTTACGCAAAGTTTCCGTGAAGAAAAACAGTTCCAAACTGCTTTGAGCCTTTTCAAGTCAGACGAGACAGACATTTAAGGCATAATCTACAGTCGTATCACTATTTACAATAAATATTTTAATAGCTCATTTGTAAGTTGACAAATTCAAACTTTTCAGGAAAGAGAAACAGCTCTTCGAGGCCATCGAAGCCATGTAACGAAGTTATAAAAGAAATTGGGGAGTCAGTGGAGTGATTCTATCCATTGCTGAAAAGATTTGTTTTTACCATATATGTTGAAATCAATGCTGAAGTCTTCCATTGTAACCTGTGGTGGTTAAGTGTTTTTCAGTCACAAGATGGCGCCAGAGAGTCAACGACAGCGGAGTGACACGTTAAGCATATAAGTAGTACCGGTCAAGATAACTCATAGTAACCAGATGAGCGGTGTGTTATTCATTTTGGCGGTGGTTTACTGGGAATAACATACCGCTGGAATGCGCGATTGACCAATCAGAATCAAGTATTCCTTAGAGCAGTGTAATATCTTTTAAAGAAATCGCTTTTTAAGGACTACAAAAACGGCTGGTAGGGACTACAACAAGCTTATTCACGGGTTAGTGACATCACTAACCCTAAAATTTACATAAACCCTGCCCCCGGGAACACGCGACAAAGGCCATGTTGAGCAGAGGAAGAGTTGTTGTAGTAGAGCACATTTGGGCGTCTGCTCAAGCTGTCGCATCCGTCTTTTCACCTTTTTTGCAATACAGTACATAACACAAATGCAATAGCATGTCATAAAAGCAAGATGACAACATAAATTATAACCGTAATTAAACTAAACTGTTCTATCTTCATGCAGCATATATTCTCTGGCTCTGTAGGCATTTTACAACAGTTCCAGCACGAGTGATTTATAGATTATCATGACAGAATATGCTAATCAGATAGTATCTCCACATCAGCTACATAAATTCATCAACAAACTATTCAGAAACGTCCTGTTGCATTCTACATGTTGTCACTTCTTCTTGAGTCTCTCCATCATTGTCCGACTCTGGTTTGAACATAAAAGGCTGAACAGTTTCTGACATTTTCAGTGCGCGTCTGCGTGAGGTAATCGGAGCTGCTAACAGGAGCTCATGAAACTCCGCCCTTTTCTTGAAATAGGGTTGGGGGCCCAATATTATCATTTGCATTTAAAGGGACACACACAAAAACTTTTTTGCTCACCCTGAAAAAGTGACAATTTTAACATGCTATAAAAAAAAGATCTGTGGGTATTTTGAGCTAAAACTTCACATACACACTCTGGGGACATCAGAGACTTATTTTACATCTTGTAAAAAGGGACTTTAACATATTCACCGTAAAATAAAAATGGAAGGAAAAAATGGAAGATAATTTTATACCTGAATTTCTTTCTTCCATAAAATTATTATTATTGTTATTATTATTATTATAATTATTAATATAAACCAATGAGAGCCAATGAAATGTGTTTTGTCTAAGAACACATTGTTTGATTTTGAGAGCTGTGGCAGAGATATTCTACATAAAGTACTTTAATTTCAGTCTGTTTGTCATGCAAAACCTTCATTTGAGATCAGAAGACTTAAAATATTTGTTGTATGGGTTACTTTAATATATATATATAGACAGAATTTTTGTATAAAAATATTAAAAACAAAATTCACAGTTTAACAGCCCCAGTCCCATCCAGAATATTCTTTAAAAATGCACTTTTAGTTTTTCATGGTAGTCAAATGAGTTTGGAATGACATGAAAATTAGTAAATTAACACAAAATGTTCATGATAATGATAAACTATTCCTTTATCAGAGGAAAGTTGAAGCCCTCTGAGGTTCTTTAAAGCACCAGCACAGATGTTTTTCTAAAGAACCATGAAAATTACAAATGCTTTCCTATGGCATCATATGAACTAAAAATGGTTCTCCTATGATCTCCTATGACATTAGGCTTTTTTGGATCAATGAAACTTTCTTTTTCTTTTTTTTTTTTAATGGTACAGGAGATGATTATGCTGCTGCCATCAATACCTTCTCTGTTTTTTTCATGGTCATCTTCACTGGCTAACTCTGGAAGCCATTTGCTTTTTTAGTTCCTGCCACAGGTAGAAATATCTGAAACCATATGTATAGTTAGATCCCATGGGAACGTTGAAGCTGACTCTCCTTTCCTCTGCTTATCATCAAAGCAGACACGAATATTTAGCAAAAATAATTCAGTTGCCCTGGTTTCTCTCCGTGTCTTGTGCGAGAGATTTTACAGTGAACAGGCTTGCAGAACTTCAACATTGAAGGTCACAAATGGCCTCCTCCTTGAAATCATGTATATTCTGGTTTAACCACATGCTGATCCACACTCAGTATCTCTGAATCAAGAATTAAGTAAGAGTCATATAAACAAGCCAGAAACAGTTTCCAGACCCGTTCCACCTGATACGTTTCAGGTTTTTCTCCTCAACGGAGCTGTTTGCTGCTGTTGGAATGATGGAAAGCTCTGCTCTTCATCTCCTGCTGTGGACTTGTGAGCAACATCTGGATCTGGCGTGTGGGAAGCCATGCAGATGTGAGTGTTGAGGAATTCACTGATTCCGCGTACCGATAGTGCACAGCGTGGACCTTAACTTCAACGCTCGCTGTATACACACTTAGCATATCTGCGGTATGTAAACACGGATAATATCGTGGAAAACGCTTTGAATGGGATTTCCTGTCTAAATTTCATGGCCTTCGGTAAGGAGGGAATTCACTCAGAATAAATCGATAGCGACGTTTATTTGCACTGTCTGCGTTATTTTAGCGACCAGTTCACTAGGAATTATGCAAATTAGGTAACAACACAAACACACCCACAAAAATGGTGCTTGTCTACACCGCACATCTAGGGAAGTATTTACATTTGGCAACTTCATGTATTTTTACTGATAGCTGTCTGATCAAATTATGCTGACCTTCAATAGCATAATGACGGAAGTGAACTTGGACGTATTATAGTTTCATATATCTCAGAAATAGTTATTTTAAATCAGTTTTGCTGTGAGATACATTTATGTGGCCTAGTGTAAATGGAATGGGCTTACTCAATCAGAAAGCTATAATGCACTAATTTACATTTATGCATTTTGGCAGACGCTTTTATCCAAAGCGACTTACACTGCATTTAAGGTACACATTTTTTTACATTTTGTCAGTTCATGCTTTCCCTGGGAATCGAACCCATGACTTTGGCTTTGCTAGCGCCACGCTCTATTGTTTGAGCTACAGGAAATCTGAAATATATTTACATTAAGCAGCTGAACACAATGGCAGTGATTCAACCAATCATGCTTAATGAGTTGACAAAGTGTAAAATCATGTAAACCTTAAAGAAAAAAATTATTGTGGAAAGGTTTCTTGCATTACCCAATTTTATAACAAGCTGATTTTGAATATTTATTGCATATTTCTGTGCATGTACAGTACCTGTGTGAAAAAAAACACTTTAAGTATAATAAATTCAATAAGAGGAAAATAATATTCTTTAAAATAATACTTAATTGCAAATTGAATGTTATCAGACATTTGAATGTGTTTTTGCAATTACATGAAAATGTATTATAGTTTAAATTTATATTAAATTCAATTCATTTCATAATTATTTTTGTTTTTAAAATATGGTTAGAGTGTACTGACAAATGTACTGACAAGCATTTATGATCAAATAAATGTAATGTCATTTCTGTACTGTACTGAAATACACTCACCTAAAGGATTATTAGGAACACCATACTAATACTGTGTTTGACCCCCTTTCGCCTTCAGAACTGCCTTAATTCTACGTGGCATTGATTCAACAAGGTGCTGAAAGCATTCTTTAGAAATGTTGGCCCATATTGATAGGATAGCATCTTGCAGTTGATGGAGATTTGTGGGATGCACATCCAGGGCACGAAGCTCCCGTTCCACCACATCCCAAAGATGCTCTATTGGGTTGAGATCTGGTGACTGTGGGGGCCATTTTAGTACAGTGAACTCATTGTCATGTTCAAGAAACCAATTTGAAATGATTCGAGCTTTGTGACATGGTGCATTATCCTGCTGGAAGTAGCCATCAGAGGATGGGTACATGGTGGTCATAAAGGGATGGACATGGTCAGAAACAATGCTCAGGTAGGCCGTGGCATTTAAACAATGCCCAATTGGCACTAAGGGGCCTAAAGTGTGCCAAGAAAACATCCCCCACACCATTACACCACCACCACCAGCCTGCACAGTGGTAACAAGGCATGATGGATCCATGTTCTCATTCTGTTTACGCCAAATTCTGACTCTACCATCTGAATGTCTCAACAGAAATCGAGACTCATCAGACCAGGCAACATTTTTCCAGTCTTCAACTGTCCAATTTTGGTGAGCTCGTGCAAATTGTAGCCTCTTGTGAAATACTCAGACCGGCCCGTCTGGCACCAACAACCATGCCACGCTCAAAATTGCTTAAATCACCTTTTTTTCCCATTCTGACATTCAGTTTGGAGTTCAGGAGATTGTTGACCAGGACCACACCCCTAAATGCATTGAAGCAACTGCCATGTGATTGGTTGATTAGATAATTGCATTAATGAGAAATTGAACAGGTGTTCCTAATAATCCTTTAGGTAAGTGTATATTTGATATTACACATTTGCAATGATGAAGCACATTTAAATTTAGTATATATAATATTATATATTATATTTAAAAATATATTTACTTTAAATGTATTGTTGAATAACACACTTAAAATTAAAATCAAGTACTTTACATGGGCTTTGTATGTTAATAAACACATTAAATACGTTTTTTTTTTTTTTCAAAGCATGACAAAAGATTAATAAAACATAATTAATTAAAATGTACTTTAAAGTAAAACTTTTAATTTGACATTACTACAATGTGCACTTTTTAAAAGTGTACTTAAGAACTGTACTCTCTTATATACTTAAGTTTTCTTTTATCACAATAATGTTATATTATTTGCAAGAACAAGTTTTAAATATATATATATACTTTTAAGATTTGAAGTACACTACAAGTGCACATTCAATACAATTAAGAGCACTTCTTTTTCACAATGGTAAACAAACCATACATTTTACAAAATATCTGCTTTTGTGTTCCACAGAAGAAATTCATTCATAGGTTTGATAATTTTTTTAAGAGAACTATCACTTTAAATATAACACAGCACTCTTATAGTGCATTAAGTGAATAAAACACAGGCTTTTACACCAAAAAACACTACGCTAAAATACTAGTGAATTCACTTATTTATTGTGGAAAATAATAAGGAACTGAAAGATCTTAGGGTAAAAAAAAACACATTATCAGCATCATATGGTGGAGAAGAAAAGGGATTTTATATACGTCTAGTTACTTAGGTTGAAGGTGCTCACATACATGCTCATGTACACACACTGCTGTATCCCATGCCATGCCAGCACTTCCCACAGAAAAGAGTGAGAAGGCGGACAGAATGCGTCAATCAGACGTACCCCAGGGATGATCTGATTAGGGCAGGAACAGCAAGACAAATGCACGCGCTTGTACGTTGTCCCATGGAGCTGTCATATGCATGGCTGTGTTCACAGAGTGCTCTTGCTGGCTTGTGCCCCCGACGCCTGAATCCAACAACCCACCAGTGTCTCAGTCACGCTGGCAATGAGAACGCAGGAAGTATTGGCACGATGTGTGTGTAGGAGAGTGGAACAGTGTGATATAGGTGTGTGTGCGTGTGTTTATGGAGGGGACCAATAGTGAGGGTCCAACGAGTTGACATAGTGATGTTTCTGCTGAATTGGTATACCTGTGTAGAGGGAGTGTCGCTTCAATTCGTCCTGGCTGCCCTTCAGATGTCCTTTACTCTGGTCGTCTCTCAATCTGCTAGCTTGTCACTTTAATCATTTAATTAGACAGGTACAAACTAATCTCTCCTATTGGCATAGCATATGTCTGTTTATGGTTGGTTTGACTAGCAGTTCTAATCTAATTTTAAACAGATTGTATGCTTTTAAAGTTGGCATTTAATAAAAATTCACCCTGTTCTAAATACATGTTATTGATCTTGTGAATGATTTGTTCATGCATATCTTTTTCTTTTTACTTCTTTTTTTTGACCTCATAGTTTTTAATTAAAATATCATGACTCGATCTTCCGGTGAAACTTGGCTTCTCTCTAGTGACATATGCTGGACTTCTCCAATGATTTATTCCACTTAAACCTGCCCCTTATTTACAATCAACTGCAAACTTGCATTCAGATCTGCCTCCATCCAATGTAGCCAATCACAGAGACATATCTGTTGAGCTCTTGAACACAATGGCCAATCAGAGGTGTTTAAGAGTCAGAATCCACTCACCGCTCAAAAGAGTATTTGTTCTGTGTTGAGTTGTACACGTTCGCGAATCCTCTCATTATAATAAACAAAGCATAGACACAATATAAATAAGAGTGTCTTCATTGCTTCATTGATTATAACGGAACTTCAGCTTTTAATGATTTTTACTTTTACACGCATATTTAAAACTTTATAAAGTAAAATATCTAGCTTCTGCCAGAGTAAGAAAAACATTTAAAACTTTATCAAGTAAAATGTCTAGCTTCCATGGGGACCGCCTTCAGTATTCAACTTATGGAAAAAGCCTAACTGGCACGACGTATGAAGACGGATGTAGCGTAAGCATTTTGAACTGCGAGAGAGAGGCGTTACACTTTCTTCATAAGTTGAATACGGAAGGCGGTCCACCGGAAGCTAGACATTTTACTTTATAAAGTTTTAAATATTTTTCTTACACAAACCCATCGATTCGCTTCAGAAGGCCTTTATTAACCCCCCAGAGCTGTGTGGATTACTTTTATAATGGATGGATGCACTTTTTTGGGCTTCAAATTTTGGGGTGCCATTCACTTCCCTTATAATGCTTGGATTAGCCAGGACATTTTTTTAATATAACTCTGATTGTATTCGTCTGAAAGAAGAATGTCATATACACCTAGGATGGCTTGAGGGTGTGTAAATCATGGGGTAATTTTCATTTTTGGGTAAACTATCCCTTTAAGAATCTAAATATTTTAAATAACAAAATGATTAAATGTTTAGTTTCAAATTATTTAGTTGTAAATTTAATGATTTTAATTTTTAACACAAAGAAAAGAATAACATATTGTGTTAAGCATAGCCTATACATTATTCATTCACGTGACAATCGCAAAACAGAGATACTCATACATGCTAACATATACTTTTTAGGTTTATAGGCCTCATGTTTCATATCATGATGTGTCTTGATTTCTCAAAAAAATTGCTTCGCACTCGCATGAATGTACACAGCAGTATAACGACCAAAGATTTTCGCTTAATAATAGATTCCATTTTGTTTTAATAGATTCCATTACATTTTGTTTCTTGCCAAACAATACCGTAGGCCTTCAGAATACTTGGAATATGGAGTGAGTTGCATGGGATTTTGTTTGAATCCTTTCTTTTAAAGATTTAAGAAAGCCACATTCACATGCAAGAATGATTTTTAAAAATGTTTCTAATTTCTTCCTTTGTAATCGAAAAAAAAAATAATAATAATAGTAAGGCAATATGACTTTAGAACAACATCCGGCTGACTAATTAATAGCTGAATTTGCAAGATGTGGAGGGGTAAATAAACTCCAAACTATGAGACAGCAGATAAGGGTTACAAAAGTAAAACAAAATAAAAATAATACACAGTAGGTGAGTTGGGGAATTTGCTTAGGACCCCCAAATCACTATGTCAACCCCTGTCTGTTCCACTCGGATGTACA
Organism: Rhinogobio ventralis; assembly: GCA_039654625.1. Lineage (NCBI taxonomy): Eukaryota > Metazoa > Chordata > Actinopteri > Cypriniformes > Gobionidae > Rhinogobio > Rhinogobio ventralis. Next base: position 12,158,926 of record CM077200.1, on the reverse strand, counting down.
TCACAGAACAGAAGAAAAGATATGTCACTACTTTCAATACATCACGATTTTAAAGTCAATAGTCAATGATATTTTTAATAAGGAGCATCAATGAATCATTCACAATAACTTTTTTTTTTCATTTTGACATACAAAGATCTGTAGGAATTTGTGGCAATTTATGTCAGATTTCACATCTTAAATGGATAATTCACTTAAAAATAATTGTCTGTTATTATTTACTCATAAAATTAAATATATATATATATATATATTTTGTATTCCACAGAAGAAAGAACGTCATACAGGTCTGGAACAGCATAAGGGGGAGTAAATGATCACAGAATTAGCATTTTTGGGTAAACTATCCCTGTAAGAGAAATATTGCTGCATCATTGCCTCTGTTATTTTGACTGTTCTGTGGTTGTTTGGTTGTTTATAAAACTGTGTTGCGTCTAGTTACAACAGCGCTGTCTCAGTAGCTAACTGTCTGGCTGTAGTTCACTAATGTTTGCGGTTTGGAAAGACCACAAGTGCTTATGAGTAACAGAATGAGTCACTCTTGATTCATCTACTTGAAGTCTCACAGAGACCAAACAAATATCTCACCAAAGGCTGAAATAATAAAGTGCGTCTGAAGTTGAAACTAACAATTGCTGGTTGATAAAACTCGATTGTGAAGAAATGTACATTGATTGAAGGTAGAGAAAAACAGGATAAATAACAGGACTTGCTGAGCGAATAACGTGACTGCAGCATTACCTGTTCAGTTGCGTTTTTTAATTAAAACCAATTTTCTAACTGGAAATTAACTAGAGAATTGAAAGAACTGCATGTTTTCAACTTGGACTTAATTTTCTACTATATTATGTGTCAGACTTTATTAAAGATCTTAATCCGTTGCCTAATTCATTTGTTGAAGTCAAGCTGGATCCAGTTTACGCGCTATGTTTTCACATTATTCAAAATTCCAGAGCCAGAACTCATTAAAACCCCAAATGTTAAACAAATGCTGACAGGAAATCTTGTGTCAATGCTCATTTAGATAATCTCTACATCCCACTGCACACCAAACAAACAAAAAATAATGGCTGTTATCAATCATTACAGTATAACGAGGGCCAGACGATATCCAGGGAGTTTCACAGTTTGTGCACAATGCTACACAAATTCAAAAACACATGTAGAAATGCACTCGAACATTCACACGCAAGCCTAATTTCTTTTTTTGATGCATGATGCCGATGTGTAGTTAATGCTGTGTGACCAGGTCCTGTGGCCTGCGCTCCATGCGCTTTAAATTGCCGTTCACATGGAGCATTTCTCTCCTGACCGACTTTCCCTGAATGGAAACAGATTTAGATGGCAGGAACTATATTTGAAAGATAAAACTGAGATTTTTTAAGAACTTTGTAAAATTCTGAATTGACAAACTGTTTCCCTTTCAGTTCATGAATTTGTCTACATTTGAATCTATGTACAGTGCATCCAGAAAGTATTCACAGCGCTTTACTTTTTACACATTTTATGATGTTACAGCCTTATTTTCCTCAAAATTCTACAAACAATACCCCATAATGACAATGTGGAAGAAGTTTGTTTGAAATCTTTGCAAATGTATTAAAAATAAAAAACGAAGAAAAAAATAATAAAATCACATGTAGGCCTACATAAGTATTCACAGCCTTTGCTCAATAATTTGTTGAAGCACCTTTGGCACCAATTACAGCCTCAAGTCTTTTTGAGTATGATGCTACAAGCTTGGCACACCTGTTTTTGGGCAGTTTCTTCCATTCTTCTTTGCAGGACCTATCAAGCTCCATCAGGTTGGATGGGGAGTGTCGATGCACAGCTATTTTCAGATCTCTCCAGAGATGTTCAATAGGGGTTCAAGTCTGGGCTCTCTCTGGGCCACTCAAGAACATTCACAGAGTTGTCCCGTAGCCACTCCTTTGTTATCTTGGCTGTGTGCTTAGGGTCGTTGTCCTATTGGAAGATGAACCTTTGCCCCAGTCTGAGGTCCAGAGCGCTCTGGAGCAGGTTTTCATCAAGGATGTCTCTGTACATTGCTGCATTCATCTTTCCCTGGATCCTGACTAGTCTCCAAGTTTCTGCCACGGAAAAACATCCCCAAAGCATGATGCTGCCACCACCATGCTTCAATGTAGGTATGGTATTGGCCAGGTGATGACCGGTGCCTGGTTTTCTCCAGACATGATGCTTGCCATTCAGGCCAAAGAGTTCAATTTTTGTTTCATCAGACCAGATAATTTTGTTTCTCTGGGTTTGAGAGTTTTGGCAGCCTTTTGGCAAACTCCAGGCGGGCTGTCATGTGCCTTTTACTGAGGAGTGGCTTCCGTCTGACCACTCTACCATACAGGCCCGATTGGTGGAGTGCTGCAGAGATGGTTGTTCTTCTGGAAGTTTCTCCTCTTTCCACAGAGAAACACTGGAGCTCTGTCAGAGTGACCATTCTCTTCTCTTGGTCACCTCCCTGACTAAGGCCCTTCTCCCCCGATCGCTCAGGATGGCCGGACGGCCAGCTCTAGGAAGAGTCCTGGTGGTTCCAAACTTCTTACATTTATGGATGATGGAGGCCACTGTGCTCATTGGGACCTTCAATGCTGCAGAAATTTTTCTGTACCCTTCCCCAGATCTCTGCCTCAATACAATTCTTGTCTCGGAGGTCTACAGGCAGTTCCTTGGACTTCATGGCTTGGTTTGTGCTCTGACATGCACTGTTAACTGTGGGACCTTATATAGACAGGTGCATGCCTTTCCAAATCATGTCCAATCAACTGAATTTACCACAGGTGGACTCCAATCAAGTTGTAGACACATCTCAGGATGCCCATGAGCTCAATTTCAAGTGTTTCATGGCAAAGGCTGTGAATACTTATGTACATGTGATATTTTTCGTTTTTTATTTTTAATAAATTTGCAAAGATTTCAAACAAACTTCTTTGACGTTGTCATTATGGGGTATTGTTTGTAGAATTTTGAGGAAAATAATGAATTTAATCAATTTTGCAATAAAGCTGTAACATAACAAAATGTGGAAAAAGTGAAGCACTGTGAATACTTTCCGGACACACTGTATGTATGTATGTATGTATGTATCTATCTATGTAAGGCCTAAACCTTTAACATGCAATGTTTCTCTAGTTTTTAAAAAAAGTTTATTTTGTATTTAAATTCATTGTTAAATTGAACTTCCTTACACATTTAAATTCAATTAGAAATTCTTTAACCTGTTTGCTAGCTCAAATCAAATTCAGGAACTGAATTGGAATTTAAGGCATTCTCAATTCAGTTCTGAGTGGCACAAAACCCTGATTGTGGCTTTTGTCTTTGACAGGAGAACCAAACGTGGTGCCCTGTAGCAGATGGTGCTTTGGGTTGTAGATATGCCAGGTTTTCATTAGATAAACCACCAGCAGGACTTCTCAGAACCCCTGGCCAGCACCACTTGTGGGTGGTCATCCATCATCTCGCTGTGATGGCAGCCAGGAGGACAACAAATGCCAACCGTGGCCCAGGGGACAGTTTTGCACTCACTCAAGTACATACACAGCTTCTCTTGAGTAGTAACACACCTTTTCACTATGCACAATTTACAATCACATATTTTTATGAACTCCGACAATAGAAGCTGTAAGAGGAAGAGAAAGCATTTGGCAGCCATCTGTACCCATTATTTCTTCACTTTATGAGAGATCAGTATTATAACACTGTTTTGCACACGACTGAACATGATCCAGTGTCAGCTAGCACTCGCTTCTTCCCTTTAAAGAGCTCTTGCTTCAGGGAGTAACTGATGACTAAAACAGCTCTGGCAGTGCAGGGAGAAACACACATGGATTTAATACTTAACCCATAATCAGGACAATCAGTGTACAACAACATTTGTAGAGTAATCTCCAAGCACTTTTAGTCCTGAGTCACCAGCACACTAACGGCTTTGTCATGTTGGCGATCGCTAAAAGATCGGTAGGTAGACAAAAGAGGCACCTGATTGGCGCACAGGGAGGCTGCGGTTGAGAAACGAGAAGAACTTTGACACGCAAACATGAGGCTCATTACATGACGAAGCCCCTTCAATGGGCTGTGCGGCACGTCTGTCTCCAGGCATACTGGGCTGCTGTGGGGGTCACCTCGCTTGTTAGGAGGGCAATTCTCATTAAAATGTGCTTAACCTTCTGTTTTCGCTCTGTTTTACTTGCATGCTCTCACTCATTTCCTAACATACTGCACGAAGTCGCCTGCAGCAGGAAGAAAACAAGGGAACGTGAAAGGGAGAAAGTGGAGGAATGTGTTCCATTTCCTGACAAAAGAGACTGACGGTCAGGGTTGTGTGGCGGTGGTCTGGCAGATAAAGGAGGAGTGAGCTCTGGTGTCCACAGTGCAGGAGTAGAGCATTCACAGATGTGTTGTAGCTATAGTGAAATAGAGTTATTTTGTACTTTGTAAAGATTTAAAGTAGTGCTGTCAAATCAATTAATTCTGATTAAAGGCACAATATGTAATTTTCGCCACTAGAGGTCGCTTATTCAAAACAAAGGTGTAGCTTGATGATGCCTTGATTTTGTAGAATCATGTGAGTTGTTGTCTTCACCTCTACAACCGGTGGAAAAGAATCCGATGGGACTCGGGCAGAAATCATATTTATGGATGAGCTAATGTATTAAAGATTTATTAATGTTACTGTAGTATGAAGCAGGGTGGGGGTGAAAGCCTTTGGAGCGGAACGAGGCCGCTAGAGCGATTGCTAATGAGAGACGAGCAAGACACACGGCTCGAGAGTAGTGGAGCTTTTATTATGCCGCAGACGACCACTTCTGCTACTTCCGATCATGCGTATGTGGGGTAACGCAGCACTGTTTTATCATATTATATACATTTGAGTGTGTTGAAAGTTCTGTTATAATGCTACTCTGTGCATTCGCTCGGTGGCTACTGTAGTGTAAAACATGGTACTTGCGGTAAATCAAGAAAACAAGATTTATACAATAAGACTAACTGTGTTGAGCTATATAACAATTATCAGTTTTCTGTCAATTAATGTATCCAAACAGTTGCTCACCTGTCTAATAAAACACATAATATATTAAAGCGTCTTTGGTGTTTCCATGGTATACAAAATAAAATCAGAAATTGAGGGTAAGCGGGTATGATGTCATTGATTGGCAATGCACGGACATGGTCCGTTTCCTGGTTCAAATTGCTTATTTCACTGGATTTAAACACTCTTGGAAACATTTGGGATAATGCAAGTACACAAGTCAACAAAACATATAACATTGTTCTAGTGGTTTTTGGATATTTTTATCCAAAAATCTTACATATCATACCTTTAATCGCATCTAACATAAAAGCTGGTAAATATGTGTACGTGTGTGTGTGTGTGGGTGTGTGTGATATATATATATATATATATATATATATATATATATATATATATATATATATATATATATATACATACATATACATACATGGATTTTCAATCAATAGAAAATTGATTGATTAAAATTTATTTTTAGTCCTAAATTGTGTAGTTTTGTACATTTTTAAAATAGTCCAGTCATAAATGTAGTCTTTGTTTCTGCATAATAAAAAAAAAAAAAAAAAAAAACTAAACAGGTAGACCCATCCAAACTCACACTATTGGTTAAACTTATAATTGGTTAACTTAAATTTATATTATGTCTTTATGTTGTGTTCTGTTTTGTATTTGTCTTTATTTCTAGCCCAGTCAAGATGTTCAAACAAACATATTGTAATTCCCTTTACTACCACTAGGGCACAGAAATTACATCACCTTAATTCCATATGTATATATAGTGGTGGTCAGAATTATTGGCACCCCTGGTAAATATGATCAAATATGGCTGTAAAAAATAAATAATTGTTTATTCTTGTAAATCATTGTTTATTTCCACCATCAGGGCAATAATGAAGAAGTTCCAATCAACTAGAGATGTTACGAATCTGCCTGGAAGAGGATGTGTGTCTATATTGTTTTAATGCACGGCGAGGAGGAAAGTTTGAGTGGCCAAAGACTCTCCAGATTAGTGAGTCTTGGGGTCAGAAAGCCTAAAAAAAATCAAACAATCCCTACATCACCACATGTTGCTTGGGAGGGATTCAAGAAAAATCCTTCTTGCTCATCCAGAAACAAACTCCAGCATATTCAGTTGTCAGACACGACTGGAAATTCAAAAGGGACCTGGTTCTGTGGTCAGATGAAACTATAAAAAGTGCTTTTTGGCAGTAAATCCACCAGATGGGTTTGGTGCAAACAGGGATAAAAAGTACCCCATGCCCAGGGTTAAAAATACCGCTGGATCTTTAATGTTGTGGGATTATTTTTTTGCTGGAGGTCCTGGACATCTTGTTCAGATACATGGTATAATGGATTCTAGCAAAAAAAAATAAAAAAAATAAAAAAAATAAAAACCTGACGGCCTCTGCTAGAAATCTTATAATGGGCCGTGGTTGGATCTTCCATTAGGACAACAATCCAAAACAAACATCAAAATCAACACACAAATGTGTCACTGAGCACAAAATGAAGCTTCTGCCATGACCATCCCAGTTCCCTGACCTGAACCCTACAGAAAATGAGTGGGCTGAACTGAAGAGAAGAAGCACCAACATGGATCTGGGAATCTGAAGGATCTGGAGAGATTCTGTATGGAGGAATGGTCTCTGATCTCTTGTCAGGTGTTCCCCAAACTCATCAGGCATTATAGAAGAAGACTCAGAGCTGTTATCTTGGCAAAAGTAGTTTGCAAAAAGTATTTCATAAAAGGGTGCCAATAATTGCGGCCAATTTGTTTTGGAGTAAAGCGTTTATTTCATGTGATTTACCCCCCAGTTTCAGTTCTTTCACTTCAATGAAAGGATAGATTTTTGTGATTTTCTTTAATAAAAGATCAAAAGGATAAACAATGCAGATTTATTTTTTTACAGCCATATTTGATCATATTTACCAGGGATGCCAATAATTCTGACCACCACTGTATATATATATATATATATATATATATATATATATATATATATATTAGCTTATACTTCAGACAACCTCCGCTTTCTCCCTTACACACACACTTTGCATAATCTCTTCCAAATCATTTGTCCTTTTTTCTAAACTTTCCTTTTCTCTTTTCACTCATCCTCTGAACTTGATTCTTCTCTTCTCAGAAGGTCATCTGCCTTCTCTTTCATGCTCTTCTTCTACCGCACAGACTGACTGCATCACTTCTGAACATCTCTTATCTTTCGCCCCCTTTTATCTCACTAGACATTCTTCTGTCAACTTATTCCGACTGTGTTAGGACTGCGCGGAGCTTGTCTGCGATTTACTCTCTAAACTACAGTGTGTAAAACAAAAAGCCAGGTCGCTGCCTCACAACCCTCCTGGCTTGAACTTGTTCTGAACTTTATTGCCTCTTAATCTGTCACAATCTACAGTCAGCACTTCCATTCCTTTTGAGCATTTGCCCTACGGAAGTCTTCTGCAAGAGGGGAAGCCAATAAAACCTAAGTATTTAATTACAACAATCCTAAACAAACGCTTGAGTGGAAATTGTGGCTTTTTGGATGGCCGAGTAGTGATCGGCGAAAAAATACAAAGCAGATGTCCGCTCTTCAAAGGCTAGTCCGATGAAGACATTACTAGTTTTTCATCTTCACTTGTCTGTACAACATTCACGGGGCAACGAAAATGTTCGAGCAGGAGCTTGAACTGGTATCAGAGCTGGCCTGCAGATGCTGCACTGAAAACAATTTGCTTCAAATTTGTCTTCCATCTTCTTGCAGAACTCACGTCATGTGGCGAGCCTCGCAGACATCACTTCACGATCGTATAAAGAATCTGTTCAAACAAATCCATTTCCCAGGCTGACGCTGTCCTGGAAATAGATGCACTGGATTTTAAGAATCTTCCAGTGTTAATAGTAAAGATAATTTATTTTTTGTTATGCACTTACAATAAGCTTGCATAGACCATTCGAAAGTAATCTCGTATGAGTGCAAATGTCTCAAATTGCTGTCATGATGGCTAAAACACACTGCGTATGGCTTCAGCTAAAAACATCCCCTGCAGTCGATGGGGTGCTTTGAAAGTAAATATTTTACTGTGACCTTTCAATGGATTTTACAAGCTAGTTAAGGTATTTTAGAGGGGCTTGGCTGTTTCAGACACTTAGTTTCTTTACAATTACACAAACAGTCTCTGTGGGAGTACAGAAGGCAGAGCAGGTCGACTTAGTGAAGGCAGTGTAACGTCGGAGTTCACTCTGTAAATGCAAATAACAAAACAAGGGTGCAATAAAAAGCAAGACTCCTCTCCATAAAGAGAGAGCACGACGCAGAGCACGCTATGGCTGAGGTGGAAGGAAATGATCCAATGACACACAAATGTCAGCTCTAATGACCCTCCAGGGCACCCTTCAGCAGTGGCAGCTTGTTTCTCATGCAAACGAGGCCCCGGTACGTCACTTTCGCTCTCTCTTTCTTTTGCATCACTTTCTTTTTCGCATGTCCTCCTTGTCACTTTCTGTGCAGCTTTTGGGACTGGCTGGAGTTTTGCTGGCATTGGGGAGGTCAGGTAAATCCTAATAAGAGGCAGTAAGAGTGATGACTGATGTCAGTGATATTGCAGGCTAAATCTGCGCCTCTGGCTTCACAACCTGACCACCAACCACAACGCAACAAATCAAAGCAGATCTGGTCTCTTATGAGCTCGGCCAAAACCATGCACGCACTGATGCTGAACAGGATTTTCATTTTCCGTTCAAAAGCATTCCCAAGTGTTTGTTATCAAAGGATGCACACAAGCCCACAAGCACAAATGGCTTTTCGGTCTCAGAGAACGACATCTATTGTTATAAATTTCATAATTTTTATTTTTGTCATAAATGTAGTATTTATATTTTATATTCATTCGTAGTCATTAGTACTATACACTGCCCCGCCAAAAAAAAGACAAGAAAAGAAAAAAAAAGCAAGCTGCTGTTTGGATTTAAATAGGAAATATTGACTTTAAAGAGTCAATGAATGGATCATTATTGCAGTGATTATTATGTTTCTAGCATGCTATTCTCTAACTTCTAACCCTGTGTGTAGATTTTAATTTCTTAAACAACCATGTACTGTAGGAAAACACATCATGGCCATATTCCAGGATGACAGCAGTCGCGTTTCCATTACCCTTTAAATTGCAAATGCGAATTGAAAATACGCCCAGTGGAAACACGTTAATTTCGCAAAAAACTTCCATATATCGCAAAAATGTTTGTACGCTCGCATGAGGTTGTTATTCAGGCAATTCTGAAAAAAAGGAATATTTCACAAAACTGCAATATAAACAGTTTGTCCGCTTTTACAGGTCACCTGGCGCACATAAAAGTTGAACATTCTTTAAAGATGACGCGGTATGTTTGGACAAAAGACGAGAAAGAGTTCTTTATTAAACTCATAAAAGACAAAATAATTATGGGAATACTGGATTCTAAACAAAGAAATGCCACAATTTATCAAGACCTTGAAGCAGATAGTAGGGAGAAACACCTAGAAACACCTCATACGTGGCCGCTCCCAAGTTGTCCCAAGTCCCAAGTCCTTGCTATTAATGCTTGAATAACACGCCCACATCTCCTTTGATTAAAAATAATGGCTAGTGCGGTGGCTGGTATATACTTAAACCTTCCAAACCTTGCCATGATTTTTGGAATGACATCGGTTAATGGAAACGCTGTCATTTCGCAATAGTTTTTTTTACTGACATTTAGAAAATGCCACAAAAGGGTAACACTTTAGAATAATGGTCCGTCATTAATAAGTAACTATGCAGGAAGTAATGCCGGACTAATGAGTATACTACATTAACACTTCAGCTACTACTATTAACTAATATGGAAACAAGCTGAACTAATCAGTAAGTAATATCGAATTTAGGACTAAGATAGTTCCTTATTAGGTAATCAATAAGAACTAATAGGTAACTATGACAAATTATGAATAATTACTAATTAATTACTAATCACTATGTTAACGTGTCTGAGATGTGAGCAATTGTCTTTTTTTACTCTCAACGTGGTCATAAAATTCATCACTAATTACTCAATTGTTATCTAGCCACTATGCAGGAACTACTAGTGATCTGGACCATTATTTTAAAGTGAAAAAGATGTTCCCTTTCGTTCAGTCACTCCGAGTAACGTCAGTGACTGACGAATGGGGGTTTCGCCTAGAAGCCTATCATCTTCGAGATCTTAGAAAACGGCCAATGGCAGGCCAATGCCATGGGCATGCGGAATTTGCATAGCGTAGCTCCGCCCCACAGCGTGGGTATATAAGGAAGTAAGCTGGCAACATCGCATTATGTTTCTGCTTCGGAGCCAAGAGTATCTCTCTCTTCACTCCTCAAGCCTTCTGAGTATCGTCAGCTTCTTCGAGACGAGCAGCTTTCCAGTCGGTGTTGGTGTTACGGCGCGTTCCAGCAATCGTTTACTGCCTGTGTCCTCAGAGTGCTTCAACCTGGCGTGGTGACCCTAAGCACCCCTCCAAAGCCTGTAGATTCACATCAACATTGGTGTCGAAGACCTACAGAGCTGTGGGGCAGGCTGCCACCTCTTTGCATGCCATGGCTATCTTGCAGGCCTACCAGGCCCGGATGCTATGCGACATGCACGAGGGTAGGGCTGACCCAGGGCTCAGAAATGAGCTGCGTGCCGCCACCGACCTCGCCCTCCGGGTGACGAAGGTGACCGCACGCTCCCTAGGCCAGGTGATGTCCACAGCTGTGGTCCAGGAGAGACACCTATGGCTTAACCTGGCCGATATGCGGGACACCGAGCGAACCCGGTTCCTCAACGCTCCCATATCCCAGGATAGGCTATTCGGCGGCGCGGTTGAGAGCTTCGCCCAACAGTTCTCAACTGCCCAAAAGCAGACTGAGGCTATTAAACATATACTGCCCCGGCGGCCAGCTGCTGCTTCCACCCAGCCGCCGACACAGTCGCCTCAGCCTGCTCGCCGCCGAGGGCGCCCTCACGAGGCTCCCACCCCTCCCGCCCGGCCCCAGCAGCAGCCTTCACCTGGGCCGCGCCGTGGAGGACGCGGCAGGAAGGCGCCCCAGTCCACGTCAGCCCCGCAGCCCGCCAAGCGCCAGGTTAAGCGCCACTCCTGACGCGGACAGCTCAGGGATGGGCAGTTTTTCCAGGAGATGGTAGCAGGACCACTCCTTCCCCCGGTGGAGGGCCAGGGGAGAATCCTTTTGTTCCGCGATGGGCATGGCAGTCGGACATGCTCCGGGTCCCAGTGACTCGGGCCTGCCTGCAGACCCTCACCCCGTGGTCGAACCTCAGCTTTCTACGGACCGGAGTGTCCTTAGAACGAGTTTCCAGGCATATTGTTGTATCAACAGATGCCTCCACCACGGGCTGGGGTGCCATGTGCAATGGACATGCTGCCGCGGGCTCCTGGAAAGGACCCCAGCGCCTTCTGCATATCAATTGCCTCGAGTTGCTGGCAGTACGGTTCTCCCTGCACCGCTTCCGAGCGTTGCTCAAGGGTCAACATGTACTAGTCCCGGTCAGACAACACGGCCACAGTAGCATACATCAACCATCAAGGTGGTCTACGTTCCCACCGTATGTCTCAACTCGCCCGCCATCTCGTTCTATGGAGTCAGAAGCATCTGAGGTCCCTTCGTGCTGTCCATATCCCAGGAACCCTGAACCGTGCAGCCAATGAGCTCTCACGGCTTCAGCCACTTCCGGGAGAATGGAGACTCCATCCCCAGACGGTTCAGCTGATTTGGGAACAGTTCGGCGACGCACAGGTAGATCTGTTTGCCTCCCACGACTCTTCCCAATGCCGCCTGTTTTATTCCCTGACCGAGGGCCCCCTCGGCACGGATGCTCTGGTGCACAGCTGGCCACGGGGCCTCCGCAAATATGCGTTTCCCCCAGTGAGCCTTCTCGCACAGGTTCTGTGCAAGATCAGGGAGGACAAGGAGCAGGTCCTTTTGGTCGCCCCGTACTGGCCCGGCCGGACCTGGTTCTCCGAACTCATACTCCTTGCGACAGCCCCTCCCTGGTCCATACCTCTGAGAAAGGACCTCCTGCACCCTGCGTCCCGATCTTTGGAACCTCCACGTGTGGCTCCTGGACGGGACGTGGTAGGTTTGAGTACCCTACCACCTCAGGTGGTGGCTACCATCACTTCCGCTAGGGCCTTGTCTACCAGACACGCCTATGCGTTGAAGTGGAACCTCTTGGTGTTCTTCTCGCCAAGAAGACCCCTGGAAATGCCCGATCGGGTCCGTGCTCTCATTCCTCCAAGAAGGGTTGGAACGAAGGCTGTCTCCTTCAACCCTCAAGGTGTATGTGGCCGCGATATCCGCCTACCACGACCTTGTGGAGACGAAACAGGTAAGTCAGCACGACCTGATCATCAGGTTCCTGAGGGGAGCGAGGAGACTGAATCCTCCTCGCTCTCCCCTCGTACCCTCTTGGGACCTCTCAGTAGTCTTTGATGCTCTGCAGAGGGCTCCCTTAGAGCCATTGCGATCAGTTGAGCTTAAGTTCCTGTCAATGAAGACAGCGCTCCTGATCGCCTTGGCCTCCATCAAGAGGGTAGGGGACCTGCAGGCATTTTCGGTTGACGAAGCGTGCCTAGAATTCGGGCCGGCCAACTCTCACGTGATCCTGAGACCCCGGCCTGGATATGTGCCCAAGGTTCCCACCACTCCGTTCAGGGAGCAGGTGGTGAACCTGCAAGCGCTGCCTTTGGAGGAGGCAGACCCAGCCTTGGCACTGCTCTGTCCAGTACGCGCCCTCCGTGCTTACGTAGACAGAACGCAGTGTTTCAGGACCTCAGACCAGCTCTTTGTCTGTTATGGTGGGAAGCTGAAGGGAAAGGCTCTCTCCAAGCAAAGGTTGTCTCACTGGATATTGGACGCCATTGTCTTGGCTTACCAGACGCAGGGGCGTCCATGCCCCCTTGGGGTCAGGGCACACTCCACCAGGAGTGTGGCCTCCTCTTGCGCTTTAGCGCATGGCGCCTCGCTGACAGACATCTGCAGAGCTGCAGGCTGGGCGACACCTAACACATTCGCCAGATTCTATAATCTCTGAGTGGAGCCAGTGTCCTCTCATGTACTCGCCTCTACCAGTGGCCGGTAATGGACTAGGCTCAGGTGTCTTCGCTTGCTCGCCATTCCTCTCCACGGACGGGATACGTGCGATATTTTCCTCAGGTAGTTTCCCCAAAACCCTGAGTTCCTCCAGCACTGTCGATGCCGACACCTGTGCGTCTGCCCACTCGCTCAGGCCCTCGTGTCAGGCTAGGTGCCACCGTGTGCATGGTTCCCCCTTTGGGCGACCCCCACATGTGTATTTCCACTGTAAGCCTCTCTGAGCATGTGTATTCCCTCGGCAAGCCCTTGCCTCCCCTGGGGGTAAAATTTTTCCACCTTCGGCTGGTTACCCCAGAGTTCCTCCATATGCAGCCCCTCGCGGGTCATATGTGTCTCCTTAAGTCCTCCCTACGGGTAGGCACTTTGGCGCATACTTCCACCTGGAATATGCTTCCCAGTGTACCTTGGTATTCCTGTGCTAAGTTGGAGTCCTTCGTCCGTACTAGCTTACGACAGGGAGCTCACACTTACGCAGGGCACTGGACGACAGCCGAGTGGCGTGATTAGATTGGGACCCCCATTCGTCAGTCACTGACGTTACTCGGAGTGACTGAACGAAAGGGAACGTCTCGGTTACGTATGTAACCCTCGTTCCCTAAGGAGGGAACGGAGACGTAACGTCCCTCTGCCACTTCCACTGTACCGCTGAAACGGCCGGGAGTTCAGTCTTGGCTCCTCAGCAGGTAAACATAATGCGATGTTGCCAGCGTACTTCCTTATATACCCACGCTGTGGGGCGGAGCTACGCTATGCAAATTCCGCATGCCCATGGCATTGGCCTGCCATTGGGCGTTTTCTAAGATCTCGAAGATGATAGGCTTCTAGGCGAAACCCCCATTCGTCAGTCACTGATGTTACATCTCTGTTCCCTCCTCAGGGAACGAGGGTTACATACGTAACCGAGACGTTTTTCAACTTTAAAATAATGGTCCATAGTACTAGTAGTTCTTGAAGATTGTCCTTCTTTACTCTGAATATAGTCATAAAATACATTACTAATTACTCAAGTACCTAGTCACCCTTCAAGGACTACTAGTGATCTGGACCATCATTTTAAAGTGAAAAAGATGTTTTTTTACTTTAAAATAATGGTCCAGATCACTATTAGTTTCCTGCAGAGTGACTAGATAACACTTGAGTAATTAGTGATGCATTTTATGACTATATTCAGAGTAAAAAATATGATTGATTAAGTCTCAGACACACAATAATGTTCTTTATAATTTGTCAGTTAGTTAATAGTTATTAATGAGGCTATATATCCTAAATTTGATATTATTTACTGATTAGTTAAGCTTGTTTCTATATAGGTAATAGTAGTAGCTAAAGTGTTAATGTAGTACTACTCATTAGTCCTGCATTACTTCCTGCATAGTTACATATTAATGACGGACTATTCTAAAGTGTTACCCACAAAAGTTTTGTGCAAATCTGTAATGGAAACACAGCTAATGTCAAGATTTATCAGGCTCAAATTGTGAAAAAATGGTTGGGAGGGAGCATGAATAATCAGTTTCCCAAATGAATTGGCACCTCTGAGTCCATTCATTGAAAGTCTGATGTGCTGAAGTAGACTTTACAGAGTGCTTGACTCTTGCATTGTCAATACAAGATCTTGACCAAAAATCGATGCACGTCTCCATGTAAATAAATGTTGTTATGTTATTTCCATCAGGATGTGCATACATTTTTGGTCAAGATCTTGTATTGACAATGCAAGAGTCAAGCACTCTGTATTCAGAGACTTGCACTTTGAAACACATTTTCAAAAGTTTGCATTTTCAGGCCCCCAAAGCACAAATGAATGACCAAAACACACAAAGTTTTCCGTGTTTAGTTGAAAATAGTGTAGTGTAAACAGCCCCTCAATTACCATTCCTGAGAATTTTGGACCAGGAAGATAAATTATGTGCACAATTAAAATTCTAGAATTGCGCATCAAACTAAATCCCCTTTAAGTCAGACAGATATCTCCATAAAACAAAAGGCCTTTTGAGAAAAACCAGAGCATGTATCTATTACAAGTTTTTTTTTTCCCCCTCTACCATCATTGACAGAATGCAAGTAGAGACAATTTCTCAGGACTGGTTAACTTCCAGGAGAAGTTTGGTGCTTCTTTACTGCCAGCAGAGATTGGTGATTATGACTGGCTTACTCATGCATTCTCTCTCTTGTCAAAACATTGATAAATGGGTCAAAAGTGTAGCAAAAGAATTGCCAGAGAAATGCTTTAGACTTCAAAGGCAGAAAGTTGGCGGGACATTCTCTCCGTCATGTCCTGATCGGCCTCAGGATATGACTCTTTCCAGAACGGCTCTGCTCGATGAGGAACTGTACTTCAAAGTGACATTACTGTTTATGGTTGAAGTCTTCGTGCTTTTAGTGTTGGACAAGCTACTCTGACACTGTACACATAATTGAAATTAGTTGGAGTACAGTAAAGCTACCCTTTTAAATGAATATAAAATTATGTAGTATAATGTAATTCATATAATATAATATAGTATAATATAATATAATATAATATAATATAATACCACCAATAAAACACCAGAAAAAAATATTTGAGTACATATATTTCTTTAAGTTGTGTAATAAATATATTTTAATTTATATATTTTAATTTGTTGTATTTTAAAATGATTGTTTACATTTTTAAATATAATTAATATTAGGTATTAAATATTATTATATTTTGTAGCAACAAAAATACTAAAATATATTTTTTTAGTAATTTTTAATAAACTGTATGAAGTTAGTAGTTCACAATACTGCTAGCTTTTTGACAACCTATTATTAAAGGGGTGTGTCAATGTGAGTGTGTGCATGTGGGTGTGTGTGATGATAACATGGTGTAGATTTAAGTTATATTCTTCAGCCTAAGGGATTTTTAGGCTTCTAGTTTCAACCCTTGCTTTAGGCATAACACAAATAAATATAAATCCAAAGAGACACACATATACTCATATGAAATACAGTATTTTCACAAACACATCATATATCCTTTGGCAGGTAGCCTATACAACATAAATAACGTAGACTAGTTCTCTGGAGCTTTAACTACTGCACATACACATTCACATAAACAACAAAAGCACATACTGTATGGTTTATATACAGGTACACAGGTTCCAACAAACATATTCACATCCCCAAGCACAAATGAAAAGAGTACTTCCGCACATACAGTATACACATACATTTAAACTAATGCACATGCTCATATGATGATCACGGTTTTGTTGGGTCCATGCTCACTATAAATCTGACCCTAGAGTATAATTATTTCAGGTTCTCCCTTTAGATCACGGCAGTGTCACTGTGTGTGGGCATGTGCACATGGACTGTAGTGTGCGTGCTGGCCGGTGTCCATAAGTATAGTGTGTGGGTGCTTGTAAATATGTATCTCTTAAGTATCTAACCATAAACATGTTTACAAAGCTTTGTCTTTGCTTGATAATATGGGAAATGATGAAAGAGATGGACTTTTTTATCTCACCATCTGACCAACAGCTCTGTTGTTTTCTTATAGGTCGTGCTCCGCAAAATACATCTGACAGGAAGCGATTAGACCGTTGTTTGTGCGATGTTTGTACTTCCTGTTTTCGTCTGAGAGGGGTGAGCACTCTTTACAATGCCCCAATGAACTGATGCACAAAGCCAAACCAGGCACAGACATGTTAGGAAGCTGACATAAATCACATTTGCTTTGAAACTTAGATGATAGCATCATCTAAACATGAGCTTTGTCTGTTTTGGTTGTGCTGTCACTGTACTGGACTTCCAGACAATGTAGATGTGATAAGGTGGAGCTGACCTCAAAAAAGCTTGAATGCTGCAAACTTTGATGCTTTATAGGAGAAACCATTCCATAAATGATACGTGAACAGTGAACTGAAGCACTGCATGCATGTGAAAAGAATTGGAATTTGATAACAGCACCCTTCAAAGCGCACAGCTGTAAAAACTGAATACAACCAGCTTCAGTTACCTCAACAAATGCCTTTGCTCACCATATACAAACATCAAGCACTGAAAGACAATCCAAGTTTGAGAACAACTGTTTACTAGCATATGGTAAGAAGATGGATGGCCAGTAATGGGCTGTTTGCTTATGCTGAAATATCTTGGAAATTAACAAAATATGAACTTTTTAGGACCAGTTCAGGCATTATGTTTCTTGAGAATCTGGATGGTAAACACTACCCTACTGAAAATAATAAAAAAAAATAAAAAAATTAAATTAAATAAATTAAATAAAGAAAATAAAAAGTAAAAAATAGAAAAATAAAAAAATTATAAAATAAAATTAAAAAATTAAAAAGTGAATAAATAAATCTTAAACCATATTAAACCATGCTGATATTTAGCTGATGCACATTTTAAAAGCACTGCTTGTTCAAAAATAGTTCCCAACGATGTGTGTTTAGTTCCTGAATGAACTGCCGTTTTGAAAAATATATATTTTGAGCGAAGAATCCAATGATTCAGTCATGCAGTCACTTGTTTCTCTTCTCAATAAATCAGCATTTTTGCATGAATCTTTTAAGTAAATATTTGGTAGCTTTTAATTTTACAGCCCTGTTCCCATTACAATAACTGGATAATAACTACTAACCCTGAACCTGTCTCAAACCTAACCTTAACCTATGTAGTTACCATATATACCATATAGTAATTTGGTTGCACTTTATCTTACAGTAAGTACAAGCAAGTGCCACCAAATTACTCACCCATAGAGACAGTAGGTGGGCTTGATTTGAAGTGGCGCTGCGCAGACCGATCGGTGTATGACATTATAACGTCTACTGGTGTGACTATGTAACCTGCAGGAAAAGTCACTGAAAAACCAGTCTGATATCATTTTGCTGAAATGCCGCAATTGGCATGTTTTTTCCAATGAGATTATATTGTGAAAACACTGAGATATTTAAAAAAAAAAAAAAGCTTCTTTTGTGTCATGAAGGTGAGAAAATGATGACCGAATTTTCATTTTCATTTTTCATCAGTCATTCATTTATTTTTCATTTTACTGAATATATAATATAAATAGAAATGTGGAGTTGGGGCTGTGGAAGGATGTCAGAAGGATGATCACAGGAATGAGACCTGTGATTGACAGGATTATGAGCATGCTCCTCCCAGACTTCATTTAGAATTCCATTTGGCGTGGATCAGTTTCTCTTTCTCTTCCTATCCTCTTTTCTCACTGTCTTTCTCGAACACTTACAAAAGAACCTCCCTATCCCCCTCCTCACTGCGCTTTGAGCATTGCCCTCAGACATGGCAGCATTTCATCAGCAAAGCAGAGGGGAAGAGCTGAAGGGTGTCTCCCCGTCTGAGAATACTGATGTGATCACCGATCATGATCACTGCAGTCAGGCTCAGCCTGAGGTCGGTAATCAGCAACCAGACTCCTGAACGCCAGCTGTCTCACTGACCACCTTGCTACACTTTCTGAATCAGATTAATGTGAGTTTTTGGAGGACTTCTGAGAGATTAATGTGTGTTGTCAATATATTGATTGCAGCAAAACTCTAGCATGATACAAAATAATAGAGTTATAAGCTTCTTTCTGGCAGGGTTAAAAACTCACTGACTCACAGAATCATTGCTTTTAAGTGGTTTGTTGAAATGAACTGTTGAGAATAAACAATTTGTGGTGGCGGAAATGAGTCAGGCGAGCAACACTGGTCTTTTCAGCAAACATATGTGGTTGCTTTCAGATGCCTTCTGTGGGGGGCTGAAAATACCAATCAGGCCATTTTACGGAGAGTTGTCATTCAGCAGCTGACGGAAACTGTCCAGCTGGGGTCAAGAGCACCAAAGCACAAGTTATGTCTGTCAGAGAGTACTTACTGAGAAACTCATTAAGGCCATATGTGACCATTTCCTGGACAACAAATACATCCATCTTGCAGACAGAAATTTTGAATCTGAGAAAATGTTGGAGTTTTTAGTAATTGCAATGAATATTGTGTGAATAGAGAAAAATATTAAAATGATGGGATAGTACATTTCCTCACCTTAATGTCATTCTGTATGACTTTCTTTTTTTTCTGCATACCATAGAAAATGTCTTTTTTTATGTCTTTAATGAAAATTCAGTGTTGTTTTGGACCCGATTGACTTTCATTATATGGACTAAAACTGTCTCTCTACCTAAATTTTTTGCAAAAACTATACACAATTCACTGCAGTTTCCAGTTGAAATGACCACTAGTGTAAGTAAAACACCAACAACCTTTATTCCTTTTTGTGCAGTTCCTTGCACAATGTTATGACCTCAAAACAGTTTTATCATAGTGCAGGATTTTCAAACTAATACAGTTTGGCGTTTATGTCAATATGTACAGCATTCGGATACGATTCCTGTAAAACTGATGAGTCAAAAACACATCAAAACTTGTAGAAGCAAGGTAAAATTGCATGGTTGCTTCAGAAAAAGCATGTTTTTCTCTCTCACATTTGCTTTTGTTAACACTATTTTTTATGTTTAGTGTAGGTGTTACGTTATTTTTGCAATGGAGCATTAGCTTTTTAGCGCCACTCACAGGACATTTCATTTCCGAACTGCTGCGACACATACAACAACCAATGTGATTAATGACGAGTTCACACGGCACGATTTTGACTCGCCAACAGGTTTTGCGAAATAGCCGACAAATGCCCAAAATCATAGGCAAATCAGTGCTCATTCCACGAGTGACAATCACGCAGCGTGAATTATCAAAGGCGCGATCTGAGAGAATCGCAGACGAGTCGCTGACACCCGTGAGATATTTGGCATGCTAAATATCTGGACCTGTCTGTGATTCAAAATCCTGCTGTGTGAAATGTGTTCTGACTGAAAATTTCATCGGCGATGACCAGCAGCCAATGAGAGGGCAAACGGGAAGTTCGGGGAAAAGTTATAGAACAGAATATCAGTATTTTAATAGATATATTTACAGTTATATAAAACAGAAACAACATTTTGTTTGACCAGCCGCAACAGCAGCACATTGAACAATTATTTATTTACCTCCGACTCTCTTTGCAGAACACAATCCTTGCTTCCCGCATCTCCCCAGCCATTTCCTCCTCCATAATTGTTTTCTTTTTCTCCTTTTCACTGCAAATCAGCTCACAGATGGATTGCAAGCTTTCTGCAGGCTATAATTTTTAATAACAATTCCAGTCTCGTGCGAGAAGTCCGGTCTTATACCTTGTCACTTCTCGAGTGTGTTTGGTTGTGAAACGTAGTTTGCGGACCGGACAGAGTAGGCGATTCTTCCTATTGTAAAGTCATGCAGTGTGAAACCCCCTGTCGCCGATCCATCGTGCAGTGTGCACACAGCAGCATCTGAATGCTACCACAGATAGTGATTCGGTGACTTTAAATATCGTGCAGTGTGAACTCGGCATAAGCGTTGCCAGATCCACGTTTCTGTTTCAGATAAAACCTGAACATGCTTTTAGCGTCAATCACTGGACATTTCACTTTGAAAGTGTCAAAAAATGTGCAAGCAGCAACGTGATATCATTTTGCTAAAATGCAGCCATTGGCATGTGTTTTCCAATTAGCTTAGATTGTGAAAACACTGAGATGTTTTTTTTCAAAATAGCTTCTTTTGTGTCATGAAGGTGAGTAAATGATGACCGAATTTTCATTTTTGGGTCAACTATCCCTTAAGGGGGTGGGTCTAATGCTATTTCATGCATTCTGACTTATTTACACTGTTAAAAAGTTGGATTCTCATGCTAAACATGGCCAAAATTTAAAAAAACAAGTTGGATGTATGACAGAGTATTTCTGTGCCAAATACACTCTTTCAGAATTCTGTATGAAGTCATAAAGGGCAGAATTCCTTGTATGGGCACTTCTCCCGGATGAGCGCGTGCGCACATCAACCAGAGCGAGAGCAAGAGCACGCCCGTCAACGAGCTTCATTCGGGTTATGGGAGCCGTCGGCAGTGCTGTCATTTTGTGTTTAGACCACGAAATCAGCAATGTCACTAAAGAAGTGTGTTTTTGGTTGTGAGGGAAAGATAACCTTGTTCAGCTTCCCAAATAACCCAGCATTAAGGAAACAGTGGATGCAGCAACAGAGTTCTGCAAGTGTGTTTGTTTGTTCCCGATCACAAGTTGAAACTGCAGGCGGTGAGTGAAACTGCATCAAATGTCTGTGCTTTGTTGGCAATCAAATTTTGTTGGTATGTGCATATAATGTAAACAACATAAATGTATAGTGAAACAAAAGTTTTCTAGGGATAATGCCATGATGTAATGCCATGTGTGTGTGTGCGTGCGTGCGCTCATGACTCTTCAGCTCCGCCCACTGCACACCTAAATGACCTCGGCTGTTTTCGGAAAGAATCGGTACAGCGTATCTGTCTTTTATAAATATGATCAAACTAAAGAATCTTTTGAGATATGAAGAATGTAATACTACTCCATAGGTACTCAAGATTAACATGAAATTGGCAGAAACTGTGTGTATTATGCCCCCTTTAAATTCCCTAGATCCATTATAGTACATCTCCATTTTGGAACATTTCAACAATAATCTTGAGAGATTGATCTTACATTGCATCTACAGCAGTGAAATGTGAAGTCAGAATTAATGATCCTCTCAGGGTTTGTTTATTTCATTTAGTTACGTTTCACTGCAAGGAGTAAAGGAACTAGCCAAGTGTTCTGAGGGTCAAGTCTGATTGATCCACTTGTGGAGGAACCTAACCACTCCTGCTACAAGTGACCCCATGCCAAGCAGCTAAACAAGACTAACAAACCTCAAAAGTCTAAAATCTCCAAATGTTTTACTTTTGAGTATGAAAGACTGTTAAAATTCTTTAAAGCACAACATAAAAGAGTTTGAACAAGACCAGCATTTGACCGTGTGTGCCATATCAACATCATGACATGTGACCCGATCCCGAGGTGCTCTGAAAATGGACTGTTTGACTTTACAGAGAAGTCACAAAGAGGTCTCTAACAGATTCCAAGCACTTCAGCTCCAGGTCACCCAGAACCAGGAGACCTTTTAAAACACACAAACAGACTGGCGCTGCAGGAATGGAATGTTCCAAACACATAGTTCAGGAGGGATGAGCTGCTTCACAGACAGAGATGATATGGATGATGGCAAAACTGAATAAACTGTGGTGGGTGACCTGGTGGTTTCACCCGTGCTGACCTATTTCAATGTTCCAAGGCAGTCTCTGTGGATTTCCATCCACATAATGATCTCATGTTACTGCCCTCACAAAATCCACATCAGAAGCTTTATTTTCTGCACTGTAAAATTATTTTAAATGCAATGCCGTTTTAACCATATAAAAAAGTGAGCTTGATTGTTATTTTTGATCAATTATAAACTTGATGACTGAGTTTTATAATAGCATGCCATGTTGTGATTTGGGTCATGATGAAATCTACAAACTTTCTTCACGTTTCCTTTGCTAATAAGGAGGAGAATATTCAGAATTCTGTGAATAAAACGTTCACATTGCTGTTTTCTTATGATTGATTAGACTTTTGACTGTCATTCAAAAGTTTGGGGTTGGTAATGTTTTTGAAAGAAGTCTCTTATGCTCACCATGTCACGTGATGGCAGGGAGAAATGAGAGCGAGGACTCAAATGCAGATAGAAATGAGTATTTATTGTAAAATAATCAAAATAAACACAAAACAAAAGCCCACAAGGGGGAAAATCAAACTTGGAATAAACTAATACAATGAGCAGGAACATAAACACGACAGATAACAGTCAATATAGGGCATACTCACGACATCAAACAACAATCCAGCACAAGACTGCAAACACAAGGAGATTATAAAGGGTACAAACAAGGCAGGTAATGAGGGAGAACAGGTGGGGCAAATCAAACACTAATCAGATAACAAGGGGGAGGGATCAGACAGAGACACAAGCACATGGCCCAAAATAACAAAACACCACATGTGCTACACAAGACAGGACAGACATGTGACACACCAAGGTTGCATTTATTAGATCAAAAATACAGTAAAAACAGTAATATTTATTCAATTTTCTTTTCTAATAGAATCTGCTTTACAATTAAATGTTTTCCGATGGCTAAACTAATTTCAAGCAGCAATTACTCCAGTGTTCAGAGTCACATGATCCTTCAGAAATTAAGCAGACTTGCTCAAGAAACATTTCGGTAACACTTTATTTTAGGGTCCAATTCGTCACTTATAACTAGTTGTTTATTAGCTTGCATATTACTAGCATACTGGCTGTTTATTAGTTCATATAAAGCACATATTAACGCTAATTAAATAATGCACATATTCCACATGACAATTTTCTTTATACACTTCAAATGTTTGGGCTCAATGAGAGTTTAGTTTTTTGTTGCTGTTTTTGTTGTTTTGTTTTTTTAAAAGAAATTAATACTTTTATTCGCAAAAATGACTTATATTGATCAAAAGTGACAGTAAAGACATTTATAATGTTATAAAATCTTACTATTTCAGATAAATGTTGTTCTTTTGAACTTTCCGTTAATCAAAGAATCCTGATTTCTGAAGGATCATGTGACACTGAAGACTGGAGTAATGATGCTGAAAATTCAGCTCTGATCACAGGAATAAATTGCATTTTAAAATATTTAAATAGAAACATTTACTTTAAATTGTAAAAATATTTCACAATATTAATGTTTTTGCTGTATTTTGGATCAAATAAATGCAGCCTTGGTGAGCAGAAGAGACCCATTGAAAAAAAAAAACATACAGATATAAAACTTTTGAACAGTAGTGTAGGTCTAACGTCTTTATGTAAATAAAATGTATAGTCAGATTACTTATTTTTACTTAAACTTGATTTTGTGAATAACAATACATTCAATCATTAAGTCTCCTCACATTCATTCTCTATAGTTCTTTCTGTCACATTCCTCATTGATATTCCCAGGGGATGAGTCATTGTCTCCTCAGGTGTGAATCACAGCATTATTCATGATGATTCACACCCTCCCGCATACGCCCATTCTGACACTAAGTATCTTACAAAAGTTAAATGACTATATTGTTTTGTATGAATGAGTGATCAAAATGTTTTTTGAGGCGAAAGTCATAGTTAATAGTGAATATGTGTTCCCCATACTAAAGTGTTACCAACATTATCAAAACAGTTGTGCTTCTTAATATTTTTGTGTAAACCGTGATAAATTTGTTTCAGGATTATTTGATGAATAGAAAGCTCAAAAGAACATAATTTGTTTGAGACAGGAATCTAATGCAAATTTGTGTAGGTTAATAATGATGGATTTTCAACAACTGAGAGCAGAAATCTGAACATATTTACAGATAACAGTGTGACAAAAAGGGAAACAAAAAGTGTGGTATGCATTGTTTTAATGAAGTCTTCGTGTCCAGTCAGCATTCAGGCTCGTAAATAAAACTTGTTCAGAACTTTAAAAACTAAAGTTGGATTGATCCAAAAACAATTTTATGTTTTGCTGTCTGACTGAGCAAGTCCTGATTGCTAGTTGAATCATTTTAAAATTAGTCAAAATATAAATAACCAAGCATAACGCATCTGTCTTTCTTTCTGAATGACAGGTGTTGAATTCATGGAGGTCTGCAGAACTTTCTGTGGATTCCAGATTCCATGCAGGCTTAGTCACAGCCACTGGCCCTTATAGACCAAAAGGCTCATTCTGGTTGACTACCTACTGTATGTGTATATGTCTGCAGGCTTTGAATGCTGAAAAAACATAATCTGGAGTTCCACACCAACAAATTTCAATTGGGTTGTGGTAAGGATATCGGCTGAGGTGCCGGCACTCAAGTCAGCCTTGAATTTGTGTGTCTGTATGTGTGTGTCTGTGAACATCACCATCCTGCCTCCACCATGCAGAAATGACTCCATG
Source organism: Rhinogobio ventralis (assembly GCA_039654625.1). Lineage (NCBI taxonomy): Eukaryota > Metazoa > Chordata > Actinopteri > Cypriniformes > Gobionidae > Rhinogobio > Rhinogobio ventralis. The sequence goes on along the minus strand of CM077200.1, from coordinate 12,133,848 downwards.
ACTCTGAAAAATAAACGCAGACAGGGGTGGGATGACATGAACTGTCAGTGCACCTCCAGGCCCCTCCCCTCTGCCCCGCCCGGGCCGTGTGAAAGAGCTTCATCTCAACAGTGGCCCCATTGTCTGGGGACCCTGGAATTCACCCACTCTTCTGTACATTCGAATGTGACCTGCATCTCAACACTACACCCACAGCAGAGAATTCCTTACCTGCTTTTACCGTTAGACGAGAACATCTTGAAAAAATTCACTCTTTTTTTTCCAGATGAATAAAAGAGTAGATTTCTGTAGGAAAGGTTACTCAGTCTAAACTGTTAGGGCAGAGCAAGACTGTCAAGGCTGTGGTAAATTAAAGGATTAGTTCACCCAAAAATAATTTACTCGCCCTTATGTCATTCCAAACCTGTATGACTATTTTTGTCAGTGGAACTTAAAAGGAAAAATGTTATTTAATAGTATACCGGTTGCCTTTGAGACAGGAGACTTTAAATAGGACACAGAAATACCATAAAAATTACATTAAAGTGGTCCATGTGAGTTGGGCGCTTTATTCCAAGACCTCTGAAGCAATATGATTACCTTTGTGCGTCAAACAAAATTTAAAATAAAATGTCATATAAAGTCAAATTATATACTGATTTATTTTTAATAGAAAAATAATAATATTGGACTTTGTACATAATATTCAAGGGCTTCTACAGTGTTAATAGGCTTGTTTTCATTTTGTTAGGTATTTATTGTATATATTAAAGGTGCACTGTGTACATTTTAGTGGCATCTAGCGGTGAGGTTGCGAATTGCAATCGGCCACCGCTCACCCCTTTCTTTCGAAGCACATGGAGAAGCTATGGTGTCCAACACAGGACAAAGATGTCGTTGTCTGAGACAGCAGAGCGTAGCTAGCGCTCTGTAGAGCAGTTTGTCTGTTCAGGGCTACTGTAGAAACATGGCGCCGCAAAATGGCGAATTCACTGTAAGGGGACCCACGGTCTATGTCGATAGAAATGGCTCATTCTAAGGTAATAAAAACATAACGGTTCATTATGTAAGGTCTTTATACACCACTGAAAACATAGTTATGTATATTATATTGCATTTCTGTCAATAGATCCTCACAAATATTACACACTGCACCTTTAAGATTTGGTTTGATTCATACAGTATACAGTGCATCCAGAAAGTATTCACAGCGTTTACTTTTTCCACATTTTGTTATGTTACAGCCTTATTCCAAAATGGATTAAATTAATTATTTTCCTCAAAACTCTACAAACAATACCCCATAATGACAATGTGAAAGAAGTTTGTTTGAAATCTTTGCAAATGTATTAAAAATAAAAAACGAAAAATATCACATGTACATAAGAATTCACAGCCTTAATACTTTGTTGAAGCACCTTTGGCACCAATTACAGCCTCATGTCTTTTTTGAGTATGATGCTAAAAGCTTGGCACACCTATTTTTGGGCAGTTTCTCCCATTCTTCTTTGCAGGACCCCTCAAGCTCCATCAGGTTGGATGGGGAGCGTCGGTGCACAGCCATTTTCAGATCTCTCCAGAGATGTTCAATCGGGTTCAAGTCTGGGCTCTGGCTGGGTCGCTCAACGACATTCACAGAGTTGTCCCGTAGCCACTCCTTTGTTATCTTGGCTGTGTTCTTAGGGTCATTGTCCTGTTCCTTCGCCCCAGTCTGAGGTCCAGAGCACTCTGGAGCAGGTTTTCAACAAGGATGTCTCTGTACATTGCTGCCACCACCATGCTTCAATGTAGGTATGGTATTGGCCAGGTGATGAGCGGTGCCTGGTTTTCTCCGGACATGACGCTTGCCATTCAGGCCAAAGAGTTCAATCTTTGTTTCATCAGACCAGATCATTTTGTTTCTCTGGGTCTGAGAGTCCTTCAGGTGCCTTTTGGCAAACTCCAGGCGGGCTGTAATGTGCGGAGTGGCTTCCGTCTGGCCACTCTACCATACAGGCCTGATTGGTGGAGTGCTGCAGAGATGGTTGTTCTTCTGGAAGTTTCTCCTCTCTCCACAGAGAAACGCTGGAGCTCTGTCAGAGTGACCATTGGGTTCTTGGTCACCTCCCTGACTAAGGCCCTTCTCCCCGATCGCTCAGTTTGGCCAGACAGCCAGCTCTAGGAAGAGTCCTGGTGGTTCCAAACTTCTTACATTTATGGATGATGGAGACCACTGTGCTCATTGGGACCTTCAATGCTGCAGAAATTGTTTTGTACCCTTCCTCAGATCTGTGCCTCGATACAATCCTGTCTCGGAGGTCTACAGACAATTCCTTGAACTTCATGGCTTGGTTTGTGCTTTGACATGCACTGTTAACTGTGGGACCTTATATAGACAGGTGTGTGCCTTTCCAAATCATGTCCAATCAACTGAATTTACCCCAGGTGGACTACAATCAAGTTGTAGAAGTATCTCAAGGATGATCAGTGGAAACAGGATGCCCCTGAGCTCATTTTTTATTTTTAATAAATTTGCAAAGATTTCAAACAAACTTCTTTTACGTTGTCATTATGGGATATTGTTTGTAGAATTTTGAGAAAAATAATGAATGTAATCCATTTTGGAATAAGGCTGTAACATAACAAAATGTGGAAAAAGTGAAGCGCTGTGAATACTTTCCAGATGCACTGTATGCAATACTTGTTGCATATGGCAAATACATCATTTAGACTGGTTTTGTGAACTGAATCAAATGATTAATTTAAAACATCCAATTAAAATAGTATTATATATTAGATATTGCTGTCATAAAAGTGCCAATTTTATGCAAAGCCATCATATGGCTTCAGAAGACGAGAAGAAAAGTCAAACAAAACACTTTTGGAGCTTCAAAGTAGAGGTCTTCATTCATGTTTATTATATCAAAAAGTTTGACCAGGATAATATTCAATAGGAAAGTCATACAGGTTTGGAACAACATTCTTTCATTTTTGGGTGAACTATTAAATCAACAATATTTCAACTGATATGTGAGGGCTATTGAGTGACTGTTCAGACTGCCATCAGAATCAACAAGCTATTTCTCCTATCACCAGATTCATTCTGTTATTGCTTGATTGACATCATGATGCGTTTGTGTGTGTGTGTGTGTGAGTGAGTTTGTGCAGGAGGACAGCTTTCGATCCATCACTACTCAGCAGGTATTAGCTGTTATTGGTGTCAGAGCAGCAAGGTTAATGTCAGTGGCAAAGGCCTCGCTCTCAAAACCAGACTCTCGACAAGCTGATCAATACGATTTCTGTCACCTTGGAGCGTCTCTCTCTCTCTCTCTCTCTCTCTCTCGTCTTTTTTCTCATTTCCATTTCTTCTTTAACTCTCTCTTTTACTTTTACATCCACACACTTTCCTCTCTTAGATTTAAATGTCACAAGAAAGAAAAAGACAAATGATATCTGTTTAATATTCAGTTGTTGTTGTTTTCATGACAAAAATGCAGTTAAATGAAGAGCAAATTGAGGCATTTTCTTGAGTCTCCAACTCCTCAGATATTTCTCCTGAGAGTTTCAGATCAAGTCAAAAGTAAGATATTTCAGCATGAGCTTGAATATATTTATTACATTTTTGCCAGACTAAAGTATCTGGACTAAGCAAATGCATATCCATTTACCTATATAGACTTTGTAAGACAAAGCTGAAACCTAATTTTCCTTTGGTTTTTTTTTTTCACTTTCTCACTGAATATTCTTTGTTTCACCTCGTTTTTTCTCAGTAATTTCTAACAGATTGATGGCGTTGTCTTTGCCAAACCCAGTCCTCTGGGACAGTGTTTCCTAACCATTTCCCATATTCTACTAGATAGTATTTAGCATTATCATTTATATTCATCCAAACATACTGACAAATCTCACTCACTCATACATTTGATAGGTTTATAATAAAAATCTGGTTGGTAATCACTGCTTTATGATATCCTATAAACTAAACAAATGCTGATAATTTGGTTTGTGTGTCTCAGTTTGTGTCAATATTTGACATGTCTGCTTTCTTTCAGTATCATGCCATAAAATCAAAGACAATAAGACAAATGCTTTCAGACAGGAATGTTTCTTTAACATGTAAGTGTTACAGCACAAATGTATGTACTTTTCAAAATAATATCTCTCTGTTACTGAAAATATATCATTAAAAAAGTCTATATAATCTGACAATGATTTATCACATACAATAACTGCTTCCTCATTCAGTGGGCAAACAAACTGAATGGTTAACAAACTGCATACTGTAAATAATTATGTAGTATGAATGAAGATTATTTCCGACTGTCTTCGAAGATGACCTAAAAATATCTCATTACCACGAATGTGTAGTGTGTTAATGTGTTCTCTGGATAACTCTGTGATTCCTTGCAAATTGAAATCGCTCAAGACGGAGCGGTTCAGAGCTTCAGAAACAAGGCTTACGGGAACCTTTTCCAGCTTGTAAGAACATCTGTTCCAGTTACAGGAGGCAGGAAAATGTGAGCACTGGGCTTAGCATCATAGACAGGTTATGTAAGAAAATGGTGCAAAAAGAAAAGAGACAGAAAGAGAGGCAGTCGAAACCCCTCAGCAACAACAGACTACTGATTGCCTTGCACCTCCACTTCAAAGACCAGCAGATGGAGAAATAGAGAGAGATGAAGAAGAGCAGAAGGAAGAGATTATTGGCCCTCATTACACCAGGTATTAACATCTGCCCTGAGATGATCCGATCACAGTGGTCAAGTGGTCAGTTAAGGCCAAGGACGTCTATAATAACTGTCTGCATTCCTATTCACGTTGTTGACCACCCCAAGATATGTGAATTGAAATCTGCCATCATTGACACAGGGAAAAATATTCATTTATTGCATGCTTTTGAGAGCCCTCCAAAAAGGAGAAATAAACAATTAATAAGAAATGAAATATTAACAATAAATGTTGCTTGCAAATGTTTATATTCTGCCAGGATACCTGGCTGTCAATAGAGAAAATGCCTTATGGACATTTTTGTCTTTTTCAGTTTTGTTTTGTTTTTTGATCATTTTGCTACAGTGGCCCAGTAGTGGGAACGTCTGCCAATTCCACCATGTAGTTGAAGCATAATTTGTATTAATTAAATTACTTTTAACATTTAAAAACAGACATGTTAAAATTCCACCTCTTGGTTGTATTGGTAAAACTGACTCAGTAATACATAACAGTGAAATTTGAACATTTAAAAAAACAGTCATTTTAATTCATACAAATTATACGTTCCCTTAGGCATAATGCGCTGTGATAGCGAGTAAACGCGTTCTTGAGTATAAATATGCAGCTGTAATGCATGTAGGTGATTTTGAATTTATATTTCATGTCGATATACAATGGTTACAAACTTAAAACGGATCGTAGTGTTTATATCTTTGTAAGACTGGCGAATCTATAGAACAATGGCAAGGAAAACGTCTCGGTTACGTATGGTAACCCTCGTTCCCTGAAGGAGGGAACGGAGACGTACGTCGGACGTCACCGACGAATTGGGATCACTTCAGGGAGCCCCTATCAGCTTCGAGATATAGAGAACCGGCCAATGACTATTGGCGTGCGAGATTTGCATCTCGCGCTCCGCCCCGCAGCGCGGGTATAAAGCGGAAGCGAATGCAGCGCACTGTTGTTTTTCACTGAGGAGCCGAACTAGTGACTCGGCCATGCAGTGATGGTACAGCAACTGTGGCGACGGGACGTACGTCTCCGTTCCCTCCTTCAGGGAACGAGGGTTACCATACGTAACCGAGACGTTCCCTTTCAGTCGGTCACGTTCGACGTACGTCGGACGTCACCGACGAATTGGGATCCCTTTGGAAAACGCCACAGTTACTACCACTTCCAGCGCCCAGCGAGAGCCCTTCAGACCCCGTCTGTTCCGGGCGGGAAATTCACGCAGGGAAGTCACACTGCTGTTCCGCAAGACCCACTTCAGCAGACTATTGGATAACGCTGGGAAAGCGTGCCCAGAGGGACGCTGCGGAAGCCACATCATGCCCGAAGGGAGTTACCATGTGGAAAATACACGTATGGACTGGCCGTGGGCAGTGCAACATACGGAAGTCCCAGGGGTGGCCCCGGCCAAACAGGCGGGGGAACAACACCTAACTGAGACGGCAGAGAGCTCTGCCGAGGGAAAGACACGGGCTCGCCGTAGGGAGCCGTACCGTGGAAGAATACACATATGGGACCGCCGTGGGGGTCACAACATATGGAACCCAGCCTAACACAAGTTCCACCAATGCATACGAGTGTTAGACCTGGCGTCGGACGCTCCGCCACATCCGACTGCCGCGGGTTGCGGAGGACTCAACAGGGTTCGCCGTTCTGGGGAACTCGACTGGAGCATATAAGCGCACGTATCCGTTCCACAGGGAAGGGAGTGGCGCAGCAAGCCGACACTTAGAACGGGCACTTCGGTGTTACTGACTATGGGAAGCGAGCACACAGGAAGATACTGGCTCTACACGGAGGCTATAAAATCTAGCGAACGTGTTAGGTGTCGCCCAGCCCGCAGCTCTACAAATATCTGTCAGCGAGGCGCCACGAGCCAACGCCCAGGAAGAAGCTACACCCCTAGTGGAGTGGGCTCTTAACCCGAGCGGGCAGGGCACGTCTTGGGTTTGGTACGCCAAGACGATGGCATCCACTATCCAGTGGGCCATCCTCTGCTTGGAGACAGCCTTTCCCTTCTGCTGGCCTCCATAACAGACGAAGAGCTGCTCTGAGGTCCTGAAGCTTTGTGTTCTGTCCACGTAAGTCCGCAGAGCGCGGACTGGACAGAGAAAAGCTAGGGCTGGGTCTGCCTCCTCCGAAGGCAGCGCTTGCAGGCTCACCACCTGGTCCCGGAAGGGAATGGTGGGAACCTTGGGCACATATCCGGGTCGGGGTCTCAGGATTACATGAGAGTTACCGGGCCCAAATTCCAGGCACGATTCGTCGACCGAAAATGCCTGCAGGTCCCCTACCCTCTTGATAGAGGCCAATGCAGTCAGGAGTACTGTCTTCAGAGACAGGATTTTTAACTCGAATGACTGCAAAGGCTCAAAGGGCGCCCTCTGCAGTGCGGTTAGCACCAGAGTTAAGTCACAAGAGGGTATAGAGGGAGAGCGAGGCGGTTTTAGTCTCCTCGCCCCCCTCAGGAACCTGACGATCAGATTGTGCTTCCCTAGAGACTTACCACCTACCATGTCATGATTAGCGGCGATAGCGGCAACATAGACTTTGAGGGTGGAGGGAGACAGCCTTCGCTCCAACCCATCCTGTAGGAAGGAAAGCACGGAACCGATCGAACATCTCCGGGGGTCTTCTCGGCGAGAAGAGCACCAGCCGACGAACAGGTTCCACTTCAACGCATAGAGGCGCCTCGTAGAGGGAGCTCTAGCGGAAGTGATGGTGTCTATCACAGCCTGTGGTAGGCCACCTAGAACCTCCGCGTCCCGTCCAGGGACCAGACATGTAGTTTCCAGAGGTCCGGACGCGGGTGCCATAGGGTGCCCCGTCTCTGAGTCAGGAGGTCCTTCCTCAGAGGAATGGGCCAGGGAGGTGCTGTCGCGAGAAGCACTAGTTCCGGGAACCAAGTCCGGTTGGGCCAATACGGAGCGACCAACAGGACTTGCTCCTCGTCCTCCCTGACCTTGCACAGAGTCTGTGCAAGAAGGCTCACTGGGGGAAACGCATACTTGCGTAGGCCCCGGGGCCAGCTGTGTGCCAGCGCATCCGAGCCGAGGGTCCCCTCGGTCAGGGAATAAAACAACTGGCAGTGGGTCGTGTCCGGGGCGGCAAACAGGTCTACCTGTGCGGTCCCGAAGCATCTCCAGATCAGCTGGACCACCTGGGGATGGAGTCTCCACTCTCCGGGGAGCACTGGCTGTCGTGAGAGCTCGTCGGCCGCACGATTGAGCAGGCCCGGAATGTGAATGGCACGAAGCGACCTCAGATGCTTCTGACTCCATAGGAGGAGATGGCGGGCGAGTTGTGACATGCGACGGGAGCGTAGACCACCCTGTTTGTTGATGTACGCAACGGCCGCAGTGTTGTCCGTACGGACCAGAACGTGCTTGCCTAGTAGCGGCGTTTTGAAGCGGCCCAGCGCAAGACGAACTGCTAACAACTCGAGGCAATTGATATGCCATTGCAGTTGAGGCCCCGTCCACAGACCCGAAACTGCAAGCCCGTTGTACGTGGCACCCCAGCCGGTGGATGAGGCATCCGTGGAGACAACAGCATGCCTGGACACTTGTTCTAGGGGAACTCCTGCCCGTAGAAATGAAGGGTCCGACCACGGGCTGAAGGTTTGGCGGCACCTCGGAGTCACAGGGACATGGAGGGATCCGCTGTGCCACGCCCATCTCGGGACTCGGTCGTGTAGCCAGCGTTGAAGCGGTCTCATATGAAGCAACCCGAGCGGCGTTACTGCAGCTGCGGATGCCATATGCCCCAGAAGCCTCTGAAAATGTTTCAGTGGTACCGCTGTCCTGCATTTGAACGAATTCAAGCAGTTCAACACCGACTGGACGCGCTCCTCGGTGAGGCGCGCTGTCAGGCCGACCGAATCCAGCTCCATACCGAGAAAAGAGATCCTCTGCGTGGGGCAGAGTTTGCTCTTTTCCCAGTTGACCCGAAGACCCAACCGGCTGAGGTGACTGAGCACCATGTCCCTGTGTTCGCACAACTGTTCTCGCGACTGGGCAAGGATCAGCCAGTCGTCGAGATAGTTGAGGATGCGAACTCCACGCTCTCTCATGGGAGCAATGGCCGCCTCCGCGACTTTCGTGAAGACACGGGGCGACAGGGCTAGCCCGAAGGGTAGGACTTTGTACTGATATGCTCGTCCGTCGAACGCAAAGCGTAGAAACGGTCTGTGTCGAGGGAGAATCGAGACATGAAAGTACGCGTCCTTCAGGTCGATCGCTGCAAACCAATCTTGGGGACGGATGCACCTGAAGATGCGTTTCTGCGTTAGCATTCTGAACGGTAGCCTGTGAAGGGACCGGTTCAGGAATCGCAGATCCAAGATCGGCCGTAACCCGCCGCCTTTCTTGGGTACAATGAAGTACGGGCTGTAGAAGCCGGTCTTCATATCGGCTGGAGGGACCGGCTCTATCGCGTCCTTCGCCAGTAGGACTGCGATCTCCGCCTGAAGCACATTCTCCTTCGACACAGAGGTGAAGTGAACGCCCCTGAACTTGGGGGGACGCCGGGCGAACTGAATCGCATAGCCGAGTCTGATGGTACGGATGAGCCAGCGAGACGGGCTGGGGAGCGCTAGCCAGGCTCCCAGCGACCGTACAAGCGGGACCATCGGCACCACAGACGTACCCGCAGCGGGGCAGCGAAGCGGTATGCAGGGACCCGACTCGGACGGCATGAGAGCGGCCCGAAGTGGGGTCTGAGTGAACTGCGTAACACTTACCTGCTTCCGCTGAGGGGGTGTGCGAGTGTGAGAAGGCCGCTTGTGTGCGTCCCCACAGCCGGCACCCCCTGCTGGCGATTGGAGAGGCGCCTGAGGGTGACAAGGCATGGGAGCGTCGAACACCGCCAAGCGCGCTCTCTTGGCACCCAGAGATTTTGGAAACTGCTCTTTCTTTGAAAATTTGGGTACCGCTGGCGCTGGGGCCAGCGGCGGAACAGAAATCAAACAAAAGATTCTCCCCCGGCCCTCCTCCGGGGGAAGGAGTGGTGCTGCAACCATCTCCTGACGAGCAGTCTCCTCCATCTCTGGGTGGCCCGTCTCAGGGTCTCTTACGACGGCGCTTGCCACCTGGCTTGGCAGCGGCCTGAGCGGGCTGGACGTCCTTCCCACGGCCGGCTCCACGCCTACGCCCGGGTGGAGGCTGCTGCTGGGCTGGGGCGGGAGCGGGGGCGGCGGCGGGTGGACGTCCTCGGCGACGGGCAGGCGGAGGCGCTGCGACCGGCGGCAGGGTGGAGGCAGCAGCTGGCCGCCGGGGCAGGATGTGTTTGATCGCCTCCGTCTGCTTTTGGGCGGCCGAGAACTGCTGGGCAAAGCTCTCGACCGCGTCGCCGAACAACCCGGCCGAAGAAACGGGGGAGTCCAGGAACCGATACTTGTCGGTCTCCCTCATGTCGGCCAGGTTGAGCCAGAGATGCCGTTCCTGGACCACTAAGGTGGACATCGCCTGACCGATAGAACGGGCGGTGACTTTCGTCGCCCGGAGGGCGAGGTCCGTCGCCGTCCGGAGCTCCCGGAGGAGCTCTGGGTCCGGCCTACCCTCGTGCATGTCCATGAGTGCCTGGGCCTGATGCACCTGGAGCAACGCCATGGCATGCAAGGCGGACGCAGCCTGGCCACAAGACCTGTAAGCCTTCGCAGTCAGACTGGAAGAGAACTTACAGGCCTTGGACGGGAGCCGCGGGTCACCGCGCCAGTTGGAGGCGGTAGCCGGACACAGTTGCATCGCGACGGCCCGCTCCACTGGTGGGATTCCCACGTACCCCCTGGCTTGCCCGCCGTCAAGGGTAGTGAGGAGGGAGGAGCCACTAGGTCTGTTTCTGGCACTAAATGGTGTCGTCCACGACCTGGTGAGCTCCTCATGCACCTCCGGGAAGAAAGGCACCGGGGCGGGACGCTGAGAACCAGCGCGACCCGCCCCGAGAAACCAATCATCCAACCTAGAAGGTTCGGGACGTGGTGGAGGGTTCCACTCAAGCCCGACCTTTTCGGCGGCCCGGGAAAGCATAGCCGTCAACTCGGGGTCCGACTCGGCCGTTGCCACTCTCCCAGAGGGAGGCAGTACAGCCGAATCTTCATCCTCCGAGGACCGGAACTCCCCCTCCGATGCAGCGATCGACATCTGTTCATCTACTGGAGCCCCGAAGGTCACCACTGGACGCCCATGGGAGGGGCCAGCGATTTCCTCCGGAAGCCCTACCGGCTGCGGCGCTTGTGAGGGATCAGGGGCCAGCGGAGGCTGGCTCGGCGGGTTTGCCCTGAACGTAATCCTCAGGTCACCCCGGCCATCCGTCGAAGTAGGTCTATTCTGCTGGGCAGGAATAGCACTAGATCGAGGTATGGGTAGGGGGACTCCACCTTCCCGAAGGTAAGCGAGTCTCGACCTAAGCGCCGCGATAGTCATGTTCCCGCAGTGGGAACATGAACTATCCACAAAAGCTGCCTCAGCGTGCTGAATGCCCAGGCACGTGATACAGCGATTGTGACCGTCAGCGGGCGACAGGGAACGACCGCATCCAGAAACGCACGGGTGGAATGACATCTTGAAAAAGACGCAGTGTCACACCCGTGTTGCTCTTTTTGTGAGGAAATGCTCTTTCAGTGCTGAAGCACCCAGGGAAGACCGCGGCAGAATACAGGAGATAGTGCAGCCTGTATCTGCTCTCAAGTGAAACAAATTAGCAGTTTTAAACTGTTGCTGTGAAAACAGCAGTTGGTTTCTGCTTCCAGCAGCGGTGAGCCCGCGGTCGCGCTGTTTTGTGCCGTCTGACCAGCACAGAACGATCCTCAGTCCGATTCTCTCTCTCTCTCTCTCTCTCTCTCTCTCTTGCTGAATGCAGGCAGTCTGTGCTTCATCAACGCCGTTCGGCTCCGAAGTGAATGACAACAGTGCGCTGCATTCGCTTCCGCTTTATACCCGCGCTGCGGGGCGGAGCGCGAGATGCAAATCTCGCACGCCAATAGTCATTGGCCGGTTCTCTATATCTCGAAGCTGATAGGGGCTCCCTGAAGTGATCCCAATTCGTCGGTGACGTCCGACGTACGTCGAACGAGACCGACTGAAAGGGAACTAACTTTACCGCACTCCGAGAGCCCCCTTGTGGTCGGGAGCATTTCCGTTGTGTTGTGGCTTTTTCGTTGTGTTGTGGCTTGTTTCTGTTGTGTTGTGCCTTGATTCCGTTGTGTTGTGGCTTGATTCCATTGTGTTGTGGCTTTATTTCGTTGTGTTGTGAACTTATGTATGCTTTTTAAAATTTGTTGTGTTGTGCACTACTGGGCCACTGTATTTTGCTGCGCCAACTGCATACATTTTGGCACAAGTGTGTATTTTTATTGGAATTTTACCACTTCACCCCCATTTCCTTTAATAAATCTATTTTACACTATACACATAATAGTTACACTCAGGACCTTTAGGACAAATTGTTCCCATTGAAACCCATTAAAACTGTAATTTTGAATCCCAGGGCCATTTAACTATAAAATAATTCAGTCTTTGTTAGGCTTTCATTCTGTTGGCAAGGCTTCAAATTATATATATATTTTTTTAATTTACCAGATGGTGCCATTTTCTCAGGTTTGGCCAATAAAGAAAATACTCGCTTTATTCCTGTTTTCTGCTTCTGCATATTATAAATCCAATTGGATAAATTACGTAGCTATAATTGTGTGGGTGTGTTGGTATGGATTTCAGAGTGTGGTTTGTACGTGTGTAATAAAAACAAATTGTGTGTGTGTGTATGTAATACTCGAGAGAGAAAAACTACTCTACTGCAAATCACAAATCCAACAATGCATCTTTGCTGGCATTAATGGGGAAAATTTGGTACTGCGCCCAAAAAAAATCTTACTTAAAGCTAATTTTTTGAGATATCAACTTCAAATTTGAAACACAACTTATTCAGATTTATGGCTTTTCATTTGAGCAGTTTTAGAGTTCGACATGTTTCATAATATATACAGTGTATATATATATATATATATATACATAAAATAATGCATTTTCATAAACTTAAACCTTTATAATTTTTTTTGTTTCAACTTTTTTTACTTCAACAATAATCTGCCAAGGGTCTTCTTTAAAATGAGACCAAACTTAAAGGCACAATATGTAAGATTTTTGGATTTAAATATCCCAAAACCACTAGAACAATGTTATATATTTTGTTGACTTGTGTATTTACATTATCCCAAATGTTTCCAAGAATGTTTAAATCCAGAGAAACAAGCAATTTGAACCAGGACACGGACCATGTCCGTGCGTCGCCTATCAATGACATCATACCCGCGTTACCCTCGATTTCCTGTTTTGTTTTGAAGAAACCATGGAAACATCAAAGACGCTTTAATATATTATGTGTTTTATTGGACAGGTGAGCAACTGTTCAGATACATTCATCAATGGAAAACTAATTATTGTTATATAGCTCAACACAGTTAGTCTTATTGTTTAAATCTTGTTTTCTTGATTTACCGCGAATACCATGTTTTACCATGCCTAATATTGATCTAGCTTACTGCAGTGTGCAACAAGTGTCTCATAGCAGCCGCCGAGCAAACGCACAGAGAAGCATTATAACATAACTTTCAACACACTCAAATAATGTATCTAATATGATAAAACAGCGCTGCGTACACATGACCGGAAGAAGCGGAAACGGTCGTCTGCGGCATAATAAAAGCTTCGCGAAATCCAGGAGTCATCCAGCTACGCCTGTGTTTTGAATAAGCGACCTCTAGCGGCGGAAAATTACATATTGTGGCTTTAAGTCTGTGCTTTCATGCAAGCTTAAAATTTTTATGAAAGTTTTTGGACATGGACATTTTTGTCCTCTATGGACCTATGTGTAACTTTTTTTAATTGACGCACAAGGGTTAATACCGGTAAGAGCTTTTTTGTTGTTGCCTTTTTCGATAGGACAGTGCAAGGGTAGACAGGAAACACTGGGGGAAGTGAGAGAGGAACAGGGTCAGGAAAGGACCTCGTGCTAAGACTCACCTGAAGCGCTTTCTAAGGTGATAACTTCAACAGAAAGATGTTTTTTTTGCTGCCAGTTGGTGTAGCGACAACATCTGCTATAGCAAGGGCACTAACAACCAGCCAAATACATCACTGTTTACACCAGGTATTTACATTACGTTTCAAATGTGCCTCCCCTCTATCTCTCCCTGTTTTTTTGTGAGTGGATTTACAGGTTCTTAATTTTGTGATTACATACATCACATAAATACAGGTAAAGAGGAACACTTTCTGAAAATGTATCATTGGCATTGTTTTAAAATATGATGTAAATGGCTTAACAGGTAAAACAATGCCATTTTAATAAGCTAATGATGCTATACAGATGGAAAAAAATAATAATAAATGCAAAACTTAACTGTCCCACTTTATAGCTGATGTTTACTTTGTTGATAAAGGCCAAACAATTTATAAAAAAAATAAATACAAAATAATAATAATAAAAAAAAAAATCTCAAAAGATAGTCTGCATAAAATTGACTTTTAACAGAATGCTCACTGTATGTGAGAGCTTCACATCATGTACATTTATTCATCCAAAACAAATTATCTGTCACTCCATACAGCACACTGAATATGTAAAAAAAAATTGTTCCTTTTATCTTTTATCTTTTTTTTTTTTTTTTGCACTGACTACTTGTGACTAGATCTTGTGATAGATTTTAATACCAGGTATAAGCAGGGTAATTGTTGATGTGAGGGGGACATGACACAGTGGTGAGGCTACATAAGTCTGACGGCTGGTCCACTGTATCAAATGAGACACAAAGTAATTACACATGAAAATAATAATCGCTCAAATTCATGAATTTAACAGATGCTGCTAGTCAAACATGCTGCTAGTCAAGCATGAAAAAATAAAAGTTTTATTAAAATTCTGCCTAGAAAGCACGCAAAGAGAGGTACCTTAAAGCTGTCTCTCATAGTTCTTCACTGTCTACGCTGCACAATGGATCTCTTATTTACATATTGTCTACACAGGAATTATGAGCATGCAGAAATGAACACTGGACAAAAACGATGAGTGGATTACAACTTAAACACCTCTAATTGGCCATTGCGTTCAAGAAATCAACAGACATGTCTAGGACTGGCTACATTGCTCAACGCTGCAAAAACACATTGTAAATAGAAACATTTGACGTTCTCCTGAGCGCAAACAGCCAAAACGCCAATATGCTATTATTACGGAGAAAACTGATCTTAGACCAGAAGTTATGGGCAACCGGACAGCAGCGGACAGTGGTTTGAGTGAGAAAATTCCACACTATAGTCTCAAGTATGTAGCAAGGGAAGCCTTGTCCAGCCTTACACACACTCCGTCTATGATTACTTACATTTGTTTATTGTTCTATTTATTGGTTATTTTATTTTATTTTGTTTTCATGAAACTGTTGGATGGCTATAAATCACATTTAACTTATCTTAATTGTCAAATTATTTGTATCCTATGTATTGTAAAATGATGTAATTTGAGAGTAGGTGTTGAAGTTTAAAATTTCTGGCCTCGCCACTGGCATGACAGAAAAAAAAGTAAGAGGCAATAGATGTAAAGAAAAGAGAAAGAGAAGGTAAATGGCTACAGAGAGAGCAAGCGTGATTTTATAATACAGGAAATAAAAGAAAAAAATGTAAACGGGAATGCTAGGAAAAGGAGAGACTGTGCCGATACAAGAAGAGCCCTCAAGTGCAGTGAAATTCAGAAATTGAGATGTACAGTCAGAGAATTGCCCCAAAACTGTGTTTTGCCCAGGGGCAAAAAAACCAAATGAATTATTTCCCCAGGAAACTTCAACACGGTGTCTGTACACAGCCTAAGCCTGTCCTGACAGATGTCTGCGCGAGACTCTATCTCTCTTTCTGCCTCTACCGCTT
This sequence comes from Rhinogobio ventralis, assembly GCA_039654625.1. NCBI lineage: Eukaryota > Metazoa > Chordata > Actinopteri > Cypriniformes > Gobionidae > Rhinogobio > Rhinogobio ventralis. Next base: position 12,118,258 of record CM077200.1, on the reverse strand, counting down.
TTCCTTCTGCATCTTCTTGTGTCTCTGTCTCTCTCTCTCTCTCTCTCTCTCTCTTTGCGTCTCCTTCTCACCCTCCTCCTCTCCTCAGAGGCCTGGCTGACTTGGGAGCGTATGTCTTCATTAAGACAGCTGTCAGGTCTAGCAAGTGGAAGGGTAGAAAAAAGAAAGAGGGAGAACTTCAAAGGCCTGTGAGCTGTGTCCCAGAGGATCGTGCACTGAGCTGGGGCTGGGTGAGCACAGTCTGTCTCCGACTAAAAATCTCACTTTACCCACATGCTACTGTTTGTTCTGCTCGATTCTGTCTAGTCTGACACAAACGTCTTCAACAAGCTCATCTCAGGAAATAATAAGCCCAGGAGATCAAACGCATCGATCTCTGGCAGCTAATCACTAAAGCTCATGTTTTAGAGCTGTAACAAATAATTAGACATGAAGAGAAACTGACAGTTCTTTGTACAGCAGGCCTCATTCCTTCACAGCATCAGCCATCTTAAACTTAAGTGAGAACTTAGCTTAATAATTCTTTATATAATGGAACAGTGTGACATGTTAATGTTGTCAAGGAAATTACTGATTATAAGGGCACATTTACATAACAACAATGTACTAAAAATGGAAAAGTTTTTCCTTTGTGCTTTTTATGTACAGATGACAACGTTGTCAAAACGATCCCACAGAACGGCGAAAACAATTAAAAACGCTGTATTATGCATGCCAGGCCAGTCGTTGGTGATGTCACTTTGTAAAGAAACACTACGCGCCTATAGACTGAACATACTGTTAATAAAAATATGAGGAAAAATATCACCGCAAAATATTAACAATGATTATAAAAAATAAATCTAGAAAAAATGATTGTTTTAAATATATCCAATCAAAGTCACACTGTAAAAATTATTTTCATGATTTGTTATCACAACTTTTTATCTTTTGTCAAATCAACTTAGATAAATGAAGCTCTAGCGCAAGTTCTGCCAGGAAGATTCAATGTTACGTCACTTATCACATTCAGACCTAACCAATCATGTCCTAATTCTCAGAGTATAAAAGATCGGTACTTACACATGTCTGAGTTCGCAGATGCTGACGCCAACTTTACCTCCATCCTCCTCACCACCACCAGGTTGGTCCCCACATATACCTCCGAGGGGGTCGGCTGCGCCCCTGCCTTCATCTTCAGGCAGGAAATGCAGAGTCCGTTACCCTCGAGACGAGAACTACTCTAAATATAATACTTGCTGGTTCGCTAATAAACTTGCTATTTTATTGTACTCATCTGGCCTCCCGAATCTTTCTGGTAGAACTAATGTGTTGCAGATAAGATAATATTTTGAGATTCTATTTATTAAACCAATTTCCTTAATTGTGTTAACTCAAATTTTTTATTTAAATGAACTCAAAATTTTAAGGTAACCAGGTAACTTACTTTTTAAAGTTAAACCAGCATTTTTTTTTTTTTTACAGTGCAGTAATGTCGATGATTGACCTATGTTTTACCTTGAGTTTTATGAATATGCTCGTTCCATAATGCACTATCACATGTCTAAAACATGGAAAATAAAAACTAAAGCATAAAGAATTTCAATAAAAAAATAATAAATAAATAAATAAATAAATAAAAATTGAATGAAAAAAAAAAAAAAACATTTCACTATTGCATTGCAATCTAACTTTCTATAAGCTCAGGTTTTCACAAGTAGCAGTTTTCATATCTTGCTTTTGTTAAATGTTGATATAAATTAATATAGAAAATTTTTAGCTTAATTTCCGTAACCTACAATTGGATGCCATTTTACTAAAAAATTTTCATTAAATTTTTATTTAAAGACAAAAATTACTATAAAAAAACAACAACCAATTTTGTAGAAATTCAAACTGACCATGTGTAAGGCACAGAGTATTGACCAAAACAACATCATGCTGATGCATCTATCTTTTCCAGCAATGTTCTGGAAAGTGAACTGGACCTGGTGTTGAAAGGTGGAAAACAAAGGACCTGGAGACATCTTTGGCCTCTTGGCAATGTCAGCAAACACTCCAGTGAGCAGCCGACATCAAACACACACATCCTGGGGTTTGGACAGGTAATCTGTCTTCCCTGGACCTTCAAAGAGTCCGGTCAGGAAGCCCTGCCGTCCTGCCGGCTGGAGAGGCACATTGGAGGCTGGGTACACAAACTGAAAGGCAGAGAGATGGATGTGAGGATTTTTCGCAGAGGCCCGCAGTGCTGGAACTGGTCCGAATGAGAGAAACTGGGGGTTTCAATTAGTATCAGATGACATTGGCTGGTGGTGACAGGTAGGGTTAACCAGACTGGGTATTAGGGCTGAAAGAGGGAACAGGGAGCACTCATCAAGGTCGAAAATGTCTCTGTGCATCACTGTGCTCCATAGAGGTGTGAAATATTTGGATGTCTAAAGATCTGGACAGTCAGAATGTGAGAGCCACCCATATAGGCTATGTATGTAGAGTATAAGCAAACACACCAAAACTGGTTCCTGTTTCCAGTACAGGGCAGAAAAGAAAGCATGGGTTATAAAAAGTGAAATAGATACATTAAAAGTATGGCTAAGGACAAAAACTAACTGACTAACAATCTAACTGACTAGGAAATGTATTTGGACATTTTAGTTGCACTTTAAATATATTTAATTTAAATGAAAAGCATGAATGTCATTGCATAACAAAATATCAAACCAACAGGCCAACTATGTTTTAAATGACACAACAATTGGGCTGTGTTTTACTCCACTTTTAGACTTAAGAACTTCCCTAAGCACTTCCCCTTGGGGGAATTCTCGCCGCCATTTTAAAGTGTGTTCAACCATCAAGTGGATGAGGGAAGTTTATTTGGACAGACCCTCAACTCCTCGATTTTGACAGAGGGAGCGAGTCCACTCATATGTACACTTCTGGCAGGTCCATAGACCACAATGCAACATGATTGTGAAGTCACAACAGCAACTTGCAGTGCTCACACTTAATTTACCCACAAGTGATCAAGGGCTTAAGGAGTCCATTTATACCCATTGCACTATAGTGGGTACTCATGCAATTTAAGCAATGATGTACATCCGAGTGGACAAGTGGACTTAAACACAGCCCAGATGCAGTTAAAAATTAGGACAAAAAGTATTTAGACACTTTCTAATTGTCAAACATTAGTGGAACATTTTCCTAGATAACGTGATGAACTGCTAGACACCTGTGTGTACTTCTGAAAAACCAACCTGATCTCATGAGAAAATGTAACTATTTTATAAGGTGGTAATTAGATTCGAATGAAAACACGATTTTTAGAAGAAAAACTAAAGTAAGCATAAAGGTCCACCCCTAAACCTAGCCGTCAGTGGGGCATAAGAAGATTGTACGAAAACATATGAATTCATAAAAAATTTGCCATCAATTTGCCAAAATGTAAAATAGTTAAGAATTGCCATGAGATTGTGTTGGAAAAACTGACTTCCATTAAAAGTCATATTAAGACCAGTTGATTAAAAGTAATTGTAAAAATGGCTCAGAAAATTGACGTTAGCTTTTATAAAAGCACTTGTTTGCAAGTTTGATATTTTGTGATGCAATGACATTCATTCAAGTGTGACTTAAATTTCCAAATACTTGAACCGACTCTGATGGCCAAGAAACAGATTTCCCGCATTTCTCTTTCAGGCATCTTGGAGTCTGTTGCTGAAGAGCAGCTTTCGTCTAAGCAGAGTGTCATGCACGAGGATGGGATGCATTTTCCATAATAGCATGTAGTTTGGAGAGAATCTCCTCTCTGCTGTTATCTCTGTGGACTCAGACTGAAGCTTCCTTCCTTTAGTCAGCTTTGTCCATTCCTGTACAGAGCCACTTTGGCCATCTTGTAGTCATCTGCACAGTATCTGCAGCCAAAAAAAATGCCACATCCACATACAGTTATAATAACATTGAAAGCTCAGTCTAGGGCACTCATTCATGCTAATTTAACTGTTTAGAAGCATCACGATGTTCCCAGGCACCAAAGACAAGCGTGTGCGTTCTCTAAGAAGCATGAAATCATTTGCACACTACCTTTTAGCACTCTTGCACCGCCATGGGAAAACAACACATGCATGCAGAGATCTACGCTATTATGCTATTTACTTTTACAATTTGCTTTCAACAGACAGGTGCATGATTTCCATGAGAGCTTTTTACAGCTTCACCCATCATAAATGAGTTTCAAATGTCCAGTATGACCATTTGGTGTGGACCAAGACAGCTTGAGTTCAGTTTGTTTGATTACCATGAGAGATGTTTTTCAAAATTTTGAGTGCATAAGGAACTGCACCCAAAACCATTTGAATATTGTGGTTTAGAGTAGACTATAGTCCACGTACACTCCAGAATGTTCACAATTGGTGTAAGGGTATTCTAGATTATTTTGCAAAAGAAACGCTATTTATAACAAGTTGTTTGCCTGTTATAATACATATAACATAACTGATGATCTTCCCAAATGTTCCAGGAGAATTTGAAGGCACTTTATCAATTCTATCAACACTTTATCAGTTTCTTAAGAGAGAGAGAAAAAAAAAACTATAATATCAACTATTCTTTCACTATTGTTTCACTCTCATTTTTATCTCTATTCAAGCCATGAAACGTTGTACTACCTCCTTAGGATGAATCACTTCTGTTGTTGTCCTCATTTGTAAGTCACTTTGGTAAATTAATAAATGTAAATGTAAATTTAACCATGTCTATAAGCAGCTTTCATACTACAGGAGCATGAAGTCTCTTTCATCAAATCCAAGAAAAATGGTCTGATGAACGTTTCAACTTTCTGATGATTAGTAACTTGAATGATTATATTTTATTTGGGTTATTTATTTTATATATACATTAATCAGGCATACAATTATGACTACTGACAGGTGAAGTGAATAACACTGATTATCTCTTCATTACGGCACCTGTTAGTGGATGGGATATATTAGGCAGCAAGTGAACATTTTGTCCTCAAAGTTGATCTGTTAGAAGCAGGAAAAATGGGCAAGTGAAAGGATTTCAGCGAGTTTGACAAGGGCCAAAACTGCAGTGGTCAGTATCTATCAAAAGTGGTCCAAGGAAGGAACAGTGGTGAACCGGCGACAGGGTCATGGGCGGCCAAGGCTCATTGATGCACATGGGGAGTGAAGGCTGGCCCGTGTTGTCCAATCACCACCGCCGAAAGCGTCAACATTGGGCACGTGAGCATCAGAACTGGACCACGGAGCAATGGAAGAAGGTGGCCTGGTCTGATGAATCACGTTTTCTTTTACATCACGTGGATGGCTGGATGCGTGTGCGTCGATTACCTGGGGAACACATGGCACCAGGATGCACTATGGGAAGAAGGCAAGCCGGTGGAGGCAGTGTGATGCTTTGAGAAATGTTCTGCTGGGAAACCTTGAGTCCTGCCATCCTTGTGGATGTTACTTTGACATGTACCACCTACCTAAGCATTGTTGCAGACTAGAGCCCGACCGATTTATCGGTCTGCTGATTTTATTGCCCGATATGAGCCTGTCGCAGATATATCACCATCGGCGTATATGACGCAGATATGCCACCGATATGAACGCACACCCAGCGTCTCACAGCACGTAAATATTCACACAAAATGAAGTCAAAATGCCGGTCTTGTCGAGTATCATCGTAAACATAGTCTGTTATGTCTTAAGTAAATGTAAACATGAAATTTGCCAGTCACCGCCAGCGTTTAAGTTTCATGGCCCACAGAATATTTTGTTGCATGAATATCTGAACAAGCAATATATCAAAAGAAAGAACAGACCCTCTGTTTTATTCTAGCTTCATGCATTATTTTTTATCAACACTTGAATGTGGGTACGTTTCATGAAAAAAAGCAACATTTTGAGGAAAAATCATGTTTTTAATAAAGACTAACTTACATACAGATGGGATTCAGATTGGTGATCAAAACACAGATGGAGTCACAGATCGACTCCATCAACACCTCAAAGATTCACAGTCCTGGTTCCACATTTCATTCAATAACATAGCCGTTTTGATTTATATGCTGTTTAATGTTGATGATTGTGTCATTTTACATATGCATCTTCTTATATGAGATCACGCATTTCTGCTTCTTCTTCACCTGTGTTTTGATCAGGAGATTCTGCACTCATTCAGGAGATGTGTAATACCACCCCCTACCGTATAACAGTGAAAGCACAGAAATCATCAATGGCAGGGAAGCGTTTTCACATAAAAGACGAGATAACAAACGACAGAGAAAAAAAAAAATCACTCACTGGACATTCCCCAGATCTCAATCCAATCGAGCATCTGTGGGATGTGCTGAACAAACAAGTCCGATCCATGGAGATCCCACCTTGCAACTTACAGGACTTAAAGGATCTGCTTCTAATATCTGCCAGATACCACAACACACCTTCAGGGGTCTAGTGGAGCCCATGCCTCGACGGGTCAGGGATGTTTTGGCAGCAAAAGGGGTACCAACACAATATTAGGAAGGTGATCATAATGTTATGCCTGACCGGTATATATATATATATATATATATATATATATATATATATACAGTATATACATATATAATTTATTTATTTGTTATTGTAAAAAAAATTTTACCCTGTGAAGGTTGCTATGTTGATCAATGTGCTTATTTGATTTTCGAGTCTTCCAATAAAACAATGCTATTCTCAAGCACAACATTTTTTTTTTTTTTTTGTCAGATAAATATTTGATATATCTCTGAATCACTCATATTTGATCAGCACTAAAATCAGTGAAGTAATTCTTTAAGCATCAGGCCTTAATGAAAAACAACTCGATAAGATCCAGCACTTTGCTTTCTTTTATTTGGTTGCATCTTTTCGTCTGGCCCTGAGGCGTCTTTTCAAACTTGGAAGACGTTTCAACTCAGATTTCAACGTACTATTTCACCCCCCATTTATTTCTGCAAACAACTCAATGCACCAAAGTACCATCACACGAATCGCCCTGAAGATATGATCATTGTTATTGCCCTGCATTATTGAATCTTTCATTAGCAGTATTAAAGGGATAGTTCACCCAAAAATGAAAACTGTCCTCATTTACTCACCCTCATGTCCTTCCAAACTATGTTTTTTTATGCATAACACACACAAAACAAAGCAAAATCTTATGTAAAAATTACATTTAAAATAACTGTTTGTGTTCCGCAGAAGAAAGTAAGTCATAGAGGTTTGTAATGTGAGTGAGTAAATGTTGACCATTCTCATTTTTGGATGAACTATCTCTTTAAGATTGCTGCTGTGTTTGTGCACACACACCACCCTTTGTTTTCCCTTTCCTCTCCAAACATTGAGCTCAGATTGATAGTGAACTGTCTGCGAACAGCTTTCCACCTCCCAGCGCAGTCCAGCCAGACCTGCGGTGTGATCAGTTTGACTTGGACTTGCCCACTTCCCCTCTGCAAAGGCAAAGAACCTCTCACAACCCTGCCACAAAATATCTGAGTTACTACAGAACTACAGCTCCTCCTGAATCTGTGAAAGCAGTGGTGTGGGCGGCCGGGGCACTGGGCTGGTTGGTGTGGGATGTGGCTAAGTGTGGTGGATGCTGGCAGGCTTTGCCGTGTCGGGGAGGAGAACTCGAGGGCCTGTGGTTTGGATCGCTGCAGATGAAATCAGAGAACCTCTGGCATCCTGTGCGCTCTCCCTCTCATTCCTCGTCCAATTTTCTTTCTATCTCTCTGTCTCTTTGGAATCCTTTTCTAGTCTGTGTTTCATAACCTGGTCTATCTCTCTCGCAGGGTCACAGACGGCCAACGTGATTCCGCTGCTCTGCCCACTGCTGTAGAAACCTGGACAAGAATATTGTTTTTGTCTCAGTAGTTCTCGTTTTCTTGTGTCTATGTGTGTGCTGTCTTCATTAGTTGTGCAAGAGTGAGGTACGTGCTGAAAAGCGAGAATTAAATCCCTCTTTGTGTGTTTTGCAATGAAGTTTTGAGAGCTTTAGAGTGAGATTGCTTTGTGTATATTCAAAGGCATCATGGGTAAGAGGCTATAGCCATGCCTAAACACTAACCCTCCTCATTAGACAGTGGCCTCTCGGGAGTAAAGAGAATGAGCTCGCCGAAAGAGTAGGTAATGTAATCTTCTCTGGCCAATAACCTCTCTAATAGACAATTGAAGTCTATTTTCTCATTTCCCTCTTTCTTCTCTATCTCACTAGCCTGGCTCTCACCCCCCACCCCTCATTCTCACTTACAAAAACAAAATAACCTAATAAAATAAAAATAAAAAAAAACACTTTTTTTCTTCCTCCCTTTCATGCTCACACCCCCACACACACGGTTTGTCTAACAATACAGTAGACATCGTATCCACTAACCATATTTGGGCACATATTTGGTGTCAATATCAGCATGAGCAGAAACAGGATGTTATGAACATGTTTGTGGCCACTGAATGAAAAATTACACTCAAATAGATCTCTTGGGCAAACATGAACCTCTGAACCAAGTATTAATCAGATTTTTTTACTTCTTGTGTCAGTGCTTGCAATTGACAGAATGACAGCAATTGATCAGAGTTTAGCAGAGGGGCAGAGACAACTGTTAGCAAAACGTTAATGACTAATGACACATCTTTTCCCATGCCTGTGACCAATGCTGGGGGCAATGGCATTATTGTTTTGCACTTTAGAGTGGGCCTGCCAATTTAACATGTTCAGTGATTAATTATTTAAAAAATAATGCAATAAAAGCACATACTGACATACAAATCTATATTAAGTAGATTAATTTATAGTACTATTCTGCAATTAATTTACTTATATTTATATTTACATATAGGCTACTATATGCCGTTTCAAATAAGCAAAGCATGTTTTCAAAAATTTTAATAAGTATCTCCAAATTTACCTGTAAAAAAATAATGCTGCATAAAAGACATAATACATTTTGCTGACTTTTTAACCCCCTAGTATCAGAAACCATTGAAGGTCCAGATTTACTAACAGCCCTCTTTTGGTGTTAAAAAACTACTGTCAGGATTTACTAAAGATGAGCAATGATAAATTAGCGCTGAAAAGGCATGGATACAGTTATTTTTGTGGCTGACCATATTGCATATGTATTTGTAGGAGTTTCCCTTTCAGGCACAAAATTTATGGGAGGAGAGTATTTAAATGAATCATGCAAGGTGATTTACTAAGGTTTGCGCTCGTCAATTTAATGGTGTTTGGGCCATTATTTACCGCCCTTCAAAAAAATCACGTCTTAAACCAGACGCTAATGGGTAGATTGTGTTGGTCATTATGGAAATTATCCGACTGCGTCTGTGTGCTTTAATTTGCGCGTCATCTGTCAATCACACGCAGAACTTTCCGCTCCCATCTGCGCTTTTATGGAATTGCGCTCTCACGCTGATTTTAGTAAATCTGGCCCGAAGTGTCTAAACCACTGTTTCAAGCAATTGTGATTCATATGAAAATACATTTGTCATTTCTTAAGATGCCATTTACATGACACAGGCCATTTACACGACACACAACAAACATTTTTGGTCATTTAAAAGACAACGCCATTTTGGCGGCCTGAAAATGCAAGCTTTTCAAATCGGGTTTCAAAGTGCAAGTTTTTGACACCATTCACGATACCATTATCGTCTACATGTAAACAACAAAAACGCAAAGTTGTGAATATGTTCAGTCTATCCACCTTTTCAGATAAGAGCGGACATGGCCATTTTAATTTGAATGTATCCGGTAATATGTAATGGCTTCCGGTGTCATTTGCTTCCATTTATTTTTAGCTACAGAAAACAGCTTGTTATGCTGCTTGAAATTGCAAACTGGTATTTCTTGCCATATTATTTTAATGTATCTTATTAATTATAAACATGCTGGTTTATAGTTTTCACAGATCATGAATGGGGATCGTTTTGACAACGTTGTCGTCTGTACACTGTAAAAAAAGTCTGTAAAAATAGGGCACAATTTACTGTATAAATATGAAGGAATTTTCCGTATTGTTTTACTTGTATTTTTAATTACACATTGCATTCAGTTGTGTTTTAAAGGTGTACTATCTAACTTTTCCATCCGCTAGAGGTCGCCTATTCAAAACAAAGGCGTAGTTTGATGGCGCCAAGTTTGAGCGCAGAATCTTGGGACATGTGGTCTTCACCTCACAGCCGGTGGAGAAGAATCGGGATAGGACTCATGGATGCGATTATTAACGTTACTGTAGTATGAAGCAGAGCAGGACCGAGTGTTGTGGGAGCTGAGCAAGGCCGCTGGAGCAATTGTTAATAAGATTAACGCAACACACGCCTCGCGAGCAGCGGGACTTTTATTATGCCACAGTCGCCGGCGCCATTTCCGCTTTTCCGGTCATAAGTATGAGGTAATTATCATTTCAAGGTTTATCATATTAGATACATTTGAGTGTGTTAAAAAATGATGTTATGACGTTACTCTGTGCGTTCGCTCGGCGGCTACTATGACACTTGCAGGGCTTCCAACTCTCACGCATTGGCCGTGAGACACGCATTTGATTGGTTTCATACGCTCACACGCCACACCCCCGATTTCTCACGCTGAAGTGTCAACACGTCAACAAGTCAGTCAAATGCCTGAAAGATGAGTTTATCTATAGATCTACCTGTTGAGCCACTCGTGATCGACTAATTATGCTTTCGGTGCGGGGGTTCAAGATAAATGTGCAAATAAATACGGTGTAGCGTGACCAAAAGCTGCGTTTCCGTTTTGGGTTCTGACGAGAACGAGCCTGTAATGAGCAAAGCGGAGTGGAGTGACGCTCAATATTCTGCTCTATGCAGGCGTGCTCCACTCATGAACCGCGCGCTCACCGGTAAAACAACGTTCGCTCAAATCCCGTTCAGACATAAAATGTACCTGTACTGTAGCCTACTATAGCTACTTGTTGTAGCCATTAAACAGTGTATTTTGTTTCATATTTATGTTTAAATATTATAATGCTATTTTTACATTTCATCTAGGCTATATTGATTATGAAAAGTGCAAAAATGTGTAATATAGGGTACAACGGGGCTAAAGGCACACCTTAAGAAAAATGTGCTTTTCACTACTCCTATAATGTATGATATACAGAAAAATATATGTTTGTATTGAACATTTATGGAACAACAGATTTTGTGTGAAAATAAATCATAAAAGTGGTGTATTGTATTTAAAAATCTTAAAAATGTATGGGGTGTCGAGGGGGGCATTTTACCCCACACATGGGGTAAAAGGCTCACCAGCATGGGGCAAAAGGCACCCAATATTGATACAAATACTTTCACTAAAATAATGTTTTTAATAATGTCTGAGTTAATACTTCTTCAAAACAATCACTTTTGTACAAGTTTGAACTATTTTCTGTTTATTTTGATGAATAAAATAATTAATAATAATCAATAAATATGCTGTCATTAAAATATGTTAATATAGAAATATATCTGAAAAATATAGAAACAAAATCATTTAAAAAGTAAAGATTCTGAAAGCATTGAAGGAAATCCCATAATAATTTAATATAGATTTACAGTAGTAACAATAAATTATATTTTATTATATGATATGATTAATATCACATTTTTAAATATGATGGTTTCATTATAAATATGGTGATTATATCTAAGGTGGACACCCAACTTAATATATGATACTTACAGTCTGAATCTAACCATGTCATGTCAACAAATGGAAAAGTCAGCCGGCTGTTTATTATCATGTTAAATATGGTGCCTTTTGCCCCAACAGCAGGGGTGCCTTTTACCACAAATACCATACTTTTACATATTCTTCCATTATTGAAAAACTGTTGCTTTAATTACCTTGAACAAAACTGACAAACATTAACAAGACCTTTGTTTCAAAATATATTCAATAATTTAGTGATTCTTATTTGCTGCTTAAATCTACAACATGTTTAAAAACTTCAAATATTAGATCAAATGAGCGCAGAATCAATTTTGTGCTGCTGGCCGTGATCTCGTCAAAGATCAGACACATTTCCACGTGCATCTTGAAAAGCGGAAGTTTTGGAAAGTGCTGAGGCAAGTTTTTGTGCCATCTAGTGGTTTAGAGGAAAATCAAATCAAAGGAGCCTTTTACTCCGTGGAGCCTTTAGCCCTGTTGTACCCTATGTCAAACACATAGGGTCAGAAATGATTTTGACCACTTCATTAGGTTTTGTTTTGTAGAAAGCCTTTCTTTAAAGTGAATTTCGTTTTGTATAAATTGTATCTTAATTGTAATCAATGTTTCATCAGCCAATTGCCTGGATTTAATAAATAAGAAGCAATATAGCAGACAATAATCTCAGCAGACTACTTGCCTCATAGACATGAGAAATGTGTGTATAAAAAGCTTGAAATGTCCACTTTTAAATGAAACAATTTGAAGCGAAAAGAAATAGTCAAGCAATGCGCACTGTTCACGCGAGCAGCTCATGACTGACGTCTCAGAGCGTTTCTGTTCAGAATGCTGCGCGCTCCATCATTGCATGTGCTGTGAGTTTAACCTGCATTTTTAGACTAATCCTGATTCCTGAGTATTTAATTTAAGTTGCATACATTTTGTTCTTGCACTAATGTTAAATGTGTAGCCAATTTGCACTTTGACAGCCAGTTTGAGATATAGGCTATATTTAGGGCCCAAGTCCTGAAAGGGCGAAGAGCCCTATTGTTCTTCTACGGACAAATTTTTTTTCCGACTATTCGTGCACTTTTGGGGCCCTTACCATGCTCGAAATCTCTTGAAACTTTGCACACACATCGGAATCTGCGGCCATCAGGGCCGGACCAAAGCTGGTACCCGGGCGTGGCAGGGGGGCTCGACAGCGCCCCCTTAAGTGGGGTCTGAAAACTTGGTCCATATATCAAACACACTTGCACGTAGATGTATGAAACTCGGTACACATATAGATCTCATCGGGCCGAACAACTTTCGTGCTCTAAGTTATACGTCAGTCCAACAGGAAGTGAGCTATTATGGGTTGTTCAGAAAACACATGCTCTGGAATTTGATATACTCATCCTAGGCGATTGACCCGATCAGTGCCAAACTTGGTCAGCATGAGGTCAAGGCATCGAGGATGCTAAATTGCGAGGAGACGAATTTATGGCGAGAAACGGGAAACAGGAAGTGTGTTATAAATTCTGCAAACATTGACTGATTTGGATGAAACTTCAGTGGTGTGTTCGTTGTAGGAGGCCGATCACATGGATGTGACTATTGTGAGTCAAAGTTATAGTGCCACCAACTGGCAGCAGGAAGTGTGTCACTTTCAAAGTGCTTTGAAATCATCATCTTATTTTTACCCGATTTACTTCAAACTTCATCAGTATGATGTCAAAACATAGCAGATGTAAAGCTGGTAAGCACTTCTCGATATTGTAAATATTGTTGCCATGGCAACACATCAAACTATAACATTATTTTTCGATGCTTTTGAGACTCTTACAATGCTTCAAATTACATGAAACTTGACACACACATCAGACATGCTGTCCAGTAGATATGGGCAAAGACTTAAAAACGGGCGTGGTGGAGGGGCTCAGTAGCGTCATCTTTTGACAAAAGTAGCGCCATCTTTTGTCAAAAGTGGGGGGAGTTAGTTTTACCTACAGTCACCAAACTCTGTATATATATTGTTCTCTTTGAGCCGGACAACTTTCTAATTTACAGTCATTAGCTCCGACCAACAAGAAGTCAGATATTTAGGGCTTGAGGTGTGAGGACCCTATTGTAATTGCTCAGCCCATCATTCTTCTTCTCCCAAATAAATTACATTTTTGAGGGCCTAAACACGCACGAAAACTCATGAAACTTTGCACATGCATCAGAAGTGGTGAAAATTTACGTCTGATATGGGTTTCAGAATTAGGTGTGGCAAAATGGTTCAATAGCGCCACCTACAAATTTTCAATTAAGCGTCATTCGCACTACGCGCATCGCTGCTTGCAGCTTTAATTGAGTATTGAAAGCGCATTCGAGTATTGTGTGTATCGTATAGTTTACAAAATCAAATGATTCTGACAGTTTTTGCCATTGAAATGACTGGGGGAAAAGTGTCCCAACCAACCTGAATTCCCCCTATACTCTTTGAAATCATAATTACATTGCATTGTGTTGCTTGAAACCCCAAATATTATAGCATTCTTCATTAACAATTATTCAGTTATTTGTAACAATGTCATTGTAAAAAAGAAAAGAAAAAAGAAAAGTAGTTTCAATGTAGCTAACTACTTTTTAATAGTAACTTGTAGTGTAGCTACTTTTTCAAAAGGGTAGCTTGAATGTAACTTAACTACTTTAACTTACAAGTAGCTTGTAAAGCTACAGTTTCAGAGTAGCTTGCCCAACACTGTTTTTTTTTTACTGAAAGATCAGCCACAGCAAAAAAGAGCCGCACAACAGACAGAAGAGCAACAGACAGGACAGACCGAACGACAGACAGAACAGCAACAGACAGTTTTTTTCCCCGTTTTTCTTCCCTGTAAAAGCTCTAGGTTTATGTATAATCAATTTGTTCTATTTAGATAAAATCATGCCTCTATATAGTGCTTTAAAATTGTGTGTGTCTATAGGATATACTGTATGCAAAGCGTCATATAGATGCATGCATTTTGTCTTAATAGACAGAATTAATTATGTATCAACCTATACTTATCTATCAATGGCAAAAAATAAATAATAAAAACAATACTAATATATATATATATAAAATTGTGTGTGTACGGTAATGATGCTGAATGAGCCACCACCAAATCTCACTCCAAGTTTTTTTGAAAAGTTGGCAGCCCCGCACTTGTTGCACATTGCAGTAAGAGTAAAGCGTTTCTGCAAAACCGAAGGTAACGCAGATATGACGCAATTGACAGGCGACTCCCTCACATGTCCCAGTTCCTTGGTTAAAATAGCAATTTTCTCACAATTTACAAATAGTTGGAAACATTTGGGATATTGTAAGTACTCAATTGAACAAAATATATAACACTGGTCTAATGGTTTTTTGATATTTTACTGAAAAAATGTTACATAGTGCACCTTTAAGGGTTACCCGAAATTTCCAAAAAATCACTGGATAATGTCCTGGGATTTATTTTTATTTTTTTACAGTAAATATATTTTTCAGTTTTTAGTACATCTTTGTCATGTAAACACACCCTAAGTCTGTTTTGAAGCATATTTGCCACTTTAGATCGAGCATCTATGCCCAATTTGCAGTGTAAAGATGGTTCTAGAGAAATAGCTTACCCACACACTTTACAATGCAAAAAGTTATGCAAAAGTGTGTTACTTTTCAATAAAAAGTGATGTAATTAGTAACTTTTTTGAGGAGTAATGCAATAATTTTAAAAGCAACATTCCCCAACACTACAGTAATCTGTTTTATTTTATATTGGACTTCATTTCCTTTCCTTTCTCTATAAATAATCTTATTACATCCAGGGCATTTGATTTGTTTGTTTTATGGAGGCACACAACGATTCTGTATGATATCATATAGGAACAATTTGTAGTCACTAAAACAATAGTAACTTGTCAGCTTGATCTCATTAAGCAGTCAGGGGACTTCAGATGTAAACACGAGGGCTCTTAAAGGCCGTGTTTACCCAGGCTCAAAGCCCCGCTGTACTCTTCTCCCGTCCCGCTTTTCAGTTCAGGTGTTTTATGAGCCACCAAAGCAAATTTCATTATGAAATGATAAAAGGCCTCTCACATTGTCGGTGTGATTTCTGAAAAGTGAATGGTTCACTGACTGACAACAAATGAAGACTTCACACACAGCGACTAAGTATTGTGTGAGAGTACGGAACGCTATTCAATGAACGTGAGCAGCATATCTGAGCTGAAACACATGGCCTAAAACACACCGATCTGCTCTATTTACATATCAAGTTCAAAGTTCAAGTGGAAAACTCTTGATTCCCGACTATTTGGTCGGGATTATTTCACTACACAATAAAGGCCTCTCTGTTTGATATTAAACCATGAACATCTAGCGTGAGCATGTTTGCGTTTCAGCTGAGTCTTGGCTTCGTATCGATGCTGAAGTTTGTTTACTTTTGCCTTGCATGTATATGTTTGTGTTCTTCTGTTGTGTCTCACGTGTACGGATCCAAATAAGTCTTTTCCTGTGAAAACACTGCGCTAAAAGCTGACAGCATGACACTCGCCGAGGTGTGAGGAAACATTTTTTTGGCGAAGTGGCTGTGTTCAACATGTCTGTTATGACAAAGTGCAGATTTATAGAGAGGCTCCAATTAAAAGAGCGATCTGTTTAACCCTGCACATAGACAAACGAGGTGCTGAAAACGAGGAAGCATGACACGTCCTCGCAGTCATGCACTCTTTTAATGCTAAACTGTGTTTATGAGCTGTCCCCATCCAGACTGATTTATATTAAACATTATACATACATAGACTAATACACACCTCTCCAATAGGTCTGACAGAAAAAGAGCATAGCTTTAAGGGGGGAGGTTAGACATTTTCCTTTACTGTCTTGTCTGTTTTTATGTCTCTTTCTTATAGAATTATCTCAGAGACAGATGCAGTGACCACAGAGAATATGAGAGCTCAGGTGCTGTGGCTATGAATTATGATTAGTTGAGAGCGTGATAATATATCCATCTGTTGTTTACATTGACAACTCAATGCAAGACAATCATAACTGCTGCAGGCAAACACCGTTGGTAGGAATGCATACTGGTCATTTTGCCCTAAGAAAATAATACTGTGATGGCACCATGTTATATGATTACATGATTATATGATTACCATACGTATCATTACTCCAACTTGAAAGAATATAATGCTTAACCATGGTGAAATTCGGGCTTATTGTAATGGGACAAATGTTTATTTGTTTATTTCTGTTTATTTGTTCGTGCAAGATTGTGGAAGAAAATTGTTTCTTGGAAACAGACTTGGTCAAAGTAAGAAAGAGACTATCTTCTTTTTGTGTTGGGGGAAACTCTGACAAAAAAAAACAAAAATAAATCGGAAAAATTGGAAAAAAAAATAAAAGAAAGCAAAACACATTAATGTCTGATACATGCTGCCACATAACCAGATGGCTCCAAACGGTCTCTCATTTATGAAATATCTCATGAGATTTTATTTTGGCTGAATTTATTGAAATGATAAATAAGGTCTATCTTGTGGCATTCACACGCAGGTTATTCTCAGGAAACGATGCAATTTGTGCCTGAAAATCAGTTTAGTTTTGTTTGTTTTTATTATTTGATTTGAAAAGGTTACTGCTGCACTTTCTAAAAAACATTGTTGGTGACATTAACAAAGCAGCAAAAACAGTTGTCTACCCTGTATTTAAGTGCTTAATATGGTTGAATTGACGCAGAGTTAGGTTATTTATGAGAGTGACAAAATTATTATATATTCGAAGTTTCGAACCCACACCCATTTCAGGACTGAAAACCGCATTTTCTGTGAATGGAAACGTGCTGGAAGATGTTTCTGTCATGCCACTCTGCCTTGCACGCACGTGCGTGTTTGTTTCACAGGGAATTTGAGCAGTAAAGTCATTTAAGTACATAATTCTTCTAAGATATATTATACAGTGACTTGGCAGAGACTGTTCCATGGTTTCATGTGTGCTTGCCTTTCAATAACTTAGGAAGACGGAGATATGATGAGCTGCCATCTGAAGGTTTAGATCCAGACTGTCAGTTTTCCCCGCGACTCAAGTGTTGCTCTTTCAACTCGCAATAAAAGTTGCTGTCGGTAAGATTTGACTGATGAACTCACATCATCTGTTTATAGTGAATATTTGCGCCACCATCTTTGATATTTATTTTAGTCACTCTGTCACTATGGTTTACAGGTGATATTTACAAGCTAGATAGTGAGAATAGAAAGGCTCAACATCGAATATATTCGTCCAAACAGTATTGAATCGAATACTGTAGGCCTAAACTTGTGTGAAAAGGATAATTTAGTCAGAAAATATGATGCCAATCCCAAACACTGAGAACATAGCCCATTGTACAACCTCTATAAAGCATTTTTTGCAAAATCATTATATTTTAATGTAAAATTACTTTTAAATCTAGTGTCAGAAATGTCACTAGATTTAAAAGAAATTAGCTGATTGTTTGGTGTTTTGGCATTTGAGTTTTGAATGAATGAGTAGGCTAATAATCCAGATAGGATTACATCTGTGATTCACTTCCTGTGTTTAATGACATTTTTCCATCCTGTTCCTCCTCGCAGCATCATAGGCCAAACTCATTACTGTTCCTTCTACACAGACATAATATTTTTACATTTATTTTTGGCAGTATGAATACTACAGCCTACAAGGCTCAAAAATGTTGTTTGTTTAGTTTAGTACACTTTAAAACAGCTGGCTAAAACTCCAGGGGGCTCAATTTCCACCCGCTAATGAAGCCCTGAACGAATGTATACTGTTTATGGTAATTTTCTAGTGAAAATAAATGTTACTTCAAGAATGTATGAATCCAGCCATGAAGCTGAAGTGTTAGTGTGACATTTTTGGGCTAATTTGTATGTGAGATCGGAAGAGAAGGTCACGGATGGAAAGCTGAGCATTGTCTCCCACTCTCAATTCTCGTTTTAATTAGTGCAGTTAAATACTCAACCCTCCGTGCAGGTCTCTTTATACAATGCAGGATATAATTGTTCTCGTTTCACTATGAACTCAGTCTTTTTGTTTGCCCTCCTGCTCTGAGCACACACACCGGATATTTTATCAAACGGTGTGTCGTGAGCTCACTCTCATTGGCAGGAATGTCATCCCAGGAATGTGTATTTCTGGAGCAGCCAACACAGGGAATGACAGCCGTATCTCCGCCTTCTGCCTGGTTATTATAGATAGCCCTGATTGTGTGTGTGTGTGTGTGTGTGTGTGTGTGTGTGTGTGTTTATGTGGCGAAAGAAAGAGCTGATTTGACTTCCTTCTCTTCTGCTCAGTATCTTAATTGTTAAGAAAAGTGTAGATTAAACACATTTAAATGATTTCCTCAGCTAAGCGAGTACAGTTAGATTTGTATGTAAAACCATTTACCCATTTCCATCTTTTCTAGTAGTTTTCAGTAATACTTACAATAAAGTCCCATTAGTTAACATTTAGTAAACATTAACTAACAATGAGCAATACAGACAATTGGCTTATATATATTTTTTCCATATGGAAGTCAATGGGGCCCATCAACTCTTTGGTTACCCATATTCATATTCTGTTCAGCAGAAAAAAGAAATACAGTTTTGGAACAACTTGAGGGTGAGTGACATTTTTGGACGAATGAACTAATAATTAATGTTAACAAAAGGAATCGTATTATAGTGTTACTTAGGCTACTGTAGATGCCCAATATTTAAACAGAACAGTTGTGAACATTTGATTATGATTATTTTATATATTATTTTATATATTTTATATTCGCCTTAATGGCCTTTCACCAGGTATTTTTGACTGTTTTGGGAAGAGAGCTAAAATCCTTCATAATGGTACACAATGCCATGCTATGCTAAGAGATTCATGTTCTTCTTAGCCTTGAGAATGTGACAAATTCAAAACAAGTAATGAACCCTTGTGTCCATGAACATATTCTTAGTATCTCACATCATTCCATGGGTGCCCAGACTTTGCTACACAGGCTAACTGTGTTTGGTTTGGGCTTTTATACTATTAAATACTCTGTTGGCTTATAAATAGCTCATATATGTCAGAAATAACCTTTTAAAATAGTAACCAAGAAAATGATTTGTAGAGATAAGCATGTGAGGAGCTCTGATGTCCTGAGATAGCAACACTCCCATCTGTCTCTAAAAGCAGAAATGGATGTTTTGTCTCTCCATATTTTCTTATTCATAATTGTATTTGTCAGCAACACATACGGTAATGATTGCTGTCCTTCTCTTTAGTTTGTGTGTGTGTGTGGTCCAGGTAAACCCTATGTTATGAGAACAAAAAGTCTCCACGAAGATGGCAATATCCGAAATCCTTGTCTGTGTGGGGACATTTTTTGGTCCCCATGAGGAAAACAGCTTATAAATCATACTATCATAAGTGATGTTTTTTGAAAATGCAGAAGGTTTTAGATAGAAGATACAGATTGTACAGTATAAAAATCATTATGTCTATGGAAGGTCCCCATAAAACATGAAAACAACGTGTGTGTGTGTGTGTGTATGTGTGTGAATGTTTATGTGATTTATGAGGACACAAATTTGTATAATGACATGGGTATTACAACGTAAACGTGGTTTATGAGGACATTTCCTTTGTCCTCAAAATAAAAATAGCTTTAAAAACATACTAAACAATGTTTTATTAAAAATGTAAAAATGCTGGGTAGGTTTAGGAATAGGGGTAGTGTAAGGGGATAGAATGTACAGTTTGTACAGTATAAAAACCATTACGCCTATGGAATGTCCTCATAATGTGCACCAACATGCACCTCACATGTGTGTGTGTGTGTGTGTGTGTGTGTGTGTAACAGCTACAACAGCTACATGTGTACAACTATCGTTGTTTGGACCGGTTTGAGTTTTAGACAATCGGAGTGAGGACAAAGAGAGTTAAGTGAGGACATTTTGGCCATTTTGGTTTTAGGGATAAGGTTATAATAATTAGTTTAAGGGTAGGTTTAGGGTAAGGGTTCAGGTTAGGCACTTAGTTGAGATGGGTATGGGTTAGGATAAGGAGCTAGAGATTGCATTGTGTCAATGAATGTCCTCATAAAGATATGTACAAGAATGAGTGTCCGTGCGTGTGTGTGTGTGTGTGTGTGTGTATTAGGCTATGTATGTCAGTGCAGCATTTGGAAGAGACGCATACCCATTCATTTCCTGGTCTGACAGAGCAATCTAGATAATGAGAGACTCTTTACTGGCCTCAATTAAACTGTTACTCAGCATAAACGAGTTCAATAAATCCATTCTACACAATCAGATGCTAGATAAGAAATATCCAGTGGCTAAAATCTTCATATCATTATGAAACTCAAGCGTTGTCACTCTTCATTTTGCTCTGTGAGTGGATGCTTGTGTGATGTGTGTGTGCTGGGTGTAAGGGGATAGTTGAAAATGTTGGCATCCTTTACTCACGCTCATGTTTTCCAAAACAACGTGGAAGACAAATATACGCGAGTAGATATTTTTTTAGTTTTTGTTTCTGTAAGAAATGTAACAACATTTTCACTCAAATTCTTGTAAATCTAATTAGCATATGTTGAACTATTAATTAGTGTAGCATAATGTTGTTTACACTTGGTGTTTTTTTTTTGTTTTATTTAGTTTTTTTGCGAGCCTATCCACATTCTATGTATATTTCAATGTAAATAGCAGTGTGAGCCTTCTACTAAACTTCTGCTTTTGTATTTCCATACAGGTTTGGAATGACATGAGGGTTAGTTGTTGCATTTTTGATTGAACTATTCCTTTAAAGTCTGAAAAAATTAAGTGGATTGAACTAACTCATCTATGTGCACCTAAAGTCTCATTTGCGTCATTCTTTCTGTCTCTCCCCTCTCTTACTCTTGTGGATAAAGGAACAGATGGGCGGACGAGTCACTGGCTCTGTTTTATGGGGTGAGAAGACCCAAGAGAAAAATGTTTTCATTTCCCAGAGCCTCTGTGTGCACTGTTGCGTGGTGCACTCTCTCTCTCCTCTCTCCCTTTTTCTCTCAGTCTTACTCTCTCCCTTCTATCTCCCTTTACCTTTCTCTCTTTCTCCTTGTCAGAACAGATGGAGCATATTTTATGTTCTCTTTCAGCTCTCTCAGCCTTGAGGAAATATTACAATAAAGCTGATATGCCATGCGTTAGGACAGACCTCATATGTCAGTGGCACTTTTCCGAATTTGTGAACTGTTCTGTTTTGCAACCTTGTCAAAAAGCAAATGTCATGGTGAGTGGTCCTGTAAACAATATCCACCCATGAGGGCTTCCTTCAGAGAAGAGGAATTATGAGTTATAAGCTGTATGAGGTTTCTGTAGTGGGTGGGGCTTAGAGGTCCAGAACTCTCTTATTGGTCAGATACAATGAGTCTGAATAATACTTTTTTAAAAATACAATAGTAATTATTTTTTCTGTTTCCAAATTAATGGCTAAAATGTCTCAGTGTAATTATGCATATGCAGGTAAAGGATTGCAAAGATGGCTTTTGTCACATGGTACCTGTTGTTTTAGCTATTTAAAGGGGGTATATGTAAGAATTTTTTATGTATTAATTGCTTTTTGTATTGCCAATGTGTTAACAGCTTGTAAAGAAACTTAAAAAAAAAAACAAGACCTTCAGCCTGTAGACTGATATCTATGTGAGGGCCACTTTCGCCAGAAAAATCCAAAGAATGTGATGGTTACGTGTGCTCCTGAGAGCCTCTCTTTTGTTCAATGACACATGAAAGCTCGCTTTTCTCCCTTTCCCCATCACATATTACATCGGAAATGCATTTACTTTCAATAAAAATAAAGAAAATGTTCTAAAAGTGGAAATAAAGTGCCTAACGAAATGTTTAATAATAAAAAGTATTTATTGGGTAGGGGTGTAGGGAGGGCTTTTATTGTCCCTTTAAGGCACCATCCATTTATTAATTTTAATAAATAATTTACATTCTATGTTATTATTGCATCCTGTTAATGTACAACAATCCTGAGGTGCAAATCTTCCAAAATAAAGTATAAATAGCATCTAATTACTATTGACACATATTTACATTTACTGCTACTTTTACATGATGAAAATAGATGTAAATAGAATATATCACTATTTTCACTTACAATATAATGATTTGGCCATACAGTTTGTTACCTACACAACTGTATTGATTCATATGACGTTTAGAGTATCTTGTTTGTGACTTGCAGAAGGGAAGCATTTGTGTGTGTTGCATGTGTTTTGTGCCAAATCCCAAATCTCAGAGGCAGCCAAATCCATTGATTGCATTATAAATCATAAATATAAATTTTTCATACAGTGTTGTGAAGAAATTCAAAACATCTTTGTCCTTTGGGAAGATGCATTTATCAAAGCTTAGAGTTCATGCGCATTCCAGTAGTATTAGGTGAGCAGATGCAAATCTCTGCCTCTGCGATTTCACGCTCAGACTTTTCTGAATACATAACCCTGAGAAATGGCTCAGGACAGTGGAGGGGCCGGTTGGGGCACGGCAACGCCAGACGTTCCGTGGACTGTGGATCTTATCATATGGTTTCAGTTTGAGATCTGTTAGGGTCTCACTGTTTGTTTGCATGAGAGTTTTTGTTTTTTTTCCTCCCTTTGTGTGACATAAACCTGCTGTATCTGCTTCTCTAAAAATGGGCATCGATACACATGTATGTTTGTTTAAGGCTGGTATTTTCTGTCTGAGTTAACTCAGAGCTTATGTTATGCTCCAGAAGTAGTCCATTTCCTCCCGCTGAGCACAGCAAGTTTAAAGAATTGTGGGGCGAGGTAATTAGAATTTGTTTTGTGTTCCTGGCAGGGATACTTTTTTAATCTTTTCGCTTTTAATAAACCACTTTTGCTTTATTGGGAAATATATGTAGTGAGAGTGATTAAAATGTAATAGATTGCTGTGACTATTAACAGGTATTTAATGGTAAATGACTGTTAAATTTGTGCCATGGTCTGTTGTTGTGGTCACGATTCCCATTTTCTTTTAAACATCCAGGCATACACAAGAATATCTGGGTCAATTTCATGATGCTCAATTATTAAAAAATGCTAATAATACATAAAATAGCTTGAGTACACCTCTTCTATGATGAGAATGTTTTTCACTTTTGCATAAAAACATTTTGAGTGGGAAATTAAGTCAAATAAATGTCAGTGATGCAACTGCCCTGATTTCAAATGGATGAAATTCTTAAAATACTTTATTAATGAGTTTGTCTTTTGTTATTATTTCTTAGAAAAATATATTTTAAGAATATTTATATTTATATAAAAAATATCTAGAATATTTTTTATATTTGAAAAAGTTATATCCAGAAAATCGGAATAATGTGATTAAAATAGAATAGAATAATAGAATAATGTGATTGTATTCATTATATTAGTTTTATATGCTGTAAATACACTTTCAAAATATAATTAATATAAATAGCTGTAAACATTTATTTATTTATTTATTTTAATAATGATTAAGATGGATTTCAAGATCCACACATCCATTCAAAATTTTTACCTGATGGACATTAAATTAAAAGTGTATTGATTTTTTTTTCTCTTTTCAAAACCATTTTGAAACCATAAATACAAACACTACTAAGAACTTGTAAAATGAGTTTTTAACTAGATTTTTTAAAAGTTTAAAAGTTCAGTTTTAAAAAGATTTTCCCTTTATTTATATTCTTTATTTATTTATTTTTGACACTCTTCTATATCATTGACCCACTTGCCATCTTTTCCTTTGTGCGCTCGTTCTCCCCTCCTCGCACACTCATGGTCTGTTTCGCATTATGACAGTAACCTTACTCTCTGTTTGTGCCTCTTGGCCCTGGGCAGGAAGTGCAGGGTCGCCCTTCAGACATCATGGTGGCAGACAGGCGTCCACTTTAATGTCTCCCCATCGCTCGCGTACATTGTGTACCATTACATGGCCTTATTGGATTTCACGGCCCACGGTGACTCGCTAATTAATGTCAGAACCTTCCTCTATCATATCACATGAGAGGCACCCCGCCTTCGATCCAGACTGGGTTTACCTCTGCGAAGCTCTGGAGACTAAACACAGTTAGCAAGGGCACCGGGAACGGTGTTCCCACAGCGGGGCGGATCAGGATCAGAGTGGGCTGAGGAAGCCCTATGATTGGCCCTGGAGTGACCTGTAATGTAGTGAATGGAGAGAGAGAGAGAGGGAGAGGGATGGGTTTAGGTGTGAGGTTCGACCCTGCTGAGTCTCACTGTAATTGCATTAACCCCATACCCTCACAAGCACAACACTTCATTTGTCGTCCCAGCGCCTGGTCTTGCTGATTGACACGTCAGCTTTGCTCTCATCTCGCTCCATCATGCCTTCAGAGCCTGACCTCAGAAAACTGTGCATGTGCCCACTTCTCAACAAGCAGACAGATGAACTGCCATGAAACACTGTATGATTTTACCAATGTAGGATTAGGTTGATATACAATGCGCAAAAATATCAGTTTAACAATGTAACACAGGCATTCAAGGTATAGTTCCCTTTCAGTCGGTACACTACGAGTTACGTCAGTTACTGACGAAATGGGGGTTTCGCTTAGAAGCCAATCGCCTTTGAGATCTACAAAACGAGCCAATGGCATGAAAATGCCATGGGTCTGCGGAATTTGCATAACGCAACCCCGCCCCACCGCGTGGGTATAAAGGGCGTTGCGTGGCAATCTCGCATTATGTTTCTGCTTCAGAGCCGAGTGTTACTTGCCTGAGCTTTCTCTCTTCAAGATGAGCGTCTCTCCAGTGTGTCGGTGTTACGGCACGTTCCAGCGAGTTCCGCATTCCTGTCTGATCTGTGCAGTGATCACAGCGTGCGCGTTCTCCCTGGGTGCTTCGGCATTCTGCAGAGCAAAACTCCTCTCTAAAAGAGCTGCACGCGGCATGTCTTTTTTTAAGACGTTTCGCCCGTGCACTGTTTCTGGGTGCGGTCGGCTGATTAGTCCGTCTCACGGGCATGAGCGCTGTTTGGCGTGCTTGGGCACGCACGCTGAGCGTGCACTCATGGATGACTCATGTTCCCACTGCGGGAACATGGCCATCGCGGTGTTGCGATCGAGACTCTATGATCTCCTTTTTAAAAATAATAATAAAAAATAAATAAATAAATAGGAGAGAGAGTCCCCTCTATCGGCAGCCTCTTCCGCCTTACTGCTCTCGATAGTGGCACGGTGTAAGGGTACACTGGGGTTCCCCCTGTTGAACGTTCTGTTGCATGGCAATTGTGCCCGCAGAGCTTTTCAGCAGCACGCTGGAACCCAAAGCACCCGTCCAAGGCTTGTGGGTTACGTCTACTTAGTGGCAGAGAACCACAGAGCCACGGGCCAGGCCGTGTCCACCTGCACGCTTCGACCATCCCTCAAGCCTATTGGGCCAGGGTGCTCAGCAGCATGCACGAGGGCAGTACTGACCTCGCACTCGTGCGTGAGCTGCGTGCGGCTGCCGACCTCGTCCTACGGGCGACGAAGGTTACTGCACGCTCTCTCGGTCAGGTGATGTCCACTGCCGTGGTCCAGGAACGCTATTTATGGCTCAGTCTGACAGATGGGCAGGAGCTTGAGCGGACACGTTTCCTCAACTCCCCTATCTCCCAGGCTGGGCTATTTGGCGGGGCAGTTGGGGGCTTTGCCCAACAGTTCTCGACTGCACAAAAGCAGACTGGGGCGATTGAACATTCTGCCCCGGCGGCCCGCTGCTGCCCCCATCCAGCCGCCGGCACAAACGCCTCAGACTGCTCCCCGCCAGGGCTGCCCTCCTGTGGCTCCCGCCCCTCCTGCCCTGCCCCAGCAGCAGCCTTCACCCGTCTCAGCCCCCCGCCCTGCTAACAGCAGGTTAAGCGGCGCGCCTAACACGGGCCCCTCTGAGATGAATTCAGTTCTTTTCTGGAGATGGTGACAGGGCCACTCCTTCCCCTGGTGGGGGCCAGGGGAGAATCTTTGCTTTCCTTAACTGAAAGAACTGACATTCATCTCTGAGCTCCCAGAGGGCGTGGCTGGCAGTGTGCGACGCACAGCCTCGCCACTCTCAGCCCCCTCTGTCGCCAGCCCCTGTCAGACGAGACCCCCGTGGAACGCTAGTCCTTCCCTGGTCTCCTCTGTCAGGGTGCGGAATTCGACCCCACCCACACTTTGGGACGCTTCCACGCCTCCCTATGTCTGGGCCAGTCATTCCGCTCGCTGCCCCATCGTGGGTGCGTCTGTGGCTCGCACGACCACTGGTTCAGTTCTGGGGGCCGGGTTACGGCTCCCAGACTGGCCAGCTGGTCCGCCACTCAGGCACACGGGGTTCGCATCCTGAGCTATCTCGATGACTGGCTAAATTAGCTCACTCTCGAGACCAGGATTGCGAACACAGGGATCTAGTGCTCCGGCACCTCACCCGTTTGGGCCTACGGGTCATCTGGGAAAAGAGCAAACTCTCCCCTGGGAAGAGGATCTCTTTTCTCAGCTCGGTCGCTATGTGCACACAGTGCGAGTGTGCACAGTCAATGCTGACTTGCCTCCGTAATTTTGAGGGTGAGAGTGCGGTACCACTGAAGTTATTTCAGAGGCTCCTGGGACATATGGCATCCGTGGCCGTGCTAATGCCGCCCGGACTGCTTCATATGAGACCGCTTCAGCACTGGCCTTGCGATCGAGTCCTGAGATGGGCATGGCAACAGGGCACGCTCCCATTGACTCAGGCCTGCCATCTTTCCCTCACCCTGTGCGAACCTCACTGTTCTACGGGCCAGAGTTCCCTTAGAACGAGTTTCTGGGCATATTGTTGTATCAACAGATGCCTCTGCCACGGGCTGGGGTGCCATGTGCAATTGACGTGCTATCGCGGGCTCCTGGGAAGGACCCCAGCGCCTTTGGTTGTCAATTGCCTCGAGTTGCTGGCCGTACGTCTCACCTTGCACCGCTTTCAAGCCCTGCTCTAGGCTAGACACGTACTGGCCCATTCAGACAACGCGGCGACAGTAGTGTACGTCTACCGACAAGGTGACCTACGCTCCCGCCCGATGTCGCAACTCGCCCGCCATCTCCTCTTGGAGTCTGAGGTTGCTTCGTGGACGTTTGCCCCGGGAGACCTGAGTCGTGCAGCCAATGAGCTCTCACGGTTCTGCCACTGCCGGGGGAATGGAGACTCCATCCCCTGTCAACCAGCTGATTTGGGAACAGGCTGGCGATGCACAGGTAGTTCTGTTTGCCTCCCACGACTCTTCCCATTTGCCTACTAGCACTCAGCTGGCCGCGGGGCCCACGCAAGTATGCGTTCCCAGTGAGCCTTCTCGCACAGATTGTGTGCAGATCTGGGAGGTGTACCAATCTTTGGAACCCCCATGTGAGAGCTCCTGGCCGGGACACGGAAGGTTTGAGTATCCTACCACCTCAGGTGGTGGCTACCATCACTTCCGCTAGGGCCCTGTCTACCAGACTCGCCTATGCGTTGAAGTGGATCCTCTTTGTCACCTGGTGCTCTTCTCTTCAGACCCCGGCCTGGATATGTGCCCAAGGTTCCCACCACTCCTTCTGCAGGTGGTGAACCTGCAGGCGCTGCCTTGGAGGAGGCAGACCCAGCCTTGGCACTGCCCTGGTCAGTACGTGCCCTTCGCACTTACGGAGACCAGACGCAGCGTTTAGTACCTCAGACCAGTTCTTGTCTGTTACGGAGAGCAGCAGAAGGGAAGGCTCTCTCCAAGCAGAGGTTGTCTCACTGAACAGTGGACGCCATTGCTCTGACATATCAGGTTCAGGGCATGCCATGCCCCCAAGGGGTTAAGGCACACTCCACTGGAGTGTGACCCCCTTGGGCTTAGGCATGGCGCCTCGCTAACAAACTTAGGGCTGTAGGCTGGGTGACACCCTTCACATTCGTTAGATTCTGAGAAATCTCCGGGTGGAGCCAGTATCCTCGGTATACTCGCCCAAGATGGCCAGTAATTGGACAGGCTCAGGTGTCTTCGCTTGCTGCGCCATTCCACTCCACGGACTGGATGCATGCTCATTCTCTCAGGTGAGCTTCCCAGTAAGCCCTGAGCTCCTCCAGCACTGTTGATGTCGACACCAGAGTGCATGCCCGCTTGGTCAGCCCTCGTGTCCGGCTAGGTGCCTCCGTGTGCATGGTTCCCCCGTTGGGTAACCCCCACATGTGTTTTTCCACGGTAAGTCTCTCTGAGCGCGTGTCTTCCCTTGGCAAGACACCTTGCCATGCCTGGGGTTGAAAAATTCCACCTGCAGCTGGATACCCCAGTGTGTTCCATATACAGTCCCTACGGGGGTCATATGTGTATTCTTAAGTCCTCCCTTCGGGCAGGCATTGTGTTGCATTTCTCCACGTGGGATATGCTTCCCAGTGTACCTTGGTATTGGCGTTGAGCCTAGCCCCTCGTTCGTGCTAACACTCACGGCAGCGAGCTCTGGTCAGCGCAGGACGCTGGAAGACAGCCGTCGTGGCGAGATTGTATTGGGACCCCCATTTTGTCAGTAACTGACGTAACTCGTAGTGTACTGACTGAAAGGGAACGTCTTGGTTACGTTGTAACCCTCGTTCCCTGAAGGAAGGGAACGGAGACGTTACGTCCCCATGCCACTTCCGCTGTACCGCTGGAACGGCCGGGCGCTTATGCCTCGGCTCTTCAGCAGGTAACATAATGCGAGATTGCCACGCAACGCCCTTTATACCCACGCGGTGGGGCGGGGTTGCGTTATGCAAATTCCGCAGACCCATGGCATTTTCATGCCATTGGCTCGTTTTCTAGATCTCAAAGGCGATTGGCTTCTAAGCGAAACCCCCATTTCGTCAGTAACTGACGTAACGTCTCTGTTCCCTTTCTTCAGGGAACGAGGGTTACAACGTAACCAAGACGTTCACCCTCATGTCGTTCCAAACCTGTAATACCTTCATTCATCTTCGGAACACAAATGAAGATATTTTTGATGAAATCCGAGAGCTCTCTGACCTCTCCATAGACAGCAATTTAATTAACACTTTCAAGGCCCAGAAAGGTAGTAAAGACATCATTAAAATAGTCCATTTGACTCCAGTGGTTCAACCTTAATTTTATAAAGCAACGAGAATACTTTTTGTGCGCAAAAACAAACAAAAATAGCGACTTTATTCAAAATAAAAACTAAATGTTGTGCTTTTTGCGAAATAAAGAAAACAAACAGGATGCGCGTTCTCCCGTCTGTCTCTCCGTGAAGTCCACTCTGAAATGCGTCTGAAAATGAACTGTAACTCACACGCACATGACAGATATCTCTTTAGAAAGCCTGGAATGTCTACTTTTAAATGAAGTAATTTATATAACATAAATTAAAATATTCTCTGTTTATGTAATCCGTATGAAAACAGCGAGAGGTACAGTTTCTCAAGCGAGCCTCATTATCTTTAATGTGACCACACCCACGTGCGCGCAAAGAGATTCACACTCTAATCGTCCACGTGAAGGAACGCAAACCTGTAAACGCCCCCCCATCACCTCAAAACAAAGAATCATCTTCATCATTCTTCTGCTTTTCATCGAGTTTGGAAGACATGCTTTGAGTCTACCTTGGATTTACCTCAGAATATGACGAACACGATTTTAAGATGAGAATTTTTAAGGTAAAACATTTCTTCTCACTTATATTAGCGTTATTGTTGCATAAACTTCACATTGTAGGCACTAGTTGAACTACTGCTAGACTAAAATGTGTAAAATCAACTGAAACATGTTGAAAATGAAATATAGAAAGATAGGCAAACTTTCAATGCTAAATAAAGATACACGTAAGACATGAGGATATTTTTATGCTCTATAATATTAAACACAGCATGATATAAAAGTAGGGCTGCCAACTTTCTCGTATTAGACCGGACGTCCCGTATATTGGGCCTAAATGTCCCGTACATGACTTCCCTTGTCCCGTTTATTGACTGCTACGCTCATCTAACCACTAAGGGGTCGTTCACATATGTTGCGTCTTTTGCGCTCTCAAGTTTGTTATTTTAAATGTAGACGCGCGATAAGTGAGCACAAAAATAGAGAGCAACGTCGTGATGCTCATGCGGTGCGGCGATATCGTTTTTCCTAGCGTCTATGCCTCCACGGGAGCGGTTGATTTGTCGGTTTAGTTTGTTCTGCAAACTAGGTGTGTTCGAGTAAAACGCCTTTAAACGTGGCAGGAACATCTGTTTGTGTATGCATTTGTAGATTATATTGCAAACAAGTCATGATATTCAACTGTGATACTGTAATGGGAGATCCATGTTGAAGACAGTTGTGTTCATTTTTTTCAGGATTCTTTGATGAATAGAAAGTTAAAAAAAAAACAGCATTAATCTGAAATAGAAAGCTTTTAACATTTATTTACTGTCTCTCTTGACACATTTAATGCATTCTTGCTGTACAAAACTATCAATTTCTTAAAAATTATTAATTATTAATAAAATTATTAATTTAAAACAAATTCTTACTGACCCCAAACTTTTTTACGGTTGAACGGACAACAGTGTTAGTGAACAGCTTGAGATGACATGTGACATGAGATGAGACGTGAAGTCTAAAAAAATCTAAAAGTTATATCATGTGCCTCAGCAAGTCATAAAGTAATGATATACCTTTGCAAATCATTAGCTAATGATTAATTAAAGCAGACAACTGGAAGTTGAAGTACATAGCTATTGTGATAAATGACATATGAATTTACATTATTAGTTCATATAATATGTTATTAAGGAATTAATACATGATGACACATTTAATTAATAGCAATTCATATATTGTTTAATCTATTAATCATAGAATGTTCATTAGTTGCTGATGCACTAATTATTAATAAATGGTGTAGTTCTTTGTGATTCATACATCTTTGTGATTATCTGTGCATTAGTTAAGCATTATTTAATGCACCCGTATTGTAAAGTGTTACCAAAATAGCTATGAAATTATCCATAGCAAGACAAAGGAGACAAATATTTCAAATGTAATTTCCACCACAAAATGTTATTAAACATCGTCTAAAGCGATCAGACTCCTTTGATTCTCCATGTTAATGAAGCTTACGATGGAAATCCGCCTTAAAAATCACATGACCCAAACATGCCCTGAAACCCCACTGTTTGTCAGGCTTGGATCATGTATTTATGCATGTGCATGAATTAGTGTTTCTTTGTGTTTGTGTGTCAAAATTCATATAAAGGACATTATGAGGGACAGGAACTGTATCACTCAATTAGGCCAGAGCAGCCGCGGGGCAGCAGGGAGCAGCTCGCGGCAGATGGAGAACGTTCTGGCGCCCCTGCATGCCTGGACCTACAGTACTCCTTCAGCTGCCAGCACGGCCAGGAACCTGGCAAACCTGCTGCACAATTTCAAGGGTACATGATTCCGAGAACCGGCCGGCCGGCCCAGGCCGTACTGCTCAGATCGAGCCATTTTGTTTGAAAAAGGTCTGCTTTCCCAAGCCTGGCTACACCTTTGCAACTGTTCCAGCCGCTAATGAAGTAGAGCGAAAATCTTCTGCATCACAGTTTGTGTTACACATATTCCACCTTCTTGAATTCTATTCACATCCCAAAGTTCCCATTCATAGAGCTCATATTCCTGCTTATATTTTTTCTCTTTGTCATCTGCAAAGCTGTAGAACACCACGGCCACATTTTTTCCACTGGAGTGCTGCCGGTTTACAGCTGCTCAGGGAAAACTGTCCAATTCGGACTGAACCTCAAAGTTTGTGAGGGCTATTAGAGAGTGATATTATGATGGTTTGATGAGGGCTCAGGATCATTGGGCTGATGTGCTCTATTAAGAGTACTCTGTTTCCCTGTTCAGCAGGGTTGAGGTGCACTCTACATGCGCTGGCTGCCCTCCTCAAGGGCCTCGAATGGATACGGCCAGATTTTAGAATCCCATGAAAGGTAATATCCATGGAATTGGGGAGTTAGGAACACATACAGTTCTATTCTGGCAGAAAGAGAGATGTTGAAGCTCAAGGGGGATGAGATGGTTTTCGCACTGTGGTACGACTTTGAAAGTAACACTGAGGTATGGCTCGACATCTGCACTTCTCACCAGAGTTCCCACCAGACTTATGGCAACCAAAGGAAGAGAGAAGCTGTCTGCGATACTCAGAGTAGAGTTCAGAGAAGAAATGAGGCATGGGGACCTGGGGAAAATCAGCAGATGGTAAATATGTAGAAGTTGTTGTTTTTTTTTTTTAAACCGCAGCACGAGAACATCTTTGAACTGTTTTTACAAACAAGTTTTATGAAAATAAAAACTGCAGAAAAACAGGCATAAGTATACAGTAGATTGGGGGACATGTCATCATGCATCTTTTTAAAATTAACATTTTAAAGAAATTGCCGTAATTTAGCGTTGGTTGCCAAGTGTTTCTGGGAACTCATGAGTCATGCAGGAGATGTTAAACTTTTCATGATTGCTTTTCACTCAAAAAGTTATTTCTGCTGCTAGTTCAATTTACTTAATTAAAATGAGCTAATGCAAAACAATTCTTGAACATTTTGTCACAACTTATTTTATTGCACTAAATCCACTTACATTTGTAAAATGGAAGTTAATACATTTGTTTTGGGACTTACATTAATGATTCTTGTTGACTTAACTGAAAAAATTGCCAGTGGATTATTAGTTCCCAACTTCCCAGCATTCTTTGCATGGGATTGGAATATAATAGTACATGATATTTTGTGTGTTTTTCAGATAGGAAAATAGGAAATTGGTTAGTGCTTAATGTACTATTATGTGGGGATTTATAAGAATTTATAAGAGTGGAGCTTTTGCATTTTTAAGGATGAGTAGATGATGCGTGATGTTTTAATGACCAATTACTGCAATAATGCCAGTATATTAACCAGTTTTTATATAGCACAAGTTACCTTTAGAATGCTGATGTATGCAATTTCAAGCTAGTAGTTAACCTGAAAGATATTTGATAGGACAAAAAATATAACGATTTACCTATAACAATAATGGCACAGAGGTAAAATATTGTTGGAATCAGTTTAAAAATTATTGTTTTCCAGCTAATGAATGATAAAAACATCCTGCTTTAACAAGCTTGAGCATTCAAAGCGTAAGATGGCATAACTACAGTGCATGCTTATAATAAACAGTACGTTATGTGCATTGGTGTGAACAGGCCATTACTTTAACATTTTATTGGTACTTAATTCTGTATAGGTTTCCTCTACATGAGTGACCAGATGCAAATGAACAGTTTTGCTATCAAATGTGCATGTCCCGGTTTTGGTGGTATCTGCCTATATTTACATCTGTTTCATTCTTTCTCGTCTATTCCAGAGCCATATGTTTGACCCTGGAATGTCTGCATCATTGGGATGCATGAATTCCAGGGCGAGACAAACTCAGGGCTTATTAATATTCTGGCTCCCTATGCCTGAGCTCGCTCACCGTCCCCCAAGGACAGAGCCAAGAGTGTGCCGAGTGTCATGAGAATGAAATAAAAAAAAAATAGTTATCGATGGCATGCAGATCCACAGGGCTGAATTGAATCATGTGATCCAGTGTGTGCCCGGTCCTTGCCAGCCTCACTGTTAATTCCAACGCTGAACAATCAGTCACAATAGGGTCTGAAACAAGGCCAAAGCCAAGGTCGTTGGTGCTGCTCGGAACAGATCATCACAGCCAGGGAAAACACGATGAGAGACTTAGGAATGCGATTAGGCAGACAGGACGTCAATACACAGCCTCGTACCCACACACACACACACACATATACACACACACTTAATGGTCTGCTTCACATCTGCGGCTTATGATGGACTGAGATGGAATGCACTGAGGACTGTTTGAAAGAAGTAATTTCAGCAGAGCTTCTGGCTTCCCTTGCAAATCCCAATTTGCAAAAGAATAATATCATCAATCAATCCAATGTTCCTAGATCTCAATCTAACACTCTGTCTCCAGTACGGTCAGCTGTCAGTCTTTTTAACTGATACTACTTTTGTGTAAAGAGATGGGGATTTTGATTAATATGAAAAAGAACAGTGGTCATTAACTAATTAGAAATGCACCCATGAAAACTTAGGCCTTGGACACACTAGACGATTTTCAAATCTTAACCGATTTTAAAACTCACGAAGACTCGCGAGACCAAACGTTACTTGAGAAGAAATACAAATAGAGGATGATCAACACTGTCAGCTGAAGAAAAACAAAGGAGAAAAAAAGAATATGGGTGATCTTCTTTCTCAATACTCCACTTTCATGGCATGTTTGTGGCTGCCAGGTTTCAGCTTTAAAAGCATGTAACATCCTGTTGGTAAAGCTTGCTCACTCACGCAATCGGGAGCAGTAAAATAATCGTAATGACACCACACAATTGAGGATTTATTTGGACAAAAAGTCGGTTGCGAGAAGCCTCAAATCGGCCACATCCCCCAGATCGTTGGGGGTTGCAAATCAGGCCCAAAATTTACCTTAAAGTCTTCAAGTGTGTGGCTAGCCTTACGCCATATAGATTTATTATATTTCCTTTTAACCCCTAAATGCATGACTGTTTCGGCAATCATTCTTACATATTCAGGTCTTTAGCGAAGTGGATTTATATCTAACACAGATGGATCTCTACCTGTTGTGATAATATAAAACTCTCCTGAAATTAGAGTAACAATTACAGAAGAATAAAGCATATTTTGCTACCTTTTGGAGCTTGGAAGGGTTCAGTTTGAGCAGATGTTTTATACCATCATCACTGTCCTTGTCAGAGCTCATTTCCCAGTACATTCAGCATCTGGCTCATATTCGTGTTCACCGGACCTGTTTTTAAAGAACAGCAGGTTGCTGTTCTCTATTGTTTATGCCCATTGTTCTTCCTTGTCAACAGTAAATAAAGGCCTTTGTCCAGAGCAGAGGACATTTAGAGGGGATTTATACTCATTGTGACCCCATGGGACTGATTGAATGTGTGCATGTGAGGAGGAAAAGAGAGAAAGGAATCTCTTGTTTTAAATGGGGTAGAAAGTCTGAATCAAGAATTGTATGGTCTCTATTTAAACACTATAGTACATGTGTGGGGTCCCAAAAACCTACATCTGATGACCAAACAGAAAAAGATGAAAAGGCCAGATGAGAAAGAACTTAATGATTACGGAAATCCCTCTGCTTTGTAAAAGGTTTCAGTTTTATCTGTCTTTCATGAACATTTAAACAAATCTGATATCTGATGTCCCTAAATTCTTTTGATGATAATGAAAAAACAAGAAGATAGACATAAATATGTGACTGCTTAGAGGGAAAAATTGTTCTCACATTTTCATGAGGTTTAATTTATATCATAGTAGTTGTTGTCAAACACATTTTTAAAGATTAACTAGACTACGCAAATGGATAAAGCTTCAAGCATGATGCCAAAGAAAGACACCCAGTTTTTGTTACAGTAATTACTAATGTCATACAATGTTTTATCTTGCAACCTCAAACCACAGCCAAAATGTAACATTGCATCATTTTTGGTTTTAATTCAGAGAAAGAAAAATAGAGGGAAAACTGCTGCCATCATGTGTTTGTGTTCATCTGTTTTGTTCTCAAGCTCGCTGGCATTATTAGGACCACCATGGTGGTAGTGCTGATCCCTGACCCCTATCCCTTTTCTTATGAGCGTTTTACACTCTCTTTCTTTCAACTTGCTCCTCCATCCTTCTTAATGCTGGAATGAGGTGTCAAGTATGTGTGTATATGCACTTGTTATTGTTATACAGTTAATAGCCTTTATTGAGTCTGTAATGTAAGTCTGTGCATTATTTGAAAGACAACAGTCTTCAGAGGTTTTGTAGGTGGGTCTTGGAGAACATCTCAAGATTGAGAAGGTCAACTATCTCTCTGCATATCAGATCTCACCCTTTTTTATACCCCAAGCAGGAAACAAATAGCTTTTTTCTCCCTCCACAATTTCTCTCTCTCTCTCTCACTGTCTTTTGAAGAGCTGCTGTCAGTATATTGACACAGATTTCCATATGCGAGCATACGAGTGTATGTGTGTGGGAGGGACACTGGGCTTTATACTTTGAACTGTAAGTGTATGTGTGGGAAGTAGAAGTTTGGGAAGGTGTGGAGCAGGTCACAAACTAGATGTGAACAGTTTCAATTCAGACTGGTGGACCTGAGATTATAGCAGTGATGTGTTTCATAAACATGTGGTTCATTTATTTCTCTCAGTATGTGAGTATGGCAGACCGCACCTTATACTTTCACAAGGGCATTAAAGAGAACCAAAGCACATTGGCAGGGCGTTAAATTAACTTTTACATTATGAAAAATCGTTAGTGATATTAGTGCATTCTTATACATTTGCCAGGGTTTTCCAGGTGGTTGCTATAAGTGGATGCTTAGGAACAGGAGTGAAAATATTTTGGGTTCCTAGATATGGCTCAGGACCCTAAGGAAGCCAGCTTCTGCTTCAAAGTAAAAATAATATAATTACAATTTTGAGAAATATATTATATAAATAATTTGTATTTATATAATAAATAAATTGTTTTATTCGCAAGAAATAAAGTCATACTTATGAGCTTGTATTCACAACTGTCAGATGTAGATATAGTCATGGGATATAAAGTCATAATTATGAGATATAAACTTTATATAAAGTTGCATTTGCAAGGAATAAAGTCAAAATTTTGAGATGTGTATGCATATAGATGTGTATTTCGTGAGATATAAAATATAAGGTTGCAATTGTAAGATATAAAGTTGCAAGTGATATAGTCACATTTGTGAAATGAAGTCGCATTTGTAGGATATAAGGTCACAGTACTGCTGTGAGATGAGAAGTTGGGAATCGCATTTATGAAATTATAATTATGAGCTATGCATTCAACTTTTGTGAGATACAAAGTTGCATTTGTGAAATATAGTCACATTTGTGGGATATAAAGTCACAGTTGTGACAATGTAACATTTGTGAGACATCAGATAATTTTGCAAAGAATTAAATTTTTGAGATATAAAATTATAAATGAGATGTACAGTACAGTGACATATATTTGCAAATATAAAAAATAAAGGCACAATTACCTTTCATAGATCCCTCCTTTAATGCCAGTCTGTGGGATTCAAGTCCTATCACTTCTAAAAATAATATCACACCTCTCCTCAGGAAGCTGCATGATTTGATGTATCATATACAGTATGTCTTTAACAAAAATAGTGCAGGACAATTATAATATTGAAGAGTTTGGAGATTTGAAGGAACTAACCTTGAGTATGAGCAATATTGATGCTTGCCTTAGCTTGTTTTAATGTATTTAATAATAGATGGCATATTTGTGTATTCTTGAGTCTCAACACCTGCATTCCTGTGTGTGCGTGTGTGTGTGTGTGTTTGTGGAGGTGAGTGGCCCTCATTAGTGGATAAATGGCATCAGCAGAAAGTTTCATTAGCTTGCACATCAAGCAGCTGACTGGAGCAGGTCAGTGCTCATGTCTCTCTCTCACAATAAAGCCTTCACTCTCTATCTCTCTTTCTCTTTATCAACCCCTCTCCATCCTCACTATAGCTCTGCTCAAAAATATATCATCCCTGAGCATTACAATCCTCACGGCACATCAAACGACTTCAAAGAGCAACTCCTGTTTGTCTCTCAGCTCTTTCTGTGTTTTCATCCTTCCTCTTTCTCTTACAGAAGCCCTTTCGTTCTCTCTCGCTTTCTCTCCCCCTCTCACCTCATGTCCTCCTCTTGATGTCTGTCATGAATAAGGGACGTGTCTGGGTGTTTTGAGGGTGAATATGAAAAGCGGGTTTGATGCGTGGACTCCGGCTCTCCGTGACTTCTACATAGTGTGTCTCAGTGGAGAGAGTCTGGACTGCATTAAGACATCAACAGAGGTAGAGAAATGCTGATGGGAAGGAGGATGATGTCTGTGATCTCAGGCAGTGAGAAGCCCACGTCTATATTGAAGATATCTCACTAGCTTCTCTGGCCTCAGAGGAGTTCTCATACTCTGCTTCTATGTGAGAAAAGGGAGAGAAACCAGGAAAGGTGCTGCTTTCTATTGCATATTGGGTATTTTGATGTATGTGTATGTGTGTATATATATATATATACACACACTATATTGTCAAAGGTTTTGGGACGCCTGCTTTTACATGCATATTAACTTTAATGACATCCCATTCTTAATCCGTAGGGTTTAATATGGAGTTGGCCCACCCTTTGCAGCTATAACAGCTTCAACTCTCTGGGAAGGCTTTCCACAAGGTTTAGGAGTGTGTTTATGGGAATTTTTGACCATTCTTCTAGAAGCGCATTTGTGAGGTCAGGCACTGATGTTGGACGAGAAGGCCTGGCTCGCAGTCTCCGCTCTAATTCATCCCAAAGCTGTTCTATCGGGGTGAGTTCAGGACTCTGTGCAGGCCAGTCAAGTTCCTCCACACCAAACTCACTCATCCATGTCTTTATGGACCTTGAAATTGAAATTGTCCAAAATGTCTTGGTATGCTGACGCATTAAGAGTTCCTTTCACTGGAACTAAGAGGCCAAGCCCAACCCCTGAACTCCCCCACCCTTTACATGCAGATGGACTTTAATGACATCCCATTCTTATTACTCTCGAGCTGGTCTACATTTGTCTCCGATTATGGTAAACCTGGTTTAAGGCCTGTTTACACCAAGGATGATAACTATAAATGCTAAAAATATAATTTTTAAAATCATTCTGAATTTACGATATTGAACGATGTTGTTGGAATCACTGTCACAATGATTTTTTTTTCAGTGTTCTGTCTAGCTTTGAGGCTAATCTATATGCTAGTGTACTCCTAAACACTGAAAAAAATCAGTCAGATTAAAATTTGCACATTTATAATGCATTGTTTTTCTCTTCCAGGACCAAAATATCAATGACTCATCTTCTCTAAACAAATGTTTGTTCAATCAAATTCTCTTTAGAAATTCTCCCATTAATACCAACTGCACCTGACTAGCAAGTAGCAAATTATGTTCATCGGAAAACCAATGCTACAGCCAGTTATTCTACTTTGAAATGTGTGGTCCGTGTCGGTATGTCTGTTTTTGTTTTGGTCTGTGCAATACCACACACTGCCAGTTTACCTAATACTATTTCGACACCACAGGTCAGGGCTGGCCCTATAATTTTGGGGACCCTAAGCAGATTCCCAAAAGGGGCCCCCACTACCTACAGTTTCAGCTAACCACCCCCAACCCATTCCAACGTACACATCCTACACAGACACCTTATTTTTATCTTTCAAGATATAATATGAAGATATCTTTACTTATGTAAAATGTACATTTTTTTTGAAGATTTTAATTATTGCTTTTAGATAAATGTATCAACATTTAGTGAATTAATGCTTTAATAAAGCAAAAACATCTGCCAGAGGGTTATTAAAATTACAATAGAGAATAGTATATTAATAATAATTATAATAATAGAGAATAAATACTGTTCTGAGCTGGCATGTTTTAGTCCAGATTAAAATGCAAAGAACACACGTTTTAAAAGTATTTAAGTAGGCCTATTTAAATATTTGGAGTTGTTTGATAAACACTAAAGTGAATACAAAAATCTGATTGGCTGTTTGAAAACGTATATACTGGTTGCCTTCTCTTCCTCTCCGTTACGAGCAGAAACAGAAAGTCGCGCTTGCGCAGCGCTGCTTTGTGTACAGGGGTAACCATGGTAACCGCGTATTCTGCTGTTCCATAAGCGCCACCTCCTGCCAGAGAGTGAACTTGCATTTTTATTCAGCCCGTCTGCTGCTTGTACAGATGATCAATGCAAAAACTAGATCAACTTTACACGCAGCAAACACGCAGTATTGTAGAATTGCACTGGTAGATGGAAAAGAAGCTAATATGCATTCTAAAAATCTAAACAATTGGATATTAAGGTATCTAGAATTATTAACATATTTTAAAGTGCCCACGATAACAATGCCATGCACGACACTGATACCGTGGCACATCGTCTTCAAAGCGCTCCTGAATGCAGAATCAAACCAATAAGACATGATGCAGCAACCGCCATTTTAACAATATCTTTTTAAAATGTAACACTCTTATCTTGTTCACTTTTTTCCCTATTTTCTTCTTTACTTACAGTGTGGCCTTCATCATCAATTGCACTCGCTCCTGTTGTGTGTCCGCATGCTGGCAACCTGCGTGAGTGTCGAGTCTGAAGAGAAGGGGGCAGGGAAACAATGAACTCCAATATTTTGCATTTGGACTGCAGTACCTATTTCAACCACTAGCTGTCAATCCTACATACCGCACCTTTAAAGTTGGAATGAAATATGTATAGACAATAGACAATAAAGTTTTTACAGTACAAACTCAGTGTATGATAGTGATGTTGTGAATGATTTATCCATGCATATGTTTATTTTGATCTTTTAATTTTTAGTCAAAATGTGAACTCAATCTTCTGGTAAAACAACAGACTTTCTGATGATGTATGCTGGACATCTCCAATCATTTAGTCTGCTTTAACCCCGCCTCTTTCTTACAAACGACTGCAAGCTTGCATTTAGATGTGCCTCCCACATCTCAAAATCCAATCAAGAAAAAAATCTATAGGGGCTTTTGCACCGGGCAGTTCTACGAACTTAGTTCTAGGAACTAGCCACCAGGGTGGTTCCCCGAGAGCTAAAAGTTCCCCTAGGAACATTGTCCTGGTTGCATTCGCACCACCAGTAGGAACTCTGAAGTGATGTAAGCCATGCTTGTTGTTGTGACTTTTATTTTGACTGCGCGGCTAACCTTTATTTTGACGGCGCTGAGAACGCCTGAGCACACAGCCCTCACATTCTCCGTCTTCATTAGTTTACGATTTGTTTAACAGTCCTGTCTAATATGTTATTAGTTAGAACTATTATAAAAAGAAAGTATACAGTATATGAAAAAGTATTAGCGTTTGCTGTGTGGTTGATGCCCAATGTCGCTAGCTTAGCAGAAATACATAATCATGTTTCACTTGGTCCCCTCAAAGTTGCGTTAGATTTTCTCTTTAGCTTAAAAGTTGAGAGGTCCATCTATCAATGTTTTCCATGTTCGTTGAGTTAGTTTCTGGAGTAAATATATAATCGATGTGTGTAGAATGCTGCCTTCGGAGGACACATTTCAAGGAAGGAAGGCATCAAGGCACATCTAAATCCAATGTTAGCTTTACTTTCTGTCTCCTGAGATACCTTCATCTGATCGATTTTAGCATAGCATAGAGCATAGATGTATCCTTCGCTGCCTTTGATATCCTACAATCCTATGTGTTCCATTCGGTGACAGTTGAGCTAGAAAAAGAAAATGCCATCTAAAAGTCGCAGTTGTTAGTCAGTTTATGTGTAAATGTAAATTTTTGAGCAAGGTTTTCCACATTTGATGTCATTTCTAGCAAGAAATTACTTATGTAGTAATTCAATATTTGTTTAGTTCTCACCAAAGCTCGCTCTATTTTGCTGTTTCGTGAGGTGCCTTTGTGCACAAACGCTGCCTGCAGAATCATTGCCTGATAGGGCAGCAAGGCTGCCTATAGCAGTCAGCTGCCTATAGGTTTTCGGATGCAGCCTCGTTCATAGTTCCTAGTTCCTGCGGTGTGAACACGCCAAAATCCGGGTACTTCCGCCAATAGTTCTAGGACCTATGAAAAGGTTATATAACCAAGTACCTGCCCTAAATTTTTTTTCCCCGATAATCACAATACGGAAGAAAAGATCTGCTACTTCTGTTTCATTGTGACTGAAGTTACGTAAAGCAATTTCATGTTACGCAATGTTAAGCGTTTATATAAAGATCTGTTATGTTCTGAGACTGGATTTCAGCTCAACTCTCAACAACACAAGGCAGGTATAATAATTTACATTTGCATTATAATAAACCAACTTTAATTTTATTCTTAGTACTATTAAAGTAAGCACTTCTCACTTAGACATTTATGCAAATATCTACAAAACTGCAAAAGTTTTCACCTTTATATGCTAATAGAATGTAAAGCAATGTGAATGTAAAACACTCTTGACTGGAATGTGAGAAAGGTTCCACCACCCACTCAGCTTTCCTAATTGAAAGACAATGGTCTTAATGGACATTCTCATTGTCATTATGAGAGTGAATGTCGGTGCTTTCCAAAAAGCCTTGTAGCATGACTTAATTTAAACTTATACAGTACATCAACTCTTTACAATACTTGTACATCACTTGCTCAATGGCTTTCAAACTCAGTTTGACAGGAATTGCAAACAGCTCAGCTGAGAGCCACATAAAGTGGCCATTAGAAGTAGTCACCACAGGTGTGCTGTAGGGCTATTATGCAAGAGTTTGCAGAGACAATATAAAGAGACAGGCTGTTTGCTGGTAAAAAAAAAAAAAAAAGATTGGGAAAAAATCACAACATGGCACCTGAGAAAAACATCTTGCCTTTTAATTAAAAGAGCGAATTCACTTATTAGCAAAGGAATCACTTGGTCATTCCAAAAGTCCTTACTCATGAACATGCATGTGCATACCAACTACAAATGTGCGAAAACCACAACTGAAGAAACCAAATTTATGACATCAATTTTGTTAGATTATATTGTTCAGTTAATGTATGTTATTATCAGACTTTTAAGTTATTTTAAGAGAGTTTTTCTGCAGGTTACTGTACATTGTTACAAGTGACTGCTTTTATGAGTGAAACATTTACTCATTTGTTCAACCGATTCATTCAATAACATTGATTCATTCAGGAACTAAACAAGTGACAGTGCATCATTGACTCATTCATTCAACTGATTTGTTCAAAACCACTCATTCATTCAAGGATGAAACAAGGGACTGGCATTATGGCTGTGTCCAAAATCGCATTCTCTCTTGAGGTACTTATTTTAAATAAGCAATTACTTCACGACTGCTAAAAAAGTATGTTATACAGTCAAACCAAAAATGTATTTATGTAAGTGAGGATAGCTAAATAAAGTAAACTGACATATTATACCCAAAAATTCTTCATACAGTGGACTACCAGTAAAACTGATAAAAATTTGGAACCAAAATTATTCAGACACTTTGACCTGACCATGTTTTGCTTAAGTGTTTGTCTTTAATTGCTAATGCGACCTTTTACACCACAGACTGAACAAAATGAAGCATTGCTTGGTCATTGGTTGACCTAAATTGGCATTATTTAATTGTGTA
This sequence comes from Rhinogobio ventralis, assembly GCA_039654625.1. Classification (NCBI taxonomy): domain Eukaryota; kingdom Metazoa; phylum Chordata; class Actinopteri; order Cypriniformes; family Gobionidae; genus Rhinogobio; species Rhinogobio ventralis. The sequence continues at coordinate 12,074,414 of CM077200.1, read as the reverse complement.
CTTAAATTTAAAAGCTGACAGCTGATTGGTTGATTGTAATCCATTACATACCTTTCTATCAAAGTTATCTGACATTATCAAGATGAATTTGTTCTGACACTTTGACAGTTCTTGTCATATTTAACTATCATTTTCTAAAGTATAGCGAATAAACTGTGATAATGTGAGAAATGTTGAAGGTGTCTGAATAAATTTAGGTTTGACTGTATATAGTATGAGTGTGTGTAGTATGAATGTAATCCAGACGTACTACATTCACCATGCTGTCATTATCATGCGTCAGTTATGTCTCTTTACCGTGGCCTCATGGGATAGTAAAGTGTCCATCATACGCAAACTTCAGAATCTCGCCGGAAATAGTAAGTCGTCCGGGTACTTTTTGCCTACTCGTTTATGAGAACTCTGAATTCGGACATACTTCTTTTGTCACATACTAGCAGGGAAGTATGTCATTTCAGATGCAGTCCATGAGTAAGCCATTTGAATAATTCACTTAAATGATTTGTTTAAAACGCAGATTCATTCAGTAGCTAAAATGATTTATGAGTGAGTCATTGAATCATTCACTCAACTGATTCATTCAAAACACAGATTCATTCTGTAACGACACAAGTGTCTGTCGTTATGAGCGGCGATAAGTCATTCACTCAAATGATTAATTCAACACCGGAACAAAACAAGAAACTCAACTACTCTGTGTTGCTTAGAGAAGCACAACTCTTACTGTGGGTTCATTTGCAAATTATTTCGTTGATGGAGCAAACCTAAACAAAGTGACTGGAATATATTGTATCTAAAATGTAGGCCTAAATTTAACTTTTTGTTTATTGAACTGTAAAAGCAGTCATGTTGTGGGAAGATGAAAGTCTACCAACCACATATCCTCCATAGCAGCTCAGCCTTCAAGACACAGCTGATTATCACCTGTATATCTGTTTACCTTGACCTTGATTTCCTGGAGACAAGCTTGCGGTGTCAGCCCTTATCCTATCACCCTGACCTCAACAAGTAATTTAAGTTTCTACTAATACTCAGAGGTAAGTCAAACCATTTTTTTTTCTTTTTTGGAAGATGCATGGGGGTGTATGTACATGTGGACAACCTCGGCTCCTGAAGAGCTCAGCAAGGGCACTTGCAGCTACAGATGCTGTCATTACATCCAATCAAGGTGAAATCCACAGACGGGAACATTCCAGACCCATTTAAGTCATTGCTGTAAAGAGAGAAGGAATGAAAAGGAAGAATAGACAGTGGATAGTCTAATGTTTATTAGTTAGGACAGGGGGAATTTGGATGTCTCTGCTCTAACAACAGCAGCGTCAAGCTGGCAAAGTGGTTGTGTTTATATTACACCACTCTACATGACCCAGATTCTTAACCTCATCTTTCTTTACTTTCATCCCTCTCTCACTCTCTTTTCTGCTCTCTCTCACACATAATATACATATGTGTGTGTGTGTGTGTGTGTATATATATATATATATATATATATATATATACATATGTGTGTGTGTGTGCTAGCAATGCTACTTTGTGAGTTACATGAACGCTATATGTTAATTTATGAGCTACAACACACTAAACCCTCAGAACGCCTTAGGAGCAGTATAGAGACATCTTAGCATTATAGCGTCAAGATTTCTAAGCAAACATGACTCAAAATCTAGTGGTGTTTGTTGCATCCATGTGACAAATTCCCATCATGATGAGGCTCTTTTGCATTCCCTCTCTCATTCATTCTGTTTCTAGGACAGTGTCTCTGTGATTTCTAAAGATTATCAGTCGCTGCACAGTCCTTCTTCTGCTGGGCTTCCTTTCTCTAGGGAGCACAAACATCTCTATCCAAACCAATCGCGCATTCAAACCTCCAGCTAGAAAACACACTCAAGTAGCACAGGAGTCAGACTGTGTGTGTGCGCGCTACTGTCTAGAAGCTTTACACCCTGCGAGAGAGGAGAACGCATCCCAGATCTGGCGGGAGTCTGCCAAGCACAGATAAACATGCAAACGTGTAAATAACTGTGCATATTATCACCCCGCCGGCTTCCGCTGCACCTCTTGTTTATTGCCATTTTGTCCCCTGGTTTGCAAAACAGTCGCAATGATAAGCATTGGAGTGAAATGTTCTCTCTCTCTCTCTTTCTCTCTCTCTCTCTCTCTCTTTCTTTCCTGTGGGAATTCTTTGCCTCGTGGGGATCATTTATGTCCTTATTAAAAAAAGCCGCACACTAGTTCCCTGGTGGCTGGAATAAGGGACTACAGATTAGCGGCAACATATTCATCATCCTTCTGTCTGTTTGTCCAAGGAGCTGTTGAATGACTGCGAAGGAGAGGGCACTGTGTGTGTGTATGTGTGTCTGCATGGTTGTTAGCAGTTAGCTCTACATGCTCAGGATTACTGGAGTCAGAGCGAGCGGACACCCTTGGGGGAGTCTGATTAGTCAGTAACACACGCAGACTAGTGCAGTGTGGCTGATCGAGAATCTGGGCCCACTGAAATAACACATCCTGATGAGGTGTGGAGAATTACTGTCTGGACAGTGGACACAAGAACATCTTCCAGCATCTTAGGTCGGTTAAGCCTCAATGTTTTGTGATAAAAATCTTGACTGATAATAACAATGAAAATGAATAAATAAATAAATATATAAATAGGGCTCCTATTTCTTCTATTGTTTTTCTTTTAAGCATGCACAGTTTGTGCTAATGTGTTATTGGTAATATATGATGTACTATACTTTATTTTTAATAAAGAAATTAAAGTAATTGTGAATGTATTCATTCACTTGATGCTCATTTATTTTCTTTCTAATATCCAAGACTGCATGTTAAATATTTAAAGTCACCTTGAAATCAAAAATGACAATTCTTATTTTCTGTGGAATATTGTAGTATTTATTATAAATGATTCATGTGTGCACATCATTATCATAATTTTTAATTCATGTGCCCTTGTAATCTTTAATCAAAATAACTTCCCCTCCCTCATGAATGGAGCAACATTTCTTCTCTGATGACGTATGTACTGGCACAAGGGCGGGACAACCCGTCACTCACATGAGATTGCAGCACGTGACGTCACAGTCGGCCGGAGTCGCTGCGGTTACACCGACTGAGTGGCAGCATTGGTTTTTTAGCGTGAATGTCGTGAAAAACAAACAATGTGAATTCAAAGAAGAATTGTGCGCACATCCAACAAACTTTTTGCAGGTGCTAGATTAAATGAAGCATTTAACAAGTCAACAAGAATCTGCAAACTGCCACTGCTGCTCCCAAAGATTTATTTAAAAAGAAACAACGTTTTGATGCAAAGGGTCTTTGTCAGGCAAACAACAAGCACAAAAAGGTACAATTTATATCAGTGTGAACCATCACACCTGACCTCATTAGTGAACTAATTACCCAATCATCCAATGCAACAGTGTCAAAAAAACAAAAACAAAAAAAAAACATTTACAATAAAGCATAAATCAACAGAAAAATAAATTACAAACCCAAATAACTAATATAATATGAACAGAATTAAATATGGTGAAATATGAAGAAAATATAATATGAAAAAACCTAAAGGCTAGTCCCTAAAGGGATTACTTAAACGTTCCAACAATAAAGGATTTATGCTTTATAGTAAATGTTATTTACATTGTGCTTGTTGTTTGCCTGACGAAGACCCTTTTGGGTCGAAACGTTGTTGGACGATATATATATAACATTGATATACGTGATCACATAGATTTAAACTTACCTATATTGTATTTATATAAAGCGTTCACAGGCAAATTTGCTTTATGTATTTACCCAGCATCGAAATCAGGCACATATAAATGTCAGGAAACACGATTCCTGGCTGCATGTCAATATCCATGGATCACTGGATCTTTGGTAAGTTGTAAAGAACACTTATATTGAGTCCAACCTTTAGTTTAATTAATTGATAATAATTTGTTTTACTTACGTTTTTGCTGTTTCCCCTATTAAATCCAGTCATGCAGCAGGCTCTTTTGCCACCGGCTGAGGTCATGTTCCGGTGGGAAAGTGACGTCAATGCATAAACTCTATAGCAAATGACAATGATCAAACAATTCCTAATGGACAAAATCAAGTCCCGCCCTACATTTTTCTTGTTCAAGAAGCTATTTCACTTGGATATACGTCACAATAGGGAAGAAAAGATTATTGCAACTTCCGTTTCGTGCTGACTTTAAGCAATATCACTTGATCTCTGTTGTTCTGAGTATCAACAGACAAGTGTTCCTGAATGAATCAGTGAATGATTCAGTGACTTACTCATAGGTGTGTCAGAAATTGAATACTGTATGAGTAGATATACATTTGACGAGGAATGAACTTCATGACCGTTAACGTCTCAGTTACGTATGTAACCCTCGTTTCCTGAAGGAGGGAACGGAGACGTACGTCGGAAATGACAGACGAATTGGGATCTGTTTTCAGAGACCAATCTACTTTGAGTGATTAAAAACGAGCCAATGGACATTGGCATGCGGTTCACGCATTCCACGCACTGCCCCGCAGCGTGGGTATAAATGCGGAAGTGTGACTCAGCGTGACTATTGGATAATGCTGGGAAAGCGTGCCCGTCTCGGGGAGATGGTACGCTGCGGAGCCACGTCCTTCAATGGAAGGAGAGGTGGCGAAATACACATAAGGACTAACCTATCAGGGTAGTGCTACATATGGCAGTCTCTGGGGTGGATCCAACCTGATCCCAGGGGGGAAAGAACACCACCAGAGATGACAGAGCGGGCTCTGTCAAGGGAAAGACACGGGGCTAGCCGAGTAGGGTAGCTGGTACCGTGGAGAATACACATATGGGGTTGTCGTTAGGGAACCGCTACATATGGACCCCAACCTACACACCCAACCTACACACACGTTCCACAAGCATATGGGTGCAGGGGGACGCCCTCGGCGACAAGCAGGCGGAGGCGCTGCGGCCGACTACTGGATGGAGGCAGCAGCTGGTCGTCGGGGCAGGATGTCTTTTAAACCGCCTCCGTCCGCTTCTGGGCCACCAAGAACTGCTGGGCGAAGTTCTCGATGACGTCGCCGAAGAGTCCAGCCTGACAGACAGGGGCCGCACTTAGTCGGGCTCACGCATATCTGCCAGGTTTAGCCCCAGGTGACATTCTGGACCACTAGTGTGGACATCGCCTGACCCAGGGAGTGTGCAGTGACTTCCGTCACCCAGAGAGCGAGGTCCATCCCAGCACACAGTTCCTGCATAGAAGTGCTGAAGCACTCAGGGAGATGGCCGCGGCTCACATCAGTCCGATTGCAAGCCTGCGTGTGAGCACTCAAAGAACGGTAATGCCCAGCCAACCAACCAAGACAGGAACAAGTGTATGTTGCAGCGGCCACTCGCTGACTCGCGCCGTCACACTAGCACCCAGATAAGAGAGCGATCCTCCTCGAGACTCGTCTAAACACTCTTTGTAGAAACAGCTTGATACAGCAAACCGGTCGGCTCCGAAATGAAAAGCAATGATGCGATATTCCACTTCCGTATTTATACCCGCGCTGTGGGGCGGTGCGTGGAATGCGTGAGCCGCATGCCAATGTCCATTGGCTCGTTTTTAATCACTCGAAGTAGATTGGTCTCTGAAAACAGATCTCAATTCGTCGGTCAGTTCCGACGTACGTCGAACGTGACCGACTGAAAGGGAACAAAGTATGTTCTTTTTAGTATCAATGTCTGTAGTATGAATGCAATTCGGATGTACTACATCTGTTGGATTTGTCATGTGACTCCTCTCCCCTGGCCTCATGTGATAATAAGGTGTCCAGTAGATGCACACTTCAGAAAATTTTACTGGAAGTCGTAGGTCAATTAAAACATACTACTCATTTCATGTACTGTTTTTCACCTACTATATAGTGGTAAGTATGCATATTTGGACACAGGGACTTTTTCCATTTCTGAATGAATCAGTGTTTTATTTACAGAGCTTTATTTACACATTTTAATTTTCAATACTTTGCATTTTAAAATAAAAATTTAATTTCTAAATGGGACAGTCTTGCGCACTGTTTTTGAATGAATCAATTGAATGAATGATTCACTGATAAAGAGATTATATTTTCACCATCTACTGTTGTGACGATGTAGCATGCAGAAAGATTCACTAAAAAAATATGTAAACTGACATTTTTTTACTATTCCTTTAATTAAAGATCAATAGACGTCTATGTGAGGTCCTCATAAGTAAAAGTGCACAACTTGTATGTGTGTGTTTAGTTCACGTGCGGTGCCTTCAAAGTTCAGACACACCTGTGATAAAGCGTTTCTTCCAGTCGTCGCCACAGGGGCTTAGCGAGCAGCCTCTGCCCTAATACCTGCTATCACATGTACACACAAACACACACCCTTTCACTCGTCCCGTGTCTCTACCCGACACCTGTAGCACAGTCTTCCCTCTCTAGACGTGCTGACACGGGGATTTGACTATCATCACACACCAACGCTAAGCCTGCTGTCAGGATGAAGCACACCGTTGAGATGCTATCACATTCATAACATTGCATTCATTCCCTCGTATTAACAATCAAAAACCTTGTTGTTCTCACCCTCTCATAGTCCTACAGGCCTGTCAGGGGATTAGATTCACAAGGAGATTCTGTGATACTCTGTGGTGTGTTTTAAAGAATGACAGGCATGACTTAATGTAATGCTTCTCGAACAGGCCTGATGGATTTCAGTGGCAACCAAGAACATATTTGAAGACGACGGCTTCAAAAACCTATAAGCCCATTACAGTAATCTTCCATTTTGTCATTCCTGTCCACTGCATGCTTGTTTTGGGACCGTTTTAAAAAGTTAAGGAGTTGAGGACTAATTGGACTGTATACCTTCATCCTAATGCATCTCTCCCTCAATGACTATCTATCTTTCCACACTTTTTCTTTCATTATTGAGTTGTTTTTCTATCTGAGTGTGGCCACGTCCTTGAAAACCAGAGGGTGGAGAAGCGAGTGATCAAAACAGAGCTTATAAATCATTTGAATTGACTTTTGAAGTGCATTTCTCTGTCCCTCCCTCTTTCATTCTCTTTCTTTCTATCTATTCATTGGGTGAGATGAGTACAGTTTAATGGCTTTTTAATGCTTCGCTGCATGAGGAGTAAGAGTAGGAAAGAGTGACGTGTATTAGGGCGTCAGAAAAGCCCCGAAGACGAATTTGTCTGATCAACAGTGCAGGGAAGGTTATTACCCATAATGAAATCACTGAAACAATTCCAGATGAACTTCTCTCCATTATTCTTTCTTTTGCACACTCTCTCATTCTGTCTTTCTCTCTATTAGTGTATTGTCTGTGTCAGTTTGATACTAAAAGTAGAAAATGTAACAATACCAGTATTTCTACACTAGCAGTACCGACAGAATAAAACGTATGCGTATTTGGCGTGCTGTCCGAGGGGGCTCCAAGCTCGGAATTTTGGCCTGAACCCAGCGTACTCCCCCCGTATCTCTGGTTAGGATAATAACCAGGCAAGTGTAAGGAGATGGGGTGGTGGTGGTGGGATGCAGAAAACTGTCGAGGAACATAGGTGAGTCGGCCATGTATATATATATATATATAGACCTCATCTCTTGCTGATTGGTTAGGCAGTTTGAACGTGTTCCTCCTGAACTTTGTTAATAAAACATCATTTTGTAGGTAGCTGCTTTTGAAAACTCTCATATGTATTTTCTAAATGCTTCTTAATGATCTTGTGAACAATTCATCCATTTATTTTGTCATTTTTAATTAAAATCGATCTTCTCGATTGTCCAGTGAAACGATAAACTTCTGCCGAACATCTATCTGATAGCAAGAATTGTGAAATTTCATGGATATCAACTACTTTGCATTCATGACAACTCTACTCTACACTAACTCTTTTTTTCTTTCCTTCTTTCTTTCAGAAATCCACCGAATTCAACTGAAGCAAAGCGGAGATCACCGCTGGTGTGAAATGCCATCCTCTGTGCCGCGTTCACACTCCGGGGACCGTATACAAAGAGCGTCCTTGCCAAACAATACCACATGACAAACAACTCCCTCAATATCAACAGAGGATGCTGCAACAGTGTAAGTCGATCACCTCATTACAAAAGAAAGATCCACATCTGTGTACAGTTACCACCCAGTATGGTATAAATATTCGAACGCCTGCTATACGATGACACTTCAAGCGCTCTTAACCTGTTTGACTCGACCCATTCTTTCTCACTCTCTTTCTCATACACACACACATGCAAATACACACACAAATCCAGAGGTAATTGAGGACGGCAGTAAACAGATGGCTCAGATGACTGAAGTGACACATCATAGCGGGGTGGGCGGGGTGTTTACTGGGACAGGCTCAGGAGACAGACAAGCAGACATTGACAACAAGATAGACATTTGATAAGAAAAAATAAGCTCATTATAAAAACCCATTTTAAAAGTTTACTATTCACGCTAATTCATAAACCGACAACTCAAGTTTTTACAAACTTTTTGGGATTTGCTTAAGGACTGAATTTAAATGCATGTATCTGCTAAAAGTGAATTTTATGAGTACACTGGCTTATAGATGGACACTGTCGGCTTATTAAGGGTTAGTTCACCCAAAATTTAAATTTCTGTCATTAATTATTCATCCTCATGTCATTCCAAACCCATAAGACCTTCGTTCATCTTTGGAACACAAATGAAGATATTTTTGATGAAATCCGAGAGCTTTCTGACCCCACATAGACAGAAACACAACGACCACTTTCAAGGCTTAGAAAGGTAGTAAAGAGATTGTTAAAATAGTCCATGTGACTACAGTGCTTCAACCTTAATGTTACTTTTTGTATGCAAAAAACAAACAAAAATAACAACTTTATTCAAGAATCTCTTCTCTTTCGTGTCACTCTCCTACGCGATTCACGGGACAAACATTTTTTGGTTCAGAAACTTCCATAGAAGATATATGTACTTTTTAATATTTAGACCACTTCTATTGTTGATTGTTATCAGAATGTGAAGAGAGATTCATCCGGTATAAAAAAAGTGTTTTTAAAACAAATCGCCTACCCTACCTTTTGTATCCACTTATCGTCAAGTTATGTTTTCAACACACCTTATTTTACTCAGAAATTGAAAAAACGCATTATAAAACCCCATAGGAAAATATTGAGGGATCCAGTAGCGAACTAGTCTTCTGGGTTTTGACATCATCCCTGCACCACTCCATAAATACAATATTAAAATCAAAAGTTATATCTGTTAATATTATGTAAGGGAGCTGAGCTAACATGAACTAACAATGAACAGTTGTATTTTTTATTAACAAATATTAATAAATAGAAATACTGTCACAAATGTATTGCTCGTTATTAGTTAATATTAGTTAATGCATTAACTTACCTGAACTAATTGAACTTTATTGTAAAGTGTTACCCATGTTTTTTTAGTATTGAGCGCCAGAGGGTTAAGCGTAATCAGTAAAAGGAAGACAGAAAAAAACAGCCAATGACAGCAAAGCAGGGAGACGGACACATGTATGCATGCGACTAGTGGGAGGTCAGTAATTACTTTTTGCCCCTCTGGGGGACGGGAGCTTTGGTTATTGTACTTTGCTGGAATTAGTTATCAGTCTCTGCACTCATACCTTGACGAAGAAACAGCGAGCGAAATGGAAAGACAGACAGAAAGGGAGGGAGACGCAAAGAAAAACGCATTGTTAGGCGAAGACACAAGAACAGCAAGAATGAGTCTAAAATACATAATGTAAATAATGACTTCATTTTCAGCTGTCTGCTCAGAGCGCAAGTATTTCTGCAGCTGTGTGAGGCATCTGTCACAATAGTAATCAGCCTTTCACAGACATAAAAACAGGGGTGAAAATTCTCCTCAGGACACACTATCACTTTAGTTCAGAGCAGTCAGACTCTGGAGAGAAAACAAGATAATAGATCAGCTCTATATGAAGAGAGGGGAAGCTCTGTTTACTATGTAGGATATAAGTGCAGTTTAGATTTGAGCAGTATCAATAATGACCCTAAAGAAAGTCTTTTTTTTACACACACATATACATTGGAGATTATGACAAGTGTAAAAAAATTGGTTAATTATGAAACAGTGGCGGGACAGTGGCAGTCTATTAAACATTAATGATAATATGAAATGTACAGTATATTATATACACTACAGATCAAAGGTTTGAGGTAAGATTTTTTTTTTTTTCTTTGAAAGAATTGTATTCTTCTATTCAGCAAGAATGCATTAAACTGCTCAAAAGAGACAGTAAATACATTTATAATGTTACAAAATATTTCTGTTTCATATAAATGCTGTTCTTTTGAATTTTCGATTCATCAGAAAATCCTGAAAAATTATATTATATTTTTTTTAAATATCAGCTTTGTCATCACAGGGACAAATTACATTTACAATATATAAACAAATATTATTTTAAATTATTTTAAATTATAATATTATTTTACAATATTACTGTTTTATGTTTTATTTTTTTTATTAAATGCAGCCTTGGTGAGCATAAAAGACCCTAAACTTTTGAATGGTAGTGTAAATATTGTGTATAATAGTGCATAAAATATAAATATTCAGGCCTGGTTTCACAGACAGGATTAGATTAAGCCAGGATTAGGCTTTAGTCCAATTGGGACATTTAAGTAGCTTTTATAAATGTATCTGACAACATTACTGATGTGCATCTTGAGACAAAACAATGGCACTGACATATTTTAAGATATGTCAAGTTGTTTTAAAACAGCTCAAACATGCACTTTAGTCTGAGACTAGGCTTAAACCTTGTCTGTGAAACCGGGGGATACAGTTATATATTGCAATACTCTAATATATAGTATTAGGTGAAATGGTGCATGATGAACAATGTACAAATGTATCCCGTTTTCTGGATTATTTAGAAAAACAATTGTTAAATGTAAATAGGGCCATTTGTGAGATAAACAGAAGAAAAAGAAATGGATAGATGTTTGGTACCTGACAGATGGGCGGTCTGCTCGGTTAGTGTAGAACCCCAAATCTTCTACATGGATTCAACAATGAGCTCTCATCTCTCATTACACTACCATTAGGGGTGAGGTCGGGGGTCATGCTGCATTGGATTATTGCTGTGTACTTGCACAAAGCAGGCTATTCTGTTCTGAAGACAATGTTCATTAAGACTGGGACCTCTCTGATTTGTCTTTGTTGATTTCTGTCCTGGAGAAAGGAGGTGGACAGGTCAGGCCATGGCACTGTGGGAGGATCTATGTGGACACACAACACTTTATCTGGTCAGCTGGTATCTTGTCCCAGTGACCCGTGACTTTTCTCACAAGCACATACACACATTGTCAGCATCTCTTAAGTGCCATCAATCTGTCAATTACTACTCAGGTAGATCCATTCATCCATACAATTCAGGCCTGTGGATACAGTCTCAATGATCCACCTACACACACACACTAAAGGGGCAAGGGGATGTTCCACATGATTGGGTTTCCTAATGTTGGGCCATTCCATTGTGCATTGAAACACAACTGAAGTGCCATATTGTTCTGAACAAGGAAAAGGGAAAAAATCCCCGGGAATTACAAAATTTCTCCCTGTGAGCCACCATGAGCGCCGTTCGCCCAGCCAGTGCCAACGAGTCCTTAATCCACAAAGCCTGCATGAGCTAGTGTGCTGATGGCTTTATTTTGTACCGTCTTCAAGGCTCAGCATCTTCAGTTTGTTTGTGTGTTAGAGAAAATGGTGAGAGAAGCAGAATCAGTCTGGATAAAGCACTGAGTTTTTGGCCCCGTCGCAGACCCAAATTTACAGCTTCCTTTAGGAGCATCCCAAAAGTGCAGAGCTTTCAGCTGTCAGCACTTAGAATGATTTTACTGCTTGCACCTGATGTGTGTTTGATGATCCTTACTGTGTGTGAGAGAGAGTATCCATATGCAGTGTTGGGGAATGTAAAAATTACATTTTTACATTACATTATTGGGTTAGTCCTAATTTGACTATTTCACTTTTCTTTTTATGAAATGTTACATTATCTTGTGATTTCTTGGCTAATGCTCTCTCTTTCTCTCTCTCTCTCCCTCTCTCTCTTCCAAAGCAATAGCACTATGCTTGGCTTGAGGGTGGATTCTACAATTTGAAGCAGTATATTGTGCTGTCACAACTACGTAGTTTTCATGTAACAGCTACCCCGTAAAGACATTGTGCTGCTTGCAGTATAGACAGCGTTGTTGATTATGATGGGAGTGATATAGTCACGTTGCACAACTTGCTTGCATTGTAGCCACACCGTCACGTGTTGATTCGGCCTACATTAACATTTTCACGAATTTGTGTGCCCATCTTAGTGAAAGTGGTAAACAGATTTGGCTTGCTGTCTGTTATAGAGGGGCTCGGAGAGAATATTTTACCCGAGCTCCGATTGCCCCCCTATAACAGGCAAAATTTGTACAAAAAGGAGGAGCAGGGGAGGAGGAGGGACTAACAACAGAAAGAGGTAAGCTGCTGGTTTTATACCTTGGTATTAATTGGAAGATTAAATGGGCGTACTCCTCCCGAAATTACGTTTAATAACTTCACTTAGGGAAGGGAGGGTGAAGTTTTCAGTTGCATTAATGAGTAAATAAATTGAAGAGATAGCACTTTATTTAATTTTACTGTTCCCCATAATATGTACTTATTATAGTAATTGCAATAACTGGGTAATAACTAGGTGCTAACCCTGAACCTACCCCTAAACCTAGCCTTAACCCATGTAGTTACCTTATACTACCCAGTACTTTCTTAGGTAAGTACACGTGCACATACTGTAAAATGAAGTACAAACAATAAAAAATGAAAATTCTTTAGGAACAAATCGAAATTATTGATTGAAAATGTTTATATTTGCACTAGCTCTCCTTGGAACATTCATCAGAGCTCATGAGAAAAATATCAATATTCAATTTATGAACAAATATGGAAGATGATTTTCACTACATAAGAAAAAAATGCTTTGGTAAATCATAATTATGACATTGAAAAATTATGGCTAAAACGTCTAAATGATGAGTCTAAATCATTTTTAGATTAAAAGTCATAATTATTACATACATTTTTTTTACATTATTACTTACTTTTTATCTCAGAATTTTTCATTTTTATAACTAATCATGTCATAATGACTTATGTCATTATTTTGTTTTGTTTTTCGTGTGTTATAATTTCGACTTTTCATCACTTAGTATCTCATAATTTAAACTTTTCAATGTCATAAATATGATTTACCTAAGCATTATTTTTTCTTGTGTGGTGAAAATAGGCTTCCATGTGAATCAGTCAGATTAAAATAATCAGATTTCAGTTCAAAACTGGATTACTGAATCAGTGAGCTGAACTGAAGAACCAGATCTGTCTGATTCATGATTGAATCATTTGTTTAAAGTAAGTAAGTAAATCATGTGATTCATTGAAAAGATTTGACTCAAAGGAACAATTTATTCTTGATTTAGTCATCGCCATTGTGAACACGCCAAGCAGAGCTAGTGCAGATTCAATAAAACATTCAGTAATTAATAAATGTTCCTCACACAAAGCTCATATATATCACTTTGACAGCTCCAATCTTTATTCACTATCATTATTTTAAAAAGACTGACCATGATATTCTTCAAAAATTCTTGGTTATGCAGAAGAAAGAAAGTCATTTTGGAATGACATGAGAGTGAGTAAATGATGAGAAAATGTTAATTTGAGGTAAACTAGTCATTGATAAAGTATTTGAAAAAGTAACCTGGGTATCATAGTATAAATCCAACAAATAACACATTTTATCCACCTTATTCCTACGCCCCATGACGCTTTGTGCAAATTATAGGTGTAACTTCCGTTAAGCTGTAAACAATCAGTGAAAGGCTCGCTCTATAAACGCAATACGTTTTTTTAAACTGGGTAAAATGAGATGACATTATTCTACTCACCCTTCAACCATAGAACAGTAAAAGGATATTTAAAAGTGTAAAAGCATCAACAAGGTACTTCCAACAGATCATGAATAACCCCAAAAGTGTGATTCTTTCCACAGCAATAACGGATGGGTTAAATATCACTGTAGTAAACCTGTATTATGTAAAATACGTTGCCCTAACCAAAAATGTTCATTAACTTCAGCATTGCGTGATACTATTTCAAAGTCATTTCTGTAATTTTGACAGATAATAAATTGTACTTACCTGTGAAAACAAACCTGGAAAAAGATGTGAGGATTTGAGGAGAAAAACGAGAGATTCTCTGTGCATTCCAGTGAATTATTAATGGGATACACCGATCAGCCTTAACATTATTAACATTACAACATTCCTAATATTGTGTTGGTCCCCCTTTTGTCCTGACTGGTCTGCGGCTATGCAGCCCCATAAGCAACAAACTGCGATGCACTGTGTATTCTGACACCTTCCTATCAGAACCAGCATTAACTTCTTGAGCAATTTGAGCTACAGTAGCTCATCTGTTTGATCGGACTACACGGGCCAGCCTTCACTCCCCACGTGCATCAATGAGCCTTGGCCACCCATGACCCTGTCATGGGTTCACCACTGTTCCTTCCTTGGACTACTTTTGATAGATACTGACCACTGCAGACCAGGAACACCCCAAAAGATCTGCAGTTTTGGAGATGCTCTGACCCAGTCGTCTAGCCATCACAATTTGGCCCTTGTCAAACTTACTCAAATTACTTATGCTTACCCATTTTTTTCTGCTTCTAACACATCAACTTTAAGGAAAATATGTTCACTTGCTGCCTAATATATCCCACCAACAGGTGCTGTGATGAAGAGATTAAATTGGGAGAACGGCCCACAAATGTGCAGTATATGTTGTCCTTTTTCATACTATTATAGCGGAATGCAAAGGGAAAAAATAATCACGTGGAAAAGAATGCAGCGACTGAAAAGAGCTCTTGCCATAGATATTCTTGTTATAACATCACGTTAAAATACAGAGTGTTACGTTATTATCATGATGACTAAAAATAAAACATCAAGGAAAAAAGACAGCTCATTCAGTCACACTGACGAATACGCTTTATTTGGGCAACCTTATGATTTGAAATTATTTGTTTCAGTCTTTTTGAATTGAAGTTCCCCAAACCGGAAGTGCCACCCATAATTCAAAACATAGTAGGCTCGTCAGGAATAAGATGGATACTTCCAAAAATTTAACATCAAAAATATTTGATTGATTGATTGATTGCATGTGAGCTTACAACATCTTGTGTGTGAACCTACGTCTATATACATAGGTATATGTTTGTGCTAATGGATGTGCAAACATCCCTCTCGTCATATTGGCATTGTGATGTTGTCAGTGCAGGTAGCTGAAGTGGAAATAATGGCGCATGTCAGTGGGAGCAGACAGGCCACTCCGAATCCACACTGAAAGCCTCCACTTTTCAGCCTCATCTGTAGCCAATCTCACCGCCGGACGGACCTCGCCATGAGCTCATTGAGTTGTCAAAATCTCAAATAACCCCAGCTGCGAAGAAAAGAACAACTGCAGAAATGTCTGTCTTTCTTTCACCCAGGGTCAGTATTCCAAAATCTTCTCCAAAAAAAGCTCGGAATCAGGGTTGCCGTGGGAACCCCTAAAGCCAGGCCCTGGTCAGACCAGCAGGCATTTAAATGGAAATGGGCAGTGCATGCAGCTCTTTAAAGGCATCTCCCTTCTCTCCTTTAGCTCGTCAGCACACATTTGGGCACGGCTGGCCGCACAGCAAAGACACCCCACCGGCACACCGCGATGTTCAGGCTTAGAAGATTAGGAGATCCTTTTACAAAATCTAATCTGGTGATATAAAGGGGGACAATGAGAGCGAAAAGGAGAGGGGAGAAGGGCTGATTCATTTTAAACTGTGCCTCGGCAGCTCAAGTGATTTTATTCCGTTTGCCCACCCCAAAATATGCTCATAATGCAATCTGGACTGCTCTTCCCTGGCTGATTGTGTGTCGTTCTTGCATGTCATGATCCATCAGGATCAACACGCAGGCACAGAATCCGGCACAGAGGCGGAGCACGCTCGGATCGCATGCTGAGACGGGAGAGAGTGACATGAGAGAGCGGATGATGGTGCCAGGATGTCATAATAAAATGGGTAGAATGAAAGGCCGCTGTGTCTAACGTGGTTAAAGAGATCAGCTCTTCAAAGCAGCCGCCCCCTTCGTATCTCTCTGATGCACCCCGCACCCAAAGGGCTGCCTTTCAGCCTCACAGTGGTCCGGTCCAGACTCATATGGTGCAGCTGTTTCGGAACGTCTCCGAGTGTATTTATATGTCTGTTTGTTTGCACACAGCCTGAGGCTGGGATGGTATGCAAAAGCTGCGCTGCATTATGGGAAGAACATGAGGTTGGGCATCACAGCGAGGAGTGCAGATTTGTTTGTCATCTCCATGAGTTCAGGGATATTGATCCCACTATGTAAATCATTGGAAAATGAAGGCATTTGAATATTTGTGACAGACACGAGTGACGCGTTTTGGGTAATTGGTGCAACCTTTACAAAGGCATAAATCTGGATTCCTCCTTTTGCAGCAAGAAAGAATAACAAATAGTCTCATTGAACATTCTGCAGTCATCTAAAAATCTCAAACCATATGGCTGGGATGAGCAACCCGTCCAAAAATCTGCTCCTGATTTCACTACTGTTTTATCAGCATCAGTTTTTCCCCCTACGGCTGCAATACTTCCATTTAGATCATGAAACGTGAAAGTTACTCTCTTTCTTTCCTTCCGATCTGTCTCTGAAACATTCATTCATTCATTCATTCATTCATTCATTGGTTCATTCATTGGAGAGCTGCAATCAGGCAGAAAATCAAGCTTAAAGAGAGGGAGTGCCAGTACAGACACAGGGTTTTTTTCCCAAACCTAATCCACTTTTTGTTGCAGGCTACTAAATTGCATTCCTGTAGGCGAGGAGAATGGAGTGGGACTTTGGACTGAGTAATACAGGGGCTGAAAAGACAGAGATATGGGAGTTGTTAGCTACACTGGTGGCAGGAGATGTCTCCTGACAGCAGCTGTTAGGACATGCCAGCTCTGTAATGCTGTTTGAAATAGTTTGAGCCATTTGATTTTCTCCTTGGCTAGGAAATGAATCACCTCGAGACATTCTCAGTTTCATAATACAGTGCACATTACCAACAACAAGAAGTTGGATATTGAAAAGGATAAAAAACTGTCTCATAGACTGGATGTACACATTCTCACATATGCAAAATACAAATCATACTGGCTTTAGAAACATGGAATGGGATAATTTTAGGTAGACAGACAGACAGACGATAGATAGATAGATAGATAGATAGATAGATAGATAGATAGATAGATAGATAGATAGATAGATAGATAGATAGATAGATCGATAGATCGATCGATCGATCGATCGATAGATAGACAAACAGACAATAGATAGAGAGACAGACAGACAGACAATAGATAGACAGACAGACGATAGATAGGTAGGTAGATAGATAGATAGATAGATAGATAGATAGATAGACAGACAGACAGACAGACAGACAGACAGACAGACAGACGATAGATAGATAGATAGATAGATAGATAGATAGATAGATAGATAGATAGATAGATAGATAGATAGATAGACAGACAGACAGACAGATGATAGATATATAGATAGATAGACAGACAGACGGTAGATGGATGGATAGACAGACAGACAGACAGATCTGTGATGGTTCGTGCTCTTTGAAACACTGGACATTGTCTGCCGTGTTTTAAGACGATTCCTAATTCTGTATTCACTCTGTGTGGGAGATACATTAGGGACAGGGTCGGCTCTAATCGTTATTGTCACGACTCTCTTTTCCATTAGTCAATGCTTACGTCCACACACGCGCACCACATACACAGACACTGGGCCGCGCAAGACTGATTGAAGCTGGGCGCAGTACGTTAATGAATGTATGCACAGCGAATACAAATAAGGTTCCTGCTAAAGTGGATCTAAACAACAAACAAACCGCATATACAGCAGCACAAATAAGGAAAATCTCAGCAGTGGTGAAATTATTTAGATATTCACAAGGAAGCAACACCACTGTTGGAGTCTTGGTCTAGTGGTTAGCCTAGAAGGCTTTTTATTTTAAAGGTTGCTTTCAGACCTAAGGAGTACGAATGCTATGTTTTATTTACAGATCAGCTTTTTTTCAGATGTTTCCCTTAAAAATAGAGTATGAGTAAAATAGAGTATTTCTCCCTTCAGGAGAAAAAATAGAGACAAGCACAACTGTTGACATATAACAGCAGTACAGCGCTGTTAATGCGCATAGAAATAGGAAAGAATTTCATGAAAAGTTAAGCTAATCTGGTGTCACTGAAACATTTTAAATCTATTATTCGAGAGGAAGATAAGTCAATGAATTGTAAATGTTTCTAAATTCCATGTTGGTCAAATATAGGTTATAATAATAATAATAATAATAGTTGAGATATTTTGCGTTATTATGGTGTTTTTCTTAGGAGACAGAGAAAATCTCAATTTCTTATAAAACCAAATACTGTAAAAAATACTGTCTGCCTAATTCAACTTAAAAAAATTAAGTTCAGTTGCTGCCCTAAATTTTTAAGTAAAATCAAATTGGCTGTACAAGTAATTTCAACTCATTTGCCTCTAGTTGAGTCTTAAAAAATGTAGTTGGAATTGGTTAAATTATTTTGTTGAGTAAATGTAATGAAAAAACATACTGTACGTCACCATAACTTATTGACCATATTATTATTATTATTATTTTTTTACGGTGAATGAGTATTAAATGTGTTATTTTTCTGTCTTCTAGAGTGTGCAAATGCTGACACCTTAAACCATAGCGCTCATGCAGGCAATGTGGGTTTGAATCCAGTTCATGTTATGTCCCTGACCTCTCTATACTGCAGCAAAAATCGAAACCACATCAAAGTCTTCATGGACAGTTAAGTTTTGAAGTGATAATCTGATGGACAGTGAGTCACTGGTACAGATGACCTGCTGCATGGGGCCAATGAGGCTGTTTCAGGCCAAGAAAAACAGCCAATCTTGACACAGAAAGACTATCCATGCCGACCTGCGAGCCGAACTCATCAACTCTCAGCTACCAGCCTGGGATGAATGAAATCAGACCCCTGCAGCCCTCAGCAGGAGTTTTATCAGTGGCTGGCCGAAAGTCCACATACACACACACGTTCCTAGAGTAGATCAGCCTGCGCAAAGCTGCTTGATATCTTCCACCATTTAGCTGCGTCCCCTTTTTCATTGCCATTGTCTTTGACACCACTCTCTTTGTAAAAGAGCCATTAATTTTAGCCTCACCTTTGTTCCTATTTTCTCCCGTCTCTTTCACTTTCTCTAGGTCTCCTATCATGCCAGTGCCCTTCTCTTTTTACATCCCTCCGTCTGTTCTTTTTCACACCCCTTCTATTTTTTTCCCAGCGCGTTGGTCTGGTTTGCATCGCGGTATGTTATTTTGAGTTCCCATCGACAGCAAAGTGTGTGTCAAAAGGTATGATTTTACCTATGATAGCACAAGGGGAATAATTGTGGCAAGCAGAGGCAGAGAAAGAGAACAAGATCTGTAATCTGTTTTCCTTGGATCAGAACTTTATGAATACTCACAGGGCTTAGTGAGCTGGGCGAGATGCATAGTGCAGATACTTCCTGCTGTCCCAAGACCGGACCGCCCGCAGGCTAACAAACCCTCTCTGATTCACACACACACTTAATACGCTGCAGCCCCCCCCCCCCCCCCCCCCCCCCCCACACACACACACACACCACACCAGCTCCTCCTAAATTCCCTCGACGTTCTCCTGTACAGATCAGCTCAGAGTGTTTTTTTTTGCATGAGAGTTCTGCCTGCTGAATAGCTTATGAAAATACACAAAACAAGATTAAAGATTTTTATATATTATCCCAAATCAATGCATGAAAAAAAAGATTTTTTATTTTTAAATACATAAATGCATCTTATTCCAAGGGGGGAGTGAAAGTATTTTATTTACAATTATTTTACATTGCAAAGTTTTATGAATGTGATTGACTTTTTAGTGAGTGAGAAATGTAACGTTTTATGTAGCCTATTAAAAACTCCCTTCTATTCAGGTTGAAATATGAATAATCAAATATTTGACAGTTGAGGTCACCTGTCCATTGTTGGGACAAATTTGCTATTGAAATAAATCAATTTATACTTTAAAAAAAAAAAAAAAGTTCTACAAATGTTGTATTTTGGATTTCACACAAATGTAGAAATTCTATTTTAAAACCTAAATAAAATATCTTACAAATGTTGGTGTATTGACATTTAGACTTGAGATCATACCAAGTAGGTATTTTCACAATAACAAAAAAAAAGAAGAAAAAAAAAGAAAAAGAAAAATAATTTCAACTGCATTAAAAATGCAATTCTAAACTGCAATAAAACAAACAAACAAAAAAAAAACACATTCACATTCACATTCAGGTCTGACTCAGTTCTGTTATGAAACACCCACACCCACACCCACAAAATTCTATTCCAATAAATTCTCTATAGCCAAAATCATATTCCATATCCCATTTTTTACTCAAAAATATATCACATTATGAAAGTAAAATGGGTTGCAAACACTGTTTCACGTTGAGCATGCCTAGTCCATCTCTACTGGACTCTGAATCAGTCTGTAACAAGCTGTTGTGGTGTGATGAGAATCCAAATTAAATTCCATTTTCAAGCAGTGAAATTATCAAACCCCTTGTCTTTATTATGATGATTGACCTTTATGGCCGTGTGGCCACTTTAAGCGATTTGAGGTTATGAAATCTGAATTGCATCGATCAAAGCAACATCACTCATCATAAAATAATTTTTTCACTCAGTCTCCCTTCACACTCCCACTCTCCAACAGATGATAACACAGGCGATGATTAGCCCCGGTGAGTGGCGGCAGAAGGTCACATGTCTGAGTGCGGCTTTCTGTTTCTCCCGCACGCTCGCAGATGGCGGTGATTAGGGCGAGCAGGACCGTGTGGACAGTGTAGTAGATGTATCAGGGACAGAACAGGAGATAAATAAACTGGGCTGTTTGCGTGCTGATCCTGTCAGCAAACCCACAACAACCGATCTATCAGCAAAGACAGAGAGAGAAGTGAAGATAAATGAAAAGAGAGAGAGAGAGAATGTGAGAGAGACTGGCGAGTGGAGGAGGAACAACAGAAACAGTAAAAACCATTGGAAAGAAAGAATATCACGGATGAGATCTCAATTGTACAGAGCCCTTAGAGGGACATGGTGAAAAAAACACCATGTCCCCTTAGGGGCACCGTACAATTGCCTCTGCTAGACAGCAATAAGATTTAAGTCGGCATGAAACAGAAGTTGCGACAGTCTTTTCTTCCCTATTGTATGTATATCCAAGTGAAATGGCTTCTTGAACAAGAAAAATGTAGGGCAGAACTTGATTTTGCACTTTTGTGCATACTTAGCGGAACTCTCTGAGTGTTTCTGAATCAGTGTCCTAAAACTGCTGGTACCTTTTGATAGCACTTATTTATGATAGCACTTATAACAATCCAAGTTGCATAAAAGAGTGATGGTGAGTTGGGGTCTTTCAAACAATGCCGGACTTTATTCATTGTAGCATGATAAGCCTAGCTTTCCTAATGAGTGCCAATGAATGCTATTCTCGTTTAGTCAATAAAAATAACATTGACAAAAGAGTAATTCTTCAGAACCTAACTTGAACTTTTATTGCATAATTACCTGCAGTAATTTCTTGCGGTAATTACGGTAATTAGAATCTTGTAAGATTCTAAAGTAGGCTATTTAACAGGTGTTCCCAAACTTCTGAATCTTATGGGCTGTGTCCGATAGCTTAAAAATGCTTAAAAGGTAGGAAGGCATCAAGGCATGTCCGAATCCAATGATAGCTTCACTTCCCTCTCTTGAGATACCTTCATCTGAATGTTTTTTTCTAAGGCAGCATAGATGTATCCTTCACTGTCTTTGATATTCCACAATCCTGTGCTTTCCGTTCTGTGACAGTTGAGCTTAAAATAATGATGGCATCTGAAAGTTGCGGTTGTTGGTCAGTTTGTGTGTAAATGTATGTTTTTGACTAATGTTTTCCACTTCTTGTCATTTCTAGCGAGAAATTACTATTGCAGTAATTAAGTATTTGCTTAGTTTTGTGAGGTACCTTTTTTGTGCAAAGTCATTGCCTGATAAGGCAGCGAAGGAACAAGTCAGCTGCCTACGTTTTTGGATGCAGGTATGGCCTTAAAAGACCCAATGTTAAGCCAGTGCAATATTGACATAAAACTGATGTTAAAGTTCAGAAGCTTAAAAACACTTTGATATCTTTGCGTTGATATCTGAATGAACAAATAACACACAAAAACAAGTAGAATATCCTTGTTTCATGGATTTGGACACAACAACTTCTGCTTCAATGAGTCAGATTGATTGAGAAACCAACTCGTAAGCATTTCTGGTTCACTAAAAAATGGCTCATAAGAGCCTTTCACTTTGAATTTCACTGGTCTCATTGTATATTAGAGATTCACTCAATAGAACGGGCTCACAAAGTTTAGAATCAGACTTTTCTGGTCACGCTGTATGTTTGTGGTTCACTAAAAAGAATTGGACCACCTGTAGCATTAGATATTTCTCATTGAATAAAGAGTGGAATAGTTTTTGGAGTATTTTAGTATGGTGTCCAATGGAAGCCCATTTCCACCATAAGAAAAAAAAATCATATTTATGAGATAAAAAGTCGAAATTGACAAGCCGAGTCATAATTATGAAAAAAAAGTCCAAACATAAAAAGAAAAATAAATTACATACCAAGTTGAAAGTTGAAAAGGGTAAAAAGTTGAATAAAAATGTCATAAATATGACATAAAAAATCATAATTTTTATGACATAAATGTTGGAATTATGTAGTCGAAATGACATTAAAATTAAGACTAAGTTTTAGATTAAAATTACATTAAAACTAGAAAAGTCATAATTATGACAGTCATTATGACATAGAAATTAATAATTTCGACTTTTTATTTCATAATTTTGATGTTTAAAACCATAATAACTTAGTATGTCATAATTATGACTTAGTATGTAAATTTTGACTCTCATTATTGTGACTTTTTACGTCAATTAAAGTTTTTGTGTCATAACTTTTTATGTCTTTTTTCTGTTGTGAATGGGATTCCGTAGTATTCAGTCCGCATTGGCGGAAAAATTGCACTTGCAAGAAGCTTGTTTCCGCCACAGAATAAAAAACAGCAATTCTGATTTTATAACTCGCAATTGCAACTTTATATCTTTCACTTCTGACTTTATAACTGAGAAAAATGTCAGAATTGTGAGATGTAAATGAGATGTAAATTGTTATTGTGAGATAAAAAGTCGCAATTATCTTTTAAAATGTTTTATTCTGTGGTGGAAACAAGCTTAACCGAACATAACGTCATAAAAAGTGTTTTTCTTTTAGCGGTTAAATTAACTGCTTGGAAAATATAGGCTACACGTGACCCTACCATGCAGTAGAAACGTGAGCAGGCTAAAATGTTTCTCAAATCTGTCCTGAAGTACTGCAGTCAGTGGATCAAACTTTGTTCTGTAGTTGGAGGGGAAGAACATAGGAGAACTGGGGGAGCAAAGAAAAACCTCGGGCCGTGAAGAAGACTCAAAGAGCATAGAGATTAAATGCTGAGGATATTTATATCTCATATTGGAGTTAGTCCTAGCCTGGGGGACACCGACTGGAGAGCAGAAGTCTGTAGAAATGCAGGAAAGATGAACGTAGGGGAGGGGGACGAACATACATTGCAAGATAGTAAATTTTAGTGCAAGATAACATTATTAGAGAATGGTCAGGGAAAATAATGGAGAAAGAAAAGCACGAACACAAAGAAGCTGCCTTCAGTCATAGTTGGCAAGGGTTAATTCTGTCCTCATTTTGTATTCATAATCTGTTCCTGCTCTAAAATGGAGAGCAGCACTCCTCAGCAACTTTCGTTTGATGATGGAAAGTAATAGAACTCTGCAGACTCAATTGGTCCATTCATCATTCAACAACACAACGCGTGCAGATTTCCCCCACCCGACCGAAGTCTGCTCCAGCTCAGTCAATGGGAGGTAGATTGGTATTCACTCACGGATGTTATCTTATCAGTAACCTTGAATGTGGAATCAATTTGTTTTGTGCAGGCAGGGCTGGTGAATATTTATGCCAGTTTTGGAGCGAGGCAATTGGCTCCATATTATCTCTGTTACCTGCACCGAACGGGAATGTCAATGATGTACTCCAAATAAAGCGTCCTCCTTGTAAACAATGGCCTTATCTCTGCATTTTTCATGGTCGATTGTGCAGTCGGGCCATGTCGTTTTGATACAGCTGACATGCCGACCGAACGTGATGTAGGCGGTTATTTCTCCTGAAATAACTGACAAATGTTCTTATTGTGAAGCATTTTATCTGCAAGTAAAAAGCAGTGGGAATGTAATTAGTGGTCAAATGGATAATATAATTAGATTTTCATTTTGTTGATTGTTATTCCATAAAAAAATCACAAATACAGGTGCTGGTCATATAATTAGAATATCATCAAAAAGTTGATTTATTTCACTAATTCCATTCAAAAAGTGAAACTTGTATATTATATTCATTCATTACACACAGACTGATATATTTCAAATGTTTATTTCTTTTAATTTTGATGATTATAACTGACAACTAAGGAAAATCCCAAATTCAGTATCTCAGAAAATTAGAATATTGTGAAAAGGTTCAATATTGAAGACACCTGGTGCCACACTCTAATCAGCTAATTAACTCAAAACACCTGCGAAGGCCTTTAAATGGTCTCTCAGTCTAGTTCTGTAGGCCACACAATCATAGGGAAGACTACTGACTTGACAGTTGTCCGAAAGACGACCATTGACACCTTGCACAAGGAGGGCAAGACACAAAAGGTCATTGCAAAAGAGGCTGGCTGTTTACAGAGCTCTGTGTCCAAGCACATTAATAGAGAGGCGAAGGGAAGGAAAAGATGTGGTAGAAAAAAGTGTACAAGCAATAGGGATAACCGCACCCTGGAGAGGATTGTGAAACAAAACCAATTAGAAAATGTGGAGGAGATTCACAAAGAGTGGACTGCAGCTGGAGTCAGTGCTTCAAGAACCACTACGCACAGGCGTATGCAAGACATGGGTTTCAGCGGTCGCATTCCTAGTGTCAAGCCACTCTTGAACAACAGACAGCGTCAGAAGCGTCTCGCCTGGGCTAAAGACAAAAAGGACTGGACTGCTGCTGTCCAGTGTAAAGTTTCCACAGTCAGTGATGGTTTGGGGTGCCATGTCATTTGCTGGTGTTGGTCCACTGTGTTTTCTGAGGTCCAAGGTCAACGCAGCCGTATACCAGGAAGTTTTAGAGCACTTCATGCTTCCTGCTGCTGACCAACTTTATGGAGATGCAGATTTCATTTTCCAACAGGACTTGGCACCTGCACACAGTGCCAAAGCAACCAGTACCTGGTTTAAGGACCATGGTATCCCTGTTCTTAATTGGCCAGCAAACTCGCCTGACCTTAACCCCATAGATTTTCTATGGGGTATTGTGAAGAGGAAGATGCGATATGCCAGACCTAACAATGCAGAAGAGCTGAAGGCCACTATCAGAGCAACCTAGGCTCTCATAACACCTGACCAGTGCCACAGACTGATCGACTCCATGCCACGCCGCATTGCTGCAGTAATTCAGGCAAAAGGAGCCACAACTAAGTATTGAGTGCTGTACATGCTCATACTTTTCATGTTCGTACTTTTCAGTTGGCCAAGATTTCTAAAAATCCTTTCTTTGTATTGGTCTTAAGTAATATTCAAATTTTCTAAGATACTGAATTTGGGATTTTCCTTAGTTGTCAGTTATAATCATCAAAATTAAAAGAAATGAACATTTGAAATATATCAGTCTGTGTGTAATGAATGTATATAATATACAAGTTTCACTTTTTGAATGGAATTAGTGAAATAAATCAACTTTTTGATGATATTCTAATTATATGACCAGCACCTGTATAATCTCCATTTCTTTCACAGCAAAAAAAGATTAAATAGAAAATGAATTGAGACTTTTCCTGACAAATGAGATGTCTAATACATCAGTATACTCATGAGATTAAAGGTGCAATAGATGAGTCTCTACAGAAACATTCTTTTATTTATTAGATTTATTTGATATGGACATAACAATTACAATGGATGAACCATATGCATTTGCTTAAGTGTATTAGCACACATGCTAATTTTCAACACCTGTCCACGGGAGCCTTTTTTAAATATGCTTCTGTTATGCTGGTTGAAAGTCTCCTCCTATCCTGATAGCAATCACTATGTTAAGTGGTCTAAATGTATTTTTTATTAATATATATCGTCTGTTGAAGGCGTAGGACCATAAAAAGCATGTGTTCCCTATCAGTCAACGTGTGTTTGCTGACCACTGCGCAGCCTGTTCACGCAGACATCATACGTCATTAGCGCATTCACGTATGTTGTGCGAGAATGGCAGGCAAACAGTTGTTTACATTCGCTATTGTAGTACTGTTACTCACTGTACTGTAAAGTTTTCTCACCGGTGAATGACACATGATGTAATCCAAAAGCGTTGTCTCTGGTCGTCTCGCTTCTGGTCTGTGCGCATTTATGTGTTTTGGAGGAGGCGTGGCTTTTGACGGTGATTTGCAGAGAGGGTGGGATCGTAAGCTTTCAATGCTAGCAGGCTGAAGTTTGCATTTCCCAGATCACCTATTGCACCTTTAAACCATAGACTGTAAAAAAAGATGGACAATGCACAGTCACTCTCTTCCATTGTAGAAAAGTGAAGCCGCCAATGTTCAAATATGCCGCTGACATCTTGGAGCCTGAGTCTGTGCAGTAGTGAGCATGAATTGGAGCCGTGGTATCAAGGCCCCGCCCACACTCCCACAGAATTGGATAGTACAGTTTACTGCAGAACAACTCATTATGTCAATGTGAAATAAACAGTTATGGAAATGTATAAATTAAAATTGAAACTCCAATCTCCCCCCGAAAAAAGTCTGTTGGTGCCTCAGTGACTACTCAGAAAAGCTGACAATCACAGCTGTCAATCATGACGTCACACTCCCATTTTCATAACATCAAAGAACTAACTAAAACCAAACTTATTTAAAAAACGAACACTTGAATTTACATCAGCGTGATAAAAAAGACCTAAATGACAGAAACCATCTTTAGAAAACAAAAATATTTGAAGTGTAATTTGATTGTTTAGTTTGTCTCACTTCCCATTAGATGGAGAGGGCAGGGTTTATGACCTATACTGGGTCCAGCCACCTGGGTGCGATCGAAACGTTTTGGCTCCATTTACTAGTAGTACATTTTTCAGACAAATGAAATCTCTTTAATATTTAATTTTTTTTTCTCTGCAGAGTTAAATGATAACAAACAGATATTTCCTCAGTCAGGCATGGAATGAAAATTTTATTTTGAGAACATCATCAAATCAATAAAAGTCCACAATTTTAATCAAAATCTCACAACTTGATCTTCAGACTTCTCTCTGGTATCAGTGATGGTCGCAAAACACACAAAAATAAAGAGCTGGATCTAATCGCACACAGTGAAGATTTTATGAAAACAAAATCAAAAATCACTTCTCAGGATAACAGGATACACAGAAAACACGAACAGAAGAAAAAAATCTTTCACTACTTCCATTACATTGTGACTAGTTGTTTATTTTTGACAGCAAAAACATCAATTGAATAGTGGATAGAGACCTTTTTATTCCTTGTGACATTATAGATTCCATTGTAGATCAGCATAACTTTCTAAGATGATTTATGCTAGTTAGTGCTCAACTGATGCGGGTCTAGCTTGTAGATACAGTATCAAGGCTGTTCACCAGCACAACCTTTCAAATATTGCTGGTTGACCGAGAAAATCTTACAAGGTTAAACTAATTGGGCCAGAACCAAAACACAACATATGCTGGTCTTTCAGCAGAGGAGTTTGAGATCTCAGCAATATTTCAAACTGCACCAAGATGTGAAAAAAGGTCACCCAAGACCAACTTATCTGTTTTTATCTTACTTTTCTTTTTCTAAGGAATTTAAGGCAAAACATCTGAAAAATTTTGATAGAAACCACTTGCCTCCTGAGCTTTGCAAGAGTGACCACTGAGCAATTAAATGTTCCACTAGGATGCGGCCATCTTTCAGTCTATGTGTGTGCGTGTACTGTTTTGGCTGGTGTTTTGTCACCTGCTCATAAATGTCTAGTAGCAGATTGAAGTCACTGTAGCAGAATACCGTGTGCATTTGTTTCAGTCCAACCTGGGTGAGATCATTACCTGAGGCGCTATACGCTACCTCCTTCACCTCTCTCTCTCCTGCAGGTTGTTGTAATGCAGCAGATGGCTTCCCTCCACCGCTGAACGTTTCAACAGAACGGCTCACAGCATCCCTCTCCGTCCCACTCTTCCTCGTGCTCTTCGCCTCTATCTCTCTCTCCCTCCATTTGCCCCCTGTCCCCGCAGTCAGAAATGGACACCAGCCAGACCACTGCAGACCAGCGCAGCGTCCCGTTTCCCTCGCTTTGGAAGACAGATTTCAACAAAAACATGGGATGGAAATACCATTTGATTGCAGCGTGTGTGTTTTGATCGAGCTGTGTTTCGCATGCTAGAGATAATGAGGACGGTCTGTGGATTACTTCTTCCATGTTGTGCGTAATTTATATATATTTGTCCTTTGGTGAAGTGTTCGGCTATAAATCCCGTTTCATAAGCTCCAGAAGTTGACAAAGACGTAGAGTTTTGTAGAAATACTAAAGCTCGCCTCAGTATTGGTCTTGGACCATGGCGAACCTAGGAAAAGAAATGTGTTTGCGCTCGGCACAGGGGACTTTTGGCATGGCGGTCTGTATGAATTGTCCTGTGGTGCACATGCAAACCAAGGCACTAAGCTCAAGGCTTTGTCCAAACATTTCCCTCACTTTCTCTGGCTCTTAATATTTATCCCTCGCTCCATCATTATCTCTATCTCTCATTTCTGATGAATCACACAAGTGTTCTCTATATCACACGTTGTGGTTGAAAAGGTTCCAGAGCTTTGTTGCATTATAGAGATGGATCTGTTGAACTTTTCCTAAGTTGAGGATTTCAAGATTGCTGGCACGGCCTAAACCCCTGCTCGCGTCTGATTTATGCTGCTGGGTTTTTCTTACACAATCTCATAAATACTTATCACTGGACAGAGAAGAAATTAAGCGGACTGCTTTTTGGCCGCAGTGGTGTCTGCAACGTTTTAGTCTGATAGAAAACTAAACTCTGTTTGGCGTGTGGATGAGGATGTTGTGTTGCCGATGCTGTGGGAAATGGCTGGGTATCAGAACCTCATGATGGACTAACAGTATTTTTACAGATAGTTTTAAAGTCCCCCTGCAGTCAATAATTTTTATCTTTCATAATCAAAATGACATATTTAAACGTTTTATTTTTCCTGTAAAAAATCTTTACATTAAAGCTATTTCATGCCTTAAAATAGCTTTAATGTAACTCTAAACCCTTGCTTCATTTAGTATATGCAGTTTCATGCAAATTAGACCCCGCCTCCACTCAATCACACCAGCTCGGACTACCTGATCCACTCTGTCAACTGTAGTCAGTGTTGCCAATTCCGTGGTTTTCCCTGGGCTACTTTAACACTGTTGCCACGGGCTGTTTTTCATGTGCTGTTTTTCACGGGCTGTTTTTCAATTTGATATTTAGCCCTGGGAATGCGTCGATGTATATGGTAGGCCTAACGCGTTTTATGTATCACTCTTGACACAATTGATATGATTAGCCTTTGGTGTGACTACGTTATCAATCAGCTAATAAAGTGTTGCTAATGTTACACAAACCATGTTCCTGTTCCCCATCTCAGAGTCAGACTGCTGCTTTCTAAAAATCCGCATGATAGGAATGCTTACAGGACTAGTTACATGAGGCGGTTTCAAAACAGGATTTTGATACTGTCATCGGTAGGGGAGAGCGGGGGAAAACCTAACGCTTTTCGACTTTCTCAGTTTGTGTAAATCCACTTGTGGTTCAGAGTATTTATTTTTCCCCACATTAATTTTACACATTTTCAACTATGTGGCTTTGTTCGATTAATACTGTACAGTATATACTTTTTTCTTGATTTACCCCGAAAGAATGGAAGTAAAATGTGACAACATGCCCCATAGGTGGGGTACATATTAACATGTGAGGGGCACGATGTAACATTAACATATGACTGTTATCTGATATAATCAAAAACATATACAAACAAAAAAAATATTTTGTCAATAAAATACAATTATAAATTTTTTTCATATAAAATAATGGCATTTTTTAATAATTAAAAATAAACATTTTTGAGTTTGATAAACACACCGCTAAATACAGTTATACAGCATAGTTCAAAACATAATAATAATTAATAATTTTTAAACATTGACTCTTAGACTTTATTCACCTTTTTCTCATGGTTTCTCAATATAATTTAGTATAGAATATAATAGCGTAGTTCTAATAGGGGCTCATTGTAACGCAGTGTGACAATATGCTGGGATTTAAACCCGGCTTGTGTCTTCTGCTGGTTAGATCAACATTAAAGAACTATCTCAACTGTTAAATAACAGATATAAGATTAAAATAATATCAGATTTGTCTAATTTAAAATAAACACAAAACAATTTAGATGAAAAATTAACTAAGTAAGAAATTTACTTTTGCTGTTAAATAAATGTTCAGTGATATCTTCCAAAGACTTTTGAATTTTGGCGCATTTTTTTCTCTATATACTGTTATGACAACTAGTAAATACACTAAGTTTCGTGGTATGTGTGAAAAGTTTTAAACCATGTGTGTTACAACTAACCCCGCGTTCGGTTGTGCCCCGCGCTCCCCTCCACTGCAGTTTCAAGGAGAAAATACTCAGCAATGGTGTTGACTGATAAATTTGCACATGATTTGTCTTAAAGCATATTAAAAACACCACACAGACATATAAACAACATTAAAAACTTGATTTTCACCACAGGGGCGCTAAATGTGATACTTACATGTAGTGTACTAACTCAACACTTGATCATAGAGAACTAGTGAGCTACCTACCAAGACAGCATTTTAAGGAGTTGTAGGTATGCAGCCATCACATTTGATTGATTTAAAATGGACTATTTACCCAATATTTGTGCGTGCTAATTTGTATGCTTAGAATATTGTGTTGTTAGCTTAGCAACATGCTAACAGCAAACACTAGCCTATGGACCCTTTTCACAGAGTGTGATGATACATTTCTGAAATCTGGTCAAGTGTTTTTATTTTTGTTATTTTTTTAATTAATATACATTTGCAACACTACCCTGTTAAATTACAAGAAAAAAACTAAGTCAACACTTTTGCAATTGGATTTCTAATACAGCTGCTGAGGGAGTGATTGTAAATTTCTCTCCTCTGGCTGCCCGTAATTCGCCTCTCTATATTATTTTCTTTTGGAAAGCTGTGGAAATGCAATAGTGATTGTTTTTCTTTTGCTGTTGGAGCAATTGGGACCGCAAAAGTAATATTTTCTGTGGTCTCCCATGTACAGAATTGTACCCTGCTGAAGTTTACTTTTAAGTTATAAAACCTGGAAATGTGAAAAAGGTCCATTAGAATCAACTATCAGTCTCTCATGTTCTATTTGTGTTATGTGCAGAGTTGCTGTTTATGTAGTGTCCCAAATTAGTCACTTTTGAGACTTCATTTCAGTTAGTATGCTGCCTAGGAGACAGACAGGAAGCTACTAGGATTTGAAACAGAGCTTGTATGTGTTGATTCTAGAGAAAGCCTGGTAAATAAATAAAAAATCCTTGAGAAAGTGGCAAATGAAGAGTAAAAGTACAGAAAAATGAGCAATGAAAACACCCACTACATGCGACGTTATGACAGAAGTGGTGAGACAGTGGGAAAGGAAAATAAATTGAAGATTTTAATTGCGTTGAACCCCCTCCGCTCTCTCTCTATCTCTCTCTCTCTCTCCATTAGTTGTGTGGTTCCGGTAAAAGCCTGTGGGTGAGTATGACACTGTTAAGCAAACCTCATTACCTTTGTCATCTCTTTCTCATTAATCATGCAGGGCTGTATGAAGCTCACCACAGCATGTGCACACAGCCAAAGTCAATCACTCACACTTATACACCTCACATATTAATAGGCATGAAATGTCGATAATGTATTAAACATAATCCAGCATCAAGTGATAAGTTAAAATCAGCGTCATACATTTAGAGGGAGGATGTGCAAAGGTCACATTTGAAATGTCTGCACTGCAAAATTGTTTGCTTAGTTTGCCTTGTTTTTTCAGTACAAATATCAAATAATACTTAAAAAAAAATACATTTAAGTACTTGAGACACAAAGTTATTTAGACTTCGTTTGAGAAGATACATCTTATGTTTAAATTAGGGCATCCAAAATAAAAGTTTGTTTACATAATATATGTGTGTGTACTGTGTATAAGGATTATGTATATTTGAATACACACACACACATACATACATACATGTATCACGATTAATTGTTTGACAGCTATAGTTAATTTTTTTTTTCTTGGTCTGTTGGTAAATGTTTTCCCCTTGTTTTAAGCATAAACCTCACTAAATTCTAATTCTGATCTCATTTAAAGATATGTTAACTATAAAACAAAATTAAGAATTAATTACTAAATTAAGAAAATGTTTTCTTGCACTGGGACCCAGTTGACATTATTCCTTAATGATTTCACTCTGTTGTTGTTCTTCTTTTTTTTTCTGATCTGAATTATTATTCTGCAGTTTATCTCTGAAATGTGTCCTGAAATGTGATCTTGCTCTATAGCCAGAGAGATTCCTTTATTTCGGAGGGAGGTTAGGACAACGGTCTTCACACACACCAGGACGACTGTTTGTATAGGGATTAATGGACCAGAGGTCTCGTACAGCTTAAGGCTGATTATGGAAATGTAAAATGCAAAAGTTCCCACCAACCATTTGTCAAGAGCTGAAAAGATCTGTTTTTATCACTTATTTAACATTCAATCACTGGTCATTTAACCCCAACAGCCTTGGTCAATATGGGTTGGCTTCTTGAAAAATAAAATAAATAAATAAAACTATTATGCACATTTTTGTATCTTAGCTTTAGTGAAAAAAAAAATCTGCCATGAGTCACAGTAAATAAATAAATTAAAATACTAGATACTAAAATACTAAAACAATGTCCGAAAAAAACAAGACAAAGACAGAATTTTTTGGCAGTGAATATTTAGGGAAATCCTTGCTACTCAGGACATTTTCCATGCTCGTCTGGGATGGGACAAGATAAAAGAGGGAATGAATTAATTTGCTGCTTCCGCTCCAGATTTCGATTGTTAATCTTGTCCTTGTTAAACTTTTTTCTACTTTCCTGCTATTTTTTTTTTCTTTTTCTCCATGTGCTGGAAGTTGTTGAACTGATAAAGTGGCTATTGAAAAAACTGATATCTAGCTGATAAGACGCCAGTACTGCAATACACAGTGATCTCACAGAATACAGATATATAGGACACTAGAACAGATTCATATAAATGTAAGACCTGGCTTATGTCCTGATCGTCCAGATTGTACTGTTCCAGGGCTTAAGGATTTAAAACATGGATTCAGGGTTGGTTTTGTATAGCATAACTCTCTCAGACTGCAGTTGTAAGCCGTTTTTGAGTCCTCAGACACACTCTGTCCTTCACTTCCCTCTTAGAGTCTAAGTCCTGGTCCACGCCGTTCCTGTTAAACCTCATCGAGAACTATCAAAACACTCTAGTTCCTGTTCCTTCTCTCTCTGCTCTCATCCTGCAGGAATGCCATTTCTCTTCCTCATTACAGATCAACCAGATACAGGCTGGTGAGTCTTTCCTGAGCAAAGTTTAATTCATCTAACTTTTTTTTTGCTCCATCCTTTCTTTTCTTTTTTTCCAGGGTGACGGGCGTCTAAATACATGCATAATGAATGCATCTCTCATTAGAATGATTGTCAGAGGAAAAACATTGCTTGGCTCACGGTAGGGTTTTCTGGGATTCTAAAATTACGTTTTCTCCACGTTTTTTTTCCCCTCCCTCCTTTATTTATCAAAGGCTTTCCACAATCAGCCCTCATCGCGACCGGGACGGCTGTGGGAAACAGATGTTTACTGATTAAGCAGGCGTACCGTGCCAAAGCGGCTGTATTACGGCCCATTCAAAGTGTAGAAAGGACAGGAAAAAAAAAAAAGTTTAAAGAAAAAAAAAGGAAGGAGAGAAAAAAAGACAGGCTGACGAAATGCAGGCACTCACGGGCAGCCCCCTCTTCTGCCGCTGCTTCAACCATAATAGGGTTTGATTGTTGAAATTGTTCTTCGGGGGAGAATTTTCTCATTTTTTTCCTTTTATTTTTGATACGCTTTTAATGTGTTGGTTATCCCTGCCAAGCTGCTTTTACTCACAATCAGCGTTTACACAAACACTCACTTCAAGCTCGAGCTGAAAGAGACGAGGAGAGGAATGATGGGTGAAAAGGAGAAGAGAAAACTCAAAATAATCTGAATGCTACTGGCAAGACCAGCAAACCTGTTTATACCACCACATTTGACCGTTTCGTTTCAACTGCGGCCAAAATGTAATAGAAATATGTGACCAGCATTGGAGCCAACTGTCCGCTCTCACCCTCGGCTGCCACTTTATGTGGATATAAACACGGGATCCATTTCTCTCCATGCGAGAATACCTCATCAGACGCCCCATCCAAATACCTTTCCAGCAATCCGTTTCAAAGAATTAGCGGAATTAGCCAATCAATTTAGACATTAATTACAATGCACTTGGCAATCATTTATTTCTCTCATAGCTCTATTTTACAATTTACAAACTAGATAAAAAAAGACCATAAATAAATGACATGTTTCATGTACCTAAATTCATAAAATAAAATTGGAAGAGGGAAAATGATGACACAATTGTGCACAACCTTAAACTTAAAATGTCTAGATCATATGGGGGAACGTGAATTGTTAGTGTTCTTCCGGAAAAAACTACATTAGGAGACTTGGCACGGTACATTCTATTGAATTTCTCTCCTCTCACATTCATTGCATATTCCAAACAGGTCCTAAACAGGTAAGGAGGGAATATCGAAAGATGAAACGGGAAGAAAGCAAAGTCAGAAGCATTTCATACGAGAATGCGTCACATTAACAAGAAGTCTCTCAGATTGGAAGGATGGATGTGGTTGATGTGAAACAGAGCACACTTGTGAAATGTTAACAGTTTTTTTTTCCCTTTTTATAAACATTCCTGTAATAAGTTTATTTTAGGTACAAATAACGTGCCTCTTCTTGCAGTCCGCATTTAGACCATTCAAATTAGCATTGAAATAGTTTCATTTGAGTCAAAGGACCCAAATAAATGTGGTGTGTTTTTAAGTTACAATCTCCAGCATTGGTAAGAAGCGAAGAACAGCAGTGGCTTAGAGTATATAGCAAACAACTCCAGTATGTCGGTCTCCAGAGAGCAGCCACAAACTTCTGCAGTCTTAGCGCACATCATGTGCTTTTGTCCTTTGTCTATGCGCCTCAAAACAAACCGTCATCCTTCAAAGAAAACAGCAACACGCTGCACCGAGAACGGAGAGTTTTTCCTGTCAAGAGTGAGACCAAATGAAAATGTTCATTATATCTCTCATCGAATCTCTTAGGAGACAACCGAAGGGCCCTCAACAGCTCCTCGGGTTGTTTGTCATGTTCTCAGTCTCCCGTCGTGGAAGCGTTCAGCATTTACTGGGAATCATGGGAATTGAAGTCCTTTGTCCCGGTGTCAAGTAAATGTAGTTATTGAAACCGCAATGGATGCGAGTCTGCGTCGGGTTTGACGGAGGATATCGCTGCGGAGCAGATGTGTGAAGGTGACTCTGTGGAGCGAGAGAGAAAAAGAAAATTATTATGATTCAGGGATTCAAAGCGCGTCCTGTAAACAGATCAGAACACACAAACGCAGCATTAATTGAAGTAATCCACAGAGTATGGCAACTGAAATTGCTCTGTTTGCTCTGTTGCTGGGGAGCCTGGGAAAAACACATTTTACATTGTTGGCGCTGTTTTCATTTTGAGCTCATCCCATCAAATGGCACCGATATATATCCCTTGTGTTCATCGGTACTGGTTCTAATCCCAACTAATGAGCGGATAAATAACTACAGGGGAGAGAGAGGAAGTAGAGCAGATCCCATAAACATTGGGTCAGACTTGTTACTTTGTGCTTACCTTAGCTCAGCTCTGATGGAACTTCCAGTAAGGGAGACATGTGTTGATTTCACGGCCCGCCGAAGGTCTCCGGAGACAGAGAGGCGAGGAGAGAGAGGGCATGGATGGAGCAGGGAAAAACCGTGGAGACCAAGGTGGAGAGAGAAAGATGTAAACTGAGGGCCGATCTTTCTATTCCAATCCAGGCCAAGTGGAGCGGTGTGGAGAATTGTGGAGTGGAGACAGATATTCCATTCTGAGGGTGGGGAGACCTGGAGACTTTCCAGAACTGGTCTTCCATTGTGGACGTTTGGAAGATAAATGCCTCGTGAAATCCCCAGGAAAAAAGCGGTAAAGAGTGCATAAAATCTTTATCTCCAACGCCTCTATTTCGTGTGTTAAAAATCCGCCAGGTGCCGCTGACTCAAGTAACCATGAAATGGCAAAAATCCAGTACTATTTATACATTTACTTACAGGCACATACATACAAAAAATCAAATAAACGATCAGAGAAACTCCTTCGTAGTTTCATTGAAATGAAAAGTTTCCTACAATCATATCCAGAGCATCAGTACAGCGCGGGACAACCCTCTTGACTCAACGGTGGGGATGGCGTTATTGAAAGAAAAGTGCTGTATCGTTCCTCTGAAATCGTTTTCTGTTTTATTTTTTTTCCCCAAAATTTAATTTAAAGTGCATGGATGAGGTAAATGGATTTTCTTAGAACCAAAATAAAAAAGGAAGTCCAAAGAATGTTTCGAGTTTGTGTGTTCTGGTCCCATGGGTTCAGACAGGAACCATCCTGTCTTGCATTTGTTGCATCTGGGATAGCATTCCCTGCGCGCTGTTGAGGATCTTATCCTGATGTGCGGCAGAGGAGATCCCTATCCTCGCCATGTCTCTGTGCCAATAAAACACAAGACAGAGGTGATGAGAACATGTTTAAACTCTTTTTTTGTCCCTCTCTCCTCATTTGCTTTTAACATGAAATCTAAGAACTCGATCCTGGCTGAACATTTGAATGCCAAAGTAGAAGTTCTCAATGCTTCGTTGGAAACTACAGGATTTTTGCACGGAAATGTGACTACTGAACCCATACGTCAGGACCGCGTATCCCTGAGCGCTGATTTAAGAGCTGGGTTTCTTTCCCTTGTATTAGTCAAAAGTATGCCCGAAGCCAACATACACACATCACACATCTCCTAACACCTTAATAGTGCCCAGTATTAGGTCACGTGACTCACTCTTGTGTCATATGGACCACGGCCTCTGGGGTGGTATAGCCAGCAGCAGTGAAGTTGTCTCTGTAACGTTCCATGTTGATGGCCTGCAGCCAATCGGCAACTGATCCCAAGGTAGATGTGAATTCTGGGCTGCTGGGCTCCAGGAGGGTGGTGTTGGGTCTAGAAAGAGAAAAGAATTAGTTAGGAGCCCCAAGAGCTTGAGCTGGCTCTGTGTTGCCCACTTTGAACAACGTATGAAATAACTATAAAATACTTTATTGCTGTGAGCATCACTTCATTGGAACACATTTATATAACACTGCCAGTCATGCATTTAACATGCACTTATGTGCCACAGCTGAAAACACATTTACATCAATCTAAATCACTGGAGACTGGACCCAAGAACATAGCCTATACGAGAACGAGACTTTGAGCCAAGTGGATTTTAAAAGATGTTGAGCTAATAATTTTTTTATTTATATATTTAGAAATTGCACAAAAAAAAGAAAAGAATAATAATTATAATAATGATTGAATGCAACTTCCACAAAAAAACCTAATTAATCATAAACATTTTATATTAAACTTTAAATATTTAAACCAGATACATATATATATATATATATATATATATATATATATATATATATATTAGTGATGTGAAACAATTAATCACGATTAATTGCATTCAAAATTAAAGTTGTGTAATATGTAACAATATTGTAACAATATGTGTCACATATAATATGTGTGTACTGCATGCATGTACATACTTAAGAAAATCCTAAGAAAAAGATTTGTATTATTATTACTATTATAAATACAACTTCCAAAAGAATAAAATAAATTACATTACAAATGATCATAATTATACAAATGATCAAATTATCATAATAATTCATGTCACAATTATTGAAAAAAAATAAAAAATAAAAACGGATATGGAAACATCTCAGACATGGAAATAAGTGCACCAGGACTGTGACTAGTGCACCCTCAAAAAATAGGTGCATGTTGCCCCTTGGCTTCTGTGACAGAGATTTTATTTATTACCTGGCTATCTCTCCTCCCGTCCTTTTCAGGCTGTTGGGGTTACGGATAAGTTTGTCCAGCATGTTGACAATTTGGCTGAACTTTGGCCTTTCAGCGCGCTCTTTCTGCCAACAATCCAGCATCAACTGGTGCAAAGAAACTGGACAGTCCATGGGTGGAGGCAGCCTATAGCCTTCCTCAATTGCCTTTATCACCTGAGACAGAGAAGGATCCAAATGAGTTAAACACAACAGCTGAAAATTTAAACACTGAAAGCTCTGAATCAATCTCGTCCATTCCTTATAAAACAACTTACATCCTGGTTACTCATGTCCCAGTATGGCCGCTCTCCATATGACATCACTTCCCACATGACGATGCCGTAACTCCACACGTCAGAAGCGGAGG
This sequence comes from Rhinogobio ventralis, assembly GCA_039654625.1. NCBI lineage: Eukaryota > Metazoa > Chordata > Actinopteri > Cypriniformes > Gobionidae > Rhinogobio > Rhinogobio ventralis. Next base: position 12,035,383 of record CM077200.1, on the reverse strand, counting down.
TGAACTTTCTGTACGTAATGGCTTCAGGGGCGGTCCAGCGAATAGGAATCTTGCCTCCCTGTGATTGATAGGTTCCTGTTATTTCCTTTCAAAAGAGATAGCAAACACATGCATCGAGGTTAATCATACACACACATGCACACACACACACACACACACACACACACATGCGTTGGAATCAATATTAGGGTTAGTTTGCTCATTTCTATACTACTTGAAAAGAACAACCACATACATGCGGGTTAAATGTTGAAGATAATGGGTTAAAAGGCTTGTGTTAGGGCTGCGGACACAAGTACAAACAAATACATTTCAAACGTAGGTGTTAGACTTACCCTGGTAGTGTAAGCAGCATCTGGGTCTTCCTCCAAAACTCGAGACATGCCAAAGTCAGACACTTTGCACACCAGGTTACTGTTCACCAGGATGTTGCGTGCCGCCAGGTCACGGTGGACGTAGCTCATGTCAGATAGATACTTCATTCCTGAAGCAATACCACGCAGGATGCCCACCAGCTGAATTACAGTAAACCGCCCATCGTTCTTCTATGGAAGGAATAACATTTATAGTTAAAAGATGTTTAAGTCAATACAGTACTAAACGACTGCCAGGTCAAAACGATGTGCTTGAAAAAACCAACAAACTAAACCTACCCTGAGAAAAGCATCAAGGGATCCATTCTCCATGTATTCAGTGATGATCATAACTGGCTTACCTGCATGGAGACATAAAAAACATTTTAATAAATGATTAAAATAACATTTTATCAGTAAAAAGTGACAGTAAAGACATTTACAATTGATCTCAGTTTCCACTACAATATCAAGCAGCACAACTGTTCTCACCATTGATAATAATAAGAAATGTTTCTTGAGTAGCAAATCAGCATATTATAATGATTTCTGAAGGATCATGTGACACTGAAGTGAAGAAAAAAAAATGTACAGACCCTAAACTTTTTAACGATAATGTATATCTATGTTAAAACTTTGGATGCATTTAATTAGCTTTATCTTCACTTGAGTTTCCAGGTTGTAAATCTGATTTCTGTTCAAAAAGCAACATTAAAGCCAGCAGATCCTTTGTAGCTACATAATAGCACCTGATTGGATGCAGTTTGCCCTACTTAGAACCAATCAGAGTTGGTAAATCTAGGTACTGAACCAATTATCTGCTTAAATCACCTGTCTTCAAGAACGAAAACAGTCAAATAGTGATTCAAAACTCAAAATGAAGAGAAAAATGCAGAGATTTGATATGTTGTTTGAAGCCGTATGCACTTAAGTCACACATCAGTACATTCCCAATCAAGAAGTGTTTCGTTCGCAAGCCCCTCCTTTCTCACACTCCCCCTTCTCTTCCTCTTCGCTCCTGTTTGCCAGTGGGATTTCTGTGTAGGTTTGTTTACTGAATGCTGCCGTTGCTGGAGGCTATCAGGACTGGATTCCCACATTACCTGCCAGTCAATATAGAGACAAGGCAATGCTATGGCAACGCAAGCCCCTCTCACGGAGCCAAAAGGATGGAGCGCAGGGGCTTCACAATAGAGGACAATGGCACATGTACACACGCCTACACAGAGCCGCTCACAAACTCATACACACACACACTTCACCTCAGAGGAATCATTGCAGTGTTCTAGCGGTGCCTTCATTATGCAAATACAATCTTGCATTTAATGCCAGCTCATAAAAGACTGCGCCCACCAAGCCCGTCTGTGAAAGCTTTCTACAGAGACGGCTGGCGTCCTGTTTCTCTCCCGCTCTCAGAGGCTTAGGGGCATTTTGTCTTTATTTATTTAGGACAATTTCTACATCATTAGTAATTTATTTAACAGGTTTAATTGGCCTGGTTGGAGGCGTAGGCTACGAGAGAGGGCTGCCATTGTCTGTTTGTAATAACAGTTATCCTGAAGACACTACTTCTGCCATGCTGAGGATTATGGGAGAAGGGCTGCAAATATTAAACAGCATTCTAACACTTCACACTAAGCTGGCTATGCAACAAAAGCTCTGTTATAGGAAATGTTATGATCACATTGTATCATGCATTTTCCTAGTTTTTCATCTCAACCCATCCTAAAAATAAAAAATAAAATAAAATAAAATAAAATAAAAAATAAAAAAGTTTGGCCCAATGTACTTGCACAGTAAACAAACTCAATGAAAATGGCAATTGGCTCTTGTAACTGAAAGGCGTACTTCCATTTCTAGAGTTGCCATATTAAGTGTTATAATTTCTCCCATTTTTTTTTCCACGAGTGGTCTCTCTCTCCTGCTCCTTATAATGTCTCTGTCTTGCTCTCTGTTCCACTGTTCTTTCTCTTTGTGTAACCCATCTGTTGGCATTGTCTTCACTAATACATCAGAGAGGATGGGGATTTGCCAGGGCTATCTGGAGAAAAGATGTGACTCAGTGGGATTGTGGGATTGTTACATGTCTGCAGAAGTCCCTGCATATGAATGCATCTCTTCCATGCAGTCTACCAAAACAAACTAAAAAAAAAAAAAACACATTCATCTTTGTGTTTCTCTAGAGCTCCCTAGCTGCCAGACAGCACAAGAGCCATCCGCGTGAGAAGACACTAAGGGTGTTCTTCAGTCCAGCTGTCAAACGCAAAGCCATCAAATGCAAATCACAGCTCCACCACATGCACACACACACACACACACACACCAGGTCTTCTGCATATTTGTTATGCACAGTGAGGGCCGGCCACAACTACACTCTAGAGGTTTCTTAAACACACATATGAGAGAGTCAACTTTCAATCAATAATGAGTTATTAAAAGGTTTGATGTCAGGTCTGCCAGTCAGCCAAGATTCCTTTCTGGTAATGGGAAGGGTGCATTACAAAAGACAGGGTTGATTTTCATCAAATTGGGGAACGGGGAGTGCGTCATTCCTTTAGCATGGTTCCAAAAGGCATTTAAGATGCAAACAGGAGGCAGGCATCAACAGTAAAAAATTTAGAAGCAAAGTGGACCAATTCTCAAGCAAAGGCTTTTGATTGCTAAAACTCAAAGCAAAGGTCGGAAACCGAAAAAAATGAAAACCATCAGCTCTACAGCAGAGCTTCAATGGGTGGCCAAATAAGCTGACAACACAGCAAACAATAATTTTCTTAACAAGCATTTTTGTCTTGTTTTTCCATACAAATATGTAAACATCCCTTTCGTCCTTGTGAGAAGCAAAATTGCAAATATTTTTATATTTTTTAAAGTTAATAGTTTTTTTCATTGCAACTAAATTTAAGGAGGTTCGTGCTTAAAACAAGAAAAACATTTTTTTTATATATAAACAATACAATTGAGAATTGAATTTATTTGAGAAAAATTTAAATATATTCTTTTTTTAATTATCTTATTTTAGGTTTAGATATTTCTGCTGAACAACACTACAAAAATCACCATGCGTCGCTTTTCATGAAAAATTGCTGTAGACAGTGAATCACACAGCTTGAATCAACAAGCTCATGATTTGCAAAAGATATGCAAAACCAGAACAAATCTGTCTGAAAGGCTGTGGTCAAAGTAAACGAGTAGCTCATTCACATTATACACTCACATTTAGTGACGACTCCCTCTAGTCGGATGATGTTGGGATGGTCAAACTGGCCCATGATGCTGGCCTCGCTCAGAAAGTCCCGCCTTTGCTTGTCGGTGTATCCTGCTTTGAGGGTTTTTATGGCAACGCAGATCTCACGCTTTCCAGGCATTTTGAGACGGCCACTGCACACCTCCCCGAATTCTCCTTTAAACGGAAAAACCAGGCTTGAATAAAAAATTTCTGTGGTACATAATGACCCATGAGATATCTCTGGAACGGTGGGCTAACATTTCACTGTAACAGTTGTGGTCTAGCTACACTCAGTCTGAGACACACGGAAAGGAAAACAGCAGGTCGTTTGCTCACCAATGCCGATGACCTTTTCAATCTTGATGCAGGAGGCGTCGATTTCTTTAGCAAATTCACGGACTGCTTGGTTGGGGTCCTCGTAGGTGAAGGGGTCCACATAGATCCGGACCCCTGTGGAGAAACAGAAAGAGGTGCCTACATGTTAAGAGGTTGAGAGAAGAAGAGGGGAGGATAGCTGGCAGACAGACAACATGATGAATATACAACATCTGTTTTCCATTCTCCTCCTTCTCTTGTTGGCTTCTGTCTGTCCTCCACCACACTGAGAACATATGAACATACAAACCTTCTCTTCTCCTATATAACCTTTTCCCTTTAGCTTAGTTGATACATACATCTTTGAGAATGTGTCAGTGTGTGTTTATTTGGCCACTGCATTACCTGGATGTAAATGCCTCTCCTCATCAGAATCCTGTTTGGCTTTGCTGTATTTGCTTCTCCTGTTAACACACAGAGAAGAGAGAGATTTTAATCCACAGAAGAGAAAAATCACAAATGATGTTTAATGTCTCACTGGTTTCTTTCAGACAGGAATTATTTCTTTGAGACTGAGCAATGTCGGAAACTGCGCTCAGATTTTTTAGATAGCAACGTGTGCAATGTGAAAGTCAGAGAGGTAAATTAACTTAATATTTTTGCATAAATTATTTGACATTTTATTATTATTACAACACCTCCTAAAGCAGGCTGTTCACCTTCAGAGGTTATGAATGTTTTAGCTATTATTAAAACAATTTTAATAATAGATTTTCAGATACTAAGGCATTTTAGAATAAAAATTGAGATTTATAACTAGAAACATAACTGAGCTCTCTAAGTCTCCTGATATATGAAACAATCACATAAGAAATAAAAGAAAAATTCCTAGAGAAACATTTGTACAAAACATACACACAGACTAACTGGCATGTGTGAGCCACAGTGGGCCAGTCAATGTAGTAGGTCAAACTTTTGAAAAACCTTAAACCTTTTCCATAAAAGTGGGGCTGTAAAAATCTGCAAGGCTAATAAAGCTGCACAGAGTGAGAGAGAGACTACATCAAAGTAAAAAGATCTGTTCATGAACCAAGTCTATTTGCCTTTCATCTAAAATCATTTAGAGATTGACAGATAAAGAACAAACAGCAATGAGGTAGAGAGAATGACAGATGAGTAAACACAAACTCATCAAGTGGCCAAAATGGCAACAGAACCGTAACCCATTCCATTTAAACTACCCCACCCCCTCTTCTAAAAACATCACTCTTTGCCTGTCCACAATGACATAAAGGAGCTAGAATGTGCCACCTTCAAAGTTACCATTTCACCCAATCACCTACTGACCCCTTAGGGCCAACCGCTGACCCCTTTACATGGGCGCAGGGGGCAGAATAAAGGCAATGGAACGGATAACAACCCCGCCTAGGATGTTGCCCTAACCCAAGACTCCCTGCTGGGGATGGGGTCACCTGCCTGTATATAGAAAGGGGGGGGCTCAGCCAGGAATGCACAACTGCTGTTATTGTTTTTCTATTGCATTCTGGCGCTGACAAAGGCCCCCAAGGTTTGGGGCTAGTGAAGGAAGAAACGGTTAGAGGGAGGGAGAGGGGCATATCCACAGGTAGAACAGGAGGGAAGAGCCAGGCTTTAACGCCTGAGTGCTTTGCAGAAGCTAGAAATAGCTCTGCCTGCAGGGGGCCATGCCTTCGTGGGAGGAGGCCCTGCCATCAGCCTGAGCGGCCAGTACACGTTTATTTTAGGAATAAGGAGATTATAAGGTGTGATATCCAAGTACAGAAGCAAACCTCACAGCTATGTACGGGGCTATAACCCCCCTCCTTCGCCTTCATGATCGAGCGGTTGGTGTCCCCTCAAGGTAGAGAGGAGCAGGCCAAAGGTGAGAGCTACTCGCGAGGTGTAGTCTTGTCTCCCACTGATGGGCTCCACTGAGGAAGTGCTTAATGGATGCTTGGCCAAAACAAAAGCCCCATTCATTAGCTTGAATTGTTAGTTTCACCCTGAATGAGGGTGATGGCTCTCTTTGGGTACTTTGAGGATGCGAAGATGATTATCTTGGCTGATAATGATGCAATGTTAGACACTCACTTCGGCCTTGGAAACTCCAATCGGACACAAAAGGAGGAGGCCTTCAGAAAGGGAAATGTAGCTGATGATAACCGTGGTGGAGTAAGAGCGTAGCAGGCTGAGAGTTTGGCAAAAAAAATAGTTTGATTAAGGTAAAGCAACCATGACATTTCGCCCGTGGGAGTATGACAGTTGCTCTGATTGAGTACGGTACACAGACGCACATACGCCGTCCTGCCGTGCGTCTCCCTTGGGAATGGTACGTGTTCCCTACGGATTCCGACACACATGGCACAGAGACCCGTAGCAGCACAGAGGAGACTAATCAGGCAGAGCTGCCAACGGCCTGTCACAATACCACTAGCTACACCACAGGAAAAAAGAGAGCGAGAATGCAGGAAAGAGGAGGAGGAAGAGCTGTGAGAACCAGACGGATGGACAGGTAGAGAGAGGGGAAGACAGCAGGAGAACAACAAATAGAAAGACTGATACAGGATGACAGACAGGGTGAGGGAGAGGTGACGGAGACACCCACAGGGACAGGGGGATAGATGGAGGAATGATTCCTGTTTCAGACAGTATCTGTGAGACGACTGACATCCAGTTGGGACGGGTGGCTTACCTGCGGCTGATGACGAAGACTCCGATGAAGATGAGTAACAGAATCACGCTGCCAATCACAGACACCAACAGCACGGTGGAGTTAGCGCCATCTCCGATGATGGGAGAGGGAACTAAGAGGAAAAACAACATTAAAGTTAATCTCAAATGTATAATTCTAATTTAAAGTGTCAGATTCAATTTGTCAGCCATTTTGAATTCTTACTGAAGAGCCTATTTTCATCAGAGAGGAACAGATCCTGTTTCTTTTAAGTTGCTGAAACAACCTAGTATCAAAGCTCGAAAACATTCCACTCGTTACAGAGTTTGCTTTAAAGTGCTTTTAAAAATACCAGCAACTTTGTAGTGAGCAAACAAAGAAACTATCGTAAAAGAAAAGGAAAACATACACATGGGCTATAATTATGTTACTTAGAGAAATAGTTTCCGGATGAATGGGTGATCCACCCTAAAATTCAACACAGGTCTCTAATTGTGGAAACAAAGACTTGCCATTGTCGGCTCGGTAACATGCACATGGAAACCTACCTGAGTTGGTCATGAACTCAAAGGGGGCACTGAAGTCTCCGTAGCCAGCGGCGGTGCGGGCACGCACATGGAATACATAGGATGTGAGCGGGCTCAGGCCTTTTATCTCGGCACTTCGGGACGTGGTCTTCATTATGCGATAGCTGCGCTCATTTTGATCCTGATTGGATGAGAGAAACAGGAACCAACAGTTGAACCAACTTGTGGGATTGGTCATTAGGATTGTTTTATTTGGAATCAAACCCTAATAAAACAAAACGGAAGAGGGATTTGTTTAAGGTCTGACACAGAAACTACAGCCAGGCTTTTGTAGGGAAAACCGCAGCCTTGTTGTACAAAAACAAGGCTGCCATCTTTGTTTTCGCTCGCTCCCTTGGGTGTAACCTGAATTTGCTTGTTCAAAAATCCCCCGTTTCATCACTATATCCAAACCACTTAAACAATGTGGAGTTTGAACCAAAACAAGCAAAGGAACTAAGTTTAATTATTTTTTTTTCAATGTCCCCTAATGTTTGGCTTATAATTGTTGGATCACGAAACAAGAACCTTTGTGTCTTGGTCATGAGTGTGTGTCAGAGTGTGTTTGCAATGGAAAACATCAGCATGTAAGGGAAAGGAATCTGACCACTGCTGCAATCTGTAATCAGTCAGCCAGAGGAAGACACAGCGGGAGCAGAGAGAGGAGAATGCTGTTATCCTCTTTCTATCCTAACGGCCCGCATGCTCCACCCTAGATCTGTCCATCCACCCCATGCTGTTCTGACCCGCCGGTTCACCAGACTCCTGCTGCGAGTGTGAGTAAGTCTGGTCTGGCCATGAACTAAAATGCAGCTTTCTCGTTTTGATATACAGTATCATACTGCTCAATGAAGGCTTCACACTGATTGCTACACCTTAATATGCGGTTTCAAAGCAGCATATTTCCCATTTGTAGTCTCTGACAAGTACATTAACAAAAGTACATTCCTAATCTAAAGCTGCCAGGATGAGGAACCTGCCATCTTAAAACAGGATGGATTGCAAAACTAAATCCAACCAGCATAGTTTTTCTGGTGAAGTTGGCTGACCAAGCTTTCTGGTTAAGAAACCTAATTGGACTGTACACCAACGTCCAAAACACAACATATGCTGCTGACCACATTTGCTAGTCTTTTCAACAAGGACGATCTCATCAGGGCCAAATTTTGGAAACTACTTTCCCATGAATCATCTCACCTTCTCGTAGTACTTGACCTCGTACTCAAGAATGACTCCGTTGGGTCTCTCGGGTTGCTGCCATGCCAAAGACACAGCGTGTCTAGTGATGTCCTTGGCCTGGATGGTGGTAACCGGAGAGGGAGCTGGAAGAAGAGAAAATCACAAAGAGAAAAAGCTTAGTTTTGCTAGGAGCACTGACCACCTAGCTGTTTCAGAGAAAAATAAACATGTTAGTACCATAAAGCAATGAAAAGGTATGCGATTAGAGATATGTATGCTGTCAAACTGAGAAAACCTGAAAAACACCTAAAAGCTGGAAGCTACACAAGTTAGCAACTGACGATGTAGTGATTACAGCTTTGCAACTCCCAGAAAAAGGTTGGATCACCAAAGTGATGCACCTATTACACTCACCTAAAGGACTATTAGGAACACCATACTAATACTGTGTTTGACCCCCTTTCGCCCTCAGAACTGCCTTAATTCTACGTGGCATTGATTCAACAAGGTGCTGAAAGCATTCTTTAGAAATGTTGGCCCATATTGATAGGATAGCATCTTGCAGTTGATGGAGATTTGTGGGATGCACATCCAGGGCACGAAGCTCCAGTTCCACCACATCCCAAAGATGCTCTATTGGGTTGAGATCTGGTGACTGTGGGGGCCATTTTAGTACAGTGAACTCATTGTCATGTTCAAGAAACCAATTTGAAATGATTCAAGCTTTGTGACATGGTGCATTATCCTGCTGGAAGTAGCCATCCGAGGATGGGTACATGGTGGTCATAAAGGGATGGACATGGTCAGAAACAATGCTCAGGTAGGCCGTGGCATTTAAACGATGCCCAATTGGCACTAAGGGGCCTAAAGTGTGCCAAGAAAACATCCCCCACACCATTACACCACCACCACCAGCCTGCACAGTGGTAACAAGGCATGATGGATCCATGTTCTCATTCTGTTTACGGCAAATTCTGACTCTACCATCTGAATGTCTCAACACAAATCGAGACTCATCAGACCAGGCAACATTTTTCCAGTCTTCAACTGTCCAATTTTGGTGAGCTCGTGCACATTGTAGCCTCTTTTTCCTATTTGTAGTGGAGATGAGTGGTACCCGGTGGGGTCTTCTGCTGTTGTAGCCCATCCGCCTCAAGGTTGTGCGTGTTGTGGCTTCACAAATGCTTTGCTGCATACCTCGGTTGTAACGAGTGGTTATTTCAGTCAAAGTTGCTCTTCTATCAGCTTGAATCAGTCGGCCCATTCTCCTCTGACCTCTAGCATCAACAAGGCATTTTCGCCCACAGGACTGCCGCATACTGGATGTTTTTCCCTTTTCACACCATTCTTTCTAAACTCTAGAAATGGTTGTGCGTGAAAATCCCAGTAACTGAGCAGATTGTGAAATACTCAGACCGGCCCGTCTGGCACCAACAACCATGCCACGCTCAAAATTGCTTAAATCACCTTTCTTTCCCATTCTGACATTCAGTTTGGAGTTCAGGAGATTGTCTTGACCAGGACCACACCTCTAAATGCATTGAAGCAACTGCCATGTGATTGGTTGATTAGATAATTGCATTAATGAGAAATTGAACAGGTGTTCCTAATAATCCTTTAGGTGAGTGTATATCATCATCATTATGGATCCACTATGAGAATCAGGCAAGTGATTTTGATTCTTTTCCTCCTCTCATAATTCCACTTTGCTACTACAGAAGGTTCATTGATGTAGTCATCTAGGTAGCACATTCTTATCTGTAATCTTTAGGGTTTTATCAATGACACTCTGCAGCTGCCAAAGGGGAATTTAAGCCAGACCCTGAGACGATACTGGCCTAGTTTCTTAGCACAGATGAAAATTATAATTAGAAACAGATCAGTGTTTAATATTTATCTTCTATTAACTTGATTTTTACATTTCCTTTCGAAAATCAGGAAAACGTGTTGCGATGCAGTTGCTAAGCTGTTCTTAATGGGTGCAAGAGAAATGTTATATGGTTACTAAGCAGGGTTTGAAATTAGCACCCACCAACCTGCCAAATGCAGGTAAAAATCAACTGTGGCAGGTAACACTGTCAAATCACTAGCCAATTTGGCGGGTCACTTACTATGTTTACTCACTTTTTATTTATGAGTGCACTCATACGTGCTGCCTGTCAATGTCCTGTCTGTGACGCACAGACAGTGAACCAGAATCAAGTTCTCTTGAACAAACTTGAACAAACAATAACACAGTGAATTATGCCAAAGTGCCAATTTTGTCGAGTATCCTCATAAGAGCAGTCTTAAATGAGTTAAATAACGCCTTCAATTAACTTGTTGAGAGTTGAGAGAAAATGAGATGTGCGTGACAGTGCGTCAGATCTGCATCATGTTCGGCAGTGGCAGGTCTTAAAGTGACAGCAGCCACTAATGATGTCTGTCATTAATGTTAATCAAAGAACAAAAGTAACAGAGCAAAGTGTAGCTTTAATAATGATTAAACTTTATTAATTTTCTGTATATTTCCTACCTGTTAGACAGGAAGGCCACAGGTAAATATGACATTTATATTATATATATATATATATATATATATATATATATATATATAATTTCAAATTTCAATTAAAACTGTTAATTTCAAACCCTGTTACTAAGGTAATACTGATATGGCCCTTAGCAAGCATCAGTAGAGAAAAGCAGATCTGGCTTCAGTGCTTTAGGGCAATATCTGCTCAGAACCCCAATATATGGGGTCATAAAATCTAAGAACAGACGGTCAGGAGTGAAGGTCTGTTTGAAGTGTTCTGTACAGGTGTGATGGCTATTACAATAAGAGTTCACCAAGACAATGATGGTGAGAATGACACTTGGAAGACCCCACTCCTGGGGGCCCTACACACACAGTCCCCAAAGCCAGACAAAAAGGCACTTCCTGTCTCACGCTTTCTCAAGAACCCGAAATTAAACACCTTGTAAAAGTTAACAGTCCACTCAGCGCAAACAAATGCGAACAGCCAACAAATGCACATATGCGCAATTTGACCCGACACACGGTTTAATGTCATAAAAATCCATTCTGACAGACACAGGCAAGAAGTAATTAGAAATTTCTCTGTGGTGATATAAGACAGAGTACTTTCACAGACGAGAAGCTGATTACTGAGTTGATGACTATGTTCAGTGTAAGACTGTGGTGACAAATTCAACACATCAGCCTGTGACCAGATCACATGACGACATCATCCTGGTATTTAATGAAGTCATAACAGTGGGAATATCATATTCAACAATAATTTGTGAACATAAACCACACACTTACCCGCTTGGTTAGTGGTAACAGTCACAGACACCGCCTGTTCCGGTCCAGGACTCTGCTTGGAGACCCCATTGACAGCCCAGATCTCAAAGGTGTAGTTAGTGTGAGCCTGCAGGTCGTTTATGGACACCCGGGTGGTGCGTAGGCCCAGCTGCTGGGGGGAAAAATGGATGCCATTGCCGCAGGGCTGACAGCGCTGGCCGTCCGAGCTGCACCGCTTGCATATGACGTTATAAGCAAGGTCCTGCCTACCACCAGAGGATGCTGGAGTCGTCCACTCCAGATTCACGGAGGTCTCATTCACATTGGAAATAAGGTGCTGAGGAGCAGATGGGGGCTCTACGAAAAGACAATTTTGGAAAAATAAACAGTTTAGAGAACTATGACAAAATATGCACATGATTTATGTTTCATTTCCGCTACAGTGATGTCTGAAAGTTTTGGAACAAACAAAACAGGATTATGACTGTGGCAGAGATTGATCTCAAAATACACCCTTGGCAAGGGAATCTTCAATGGTAAACAAATACACACCCGCACGCACACACACCCTTTTATTGCCACTGCAGGCAGATGATGTTACAGGCTATGACGGATACAAGTCTGTTTGTGTGCTTGTGTGTATTGCCGCTGTTTTTCACTGTGGTGTTTTCGTAAACCAGGCGCTGCTGAATTTAAAGATAATTACATTTATGACAAACCAGCACCACAGGCGACGCGGTGCTAGCTGCGCAAAAAGGAAATACACTAAACATGCACACTAGAGAGAGAGAATGAGAAAGAGAGAGAATGATTACATCTCCATAATTGAGCAACTTGCTGATAGGGATCTCATAAATGCTAATTTGGTCGCCCTCGCTGCCATCTCTGGTATAGCAAAGCAATGTCGTTCTTGTCATAAATATGATTCTCTAAATCAGCAGTCTCAGGTTAACTTTCTCATAAAATCTGCCCGGAGCAACATTTTATTATTTAGGAGTTGCTCTTTTATTGCTCAGGAGACTTAATTGAGTCCTCAGGTATGTTATATTCAAGTATTAAGTTGAATATCAAATTTCTGAGAAGAAATTACCATAGAAAGAAGTGTGACAACTGTCAACATACATTATAGAGACTTAAAAAAATTATAATTTTGTTTAGAAAAAACTGGATGAGAAATGGATGAGTTCAGATTGAAATGTCAAGACTTCGGTATCTTGACAACTTTGAGCAAAGTTTGAGACACTGTTGTGGTCTCTTTTGAAACTCCAGAGGATGTGTGATTGTTAAAGTCTTAACAAACATGACAAAATCTGAAAAGCAAGAGATATCCACCTTATTTTTCAATGTGAAAGTAAGCAAATTCCTGTGAATTTCTAAGACTTCAAATTCATTAGCTGCAATAGGTACATAATTAAAAGAATAATAAAGTGCAGTGAATGGAAAAACGTCTCCGTTACTTATGGTAACCCTCGTTCCCTGAAGGGGGGAAAGGAGACATATGTCAGAGAGATCCCATTTTATCAGATCATTTCTGACATATGTCGAGAGTGACCGACTGAAAGGGAAAATCTCGGTTACGTATGGTAACCCTTGTTCCCTGAAGGAGGGAACGGAGATGTACGTTGAGAATGACCGACTGCAATTTCAAGCAGCATAGTGGACTGTTTTTGTACAACTAAAATAACTGGAAGTGGATGACACCAAAAGCCTTGTACAATCCAATTACAAATGGCTGCACTTGCCTATTGTAAAAAATAAGGTAGACTGGCATTAAACAAGGGTCTCATTTTAATTAAATTGCTCTCAAAGAAAAACAACTGAAATATTAGTCTCCTCATCTCCCACTGGATGGACAAACAGGTAGTCCGCCACCAACTGGTTTAACCAAAGTTGGCATATTTAGCTGGGACAGACAAAAGTATTTTAACTAGAAAGAAAAATTAATCCCTCACTCTTTAAAAGATCTCTGTTGAGATTTGTCATTCCTGTGGGTGGTCTCGAGTACCACACGTTCAACATTAAACTCAAAGAAGTGAGTGAAGGGGACAAACATTTAAACAGGATGTGTCTCATTATCCCTCCTCGAGATCTCCCCATATGGCAAAAGCCATTTTCAAATATCTCCATATCCTCCAAATCATTTAAACACTTCAAACACATATCTGATCCAGGTCTGGATTAGATTGAATTCCTCCTGGCTGAGCTTTAAGTGTAAATGGTCTTTAAACTCTGTTTAACCTGTATTAAGTATGTGGCTGCTGTACCCACCCGGCTGACTGGGGTGAACCGAGCGTGCTCCCACGGTGGCTCGGTGCCACATGCTCCGTGATTGACAGGAGCTGATTAAGTCGACTGGCTTCGCTGCATTTTAATACGATAAGGTGAGAGAGAGGCTCAGCTCGGCAAGCGTAATGGGGTCGTTTCTCTCGCGCCTCTTTGCTGTCTGTCTCCCTACTTTCTCGCATTTCGCTTTTTTCTCTCCCTTGCTACCTAGCGCCTTTTTATCTCGTTTTTTGTATGCGCCTTTTAGCGTATTGCTGTTGAGTATGTGACGGCTGCTTCTGGGTGAACGACAGACGGTGATATGAAAGAGCGCTCCAATTAGAGAGAGGCTAGAGAAAGGAGATAGAAGCGAGAAAGACAATCCGATACGTAAAATAGACGCCCGATAGGTGCATGAGAGCCCTTCCTCCCCCCACCTGCCGCCCCTGATCATTTAGATCTGGAAAACCTATTAAATCTGACACCATGAACACATCTGGCCTGGGTGCCTCTCTGCCCCTTCCCCAGAGATCTTTAATATATTTATCACATAGCGCTTGGCCTAGACGGGTGTGTGTGTGTGTGTGTGTGTCTGCAAGAACCTGAGTGATTTGTATGTGAGAAAGAGCATGTCATGATGTGTGTGTTGTTTTTTTTAAGATTAACCCTGTCGTCTTGGCTCAAAGCTGTGCCGAGTCAACTGTGCAGGTCTCTATTTAACAAGCAGAACACTGTTATCAAGTCCATGACTCACCTAAGGGTCTGACACACATATCTATCTTTACTCATCATGACAGGGCTCCTCCCAACTCACTGCTACACACACACATACATTTTCAGTCAGTCAAGAAACTTTTTGATTAGACAATTCAGGAATAAAAGACAAAAAAAAAACATCCGCTGCGATTAAACGTCCAATAATTTGTCACTGTCAAGCCCTTTTTTTGTCCTTATAGCCTTTAGGAAAACAGCTCCACTAGTGTGTGAAGTGAACAGCTGCAGTCTGATACAAGTCCAGGTTCCCCTGAGTGATATGTGCTTCCTCAGTTTAAAATCCCTGACCTGGTCTAATGATTGCTCATGTCCAGGGCGGTTTGTTTACATCTGTTTTTAGTCTCACACAGCCAGACTTTTGACTACAAGCATAATCTGATCCACATTACAGCTTATTCTGGCCAACAACAGCACACAGGAAGAGACCATCTAACTGAAATCTAAAATGACCCTGTGACATTTAAATGTGGGTAATTATGTGTCTTTGAACTTTAAACTTTCCACTAGATATTTCTAATAAGCTCGAATTTAGCATGTTTTCATGTTTTAAACACTCAAACTTATTCGAAATAATACAATAAATCGTTTTTGTGTCATTAGTCCAACTGAAATTGTGATTTTTGCAAAGCCGGAATAACAGAACCAAATATTTATCGGATTTTTCCACCATGTATAGACTACCGTTCAGAAGTTTGGGGTTAGTATGATTTTTTTTTTAAAGAAATTCATATTTGTATTCAGCAAGGATGGCCTAAATTGATCAAAAGTGACAGTAAAAATTATCAAACGTGACAGTAAAGATGAAAATGTATAATGTTACAAAATATTTCTATTTCAAATAAACACTGTTATTTTAATTCTATTTTAATATTTATATATATTACTAATTATATTAGTAATATTTTGTTATTACTGTTCTATCCATCAAACAATCCTGAAAAAAGTATCACAGTTTCCAGATTTCCAGAATATTAAGAAGAAAAACAGTTTTCAGCATCGATAACAATTGATAACAGTATAAATCTGACTACAATTGGCAATGTATGCATGCACGAAAGACAGAAGTGATGCACAATGTGTACAGTATATTAATCCATGGATGTGTTTTTTTTTTTAAAGAAATTGATATTTTATTCAGCAAGGATGCCCTAAATTGATCAAAACTGACAGTAAAAATAATCAAAAGTGACAGTAAAGATGAAAATGTATAATGTAATAAAATACTTTTATTTTAAATGCTGTTATTTTGAACGTTCTATCCATCAAACAATCCTGAAATTTTCAGCATCGATAACAATAAAAATATATTTCTTGAGCACCTGAAGACTGAAGTAATGATGCTGAAAATTCAACTTGGCCATCACAGGAAAAAAATTACATTTTACAATATATTAAATAATAAATACTAAAATATAAAAGAAAACAGTTATTTCTAAATCGTTATTTTCACTGCATTTTGATCAAATAATGCATAAGTGCAAAAGAGACCTCTTTCAAAAAACCCAAACTTTTGGACAGTAGTATAAATAATAAATTAAATAAATAAATCTGCACGGAAGACAGAAGTGATGCACAATGTGTATATTAATCCATGGAGTCGGTGTGAACCCAAATGAAAGTAAATGCACTTACGTGTGCAGGGCATAGAGGCAGGGTCCGTCTCGGACCTGAAAAAGCCTTTGTCACAGGCACAGGAAGTAGATCCCTCCCTCACAGAGTAACTGTGCAGGGGACACTTGGAGCAGCTGTCGTCTGTAGCCAACGCTCTGTAGTAACCGATCTTACAGGCTGCAAAGACAAAGAAAGAGAGAAAATTGAGATGTTAATGATTATAAACTATTCAACATATCCTGCTACAGTATCTCATAGTTTTGTGATAAAAATCGTAGTCTTTCACCTCCAGCAATCATAAAGACACTCTGTCTGTGTATGTTTATGTCAGGCCTGTGAAACACACTGTAAGGGAGTGGTGTGGAATGTCTGAATGACAGACAGCAGTGCACGGCTTTATGACACTCTAATGAAGAGAGGAAGTGATACCAGAGGAATGCACTGTCATTAATCCTAACACCCAAGCCAAGCCCTCTCTCGCTCCCTTTTAGCATTTGTTCTCTAGCTCTGTTTTCTCTTTCAATCTCTCTTTTCAAGTTTGTCCGCTTTCTTTAATTTCTTGTCCATTTTTGCCCTCCCTCCAGCTTTATTCTTTTCTTCCTTTGTTTGTTTGTCTTTCTACTTCCTTCTTTCTTTTTCTGTTGCTCCTAATATGCCACACACACAAACACAGCATAATTTTCTATTTATGGTGACAGAGACAAAGGAATGCTTTGAGGTCTTGTATTGACTTTTCCCCCCCTCTACAAAGCCATCGATACCCACAGAAGTACAGATAGCATTTGAACAAGAATAAAGCCGCACTACTTATGACATTTATCTAAGAGTTTATTGATCTGTAGATAGTGTACAGATGTGTTTCCCTAAAAGGCCCTATCAATGTAAACGCTCTGTATGGAATATCACAAATCATAATAATGCCCTTAGCGATAATCATACATGCTCTTAGCAAAGCATTATGGGAAAGAAACACAAGGCTTTTATAATGACAAATAGGACAAACAAGCTTTCGTGTGTCGAGAGGATGGGCATTAAAGGGCAGTCAGGATGGGCTTTGTGTGCCATTCACTTACATTCATATGAATGCGAACAAATGTGAAGATATTTGCCTTTCACTGCATACAAAAGTTTGGGTTTGGTGAACTCTGACCTGCAAGTTCACAATGCAAAAATACGGTAGACCAACAGGGGATATAAAGATCACGGATTTGCCTCTTGGGTGAAAATCAAACACAAGGAAACTCTCATTTTGGTGGTTTTGCATCAATATTAGTAAGTCTTGTTGGTTTCAGTGTGCCGGAAAATATTACAATTTTATACTGGTTTGTCTAAAAACACAAAAAACTATTAAAAGTAATTTAGAAAACACACCAAAAGCTAAAATCAATCTTAAAATAGATTTACAGTCCAATATGAAGGATAAATCATGATTTTGAGATCTGCTAAAAAATTACAATTAACAGTATTATTAAAATATTTTTTTTTTATAAATAAAATAAAATAAAATAAAATAAATATCATGCACCATACTGTGATGGAACGTGACATTATATCCGGTTTCCTATATTTGTTGCTGGGTCCGAAATCATTTTAAATTTTCTCTAGCCCCGTGACTGCCCCTTTACACGGATCCTAATCAGTCATGTAGCCCCGCCCACAGTTAAATATAACTATTGCAAGTATAAATGTGAAAAAGATTGTTGTGATTTGTTACATCTCATAGTATTTCCGCTTAAAGTGAGGACAGAAAAGTTCTCTGCTTTTGATTGACAAGATGCAGGAGGTCAAGACCAACAGTACTTCAAACAAGTGTTCCTCATCACTCTCTGCCTCATTCTCTCTTATTTTTTCTCTTCGCTGGCCAATTCTTTTAATCTCACATAAGTGTCAGGAACCCCGGGGCTGCATTAGCGCTCGCCCTCAGGAATCACCACCTTCCACTCTCCTCCATTTCTCTGTTTCATCTCTCTCTCCATCACAGTCTGCCCAGGGGGCAATCACTTGCAATCAGCCGCAATAGCATGCTTGATCAGAGGAGAGAGTTAACGTACATCTTCAGAAAGAAGATTAACACAGTTTTGTCATCTTCTAAACAGGATCCATAAAACAACAGTAGGGGGGTGAGGGATAGAAAGATAGGACAAGCTCAGGGAGAAGAGATGCGGACCTGGGTCGCAACCTCCACTGAACGGTGGGTTTTGTTGCCGTGCGTTGGAGGGGAAGGATGGGAATTAGAGCTAGAGGCTTCATCTGATCAGCTTTGGTTCATCTTAACACCAGCTGGAGGACAGAGTTAATTGAAGAGGATTCTTGGAAAGCTTAACGCCACGGTAGGAAACTGGAGGTGTGATCGAGAGACCAGAAGACCTTGAGTGAAGGAGCTTCGGTCTTGTTTAAAAGCGAATGCACTCATTAACTTGTAGCACTTTCCTCAAGCACTTAGGATATCTAACACCCTCCACCTGCTTAAGAGCCCGAGTGTTTTCTCAGTCCCAGACCCTTACGGAGGATGGCCAGCTGTCTTCTCCCTTCCTAAGTCCTCCATCCTAGATCCCTCAGGAGACCCCTAACAGATCCTGGTTTCCATTCCACACACATCTCCCCCCCCCCCACAGGTCTGACCTTTCCACTCTCTCTCCATGAAGCCTATGACCAATGGGCTGGACAATAGCAGGACAATCACGGTCTCATTGTCCACTCCGGTGGACGATTGAAGAGATGAGCTTACTGCCTGTGACATAATAGGGTCGTAATTACCAGCCCATGCCCTAATATTCAGGGTCAGCGCTTTCGTCCTACCGTCCACCGCAGGGACAATGTCCTTCTCAATGAAGACACCATCTCAGACTGAATGCTTTCTATAGGCTTTAGACCTTAAAACAGTCACCTGTTGTCTTCCATAGAAAGACAAAACGCAGGGTAGAGTTAAGGACAAAAGCGGATAGGGCATTGTGTTGGGAAGCGAATGAATTATGGAATTCTGCAAGGTATGTGTGGCGGTTTATGAGTATTGAAAGATGTTCCAGGCAGGACAAAAGACTTCAATTAGATGCATGTAATCTGAGGACGTTCGGTTAGACACGTACAGAGGGTGATACTTGCGTCAATAAAGACACTGATGGTTTCTATTCAGATGATCGCAAATAAATAAACAGGGGACAAAGAGGTAAAACTGCAGGAAAAATAAATAGAAATGTGAGGAGAAGTGGAAAGAAAAAAACGAGAGAGGGGGACAGGAAAATGAGAGGGAATGGAGCTTCAGTGCTGGGTGGTCTTCAGAGTGTGTGTCCTTTTGGAAATTCAACACTGACTTAACTCTGCCAGGTTATATTTCTCTCCTCACACACACAAGTAAAGTGTGACTCTCTCCGTCTCTATCTCTCTCCGTTTCTGCCTTTTTTCTCCACTTCCTGCACCCCAGAGTAATTAAAAAACAATAAAATAAAAAAGTAATAACAATAATAAAAACAACAAAATGCATGTTGTCTAAGTTGCGAATTTAATTTATGCGACAACTAAAAAATCATAGCAGTTTACGTGCAAGTCTTAAATGTTTTTGCACATTTTGAAACATTTATTTGCATCCTTTTTCGCACGTTTCTCTCCAGCATTTTTATGCATTGTCCCATAATCGCATTAAAAATATATTGATGGAAACCCAGCTAATGCTGCTCATAAACAGTTTTACAAGTCGGGAAATTCATTAGAAATTGAGCATATTGGACAATTTTGGCTGCTGCTCTGAAGAAGAAGAAAAAAAGAAAGCCTATTTTGCACACACACACATGCATCCACCCACACACACACACAAAGACTTGCCAAAAGCAGAGAAAGTGAAGTCAAGACCTGTGGGCTTGTTTGAGCTAATGGCTAACATATTTATGACACTTTTATGATGCTGGCTTATCTCTGAATATTTATGACACTTTTATGATGCTGGCTTATCTCTGAAGCCACTGCTCAGAAGGATCAACAGCGGCTAATCCACCTCACATACACACACACACTCACTCACATTATCTCATGAGTTTCCAGGTTCATGTTGGAATATCAAGGTCTTTTTATGACATTTATCTAGTTTATAGCCTTTAATGTAGTTCCTTGCCCCTTTAGTCACTTAACAAGCTTGTTGTTACTTGTAATAGAAATGTTAAATATGTAGCTAAATATCTATATTATCTTCTATATAGTATTTACACACTCATTTGTCACTAAATGTTTACTAAATTTGTATTGCTTTCATGCTAGTCACTACTCGGTTAACCACTGATTTATACCAGTGGAAATTCCTTAAGTTATCTTTTTTTGAACTTTTTAAAACACTGCTTTCACTCTTATCTGATGCTACGCCTGAATGAACAGAAAAAAAAAACAGTGAAAAACAGAACGGGGAAAAAGAGAGACGATTATCATCTCTGCCCTCCAGCATGAACACACCAATTCCCTCATTGATCGGTTCCCACCTTCTTCTGCTTATTAATTACATCTGCAGTGACTTATACCTTGATCCACTCACTGCATGCAAACATTCCTCATCGCTGCAGCATGCGTGTGTGAGCTGATGCTGTGATTGATGTGGCTCTAACCCCTGAGAAGCTTGTTTGTCAGCGAGGGGCCAAGCTGCGTCAACCTTACTGGCTTTAATCTCCATATATTCGCCTCGGTTTTATTTATCGCTCTTCTGTCTGTCTCTGCTTCTACGTACCCTTCTCCTGCCCTCTCTGGCTCTCTGATCCCCCACCCAAACCTGTCAAAAGTTTCCTGGAACTTTTCTAAAGACAGTCCCAAGGTCTTACCAAAGTAAGGTATGGCGGTACAGCTAGAGGCGAATGCACACAAAGGACGTGTGTTAACCTTTATGTGCGAGAGCTCTGCTTTGAGGTAAATTATTATGTGGCCATCTGCTGTACAGAAGTGTGTGTGTGTTGCTGTATTTTATATAAGGAGCTACGTAAAGCTTTGAAGGAAAAGGAAGAGGGCAAAGCAGCACAGACAACAACTCCAGGGTAGGTCTTTCTGAATCATATCAAGATCCCAGCCAGAGGTTCGGATCTGATAGACAGGAACTCCACCTACACACAGACACTCGCGAAATTTCAGGAAGTTCTTTATGAAGGGTTGGCTCAGGCAGGTGACAAGAAAACACTCTTTTCCCCTTTCAGTCTGCTGTGGGGGCGGGACAGTGCAGCAGCAGGGATGTGGAGGTGAAGTCTCTATGAAATGCAGCTCATTGTCTTGTCTACTGTCCTCTGAGGGGAGCGGGCAGCTGAGAGAGGCAGGGGGCCAAACATCTCACATTCCTAACAATTCCTGCATAGCAAACAAGGAGGAGATGCCTTGCAATGTGTGTGTATGCGAAGAGAATGTTAACCCGAAATATGTAAATTCAGTCATTTTACTCACTGTCATGTCGCTAAAAACATGCTGGGTTAGATGTCTACAAAATAAGGAGTTATCTATTAAAGTATAGACTAAAATATAAGCCATTTAATTGTGAATGTGCAGTTTGAACTTTCAGAAGAACTAGTGAGATTTGAGAACTATGGTGGAAAGCAAAATTTTTCAGTGAATAATGCCTTAAATATCAGAATTGTATTCAGGCAAAGCTATCAAACAGCTGCAAAAGGTATAGTGTTACTACTTTATGTTAATTGTGGATTTTTTTAGCACTGTATTTTGTACCTTGGAGAATATTGTAGTATCTTTTTAGTAATTTTGTTATGTGTGTTTGCCATTTGCATTAGTTTTTTAGCATTCATTTATTTTTATTTTCAGTTTGTTTTAGTTTTACTTTAGTTTAACTTTAGTAGTTTTTTATCACTTTAGTACTTTAGTAGTTTATCAAATATATTATTTTATTTCAGCTTTATTTCAAATAATACAATTATTTTTAATATTTTTAATTAACAATTACAACACTGTTTACTGCAACCCTTAGTACTGTGGCAATACTATTTTACAGAGATGGTATCCGATGGTAATACTATGGTACTTTAAAATATTCTATGGTACTGAAATTCATGTACCACATAGTACTCTGTGGTACTTCCAAAAATACCATGGCACTAAACTAAAAGTCCAAAATCTTGTGGTACTTTTTTGGTACTTTTCTGTAAGAGCACGGTGCATCAAGGTACTTCCAAAAATATGATAGTTCTACTATGGTAAAAGCCAAAAATCACAGTAGTATCACTGTACATGTACCATGGTACTACAGGTCCCAGAAAAAAAAGTTTTAGTACACTATCAGCTTAAAATAAATATTCTCTCACTTATTACGTTCTCCTTGAGGTTTCTCTCTCTTACACTGTCTCACTCCTTTGTTCTCTTTTCATCACTTTCTCTTCTTTCTCTCTGTCTTTTTCCACTACTCGCTCGTGGTCATAATTGCCTCGCTCTAGAGGGTGCAGAAATTGTCCCCTCATTGCAAAGCCAACATTTTCCCCCTCAGTACAAATGCTCTGGCCTGCAATTGCTCTTCTGGCACTCCATAAACCACCACCCTCAGCCCTGTCTGTCTCTTTCAACACATCTCACAGGCAGGATTACTCTTACAATCATTAGCAAATAGCACTCGCTTCAAGCAGGCTTGGCATTGGGCTCTCTCTGGACCGCTATATTAAATTCTGCAGAGGGGTCGGGGCGGTGCATTCAGCGTGAACCCTGGCTAAGTGGTGCTCTCTTGAAGAGCTGATGCTGCTGAGAACAGGTCGTGTCCCGTCCACTTGTTTTGTTCAGCGGCCAGACCGCAGAGACTGCAAAGGGCTACTCTGGGCTGGGCTGCAGCCAGAAGCGACGGGACGTGCTTTGACAGCTCATGGTGAAGAAAAAAAAAAGATTCTCCAAGACAAACCCCCTTAAGAAATGTACATTTCAAAGCCTGAATAGGCTTATAGGTTTGCACACTGAGCTTTGCTGCTCATGTGGAAAATGTAAGTTTGATCCAATTTCAATGTCTCCTCCTGTTTTTCTCTCCCAAAATTAAAAAAAACCTGCAAAAGTTCATATCATATAATGCTCAAAGTCTTTTAGTTGTAGCATCGGTTTTCCAAATAGAACCTACGCAGAAGTTTGCCCCGTGAGGACCACGGTGAACACAGAAAAATGAAGGTAAGGTCTGTTCGGTGCTGGTTGATGCCAGGGAGGGTCGTGGCCTCTGGGTAGAGATATTGCGCACGGGAGAGATATACAGAATGAGAGGGAAAAAGAGAGATAGAGAAAGGCCCTTATTGATTCTAGGAGCTTTTCACATGCTAATGTTCTCGCTGTCGGCTTCGGTTCCCCACCTCCTCTTAGCCAAGGGCCTTCAAAGGGAGGCTGCCACACAAAGACAGGGAGAATGCACTGTGCTGCCCGCTGAATGGACGCTCTCGCTTAGCGAGCAAACTATACCTTAAAAACACCAAGAACAGCTCATGACATAGAGAACATTGCACTGGAGAAACAGGCACACTCTTTAAATCTCAAATGGAACGGATAAAATCTAACAGTTTGATTACATGCATCAAATCAGAGCCAAAGAAAGCAGTAACAACTTACAGTGAAAATAAGCAACATTAAGACTGGATATTTTTCCCCCTCTCAACTGATCCAAAATTCGGCACAGCGCAAGAATTCCTTAGCCATACTAAATGCACATGCAAAGGGTTATGGGTTGTGGTTGCTGTGAATGTGCGGCCACAAGCTCGTGCCTTGGAGCAGAGGTGTGTGCCGACGAGGTGGTGAGCGAGCAGAAAGAGTTTCTGGATTCTCGGATTAATGTCCAGCAAGGGATATTAAAGGGTAAATGTGTCAACACCACGGCAACGATGAGTGAATTACACAACAGTCTCTTTTTCAAATTACTGCTTTGCTTTCGGTCACGTGTGTTCGTTTTTTGAAGGTTGAGGAGTGCAAATATAAACGGGAGAAATGCACGTGTGGTTAGATTGCGAAAGTCTGTGTGTACACACATATAAATGCGCTCAGAGTTTGTTAAGAGAAACATACTCGGGTTATTTAAGTAAGCCACATGTGTTAGAGGAGGCACGCAACATTGTAATGCTGTTAAGGGTCGTTTACAGGCCAAGAGGAGTGTGTGTGTGTGTGTGTGTGTATTCTAATTATAAAATGCATAAGTTTGGTTCCTTACTAACTGATCGATTTCTTTAAATACTTCTCAGATTACAGCCTTCTTTCTAGTGAACACTTAGAAACAGTTTTCATCTCATTTTATCTGCTCTGAATATGACAGAACATTATTAGTATTATTACTCTGCAATGTTAGGTACACGTAGTGTGATATAAAGACCAGAAATGTATAATTTTGTCTCACTAAACTTGCTACTTTTTACTCCTCAAGTACAGAATTATTCTGGAATTTCAGTTACTTTTTGGTGACAAACTGTTAAGCAACAATGTGTAGCTACATTTCAATGCTTCTATATAAGGATCCAGTTCCTATGTTTCGAAATTCCTTGGGGAGATTTACATCTACAGAAGTGCTTCAGCAAACGCTCTTCATCTTCCCCTCTCGCTTTTCTGTGTCTTTCTCTCAGCGCTAACAAAGACATAAAGTCACAACTAATTGCTTTCAGTGACAAACCGAGTGGCTTTTTCCACAGCAGCTGGTCTGAGAGAGACCAATCCACTCTAACGAAAACCCCAGGAATGGAATAAACCCTCAAGTCTAATAGCAAGCATTAGATCCAGCCATGCTTCAGCCCCTCCAAATAATTACCAGTATTAATGTGCATTGTGAAGTCGCCGCTGTGACCCCTACGGGCTAATCACTAGTGTTGCCTTGCATTGTGGAAACAGGTCTGCCAACCCCCAAAATAATCCCATTACTAAGTCTGTCCTTTCTCCAGCTCCTGTTCTTGTAGACACGCTCTCAGCTAATTGACATCTGTTAACTGACGTCCTATCTAGAAGTGCCGAGAGTGAGTTTTGCGAAGTGCACTTCAGTCAGGAATCCCTGAGTATGCTGCCGAGTATGCATGTTTGCGCAATGGAGAGTTCAAAAAGTGCTTTTGTGCGTGTCTATGAATAGCATTTCTTTCATTCACGTTTGCATATTTACCTAAGTGAGAAAACACCAAGCCACTTCAGTTCCTGTCATTCATACTGCAAAAAAGTTTTGTCATTTTGTTCAAACTGCTAGCCCTAAGATTAATTTGTGACATCAATCATCATGAATCAAACCATTTATATTATGCCTTCATAAACACTTCATTAGTAGAAAAGAACAACTGCATTCATGGACTCCATCTGGTGCATTTGTAAAGGGAAAATTTTGGCAGCGTCCTAATCAAACCCGAAGACAAAGACGCGCAGCAGCCATGCTGACTGTAAAGTTAACCGTGCCCCTCTTGCATAAAACAGGTCAGCAGTTTCAACGTCTCTTTCAGAAGAAAATGATGGCTCGGGCCTTCCTGCCTTCGACACAGGCTCAGTCCGACCTATGACCTTCTCTGGAAGGAAGCCAACTTAAGGGCTCCATGTACGGAGCGGGAAAAGAAAGGAGCCAGGCACTAACTGATGGGGAGGATCGCATAAAGTAGCTGGGTTGGGCGCTCCTGTCCGCCGTTGATGGACATCTTGTCAAATGAACACAAACCCTTTGGCATGAAGCATGTGTGGAGAGCAGCGGCTAAATGGATGCTGGGTTAATCAGGGAGAATGGGAGGACAGACCCTCAAGCAGTGAGTCAATAAGGCTCATCCACTCAAAAAGATATTTACGCTGGCATGTGGACGCTGAGACAGTGCTGTCCACACCGCTGTACCAGTGACGCTAAAAGAGATCTGTGCTCAGCTCTTCTGATCTAAGGGATCCAGACCGCCGGCAATGTGTGCCAGACGGCGTAATTAAAATATAATTAAACACCAGAGAGATGAGACTAGCACTATCAGAATTTCTCAAAAGGGAATGCGAGCTAGTTCACATTAGCAAAAATTTGCTTAGCATGTAGTTTCAACAGTCTTTCTTGGGAAATTATGTGAATTTATCAAGGACGCTGGATAGTTTCTACTTAATCTGGTTATTTCAGGTATTTTGCCTTAGAAAAAAAGTACAGTGATGGCATCACACTATGGGACTTTGATAAATACCATGGTCCTGAATAAATGGGGACAGCTGGAAATCCTGGACAAGGTATTTCAAAGAGTACCATGGTATCCCCATGGTATTACAATGCTCCATTTTTATTTTAAGTATTTATTCATAATCTGTCAATTTTTTATGTCAGATAGCATTAGCATGGGTGCAAACAGTTTGACTAGTTTGCATTAGCAAAACACGCTTAACACAGTTTCAACAACCCCTCCTGAGAAATGTTATGTTAAAATACCAAAATTAAGTAGAAAATATCTTGTCACAGAAATTGTTGTGAGGGTACAAAGGCACAGCTATTGCATCAGAAGCTACTACAATATAAATGCAGTGATATCAAATAACATATTTGAACGAAGAGTAAAAAAAGGGCATTTGTCACATCTAAACTTGCATTAGCATGGACGCTAACAGTTCTGTAACAGTCACCTCCATCCCTCACCCTTCCCACCAGTTCTGTCCTTCAGGCCGTTTTCAGCCCCCGGTGCATCCATCACAACATGACAACTGAAGGGCTGCGAGCTGTCAGGGGAGCTTCCGTATGGGAGCACCGGATGATGATAGACAGGAAGAGGTCAAGGAGAACAACGCACACATGAGCAAGCAATTGCACACAAACAGACAGTGAGAGAGAGAGAGACGCAAACAGACCGGAGCGTCTGAACTCGAAACACGAACGTCAGACTCGGCCAATTCAAAAGATCTGGATTTAATCATGCGAATCAGATTATCCAAATGATTTCAAACATATACAGCATGCTGCCATGATCACAGAGCGAAGAGGATGGACCCAACCTTCGCTCGAACTCGCTGAAAGGACGAGCCGCCCATTGTCTTTGAGAGACAAGTTTGCTGGCTTTGCATTTCACGGACGAAATATGCAAATTATGTATTTGTCTGATATCAAAGGGCACCTCTCTCCATCTCTCTCTCCATCTCTCTTTCCTGGGACAGCTGACAGTCCATTCAGGGGCCGATGGAGGGGCTCATAAGGGAGAACTGAGGAGGATCGTGACAGGAATCAACATATGTGCTTGCCATCAAAAGCAAAAAGGAAGTGATGAATATTCATAGGCAGGAGCATTTTGGCAGGCGGCGGCTATTGTTTAACAAAGAAAAGAGCAAAAACGACTCACAGCTGAGGATGATGAGTCTCATACACCTGCTCATAATTATGACAGCAAAGAGATACACATGCAAGCTTTTTCTAATTAGGCACAGACACAGCCACATACAGGTGCTAAGGTGCGAAGTTTAAACAGGAGAAAAAAAGGTGCGTCTCAACAATAACACATAAGAAGAACGGATCAATACCTCTCCTCAAGTACACCAATTTGCTTAATGTGCGATTAAAGCTAAAACAAACTTTTGCATGGTGAAGTCGATACAAACGGCGTTCTCGAGAGTCTATCTCAGCTTACATACATAAATAATGTTTTGTCAAGCAACGTTTTTCTTCCAGTTACACAAACTGCTGTCTGTTCTGATTCAAAGAGCAGTGTTTCATATTATCACACCTTCCCATCATGCTCTAGTTTTCAAACCCTTTATCCTTTCTAATTACGTAAATATGCCTGAGCTGTTTTACATTAGCACCCATTAAAAAAATAATGCGGTGGCACCATGATTGAGTGATGCATCAGATGGTACTTTGATATATACTGTGGTACTTGCATGGTACATGTAAAATACCATATATTATATTATAGAACCATGGCATTGATATCATTTTTAGACAAGTGTCACAACAAACTCCCAAAAAAGTACCATGGCACTACCACATTTATATCACCTCCTACTATCCCAGCAAACATTGGTCCGACGGCAACATCGTGTCCCTGGCAAAAAAATAGTTGCGGTAGGACAGCACATTTCCTAAAAAATGCATGCTATAGTAATACCATTGTATATTTTGAAATATCTTGATGTACTATTTAAAAAGTATGGTGCATGAATTTCTGTACCATGGTATGGTGTTCAGGTACCATGGTACTACCATGCTTGTTTGGATATGTTTCATGGTAACAGTAGGCTACCAGTACTTCTTTTCTAAGAGACACTAGAAAATTATAATTGTAGAAATACTGTAGTACTTTTTTGCAGAGGCATTTTAGTCAGAAGAGCTGAAAACCCACTGATGTTGGTTGGATTTTTCTCCATGCCGTCGTGCTGTTTCACTAAACTATGTGTACGTTTACAGTGTAGTGAAACTCTGAGAGTGGGCTGTCATTCTTCATTGCAGCCTAGCATCTCAGCGGGCTTTTACACGTCTCCAGCTCGCCGGACGCCCACTAACAAGCGGAGATTTCCTCTCTGTCCTCACCTCCTACTCAACACAGCAGATGAGCAGTGAGAAAACAGAAATCTCTTAAAAAGAAGAAAAGACACCAAATCCTCTGGCCAAGTCTCCGCTCCATTCACCAACCGAACGGAGGCTGTTTTGTGGCCTTCTCTCGCTCCTCTGTTCTTGGACCTGTCCATCTAGACTGCAGCTGTCAAAATTTTGACGTCTTAATCAATCTCGGCCATGACCCCCGTCTCTTGGGGAGGAGAAGAGGATAAAGCCAGGGGTCACCCCTGACCCTGTCTAGTATTCGTCCCCTCTCACCCCCATCCACGATCACGACATCCCAACAATTGGGGAGAGGCTCCCATTGAGGCCTTCTGGGGTACAGGGCTTGTATCCCTTATCCTCAATGGGCTTTTTTCACAAGGTCCTTTGGACGCCCCATTGAGAAAGTTCTCGCCCTTGTCATTGAAGGTGAACCTCTGCATCCCTCCCCTGGCCTGGGCTGCACACACAGACTTATTAAACAGACAGTGACTCGCATCTGCATGCTGGGATAGAAAGCCACCTTTTGAACCCGTTTCAATGAAGAAACAACTGCCTGTTGCCTCACTGAAGACAGCATGTGATGGCTTAATCAGACATTGATGACAGGCTCATGCTTAAATAACACAGATATAAAGAAGAGGATCTAAGGATATGTAAAGAAGGCACCTAGGTTATTTATAAAAGCCACAATTTAGAGTATTAGCTACTAAATACAAAATATGATCTGTGATTTGCTTTTATTGGTCACTTTTTGTATTGGGATTGTATTTTTTAACAAATATATTTTATGCACCAATGCTCAACAATAAGAAGTTTTTTTTTTCTGCTGGTCTGTAGTAGTGACTTATGCTACCTTCATGTGCTATCGGAAATTTCATAATTCCCACTTCAGAAGTCGTGATTACGAGCTTGTTGCATTCAAGTGCTTTGTTGTCGGAATGAACAGGAATCATGGAGGACACAAGGTTTGTTCTTGCCTATTTATTGGGAAAATCTTATTAAAACCAACATTATATGTAGTGTCGCATGCACTGACAACCATATAAACATTTACAATGCTTTCCAAAGAGTCCGCTTTCTGCCGATTCTGTAATTTCGGTCAAATGCAGGCTTTTTTCGGTGTGTATAAAACACACAATACGCTTCAAATGATTATTTGTATATGTAAATATGCACTACATTACAAACAATCTTGCTGTTTTGGGGAAAAATATTAATAAATCGTGCCTGTCACAGAAGTAGTTCTCCCCGCCACCATGTTTAAAGTTTATGGCACGCCCATCTCAGGAATTTGGGTATCAAAATTATATCCACACTTCCCAGTGGTAAACACGCCATCAGAGGGATGGAATCATGTGGGATTTTTACCTTGGAAACTCGTATTTACGATAATTCCGATAGCACATGAAGGCAGCATTACACTTGCCCAGTAAACATTTTCACTAGCTCCACCACAAAAGAATTATCAATTTTTGTTTTTTGCACTGCATTTTTATATTTTCTACAAATATTCATATTTTTTCATTAAGTGCAAAGTATTCTTTACAAAATTTCTTAGTTATGCTTTCAAAACTTTTTTTGCAAATTCAACCTCTATGTTTGCCAGCTACTAACGTTTTTGATGACAGTCAGATCAGCAGAACGTGCAAAAACAATAGAAAATACAGTAAGTCACGGAAAACCAAACGTAGTTTGCAATGTATAAAAATTAACGTATAAGATCGATGAATGTTACATTGGTGACTCAGCACTGGCTGCAGCACTAACCCTAACTGTCCTGAAAGAGCAGATGATGGTTTTGTTCAACTGACCTAAAAGTGGCCATAAATTAAACAAATTATCCTCTACAGCTTTTAAGACTTGAAGTGTTTTTTTTTTTTTTCATTTACATGCGAGTTGGGAAATTAAATCTGAAAACTTTTGCCAATGCCAAACAACAAAAATATTAAAACACCCTCTTCCAAATATCTCAGAGTAATGAAATCATCAACGCAAGCCTTGAAGTGATTTAAGTAAAACGGTCCACCAAATGTCTTTGTGGAAACGCCGTTCTGCTCTTGGTAAATTACAGCCTCTTTCCTTCATTTCAACATATCTGAACAGCAAAAGAGAGCAGAGGGAGAGAGACGGAAAGCTAAGGAGTGATTGGGGAACCTGGCCACTGCCAGCGAGCTCTGCTAATAAAAGAGTGGCCAAGAAAAACGGCCAGATCCCTGAGAATGGCCTTTCCCAGTGTACCCCTTCAACCACCCACACAAGCACATCCACTGAGAGAGAGAGAGAGAGAGAGAGAGAGAGAGAGAAAGAGAGAGAGAGAGATCGCCCGCGGTGAATGCTGACCGCCCCCCTTGAGTCCGCAGGAGCCCTAAATTACAGCCTGTATTTGTCATGCAATTAGCCCGCTGAGATAGCGCTCATAAATAAAGGCCGTTAGACTGGCCAGTCGGCCGTTTATCACCCCGCTCAAGCGATGACCCTCTCCTGGACCAGACAGAAAAGAAAGAAAGGGCGTGCTCAAACTGTCTACATGTCCTCTGGCTCTTCCTTTTTGCTTGCACTGACCTCAGCATTACCCCAAACAGTATATCATGGCTTTTTCAGTGCCGTATGGCCTGACTACGGACACTGGGAATCAAAGCCAGCATGGAGAAAGAGAAACGGCCCTCTGGTGACAGAAGCAATCTATCTGATCCTCTCCTTTTCTTCTTTTATCTGTCCTGCTCTTTCAGTGTTTTGCCAATCACATCTTTTCGCTTTAATGTGAACTGAAAACCAAATTGCACATGCTCTTGAGAGATAGCAAACGAGAACGAGAGCGAAAAGGGTACAAGAGCATTCGCCCATGATCTAATTAAGCGGATTCTGCACATAAACCACACGGCTGTTGCTCCAACAAAATAATTAGCGCCAACGTTTCTCATGCGCAAATCCACAGGGAGGTGTTTTGATATCAAACAGGGCGGTTCATAATCATAACCAGACCTCTTGAATAACAACTCTCGCTTAATCCACAATGAATCTGCTGAGTACCCAGCTGTCTACATCTGAGTAAACTCTCACATCCCTGAGGGGGGAAAAGTGCATCCGGGTCAGCCTCACTTATAATTATCTCATCTTAAATTATGGAATGTATTGCTGCTGGGCGATCAGGGTATTTTTTTTTAACTTTCCATGTGGGAGGTGTGTAAATCTTGAATCATAACAGAACCTGGTGAAACGCTCTGTTGGAAAAACTTGAGCGAGGGAGTTATCCGAGCTCTTACCTTGGCATGTTCCTCCGTGTTCCTCATAGCCAGGGTTACACAAACAGTTTCCAATAGGCACCAGCCATTCTCCATCTGCTCCACAGTACATTTTAGGGACCTCACGTTCCTCTGAATTGTCCACACAGGATCCGCGTACCTCCACTAGTGATGAGGTATCCGCCCCAGTGGTGGTGTCTGGGAACTGGGCCAGGTTGCGTACAGTGAGGGGGCATTTCTTATAGAAGATCCGTACGGATACCAGGGCGATGCAGGCCCCGACATCCTGGAAGGCCAAGTAGAAACCCTTCCGTGTCAAAATTCCTACATCCCGCACTTCCGTGTTCAGCTTCATGATGCGGTCTCCTATGTCCACCTGCGTAAAGCTCTCATCGGCCGCGATGGTGTCGATTTTGGTGAACTGGTTCTCTCGGATGTACCGCTCTTTGTCATTGTTGGACTCATAGTAGTAGAGGTTAAAGGTCTCTTTGCAAGTTCCCATGACTCCTGGCAGGCTGTTGCAGTCACGCAGGGTGAATTTGATCTCGATGTAGACTCGCTGAGCTCCGCCACGGGGGATCCAGTCTGTTCGGAGCCAGTTGTTCTGGTTGGGTTCCATTACATTGCATACCTGGTACGTCCTGATTGGCGTATTCTTCTCATCCATGATGCTCACCTCTTCCCACTGTGAGAGAGATGGAGGGAAAGACAGAGAGGTAAGTAGGCCTATAGAGATTCTGCTAGGGAGACTTTTGTCACAGCATGTGCACACAATTCCAGGCCCAGAGCTGGAGATTTCAACAGCTGCAATGATGCAATGATTTCATTGATTACAATATGATAATGAGAATTTAATCACACATCTGCCAGATTCTGTGCACTTTTTGTGGAGAGTAGGGATAGTGGTAACACTTTAGTTTAGTCTCACTATTAACTAGTTGCTTATTAGCATGCATATGACTAGAATATTGGCTGTTTATTAGTACTTATAAAGCACATATTAATGCCTTATTCTGCATGACCAGATTCTACATCCCTTAATCCTACACAATACCTAAACTTAACAACTACCTTACTAACTATTAATAAGCAATAATTAGGAGTTTATTGAGGCAAAAGTCATAGTTAACAGTTAGTTAATAGTGAGAATTGGACCCTAAACTAAAGTGTGACTGGGATAGTTTACCAAAAAATGAAAATTCTGTCATAATTTAAAAACAGAAAACAAAAAATGTTGAAGAATATTTGTTGTCCAAAAAACAAATATGTATTTTTGTGTTCCTCATTAGAAAAGTCATACAGGTTTAAGAGCGACATGTAAATGATTTTCATTTTTGGGTGAACCATCCCTTTAAGACAAGAAGTTTTATTACTCAACCTCTACACTTCTTTGCAAACTCTTTGGCCACTCAAAGATGATATTGGAGATTTATTTTTTCTTTTAAATGTAAGATTGTTAAATAAATCAACATGATTGGGATAATATGATTCTTCGAAGCACTGTTAAGCTCCATTCTGTACATCAAAATTTAAAGTGCTGTTTATGCCTTTCAAATAATAGATGTGATGATATGTCAAATTATTGATCTCTGTATTTGGGAGAAAGACAATCGTTTAAAAACGAAGGCGAAAGTACGGTTTTCAATAATAATACAGCATTACCAACACCCTTGCACATATACCAAACAAATGCAGTACCCAGCCCTGCAAGAACGCCCTGACTTCCTGGTCACCATTAATCCCATATTAAGCCATTGTAATACCATGGGGCCTAGAGTTTGATGCTTCCTGCTGGTGAGAGTTTCAAATGAGATGTATGCAATGAAGGAGAGCTTTGAAAAGGCCTGTCACGATCTATGACGCTGTCTTTTCTTCTCGCTTTTTTACTCTTTGTAAGTCGTAAGTGTAGAAATCCCAGCTGTCACACCGATAAAGCTGTACATTCGGCCCGCTTGCATGAGGGAGGGGGTTCTGTCGGGACCCTGTCAATCAAACGGGCCAATGAGATAAAGCAGCAGAGGGTAGGGGGGAACCACATTTCCTCAAATGCCAAGTTCACCACTAAACCTGAAACCAACATAAGTGGGTACGGAGAGAACAAGGAACACTAATTGTGGAATAATTAATCAATCAAATCGTAGATAAATAACTTTACTCATGCTCAAGTAGACTGATTTCAAAATTTCAATAGAAACATTTCAATAGAAACAAGTTCATGTTTTTGTTACTGTAATGTATTATTGTATGCAGTTTTAATTTTTTTTTTTTTTTTTAATATGCTGTAATATTAAATTACAACAACACACAATAATAATGTGTAAATATAATGTGCTTAAACTTACACATATAGTTGCTGACTGCATAAAAAATATAATTAAGTATGAATATTAATGTAAAGTGTGGCTAAAAAATAAAACAAATAAATGTAAAACTGTGAAAAATGTATAAATTAAATATTTAAATCTCAGCATGTTATCCATCGGCGCACAGTGTATTTCAATTATCTTATTTCTACTAATTTTAGTAAGTCAAAAAATCAAGATTCATTGTTGTACATGCAAAACACAGTGCACCAAGAACAAGAAAATTCTCGAATTTTAAAATGCAACCCATAAATGATATAAGAAATAAATAAATGGTGAAAAAATGAACATTATAATTACACAGCATAACATTTCTAAATGAATTATCCTCAGCACAAGCACTTATACTCAAGTCGTTTCTCAGTCTGTATGAAACATCAAATTATAAGAACAAAGCCATTTCATCTGTCAGGATTTATAATTATGGATGTTTGTGTAGGTCCCATTAATCTTCTGTGCTTCATCTATGCACTAATGCAGAAAATACTGATTGCATACAGTGTGATGCCTCTTAAGCCGTTTCCCATCAATTTTTGGTGTGGTTTTAGCATAGCATGAGGCCTTGGTTAGATCTTCTAGTATTATGTACAGCGTGGAACAGCAATTCCGCTTTGCCCCAAAAAAGGTTCTTTAATTTCTCTAGTCTGCTTTTCATGTGCAACTATAGTTTCCAAGACAATCAACACCTTCAAGAGTTGTCAATAGAGATTTTTCCACACAAATACAAAAGTAAAAATAACATTGTCTGCCCTTTGTATAGACTCACCCCTCCTTCCGTCGGACTCGCAACCCATTTCAATTCTCCTTGCACAGTTCTCGAGTCCAGCAGCGTCACTGCGGAAAGACAAAATGCTGTGAGTCACTGAAGATGGATCATCAACCTCCTTATGACTAGACCAAACTGTCTCTTAAGTCACAACTTGTTTCTTTTGCTACCCTTTTGTTCCCAACTGCACAAAGTTATTACTCTCTCCATTTCCTCGAAGTACACTGATTTATGCTTCTTAATTAAATGTATTGGATGTGGTTAAATAACACAAATAAAACAAATATTCAGCCAAAATAAGTATTTTATAAAGTTTGATTGTGATGTGATTATTAAGTATTGTTTTAATCAGTGTTCCAATTTGGCTATTGTCCAAACAAAATCTGGTCCTTTGAGAAAAGAACATAATTAGTGCACAGTGAATGTGCAAGGAATATATAAGAAGCTTATGTTTACAATAAGTTTTTTTTCTTTTTATTTCTAAAGTTTTCAGAATGTCTGAGTAGCCTATATATAGTCTATACACACCAAAACAAAGCCCTAGCATACCCTAAATTAAAAGCGTACAGTGTACTGTGATATTTACGCGAGTTTATAGACTATATTAGACTGAAATGTTTTTTTATCATTTGTCTCGTGCGTGTCTCTGTTGATTATGATAAACGAATTTGATACATTTCGCTTCTGAAAACACTCAAAATAAATAAAAATAATTAAGTCTGTGTCGTGAAAATGCAAGTTTCCTTCACAGTATTCGACCAATACGCTACATATATTTCCATTCTGGTCATCCAAGCACATTTAATAAAATAAAAAGAAATAAATACAAAAAGATAGGTGGAATAAAAAATAGTTCCAACCAAAATTAGAAACCAGAGTGTTTACTCCCAATAGAGTCCGAGTTTAAACTTCGTTGGATGAAAAAACGGCTCAGTCTTCCATTAGATCTGCGGATTTGGGAACCACAGACACTTGGAGATCCCAAAAGGGACTTTAGGAGAAAAAAAATGTATAATTCCTTTATATGCTGACGGGATAAAGTCTCGAAATAAAAAAAAGAAAATAGAAAAACGGCAGTCGTACACTGTGCCACTCTATACCGTCCCAAGTCGTAACCCAAACAACAACAAAAAATAACTCTTGGAGAAATTTTCCTTTGGTTTGGTAAATCCTTACCTTCATTAGGAGGGTAGACCCGTGCGGATAATGCGAAAGTCGGTATCCAG
Organism: Rhinogobio ventralis; assembly: GCA_039654625.1. Classification (NCBI taxonomy): domain Eukaryota; kingdom Metazoa; phylum Chordata; class Actinopteri; order Cypriniformes; family Gobionidae; genus Rhinogobio; species Rhinogobio ventralis. The sequence goes on along the minus strand of CM077200.1, from coordinate 11,999,098 downwards.
ATTATTAGCGCAAAAGTCGCTGTGAACACAAGCGCAGCCATTGGTGTCATTTCGTGTGCGTCTCCTCCGCTCCGCGTACGGACCGAAGTTGCGTCTGTCCCGGTGGAATTAGCGTTTGAGAGTGATGCACTGAGCGCTGCTGAACACCGCCGAGGGGCGGATCTTTACTGCCTGACGTGCCTGTCACAGCGAGACACAAAAAGTCAACAGTCTGTGCATTCGGGGGAATAGCCAGCCCATTTTCCAGGTATATGGTAATTGGAGAATTGTAGAAGTATAAAAAGTCTTTCTCCTTTCAATCTTTTGCGTATCATAGAAAACCTAAGCTCGCGCGTGTGTGAGAGAGATAATGCGTGTGCGCGTAAAAAGAACGCAAGAGAAAGAAAGAGAGAGGCTGATGTTAAAGCGCTGCTTTTACATACAGAACTTGGTCCATAATATATAGGAAATACCCTGATCATAATTATTATATATGTATACGTCATAGATAAGACTATATGGAGCGCGCAAGTCATTAAAGTTAAGTCAACCAGCTCTTTAGTGGGAAGAGCAAGCGCGCCGTCTAGTGGTTGCAATTTATTCCTCTAATCCACAACACTCGAAGCTTATTTCTAAACATGCTAGTTCGTGTATAAAGAGGCTACTTTTATAACATAACAGAAAATGATTCAGTGGAAACAGAATACTCCAATAATTATTAATTAAACAAACAATCCTAAAACATAAGAGAGTGGGGAGATGCTTCAAAACGTAAACCAGACCATTTAAACTGCGCAGTGTTTTAGTACTACAGTTGTAGTAGAGACTCATTTTCGTAAATCGGTTCTTTCAAACAGTTCTTATCAAACGGATTTTCAGCCATTCATTTATATCTCGATATAGTTGCGTCATTGGCATCCCATACCTATAGCCTATATCCTACTTACGTTCCAGTAGACACATATGCCGTTTAATTTTGCGATTGAGTGTTATTAATAATTGTGTTTATCGTGTCCGAAAAACAAGTCTGATTCTGACTTCAAAAGAACGATTCATTCGCGAATCGGGCATCGCTATTCAGTATGCGTTGCTGCAAAGACTAAAAGTTATTAAATGTTAGAGTGAGACCCTTTATGCCTTTATCAACCGGACGCCTACACTTCACGACCTCTCCTGCCCTTGTCAGTCAAGCGTTTCATGACGCCCACAACCAGGGTTGCGTCTTTTCCATCGTTGAATTCCATCAATAGAAGCAGATGCGTCGAATTCGCTTCGCGCTTTGCACCGTCTTACTGCATGCGCCCACCTGATGAGCCAATCTACATCCTGTAATGGTTGGCAGGGCTGACTGTGTGCTGACAACTTTGACAACAGTGTGTTTGCATATGGATGGGCTGCAGAGGAGAGCACTGACTTGAGTTACTGGGTACTGTCCTCGAGCCTGATGGATCTGAAAGATAAAAGGCACTGTTTATACTTGAACATTAGCAGTTGTAGCAGCACTTTATAGTTGTGTCGATCAATGTTCATGGCCGGAATAAAGTGAGATATCTTAAATATCTTAGACTTGCAAAATGTGGAAAAGCCAGGCACACTTTGGTGTGGCATGACCTTTTTTTTGTTACATCTATCATATAGGTTTGATAAACCTCAATTTATGCTGCATTTGCAACCCTTTTACCCATTCTGGTGTAGTTTTGTAATTTTGTTTAGTTTCTGGCCCCATTTTGAGCCCTATTTATGGAAAGTGCCAGATTGCTAAAAATGCATTTCTTATTTTGTAAAGTGCTCTCAGTAAAGGCTGTTTTTTGAAAGTTGGTTTCAGCAGATTGGGTCAAGGCTTGAAAATTGTTCCACCGCCGTCTCAGATTTTAGAATTCAGGATTCGTCTGACCACAGCTAGCGTTTCCTGTTTATGTATAGGCCAGAGACGCTACGTTTTTGTTCTTTTCCATATGCGTTTGGGGCCTCTCTGGGATCTCTCGTTTTTAATAGCATTAGGCTGAGGAGCAGGTGACGTCCGGGACTTTGTCTCTAGGGCCACGATCGAAGCGCTTTGTGGCGACGCCGTTGCTCCGGCGAAACCATCTCACTCAGCATAATGAAGTCGGGCGGAGCATCTGGCGTTCCTAGATGGGTGCCCAACATCGATTGTCACTCAGTTTGACGAAGAGAATGGCGTTTTATTTTCTCAATCTGCACGAAAGACTGCGCAATCATAAAGGCCCAATTAGCCGGGGAGGAGGCGGTTCACTTTTTGCAGTCTCGGCCAATCGCTTCTGCTTATATCGGTGAAGGCCTATTGATCGCGTTATGGCTAGTGGGCGGGGAGTCGCCACAGGCAGGGGTGTGTTTGTGCGAGGCTTTGCTCTGGGCCGTTGTGTTTGGTCATTTGTGTCACAGTTTTTTTGATTGATTACCGTCAGATCATTTTCCATTCTCTTTCTGGATACTCGGGTCTCCTGACTGAATTCCCTGAACGGCGCCCCCACACTCGGTTTTGTTCTCCGAGCCCCAGATGGCATCTGCCCACACATCTGTATTGTGCGATGCTAACGCAGGCCTCCAGACTGAGTGCACCCGGGACCCCCATGGGACACTGTGCAGTCTGTAATTGCCAACTTTGAGCAAGACAACACTCTTCTTCTTTCTGTACGCCCCACATTCTGGCCTCTCTCAGAACCTTCCAAACAACGTACACTCATATCCGAAAGAACTCCGCTCTAATGCGTACATCCTGTGCACATGCAAACATTGAACGTGTGATGGATTGGTTAAAATGTAGTAGAGGGGATGAATGCAAGCAGGCCGAACTAAAAGGACGGGCTCAGCAGTCTGAAGAAGCGTGTGGGTGTTTGTGATACAGAAACAAAGGAAGTGAAGAAGAGCTTTTGGCTGTTATTTCACAGATAGTTATTTCAGCCTTAGCTTGATTGAGATGTGATCGATTCCAATAAAATTTGAGATTGATTGGTTTTCAGTCTCCAATAAAGATGTACCCTTACTAGATGTTTCTATAGCCTTTCAGAGGAACCAAATGAGGAGAGAAGTTTCTTTGTTAGAACGTGCCTGTCTTTCAGTAAATCCAAAAAGACCTTGCTGAGGTTTTTGCATAAAATCCTTTTTCTCCTTCTGATAAAGATGAGGAATGACTCACTCTTTCTCTGTCTCTATACATGATTTTCCCAAAGACCTTTTTGTTTGAGATAGAGTCCTGTTCCCCCTCGAGTATGTGAATGGATTCCAGACTCTGCAAATCAAACACAAAGCTATCAGCTCTGCTCTGTGTTCTCAACCGCTCATCCCCGGGTAGAGGAGAAATCAATGGATAGCGTAAGAACTCCTAATCATCAGCAATGGAAAGTCCCTGATGTTTTCCCAACTACAGCATCAGATACCTAACAATCAATGTATCGGACACTTAAATGGAGTTTGGACAGTTTTTATGTAAATGTTACTCAGACATTAAATGACATACGGAATCTCTACTGCTATTTGTTGAATCTGTTTTAAAGAGCAGGTCCCACATGTGCACTTATTTTCCCTGGGTTCACAGTAATGGTAGATGGATTTGGGTTTTTCCAATGGTCGATGTTGATATCTAAAGCAGAAGCAGAACTTCCTTCTTTCTTTCTCTTTCTTTCTTTCTCTCTTTCTTTCTTTCTTTCTATCTGTCTGTCTGTCTACCTATCTATCTGTTCTTCCGTCCGTCTGTCCGTCCATCCTCAAAACTTTCTAACCAACATTGAAAGTGTCTTGACAAATTGCTTTTTTTCGTCCCTCTGTTCGTCTGTCCGACCTTCAGTCTTTCTTAAAACTTTCAAAAACCAGCATTCAAAATGTCGAAAAATAAATATACTTACATGAATTTAATTTTAATACTGCTTCCTTACATTACAGTTTTTTACAATCTCTATGACAATTTGTTCAATACTTGAAAGGATGAGGGAGAGGAAGATGAGTACCAGGACAAGGGAGAGGATTGGGACAAGGGCAAGGGAGAGGAATGCCTGGACAAGGACAAGGTAGAGACTGAGGAGTTAGAATGCATGGTGGTGTTCAAAGAAGGGCCAGAATTTGGGTAACTGATGAAATAAGAGCTACTATCATACACCATGGCATAAACCACAGGCTATCATACAGAGAGGCTGGTGAACGAGTACAGCCAAATCTCAGCGGGACACAGTGGCATCCATTATCCAGAATTTTCAAGAAACCAACAGGTAGGATATTGTATAAGGGCTTCTCCTACTGCAAAGTGTAAATAACGTTACCATGTATTACAGTGACTGTATGCCTCTGGTCTCTAATATGTAACTGTATTTTGTCTATCTAAGGATTCAACGTCTACCTCCCTCAGGGGCAGAGGAAAGTTCCTGAATGAAGAACAGAAACTTGCTATTGTCAACATGGTGATTGCTGATAATGAAATAAAACTGAAGGGCATAAAGCTACTCTGAGATGGGTCATTTATTTTTTAACAAAATGCATGCATTTACTAAACCCAACAAAACAAAAATGTGGAGAGGCTTCAAAAGACACACAGTCTATGATCAATAAAATATACTGTCTATTGTATAAGGGCAGACCTGACACATAAAATAATGCGGTTTCTGTAATTCCATCTGATGTTAGTGTTTTATGACATTGTGCTATGATTGACTAAATGTTCCTGTTGGAAGAGAACATGTGTTAGGGTTTTGGTAGACATAGTGTATTGTGTTAGTGTACAAAATCCTGCAATATATACATAATACAATTCAGTAATAGCAAATGAGATGTACAGAAACTTGATAAAATAAAAAAAAGAATAATAAAAAGAATACTAAATAAAGACAACACACAAAAATTCACAAAAAGACAATTCACAAAAAATAAAATAAAACGAATAAAATGAATATAAAAACCAACAAATTAATTAATTAAAACATAAACTGTTTGCTATCTATTTACAAAGCTGTCAATGGAATAACTTCTGATAATCGGCCAAGTTAACGTGGTTTGTCGGCTGATCTGATAATCTCAAAATGGCCAGATATAAACCGTTCCATTGTTCTATCACTAGTTCAAAGCTTTGGAGAGCTTTCGAAACCCATAGGCGCAAACATACTACAGAAATCAACAATCCTGAAGTGTGACCACCTTCATAACGAAGGAAACGGTTACACAGTCTGGCTCACTCTTGGCAAACATCCCACAGTGGTGCAGACTGAGTGCCACACGGCCTCAACATTTGCAGTAGCATGGCTTCTATTTGCTAATTCTAATTCTCTTAAGAGTTTTAAATAACAGCCTAGTGCCAGCCACAACCCCACAGCAGTAAAGCAGGCTTTAGATGTGGCAGAGTGGCTGTTTGGTGAAGACGGATAGAATGTGTAATGGTGCGGGGTGTCCTAGAGCACTTCAAAAATAAGTAGTCATTAGAATGGTGAAGGCATCACTGTCGGTCCCATCGCACCAGGCAGCTGTCACAACTGTACGGAGCAAAAACTCGGGATGAATGAGAAATTAAAGGGAAAGAGAGAGTAACCCGTGACTGTAAAACACATTACAATATTCGAATACTCCAGAAAGCTCCATAACCTCTACCTTTGGGTACTTATGTATACCATTGCTCAAAGAGTAAGACATCTGATCTGTCATGCAAGACTGCACTCTGCCTTTTGTCATATGACTAAGTTAACTGCCATGACTGTTTGAAACTCTAACCTTGAATTATTTCAGCGCAGCCTTATATTGCTTTGTTTAAATGTCCTCTGCCATTTGTCTCAGAGTCAGCTCCACGCTCAATGGCGCTGAGAGGTAAGGTTTGACATAAACAGAGAGTCAAAGCGGCAGCAGGTGCTGGCAGAGAGGCAGGAAGACAGTGAGACATTTTGTTGTTTCAAACAGCCTGCTGTGCCAATTGCAGTCCCGACACACATAAAGTCACGTTTAGACAAATATACTTCGTTATAAGCACTCAAAAGGCATTTGTATTCATAGGTATTTGTACGGTATGTAACTTTTACACATACAAACTGCATTTAATTTTTTTCTCTGCACTGCCATGGTTAAATAGACCAAAACGTACACTATCAACATATTGACAACACTATGGTTACTGCTTTGACATGTAAAACTTCAGAAACATATGAATCCTTGTCCATAACAAGTTCAATAAGTTCAATACTAAGACACAATATAGTATTACTTAAAGAAAGAAACTTTGAGAAAGACCCCTTTAACAGATACAATTTTGTATAAATGAAATCCATATGGGAGTAATGAAAGTCAAATCACTTTGTCTCTTTATATGGATTCAATTAATTATAATAAAACCCCAACAAAGCATGAAATATAAGTGAAACACAAATACAATGTAGCATTAACTTATTGCACTCATTAAGCTGTTTTACTCATTTACCGATGTGTGTGTCCTGTCAGAAATGTTCCAACTAGTCTTTAAAAATCACACAGAAAGAATGAAACATCATAAGTCAAATTAGATAAACACAGTAACTGTGTTAAATAAATGTGATAGCATTAAGCATATTCAATTAATCAAATTGATAATAAATAAGATAAAACCAATATATTATTTATTTGAATTCAATATGCCTCGAAAGTTGTTCAAACACTATATAGAGTTTACATTTAATAAGAAGAAGAAGAAAAAGAAAGAGAATAAAAAGAATTGTTATTGTTATTATTAATAATTATTTAATAATCATTATTTAATCAATTAAATATTATTATTATGTGATGGGATAATACATTATAAGTAACGTACAAATACAAGTTACGTAATCGGATTACTTTTTTCAAGTTACAAGTAACACATTACTTTTATATTTACAACAAAATATCTGGTACTTTTGAATATAAGTAACACAAGTTACTTTGATTTCCCATCTCCCAAGTCCAGCCTAGGTGAGGAAGGTAATGCAAAAGTAACATACTGTAACATTACTTTCCATAAAAAGTAACTTGAGTAATGCAATTAGTTACTTTTTTAGAGTAATGTAATATTGTAACGCAATACTTTTAAAAGTAACTTTCCCCAAAACTGATTACTATTATTATCATTATTAAAAATAAATACATTGATTTTGTATGCTTCAGTGTCCATGCAAACATATAAAAATATAGTGTGCTAGAACCACACCTATAAAAACTACAAAGACATACACAGACATATGTGCTAACACACAGGAACCGAGACAAGCAAACACAGACATATGGAAATGAACACAAATTCAGACACACATGCCAAGTAGCAAACTGACACACACACACACACGCAGAGAAGGGCGGAAGGCAGCCAGGTAGCGAGTTTCACCAGTGCCAGAAGCCTAATAAATCATCAGACGTGAGGCTTGAGGTCTTGAGACAGCAGTTGACTGGTTCTTGGAGCGTCAGTCGCCTAGTTAGATATGTAAATATCGTGTAAAGAATTCCGTCCACAATGCCTTCTCCCATCTGTTCCTCTTGGCATATTGATTTTTAAAGCAGCGCTTGTAACATGGCAAAGACTCGGCTTTCCAAGTCACTGCTTTAATTTGCCAGAAATTACAATAGCTACACTATGCAAACCCTTCATATATCATTCTATCATTACATGGTTTCTTATGTCCTCTTTTACTAGTACAAGCTGAAAGCAGCACTATAACACATACCGCTTACAGGCAAAAATACAACTTCAGTTTTAGCAGCTTAAATTATCGATTTCACTGTTGTAGAAAAACAGGGAGGCAGAAAGAGAGAAAGGAAGAGTGTTTTTTTTCCCACTTAGTTTTAACGTGGTTCAATAGCAGTGGAGGTGAGCTGCCTGTGCCTGGTCTGCTGAGATGAATGAGAAATCTATGATCTGTCTGAGCGATTTCATTAGGAAAGGGAGAGACGGGGCGGCAGTGTTAATTACTGACAGTACGGCAGTGCTAAGCTGCAACTGATACGTGCGATCAGAGCCGTTTTTAATTACTGCTGTCGTAAAGTGAGCCACGTTTACAGTAATAACATGATTATGGTATGAATATTGCAGCGTGAGAGGAGGCATGCCTTACACTTGGTAATATTTTACGCACCGACTGCAGTAATTAGTGCGGTAATTGTGTTGGCATGCTTACTGATAAACAAGCAAATTATTTTGAGTATTACCATGAGCTTCAGAAAGACCTGTGATACATTTATCTAGGGTGAAATTGAGAGCATGTGTGTGTGCGTTTTAAGAGAATGCATCAAAGTTTGGATGAGTTTATTGGGGTTCACAACAAGGAGAGCCAATTTTAAGATATGTTTTTTTTAAAAAGTAAATCAGTGTGTATGTCTGTGTGACAGCAGGAAAGAGTGAGAGGTACCGGTGAAAATAGACTTGTTGGTGGTCTTGTTCTTGTCGGACTGTCAGCATGCCTCCCAGGCTCACTGTGAGGTCACCCGTCGACCCCTTTGGCTCCACCACTCTGTCGGTTCCCATGATGCCCACTGATTCCCTTTTCAGCGGCTGACCTGGCAAGGTGAAGAACTGAGTTTCAGGCCTCTGGGAGTTCAGATAAGACCCGCCTCTAAAAATACCTCTCAACAGCCCTGGAGAGCCCTTCTGTCCCATGTGTCCCCTGCAACCAGGAAAAAAAATTTCATCCAAAACACACTGTCCAAACTAGGTGCAATGCAGTAATTTTTCTGTCCTCACTGAAGCATAATAACTCCTGCACAAAGCAACAGCCAATCAGAACACATTTGAGGTTTAATTTTATTGCTGAAGTGATTAGAGCAACAAGATGAATTAATTATGGCTTGTTTTCACCGAGCGGTGCGGTGCGGTACGGTTCAGTACAGTACAGTACAGTACGATTCGGGACCGCAAACCCTGATCCGGCTTGCATTTTCACCGCCAACAGTACGCTTATGATAACCGTGGTGTAGCGATTTACGTCATTCTCACGCAAAGAAGAAAGCGACACAGTAAACAACAATGGACGACATACAGCAGATCTTGTTCTTGCTTCTCGGCATGTGGCTGTTGTTACAAGAAGAAGACATGCTTTGTTTGAGCCAAGGAAAAACACAGCCGAAAAAGCACATGCAAGTGATGATTCTCCGTCAACCAATCAACGTTCTGCATTGAGTCTAGCTCCACGCTTTAGTATCGGACTACTGTGCTAGGTACCCCAATGGAACGGTTCGGAATTAGGGTACCATTCACAACTTCTGACAATGGAAACGGCAAAAATACTGTACTGAACCGTACCACTCTGTGGAAACAAGCCGTTACTTATATATATATATATATATATATATATATATATATATATATATATATATATATATATATATATATATATATATATATATATACCACTCAAAAGTTTGGGGTCAGTAAGATTTTTTATTATTTTTGAAAGAAGTCTCTTATGCTAACCAAGGCTGCATTTATTTAATAAAAATACAGTAATGTTAAAAAAATTCAGTACAGTAATATTTCAATTTAATATAACTGTTCTTTTTCAGTCGGTCACTCTCGACGTCACATCGGGAAAGTGAACCAACGAATTGAGATCCCAATTCGTCTGTTCACTTTCCCAACGTGACGTCTCCGTTCCCTCCTTCAGGGAATGAGGGTTACATGCGTAACCGAGATGTTTTCTTTTTTAATATATTTTAAAAATAATAATAATTTATTCCTGTAATGGCAAAACTGAATTTTCAGCAGCCATAACTTCAGTGTCACACAATCCTTCAGAAATCATTCTAATATTTCTTATTATTATGTTGAAAACAGTTGTGCTGCTTAATATTTTGTGGAAACCGTGATGCTTTTTCAGGATTCTTTGATGAATAGAAAGTTCAAAAGTATTTTTTTTTTTTTTAATATCACTGTGATATATATATATATATACAGTACTGTGCAAAAGTCTTAGGCACGTTGGTTTTTTCACATGAAAAAATATATAATAATATATATAATTATAATAGTGTGATATTTTATATAGTTTTAAAATGACAGATTTTAGTCTATAGTATTTTATTTTTAATTTATTTATATAAATGATATACAATTTAATATTGGTATCGACGATATGCCTTATACAATATTGTGCAAGACTCAATATTAATCCTGTCCTTCCATAGGTTACCGTTACTGATCACCATAGCTACACAGCGAACAACTAACAATAAATAACATAAACCGCAGTCAAAATGAGAAAAACACTTCCCCAAAACAGGCAGCTCGGCTAGGACAGCACTCTAAGATGATTATATATCACAAGCTTAAAGTTCTAGAAGAAAACAGCACAGGATGTAGTTTGATTTACTGTAAATCTCTAACTCTAAAGTCCGACTGACGTTTCTTGCGTCGTCTTTATTCCCCACCAGCAATTTACTGAAGGAATGCATTTCCCTCTGCTTGGACTCCAAATTCCACTGTTTCTCATACGCTCTTTCCCTTTGGCTCTCTTAAAGTTTGGTTTCCATTTAATTACCATAGTGTCTATCCTTCTCAGCCTCTCTGAAACATGACTCTTTCTACAGTCCATTTGTTTCACTCCACCTATCCTTACCTCAACTTCGCTCCAATTAGCTCCCATTTGCCCGAGTCCATTAAAATTCTTTAGTCCAATTTTGGGTGAGCGGTCCACAGTGAAAGACTTTCTTTGCCTGCTCCAGATGCTCGGACACACTTTTGTGGGTTTGGCTGCATTTTCATGACATTTCATAACATTTCTGTCCTTACAGTATTCAAGTACACTTACAAACAAGTGGCACAACTATATTTTGGTCACTACCATGATTGTAATATCATCGTATTCTTTAAATAAAGCACCTTGAAGTGTAAATACCATACTACAAGAATACAGTATCATGGAATATATTTTGAAATACCATGGTATTCAATTCAAGACTTTCTTTCCAAGAAAGTCGTTGTATTTTTTGCTGAAGTGAACTAACCCAAACTGTTAGAGCCCATGTTAACATTATAGGACAGAGATGAGGTGAGAGTACTTTTTCGTAATAGTACAGAGAACACGCAAAAATTGTAAATGAATGATAGAGTGTTAAAAAGCAACATGAGCAACTTATTGATAAAAAATATAATATAATATAATATACTACTCACTATACTGAACAGATGACTTTGTAAAAAAATCCAGTATGCTTACAAACAAGTACCATTACCATATTTTGGACACTACCTTGATTGCAATACCATGGTATTCTTTAAAACACATTGAAGAGTAAATTATATGGTATATGCATACAGTATCATAGCATATCAAAGCACCATGGTATTAAATTCACAACTTTTCTCCAAGAAAGTCTGTTGAAACTACTTAGCATGTTCGCAATAGTGACGTAGCCACACTGTTAGCGCTTATGCTAATGTTATAGTACAGAGTTGAGGTGACAGTTCTAGATTGTAATGGTAGAGAAAACACATGAAATTGCAGATGAACGGTGAAGTGGTAAAATAGCAGTCACTAAATGTTAGCTACAAAATATTTAATTAGCTAATGTTATCATTGCCTTGTTCTCGCACAATTGTTGCTCACATCTATGAAAAAAGTAAAACACCTGGAAAGCATCACATTAGGTTTTAAACAACATCAGTACAAATGTCATTTAGACTTTAAACTGGCATTTTAAAATCACATGCTATAACATTCAACAGGGAACATTTAAGCAAATTACTAATAAAAATGCACATACTGAATAGATGTCTTGGTGTACTGTACATACAGGTGGGAGTCAAATAAGGGTTAAAATAGCCTTTTCCAGATGTGGAAAAACAATTGGACACCCTTTAGTGAATCAAAGTTTGTGCAAAAAGTGCCGTCTTTAGGGTTGTTATAGACCTCTAAGGATCTTGAGCGGTGAATAAACCAGGTGATAGGCTATTTGGAACATATATTCTCAAATGCTAAATGGTCTCCACTACAGCAGTGTGTTTGCACTCTCTACTCTCAAAGGCAAACATTTCACTTTTCCTCTCTCGTTACACATCTCCCTTCCAAATATACACACTGTGCATTCATCCCCACTGACTAAAAGAATGTACTTCAATACTCATCTGTCTAGCTTGTTTGAATTGTGCCGGTGATGAATGATATTTATTCTGCTCAGGACCTTGAGGTAGCCACATTTTAGCAGCCATTAATAATGCTGATGGCATGCCCTGGCCACAGAGGGGCTTGTAATCTGCGAATGGGTGTGGGGAGATGTGGTCTAGGGGTCAGTGTGTGTTTTTCAGTGCGTACTTCCAATCCAATCCGCACCCTAGTCCTAGTCTCCTACGGAGTCAGAAAGAGTGAAAGAGCCAGATAGAAGGATCACTGTGGGGTTGTTTTGTTCTGGACGGAGTGCTTAAAGCTTTACTTGCCACCAAATGGGGGAAAAGAGGGGTTTTTCAGCTGTCCTCCCACTCCCTGTCCCAGCTCTTCCTGAAGGGAGGGGGGTAACAAAGAATGGTCTCCCCCCTGCGGTTCTCTTCGGAGGACGTGGGAGTACCTGCGAGAGGCAGCGCTTGGCTCGGCACGGATCTGTGCTTTCAGATCTACAGACCAATTTTCCATAGTTGTGTCATGACATCTGAGTAAATATCTCCATATGGAGACCCAAACACAGGTACACACTCACACAAACAGCCAGCGCACACAGTCATATAGCTGAATTATAAGCACAGCGAACACTGATGCCACTAGACATTTGTGTGTCCAGCCAAAACATACACACATGCACACAAACACAGGCCTGGTCTGAGCCCCATATTTTTTTCTCAGACCAAGAACCACTTCCATCTCCACTAGAGCTGGCAAGCGCTCGAAAAACTGGAATGTGGTCTGAAGGGAACACACAAACCACAGAAGCTCTGATCCAAAATAAACTCAAATGTGTTACACACACACATACAATGGACATGGAAACACAGAGACGTTATAAATGCACTTTTACAAACCATGTACTGAAGGAAAGAAAATACTCTTAGATAAATACATTTACTTGAGAAAATACATTTACTTGTCTTGCATATCTTCTTATTTTAGGAAATCTTAATGTACTCAAAGTGCATCTGGGTAGTTAACATGACAGGTAAAAAAAATACAAAAAATATTTTTAAAATTTACTTTAAAATATTTTTCTAATTATATTTAAATATATTTTTTAGAATACATACATGCAGGTTTTATGTCAATAAAATTGACAGACCATGTGGAATATTTATAAATGTTAACAATTTGCACCACAATATTCTTTTGTACGAATAGCTGTACATAAATTTAAATACAATAAATATAACAATTTCGCTACTTCCTTTTGTAATAATTGCAACAATTGTGACTTTGTGAGATACAGATTATTTTTAAATAATTTTCCACAACTAGCTTAAAAAAAAATGTTGATATATTTTTAAACTAAAATATTTTTTATTATTATTGTCTTGTTTTATTGACAGACATTTTCTACCGTACAGTAAAACAATTACAGTTTTACACACACACACACACACACACACACACATACATACATTTGATGTGATGTGAAACACTTTTTATGTTTCTATTGTATTGAGAATGTCACGATAGATTTATAAACTGCTCTTGTCCTCGGACTGAAATGTGAAGTGAAGTGATCATGTTTCTGAGTGTGCTTAAAAGGACATGAGCACGCACACACTATCAATGAGGGAAATTTAGTCACTCATTTGCACGTTTCCCAGACCAATAATCCACTGTAATCTCTTATTTCATTTAAAATGATTGTCATGCGCTCTTGAATACAGGGTGGTCTCTTAGCGCTGTCATCATTCATGACAATGGCTGCACATCTGCGCTGAGCAAACATGAGTTACGAGCAGATTACAATCCCTATTCAAACCCTGCGTAATCTTGGGGTAATCAGCATCAGGCTACTGCACAGTCCATCCATGTACCCTAAAGCATATCATTAAGGTTTATGGTTCGGTGCTTATTCAGAGGATGACCTATTGACAAACAGACAGATTGCATGGCAACTACACCACCTCAATGTAATTTCCTGTCCCTGTGCGGAAGCGGTTTACTGTCCTGCAGATTTAGTGCAAGCCCACTTTGCAATGAGGACAAAAATCAGGCAAAAATAAAATCAAATGAATGCATGAATAAATTTTTAATGGTCAAACTAAAAAAAATAAATACATATATATACACTCACCTAAAGGATTATTAGGAACACCTGTTCAATTTCTCATTAATGCAATTATCTAATCAACCAATCACATGGCAGTTGCTTCAATGCATTTAGGGGTGTGGTCCTGGTCAAGACAATCTCCTGAACTCCAAACTGAATGTCAGAATGGGAAAGAAAGGTGATTTAAGCAATTTTGAGCGTGGCATGGTTGTTGGTGCCAGACGGGCCGGTCTGAGTATTTCACAATCTGCTCAGTTACTGGGATTTTCACGCACAACCATTTCTAGAGTTTACAAAGAATGGTGTGAAAAGGGAAAAACATCCAGTATGCGGCAGTCCTGTGGGCGAAAATGCCTTGTTGATGCTAGAGGTCAGAGGAGAATGGGCCGACTGATTCAAGCTGATAGAAGAGCAACTTTGACTGAAATAACCACTCGTTACAACCGAGGTATGCAGCAAAGCATTTGTGAAGCCACAACACGCACAACCTTGAGGCGGATGGGCTACAACAGCAGAAGACCCCACCGGGTACCACTCATCTCCACTACAAATAGGAAAAAGAGGCTACAATTTGCACGAGCTCACCAAAATTGGACAGTTGAAGACTGGAAAAATGTTGCCTGGTCTGATGAGTCTCGATTTCTGTTGAGACATTCAGATGGTAGAGTCAGAATTTGGCGTAAACAGAATGAGAACATGGATCCATCATGCCTTGTTACCACTGTGCAGGCTGGTGGTGGTGGTGTAATGGTGTGGGGGATGTTTTCTTGGCACACTTTAGGCCCCTTAGTGCCAATTGGGCATCGTTTAAATGCCACGGCCTAGCTGAGCATTGTTTCTGACCATGTCCATCCCTTTATGACCACCATGTACCCATCCTCTGATGGCTACTTCCAGCAGGATAATGCACCATGTCACAAAGCTCGAATCATTTCAAATTGGTTTCTTGAACATGACAATGAGTTCACTGTACTAAAATGGCCCCCACAGTCACCAGATCTCAACCCAATAGAGCATCTTTGGGATGTGGTGGAACGGGAGCTTCGTGCCCTGGATGTGCATCCCACAAATCTCCATCAACTGCAAGATGCTATCCTATCAATATGAGCCAACATTTCTAAAGAATGCTTTCAGCACCTTGTTGAATCAATGCCACGTAGAATTAAGGCAGTTCTGAAGGCGAAAGGGGGTCAAACACAGTATTAGTATGGTGTTCCTAATAATAATTTAGGTGAGTGTATATATATATATATATATATATATATATATAGAGAGAGAGAGAGAGAGAGAGAGAGAGAGAGAGAGAGAGAGAGAGAGAGTATATAAACCAGCCTTTTGTGTTCATGAATAAATAAATAGTAATTTAATTTTTCTTATAATATTGGTCCTTAACATAGGCTTAATTTTCATGAAGGCATATGCTTTCTTCTTTCTTTTTTTATACATTTATCATTTAATAATTTGTGACAACAATTTCAACTGCATTTCTCATTAATGTACTGCAATGTGTGTGTGTGTGTGTGTGTGTGTGTGTGTGTGTGTATACACATACACACAAATGTAGTATTTGGATTTAAACTAATTATCAAATTCCACTAGGGGAAAAAAACATTTTAATGGCATTTGACAAAGAATAAAGAGAATAAACCAGCCTTTTGTGTGCTGAATAAATAAATAAATAGACCTTATTGTGTTCATTTTCTTTATGAAAAATACCATTTGTAGTTTTTTTCTTTTGATTTTGCAAAGAAATACAACTCGGACATGTTTTTGTGACATTCAACCAAGCACAGCTGTCTAATGTGCTGGCTTTCATATAGCCTATAAACACTTCAGCATGCAAACACACCAGAGAGACATCCTCTATTTATACAGGGCTCTCTGACTGTCTTACTGTCTCTTTCTCTCAGCTTCAGTGACACAATCACATGATCGAGCTGCATCAAAGAATATACATTCTGTCATGGTCTTTCATACACAAACAAAAAGTCTTTCCTGCATACATAAGCAATACCTTCACACACACATACAGCACACAGACACACAACAACCCAAGAATGGACTCACATACACACAGATCTCCAGTTGCCTCACACACTCTGAGCAGAAGGGGGAGGAAGTGACAGTTAGCTGTGGAATTCCTGCTGTGTGTCTCTCACTTAGCATGCACTTTTTTGTTTCTTTGCCATACACACACAATGAAAAACACCCATGGACTCTCACAGAGTGACAGGACCCTCAGAACTTTCCAGCATGTATTCTGGAGGAGAAAAAGTCACTGTAATGTGCCCTATGGGCAAACTCACATGGAATCTGGGCCCAGAGAAAACTGCAGATTTCAAACGCCTGTCATTCACAAAGTTGTACATTGCATGTTCATTTATGAAATATTTTAGCTTCTTACAAAGCATACTCGATTGGCCGATTGCAACCTTCTATGGTTTTTGTATAATAATGACTTAACTGTAAATTCTGATTCTGAATATGACACTACACTGTTCTACCTCTTTGTACCACATACTGTAATATAATAAATTCATCATCAATCAATATTTCATGTCTGTTTATATACACAATACAGTATGAACAGATAGATGTCCATTAGACGCAATATAAACCTCTTCTGGACTTGATAAGGTCCTGGGCACAGATTCATATAACATTCTTAAAAGGATAGTTCACACAAAAATGAAAATGATGTCATTAATTACTAGGGGTGTGACGAGACACTTATCTCACGAGACAAGACACGAGATTGGGTTCACGAGAACGAGACGAGACAAGATTTTTTTTACTTTTAACTCATCATCATGTAATGAATGTCATTTCAGTTCTACTTTCTGAATATGAATTATCACATGCAGTGAAAGACAACAATACTCAAGCACTGTAAAAGATTTTGCACAAACTCAACTGACTGGCTTCTTTTTTTGATTGTCAGACCTTACAACTGCACATGATTTATGAGCTTCTACAACATTTGACCTCCTAACTGAACTTCTTCCCACAAATTGATCATAGATCAAGTGCAAACAATAACTGCAACCATAATCAAAGTACTCAATATTCTCAATATTTAAAGTGCAAATAAATACCAAATTTTTCTTCAAGCATGATAGCTAAGAGAGGGTTAACTACACAGATAGCTTTCATATCGGTCTTTGTCAGTCCTGTGGGTTTGTTGTGTGTGACGTCACCGTGGCGCCATTTTTGAGGTATCACTACTGACTTGCCTCGTATTGAATATATTATAAGAGTAGCGATGACAAATAAATAACTCGCATGAGAAAAAATTAGAAAAGGCCGTACCGCGATAAACTCAATTAAGATGCTAGGGACCGTTATTTGGAAAAATTGTCATCCTTTCAGAACATAGATCCATATGAGCTGACTGAAGTAAGTTGGAGCACTTGTTTATGGTATAAGCGCATATACCAGTGAACAATTTAAAAACCTCTTGAAGCCCATGGACATTTCACCAATGGCTGGGTACAGGATTTATTTACATTACCGAAGGACTGCGACAACACAGTAGTATCAGCAAAGGTGGGTTTGCCGTAATGATAATGTCATGTTAACTGTATAATTCATTAAGGATTAAGGATGGTTTGTTTAGTTTGAACGTGCTGAAAGTAGGAAGAATTTTTAATTATTTAATACTAAGTTGCCCCCTTTTCATGCATTTTTGTTCTTTATTGTATCAATTACACAAACCAAAATGCCTAACACAATAAAAAAGAAACATTGTTCCAATAAAACAAGTCATCATCATGAAACAAACTGTCTGACATTACTGAAGTAAATCAATGTATGTAGAATTAAATAGTGTATTTTATTATAGTACATTCGGAGATATGTTTGCAAAGGTGATGTTTTTGCGTCGCACCGCTGCAACCCAGGCCATCCGACGCCTCGTTGTTATGTCCGCTACATGCTGTCCATGTCCTTTCTTCAAAGTGGGAAAGCTAAAAAAAAACTTTCCCCATTGTTTAGTTTTTGACCCTTTCTGTCATGAGACTTACTATTGCAGCCTATCACACAACAAGAACGTACCATTTTATCACTGAAAAGAAATGAATCAAAAACACAACTCTGACACCCGCCAGCATTGATACCTTACAAATGGCGGCTCCACCCATAATGCACTTCGGGTCTCACGAGTGTGACATCCCCTGACAAAGACCGATTGAGAGATATTCTCATGCCTCAGGGAGCCGCTTTCACACAGCAGTAACTTATTGAAATCGCGTTTGAATGCGCGCTCGCGTTTACTTTCACTTTCGCGGTCGTGCGCACTCTGTGAATCGGGAGAGGTGGTGCTGAACGCGCATTTTAAAACAGACATTTGTCTGACACTTCTGTTGCGCAACGAATCCTCCGCCACGGTCCTATGGATAAAAAGTGTTAAAAAACTACAAACATGACGGATGTGCGAGTCCAACGGTTAAGTAGAGAGATTTATGCTGCGTTTTTGAGCCCGTAAGTTACGACTTCAAACCACAACTCACGACTTTGTAGCGTTCCAGGCAAAGTCACACCAAACTGCCTGAGCGCAAGAAATTGTGGTAGCTAGATGTAAACAAAGCATGGCGGAAGGTACAGGGCTTATGCTCATTTACAATCAATTATATCGCCAATGGTGCTTACTCCTTGCTTATTTGAGGGAAACAGGAGAAAAAACGATGCATGAGGCAAAAGAAGCTGTTATACCTTTTATTTTACGTTATTTGTATATTTGGAAATGTATTTGGTATTAATTTATACTTATAATATTATTATGAAAACTAACTAACGCTAGAAAAGCTGCTGATAATGCATAACATTTGCGGAGAAATAACGTTAGAGCAATACCTTATTTTAATAAACGATTTGGTTTTTAATGTACGACTTGTTTTGCGTACTATGTGACGTCAGAGGGCGTAAATGGGAGTACATCGATCTAGTACGAGTTCACGGGTGGGAAGTCACGGGTTTGACTGCCGTTCCAGTGCACTTTCACGGGTAGAAGGTTGCCTGGAATGCGGAATTAGATTAAGTGGCTTGAGTGATCAATTATCAGTATTTTACCTGACGAAAAGATATTTATTCAATGTTATCCACATTATATTTCACCTGCAGCAGCATTATGAACTTTTGTAATGATACGTTTGGCCATTAACTTTTAAATGCATCGTTATTAAATGCGTCTCTGCATTAAAGACCCACGAATGGCAGATCAACGTGCTACTACATTTCTCTCCGGTACAGTAGGACAGGTTTTCAAATTGGGGTCCGGGGGCCCCCAGGGGTCCTCCAGAAGGTTCTAAGGGGTCCCCAGAAAAGACAAAGCAAAAATGGATAAAGTCAACTAAACAACTGTTTCATGTCTAAATGTTTATCTCCTTTCTTGCCGATACATCCCAGAATTGTATATGTTTACTTTGTATCTTTCTGGTGAGTTTTTCTCACTATAGTCCCCTTTATCTTGCTCACTGGGGTTCTTATCGCAGGACGTAAGCTGCTTACATACATGTATTGTGAAAGTTGCTTATACAAATAATTTTTAATTGAAAATGTTCTTCTTCAGGTTTACATCCAACATTACGTACCAATTTAAGTTTGGAAACAATATGTTGTATTTATAATGTCACACTTGCTATTTATCTAACAGTTTAAATGTTTTTTCATACATAAAAATATATAGATGGATTTTAGGAAGTCATAAAAGATTCATCATATTTGGGGGTCCTTGGCATCATAAAGTTTGAAAACCCCTGCGGTAGGAAATTAAATTCAATGTGGAGGATTTTAACTGTGACGATGATTGACAGGGCAGTTTAAACGGCGACGGGATGCACGCAACTAAGCAACAGAGTCCGTTAAAGATGACAAAGTAGTATGTCCCATAGCCTACTCTTCTGCTACACACTCAAAAGTATGTACTTTTTCTTCACAAAAAGAGTACATACTTTTAGGTCTTAGTATAAGTTTGCGAATTGGGACGCAGTTAGTTATCCTAACTTCACCCTCACACTATGTCATGACAATATGAAGCTGACGCGTTCTCGTCACACCCCTATTAATTACTCACCCTCATGTCCTTCCAAACCCATAAGACTTTTGTTCATCTGCGGAACACACAAATGAAGGTCTTTTTAATGAAATCTGAAAGCTTTCTGACCCTCCATTGACAGCCTACGCAACTACCATTTTCAAGGCATCATTAAAGTAATCCATGTGACACCAGTAAAGTTTATGAAGAAATAAAAACAATTTACCACTTTATTTACAAAATATTAATCTCTGCATTCACGAGAGCACCATGGCGTGTTGTGTTGTTGTGTTGCGTTAACGTGCGGAAATAATGAAACAGCTGAAAAATCAGCTTTACCATCACAGGAATAAATTACATTTTAAAATGTATTTAAATAGAAAACAGTTATTTTAAATTGTAATAATATTTTACTGTTTTACTGTGTTTTACATCAAATAAATATAGCCTTTGTGAGCATAAATGTGAGCATTTCAAAACCATTTAAAAAACTGGAATTATTTAAAACTTTCAAGAGTAGCATATGTATTATATGTAGCAAGTGTTGCAATGCTTAATATTTGAAATAACTCAAATTCACAAAACACATTTTGGGAGGCAATCCTAGTTTTAAGAATTTTTGTGAATCTGGCCCAAGGCTGTGTTATTTTGTGATGAATGACCGGCTTACTGTACATTATCCCTATAATTATGCTTTCAGTGCATAGTACTGCATGTAACACTTTTTTACCATGTTTAAGATATTTCCCCCCAAAATCAAGATGAGAAAATGTGGGAAAAGCCTACAAAATACATCCGGACCTGTCCATGGGAAATGTTTCTGTGGGTTAATGTGAATCTGTGATAAATCTACTCCAACATAACGTTATAGCGCATTCACACGCATGTGAGAGCATTGAGTAATAAAACACAAAGATAGCCAAAGAAATATGTAAACGACCTCCCGCCGTATATCTAATTTATGGATTTCATAATTGCCCACAAAGACACACCAGTGATGTGAAAATGAAGGGCATTAACCTCAACACACACATTTGGGGGAGGGTAATATATAATTGCATCATTTCTTGACCTCTCTGACCATCTCCCAAACCACTGCTCATTTTTCTGGCTCTTTGGACAAAATGCCTCATTCATCAGATGCACCATCTTCCTCCTCCGTCACTCCTCTCACCGTTGAACATGTTACGCAAATGTTCCAGTGAGTGTGTAGTTCATTGTGATTTTGCCAAATGAGACATGTTAATGGATCAACATATTTTGTTGATCCTGATACAACATTCCTGTCTGAAAATCAGAGAAAAATGATAAGACTGATGTAGAAGCACCTAACCCTGGTTTTAAGCCTAAACTTGACAGACTGTAAACTTGTCTCTCAAATCTGATTGGTTGATTGGAATGTTACTTGGTGAAATCATATTCACAGTACTGAATACTAGCAAACCATTTATCAAAATCATCGTATATACAGTACTGTATTTCCTCTAGTATTCTATTGCTAACATACCATTTCTCCCTCTTTCTTTGTCTAACCCGCCCCACATGGCTTCAGTCCCTTTCTTTATGGCGGTCTTCTCAGAAGCGCATGTCTGTGATAAAGCTAAAGGTGACATGATAAGCTGTGCAATCATCTAGGTCTGAGGTGTCCTAATCCCTGCCTAAGCCTTGTCATAAATCCATCTGTTATCTGTGTTACTCCTCTGCTCCCGACACCGAAACACAAAGCACCAGTGCCGAGAAGGCTCTTGTCAAGATGCATTCTGCCTACAGATCCTGCGTTTGTGTGTCGGAGCTGGCACTTTGATTTATTGTGGCACTCTGGCCCATGCTCCTCTGGGCCAGCAGTGCGTGTTTGTTTTCTATTGCACAGGAGGACAGTGTTGAGCAAATGTTAGCATGCTGCACAGAGCGCTAAAGTGTTTGCATAAGCAACTCTACAGTAGCAGCAACACACAAAGTGTGTGTGCATTGACGGGTGCATGTCCTTCATTAAAATTCAAAGCGATTAATTATTGTCATGATGTATGGACATTTAAAGTGATAGTTCACACACAAAATTACAAATCTGTCATCATTTTCTCACCCTCATGTCATTCCAAAACCTGTTTGACAAAAGATGATATTTTGAAAAAAATTTTTTCATCCATTCAATGAAAGTAAATGGGGTCCAAAACAACATTGGACCCCATGGACCCTTTTCACAGACTGTGATGATGCGTTTCCCAGTTATTAACACCATAAAACTAGCAAAGTATTTTATATTGTCATTTTAAAAAAACTTAATGTACATGAATACCACTATACTTTGTGTTATATTACCTTGGCATTAAATTACTACAACTAGTAACCCTAACCCTAGCAACTAGTTAATAGTTACAATTAACACTAATAACGACTGAGGGAGTGACAGCAAATTTGAAATCTTTCTGTCTTCTGACCAATGTTATCAATGCATCATAATTTTGTCCCTCTTTTGTAAAGTCATATAAATGCTAGGGCTGTGCGATATGACGATATTTATCGGATGGACGAAATAAAAAGTCTATTGTTTCATATTATGCTCTATCGTTTATTTCGTGGTGGTGTCGCAAAATACATTGTTTACAGTAATACTTTTTCATCATTTGGACACCACCACGAGGATGCAGGCAGAAACAATAACAGCATGGCGAGTGAAGTGATCTGTCTTCAGGGCTCATGCATTGTCAGAGACACGACGCGGCTCGGCTCTCTGTGTCACAGAAAACAGCTCGCGATCACTGAAGTGCCATGTTTTCCATATTGATGTTATTGAATGGTATCAAATCACTTGAATGTTCAAACTGGCAAGCCTTTAAACACAGAATTGACAAACTTTCGTGAGGACGCTGTCTACGTGTGTTTGAGTTTGCCTCCGTGTTGCTTCCATGCCACTGACTGGACGGGGCGGAGTCACGTGACTACACGCGCTGTGTTTTTTTAAGGGGAAAGTTTTAACAGGATTAAAAAAAAAATAACCGACATGGGAAAATTACGTCGGTTAGAGGTTCTGAATTTCAGTTTCGATTACTTTTCGATTAATCGTCCAGCCCTACGTCAGGTGCTGCGTTTGTGAATAAATCTTTTAAATGAATGATTTAATAACAAACACTTCTAAATAAAGGGAGGAAAAATAATCACATATGAATAGAGTATATACTTTAAAATGTAAAAAAAAGAAATAGTCCTTTCCATGTGGTCAATATAAACTATTAATTGATTAAATTTACAAAAAAGGTACTATATCGTGATATATATCGTTATCGGGATATGATATTACTTATATCGTGATATGAGATTTTGGTCATATTACCCAGCCCTAATAAATGCTATAGTGATTTAATTTATTTCTTGCTTGCTATTGGAGCAAACGAGAACACAAAATGTATATTTAGTTTCCATTCACTACAATAGAAGTTTACCCGACTATGATAACTTCTGAGAAACCTGGAAAAGTGCTAAGGGTTTATTGACTTTAAAGGGATAGTTCACCCAAAAATGAAAATTAGCCCATGATTTACTCACCCTCAAGTCATCCTAGGTGTATATGACATTCTTCTTTCAGACGAATACAATCAGAGTTATATTAAAAAAAATTCCTGGCTCTTCCAAGCTTTATAATGGCAATTTTTGTTTTTAAGTCCATAAAAGTGCACACTGAGAAAACATAGCAGCTGCTAAAGGTAGGCAGAAACTCATGAGCACCCTTATGAAACCTAAAATGACAAATGGGACACCCCATGGTCTCGTAAACAAGAAGTTTGCCATTTGGGACAGAGCCTACCAGTTCCGCTTTAGATACACAAACTCGCTCACTCTTCAATCTTGAACTCCTATTCATTGCAAATGCAGGACTGCAAAGGACTCCGAAACTTTTACATTGACACTTTTATAGAGTTAGAACTGTGCTGTCTCTGGCACGGGGCCCTCCTTGCAGGAAGCAGGGCCTTAAATAATCATTCATTCTTTTCGGTGTCCTTTACATCCTTCATAGCTGTCATCTCGCCGGCTTTATTGGACAGAATTTATCACAAACTACAAAAATCACCCCTAGAATGAGAAATATTTGATTACTTTAAAGTTGGAGCGTAGCCCAAATTTGAGAGAGAGGAGGAGGTGTATGTTGTGTCACTGACAACGTTATGCCAGCTGTGATATTTATTCTCAGATTTATGGCTCTGTGTCCACTCTGTCTGTCCTCTGTGACAAATCTCCTACTTAAGCAGGCAGTTTTTTGGCCAAAGTCATTGAGGTGATTTTAATGTTAAAAGCATTTTCGTTTTTCATGAGATGACAAAACGGAACAAATGCCACCAGGAAATGACTAAAACTGTTTTATTCAGCCTGGTAACAAATGGCATCCAAATAGAATGCTGAACTTTTTCTGGAAACAACATCATTTCAGCAATCATTTTAGCGATATCCTCATTCTTAATTCAAAGCAAGACGAGGGAAAACAAATCCATCTCCATATCCTCTGGCGCCCCCTAAAGGGAAATATTGACATTTTAAATTACTTCAATACAATGGGTGTATAGGGAGTTTAAAATTATATTACAAAAAAACGCCTTAAAAAAAAAGAAGGAAAAAAAAGACTGATTTCTTTTTAAATTGTAGATGGCTGGTTGTGACACTTTATGTCAATATTAAACTTTTTGTTATTTACCCATGGGGTGAAAATGGATGTCCATATTAAAATTAAATTGAATTGTATTACAATATTTTTTTTAACTATACCTTCATTTAATTTTGCTTTTCCCAGGCCAAGACATACATACACACACACATATATATATATAGGGTGAATTCAGGGTGATTGGGACACTTTTTGCCATTGAGATGACTTGGAAAGTGTCCGAATCCCAAAAAACTGAGCATGTAGGATGTGTCTTTCTTAAATTGACAGATATTCTGAATAAACAGCCAAAATAAATGACTCCTCTCCTCACCTCTCTAACCTCAAGGTCAAACTAGGTCAAATACGTAGCAGTGTTCCTCGTGATTTCACTGGCATTTCCAATCAACGTATGCAAGGTCTGGCCTGAGCGTACTCACTTTGACAGGTGATCTGTCTGTCTGTCTTCAGGCTTCAGAGGACCCAGGTGTAACATTTACCCCATGAATTTTAATCTCAGAATCAAATATTTATCACCGGAGAGCAATGAATGAGAGAGCTGGTGACCTGACATGTCTTTTGTCGGTTTCTCCTCTCTCCAGATTCATCATTTGAGGTATTAATTTGTTAACCTCCCACTGGGTCATTATAAGGAATCAAAATGAGAGAAGCTTACATCCACCCACGTACGGTAATTATTCAGACTGAGAGCAAACATGTGAATAGATTGAAGTGCACGGGCAGAAAGTCCCACTCGCTCTGGCACAGACGAGAGGAGGCATACAATATGATTCACGTGTGTTGCAGAGCAGAGTGCGGGGGAGAGCGGAGACGGAGACAGAAAGAAAGGTCTCAATAAAAGAGAAAAGTGGAGATATTGAAAAGGAGGGTAAGGTTTCACAGCAATGATTAACTCAACTGTGCTGTACGTACAGATGGAGCCAGACTGCGGTTTTGACAGTGGGGAATGAATGTGTTTACTCAGCATCAGCTTACACACTAATGCAGAACACCTCAATGTTCAGTGGACATCCACATCATCTTCATTCACATTTATCAAGTCCCTGACAGAAGTGAACATCTGTAGTCAAGTACAGATGTTCTTGACTAGTCAAGTTAAATGTTTATTATCTACATACTCATATAAGCACCACATCTGTATGATGACATAATGTGTTATCCATATCTATCTATCTATCTATCTATCTATCTATCTCTCTATCTATCTATCTATCTATCTATCTATCTATCCTTCCAATAATCTATCTATCTATCCATCTGTATCCATATCTGTTTCCATCCATCCATCCATCCATCCATCCACCAACCCACCCACCCACCCATCTAGATGAAAACAGATAGATAGATAGATAGATAGGTGGATAGATGGTTAATTATCTATCTATCTATCTATCTATCTATCTATCTATCTATCTATCTATCTATCATCCATTTATCTATCTATCTATCATCCATCTATCCTTCCAATAATCTATCTGTCCATCTGTATCCATATATCTGTTTCCATCCATCCATCCATCCACCAATCAACCCATCCATCTAGATGGAAACAGATAGATATCCATCTATCTATCATCTATCTATCTATCTATCTATCTATCCTTTCGTCTGTCTGTATGTCTCTGTCCAACTGTATCCATCTATCTGCATACATGTTTCTATCCATCCATCCATCCTACTAGTCCTCTATGTATCCATTTATTAATCAATACATTTATCTATTTATCTGTGTATAAATAAATCCATCCATCTATATACAGTATTGATCCATCTGTCTGAGTGTATATGTATCTACCTGCTTATCCATCTGCCTGCCAGCCTGTCTACCCACCTACCCATCTATCTACCTACTCAAACATCCATGTCTAATCTATCTACCTACGTAAACTTCTCATTAAATAAAGAATACTAACAGAGAAAATCACTTTGTCAAGATGTTGAGAGTGCAGTTAGGGAATGTATGATAAAATACAGCTAAAAAAATAAAAATAAAAAATAAATAAAAAAGCCACAGGGTTGCTTAGATATTAAGCCTGGTTGCAATTTCCTGAAAATACAGTATAAATGATTTATCAGCCGACAGAAATAGAACCTGCTCACAACAGACAGCTTGCACCTTGCATGAGATGTTTTCTAAATGTATACATACTATATCTCACAATTGTATCAAAGATATGCAGCATTTAGATTCAGCATTTTAAATTCACATGACAAAACATCTATTTATTTCATAATTAATAGTATGTTTCACTCAAAGACACAAATACAAGCAAAATGAACTAAATATATGATCTTTACATTAACTCTCCTCCGTGATGTTTAGATTCCAGTATTGAGATGTTTTCTAGGTCACGGAAGCTGTGCATGTTAATTTGCTCTTTTGCTCAGAGGGGAAAATTGTCATTCTCACCACTAAATGGGTCATGGTAAAGAAGAGGTTTAGTTAATCCTCACATTGCATAATAAACAACTTCCCCTGTAAACACATTTGGTAGCTCGCGATAAGGTGTCTTCAATTTCAAATTGTCTAAATCATACCTGTAATCATGTATTACCATCAGATAAAATAAATAATCTCAAAGAGCTAAACAAATGATTCAAAACAGATAACGCATGTTTATTGTTATCCATAAAGGAGATGAAAAATTAATAGAAGCTACTTTCTGACATTTCAGAGTGATTTTCTTCCTGAACTGGATTCTTATTCTTGGATTACACACAGGATGTTAATTTACATCAGTCATACTGCATAATATATACAAAATGCACAGCAGCTTTTCACATGGGACGTGCGTAATTGCTCAAGATACCAAGAGGAAACGTTCTTAGATCACTCTGCACATCTGTGGTTGGGACTTGCTTTTGTAAGCATTGTAATATCGGCAATACTGCTTTCCTGTCCTCTGTGGTTGCTGTCCCCATTTTGGAGCCTGCATCTGATTTGTGATTCTGCGATACACATGTAACTGATCTTATCGCTCACAAATATATATAAGGCCCTGCACTGCCATAGAAACATCTCCGTCTGAAATGCGCTCCATAATGTCTCTGGTCACCATCACTCTCATCAGCAGCATTCTTCTGAACCTGTTTCCTCACACTCCAGCAGCATGTAAGTTTCTTATGGATACAAATGAGGTCTTGCTGCATTTTTGCATTGTTTTATTGCATTGCTGTGAATGGGCACTATGTATAAACAGAGCTATTTTATGTGGGTCTATGACTATGACTGTAAGAAAGATGCTGTGTGTCATGTCAGATGGCCCGCTAAACTATGCCTGCTGTGTGAAATACACCCGAACTCCTCTGCCCTTCGGTGTGATCAAGGGCTTCATCGAGCAGAGCTCCCGCGAGGTGTGTCGCATAGATGCCATCATGTGAGTCACTGTGATCTGACCTCAGAAATGAGTCAGGGTTCACCCACTTACCCACACAATGTGGTTACACTAAAATAGGTGTATTTAACAATACATTTAAATACAAGGGCAGCCGATACAAAAAAAAAAAAAAACCCACAGCATTAACATGGGACATACAGTCTGATACAGTGAAAAATCAGCGACTTAATTTAATAAAAAAAAAGTAAGATTTTTTTTTTGAAAGAAGTTTGAATTTTTGGGGAAAGAATATATTTTTTCAAGATTCTTTGATGAATATGAAGTTCTAAATCTTTTAGAACATACCTTTTGATCAATTGAATGCTTCCTTACTGAATAAAATGATTCATTAAAAAGATCTTACTGAACATTAGTGTATATGATTAAGATTCAGCGTTATAGGTCACTAAATCATTTTATACAAATAATTTGTAAGTCAGACGTTCTCGCTTCCATTGAAGCAAAAGATGCTCTTTTAGTTATTCTCAAATCATGCTGAAGAACATGATCAAGTTTTACGCAAACATGTTGTGGAGTTCATGCAGCTCAGCTGCTGCCATTAAAGAAATGGGAGGTAAAAAGGATACTGAAAAACTTCACTTTTTAATCTTGTTATTTCATATTATTATTATTATTTGATGTTTAAATAATATGATTTGAATTACTTATTAGGAATTATGGGTCATTATAAGAGTTTGATATAACTACAGTATGTGAATGTCATTTTTTTTAATTAATATATATATATATATATATATATATATATATTTTTTTTTTATGTAAAAGTGTCTATGTACTCATTGGTTATTGCTCTAATTATGTGTTTTTATGTGTTGGTGGTGAGTATTATCACAAAAGGATAATAAAGTAGAAGGAAAAATAAGGAATAATTATTGGGGAAAAAATATGTCTTTAAAGGAAATTAATTAAAGGTCCATATGTATAACTGTGTTAAATGTGTTTGAATTGAAAGACATAATTAAGTGTAATATATATATATATATATATATATATATATATATATATATATATATATATATATATATATATATATAAACTTCATTTTGATATTTAAATTAACTTTTCACTCAAATTGTTATGTTGATAATATAATTAAAAATCAAAATATATATAAATATACATTAAATATATAATACACCATTGTTCAAAAGTTTGAGTTCATTAAAATTTTGTTTTTAAAAGTCTCTTTCTGCCCACCAAATCTGCATTTATTTGATCAAAAATACAGTAATAATGTGAAATATTACAATTTAAAATCCAGCCATTGCTCTAGTCTTCAGTGTCACATGATCCTTCAGAAATCAATCTAGTATGCAAATGTTGTACTCAAGATTTTTTTTCTTATTATGAAAGTTGAAAACAGTTGTGCTGCTTAACATTTTTGTGGAAAGCATGATACATTCAGTATTCTTTGATAAAGTTCAAAATGATTTGAATTAGAAATATTTTGTAACATTGTAAATGTCCTTACCATCAAGTTTTGATCAATTTAATGCATTCTTGCTGACTAAAGTATTCATTTCTTTAAAAAGAGTCCATACATTTGAAAAGTTTACAATATATAAACTAAATTAAAATAACTATTGGTCTCAGACTTTTGATCCCCTCTATATTTACACCAATCAAAAGAAAACTGACAACTGTAATCAAATAATAATCACACATATTTTCACTTATTTTAACTTAACTTCAGTTGCTGCCTTAAAATTGTAATAATCAAATTTGCTGTACAAGTCATTTCAACTTAAATTATATTAAACTGATGAATCGAATCGAGTTGAATCTTGCATAACTTTTTGAAAAAAATAATTGAAATTGTGTAAATTAGTTGAAGTAATGTAAAAATGTATGTTGCCATGACTTACTGATCAAATTTTTTTTACAGCACCTTCAGAAGAAAATAAAACAGTTTTGCTATAATTTTCTATCATTTTAATCATCTTTCTTCAAGTTTCTTTACCAAGAACAATAAGAAGGTGTGTGCGAGCGTTGAGGATCAGTGGGTGAAAGCAGCGCTTGCACGTCTGAGGTAAGGAGGACAAAGTGTGTGACGTTTAAAACAAGTCACCTCATATTTGTGGCAAATGTACCATTGCAACATTTAAGGTAGCATTTGTGATCACTGAGCAGTAAATAGTGTCACAGACTCGTATTGATTTGCTATTTTATGATTACCAAAATAACACTGACTTGAATTTACATTTTCTTTATAGGACCAAAATAGCTCAAATGACAGAGAGATCTCAGCGCCTCACCACGGATGGACTGAAAAATACAATTCCCAGAACCACCACCAACAGCCCATAAAGATTTTGTTTAAGCCATTAAATATGGCTTAAACAAACATTTGGCAGAGTCCATTAATTACTGATGATTATCCTCATACTTTGACTTATATTCTGACTAGTCATCCTTAACAATGAAACGCTTGTTTTCTACAGAACTATATTTTTGTACTCACTTTTGTATCACACAGAATGTATAATTCAGTCTGAATGCTGTACAGATGTGTCTTAAACAGCAATACTAAAAGAAAAAAAAAAAACATTAAAAACTGAAGTTTAAAAAAAAAGTACTTTTCTATGTACGACACTTAAAAGAAAACTCAGAGAGTTAACAGAACACAGATACTGTACATAAAACAAAAGTTGACAGCCATTACTTTACAAAATCATTGTAGTTTAGAATAAACCATAGCACATCTGTTTAAAAGGATGAGTTTCTGATACATCAGCGCACAATGTCATAATCTCATCTTTGTCCTTATCAAACCCAGCAGGCCTGGGTACAGGTTTCCTAATGTTCATAGTGCTCATCAGCTAAAAGAGAGAGACAATGATATGAACGCAATCTGCACTTAGTATAAGACAAACTAACATAGATGTTAAAGACTTCTGCAAAAATTCATAATGTAAAAATTGTCCGTCAAAGTATTATTTACAACCTGAAGATACTCCTCAAAGTTGATGGCTTCGTATTTATGAGTGTCTACAGTGTCAAACATCGTTCTGCGCTTCTGAGGAGAAGAGTCATCCTGAAAGAAGTCAAGCAGCTCATTGCTGTCCCAGAGTTCATGGAAGGACAGTAAAGGGGGGGGGGGACAAGAGAGAATAAGTGAGTGAGAGATCTATTAGTGACTTGCAGGGAATGGAATCTTGTGATGTTAGAGAGTGCTGCCACCTAGAGCTGAAATAGTTTGTTACACATTCAAGTGACATTCCTCTG
This sequence comes from Rhinogobio ventralis, assembly GCA_039654625.1. Lineage (NCBI taxonomy): Eukaryota > Metazoa > Chordata > Actinopteri > Cypriniformes > Gobionidae > Rhinogobio > Rhinogobio ventralis. Next base: position 11,967,666 of record CM077200.1, on the reverse strand, counting down.
TCAGGGTTTAGCTTTGCATAATGCATGGGTACTGAACGCAAGTGTTCACTTACAGGATACAGAAGTGGAGAAGATACTTATAATTATCAACAACAAACTCAAAATGAAATCTAAGGTTCGAGATGTCTTCAGAAGTCCACTGGGGGTATTTCTCCGCCAACTTCTGGGCCACTTCACTCCAGTTACGTCTATACACTGAAAAACATGTGAATCATCGACATTACACCTGGACCTACTGAAATGGGATTCTAGACATACTTTTGCTCTTTCTGCATTGGTTGCAAAACAGAAAGTGTTATGCAAACTTTTAAATGTCTCATGTTTCAGAAATTCTGATAGGCCTACTCGTACCATTAAACGTGTTCTCTTCCATTTTGGAGCGAGCATTCTGCCGATACATAGTTTCACACATTTTTACATTTTCTTCATGGAGTTCAGCAAAAACATCAACCTCTTCTTCTTCATCTGCAATACACAGATAGAAAACATCAACTTATAAATCATCAAATGCCATAATCCTCCAAGATGCAGTCAAAACCACACAAATCACCCAGATTAAACAATGTGCCATCCTACCTAGCTTGATTTAAGCTGGGCTCAGACTAGTTTTAGGCCGATTTATGCCTGATCTTATGCAAAAAATCTTGTCGATAACCTCGATCGGTTACGATGTTCGGCGCTGATTATCTGGTAATGTGAGGCGTTCACATATCGAAAATCTTGCACCTCCCGATCTGCTCTCACACAAATCGGGGCCACCCCGATCATATCAAACATGTTTGATATTTAAGATTTTAAATCGGCATGATTATGTCAGTTCTTTCACAATAGCCAATGAGAGAAGTGAATGAGGGCACTTTTGATATTGCGACCGCAAAACAAGCTGCTGTATAAGGGTCCGTTGAACAGCGGAAATGGCGGAACGGCGTGTGGAAGTGTTGCAACAACACGTCTATTTGTATAACGTTTCTTCGAAAACGTGACAACCGTACGGACATAGAGAAGAGCTGAGAAGAAATCGCCTTGGTTTTGAACATACGAACATACATCCTGGCATGATAATCTTAATAATATCTTGTAGTGTGTGATGCGCAAACATTTTAAAATCTTGTAATGTGTGCATGTTTGAGATTTGAGAGAAAGAAGTCTGTGAAGATTCTCCTTATACGAGTGATGCCACCAGATTTCATAATCGGTTAGGATTAAAAATCTCCTCTAGTCTTAAACCAGTCAGTTTAAACCAAATAAACTAACGAACAAAACAAATGTGACCCTTGCTGACAAAATGAGTCAAAATTAGCACATTTTCAAAAATGGGTTATTGTTATTTTCACATTCTCTATTAAAAAACCTTCAAATTTGTTTGAATCGGACAAAAAAAAAAATGACTGAGCTACACCTGTTTGAAGTTGATAGAGTCAGCATAGTCAATTTTGAGAAAAGTCAAGTTAAAGTTTTCTGAAGGTTCCAAAACAAAATCACAGCAACCATACCTTAAAATCCTAGCCTGGATGCCAGCTGAACGTAGCCCTGCCCGCAACATTTGAGGTCAGGAAGTTCGGTCTGGACTTGATCCACTGTGGAGCAACTGTGCTCGAACCAGAGCTGTTCGGACTAATCAAATTGTCAGGGCGGGCTGTATACGATGATGGACAGATGATCAACAGTAACATAATCTGTCGCTCAAGTCAATGTACGTCACTTACTCCATTGCTCTGATTGGTTGTAGGTCTATCCAATTTAGTGCAGAGGCATTTTATTTCCTGGTTCGGTTGAAACGCGCCCCATAATCACAGCCTAATGGAGCAGTATCAGACTCATATTCTGACTAGAACCTGAGTATGACGATGTCAGGCTGTTTAAATCCCTGGTACTAACACCAAATTTGACACACACCAGATATCTATAGGAAAATATATATATTCAACTTTTTTCCCCCATGATACCACAATTGTTTGACTAACATTAATGAAACGGAAAGCCTATTAAGATCTACTGTACAGCGCGGATCTAAAATAATGTCACACATCAGTTGTTTGTCCCAAACAGTTCCACACGTTCACATAAGACATAACAAATAATGTTTGCTAATAATGTGATATTTAGCCCCGGGAACTCATTTTTGTGAAAACCTTGTGAAAATGTTTTGCTTGTTTTGCCTGTAGCTCGAAAAAGTGCGCATTCCGACTCATTTTGCCAGCACCGGGTCACAAATATCGGCTACTAATTTTCTCTACAGCTGTGTAGGGCAACCAACTGGTGAACTGTTGATATTAGCTATGATCAATTTGTGATTTACAAATAAGAATAACAACACATTGGGAAAACCCGCCAGCTTAAAATAATGAATAAACAAATAGTTTAGAGAAGAAAGAAAAAAAGATATAGCCCCAGTCTCTTCAATAGGATTTTGAACTCAACGGTTAATTCAGTCACCGACCGTCTTTGACCGTAGACTCGGGAAGATCGAATATGAAAGGCGGCTTCGTCAAAGGACTAGAAAGAAATGATCCCATTTCTAGATGTTTGTAGACAGTCAAAAATATGTATTGTTTGATTAGACAAAATCACAGCGAAAGCTTCACACAGCGTCCCTGCCTGGAGCCGAATAACTGCTTGCGCACTTCAAATACGTGACCACGTGACGAGAAGGACGTTTGTAGTGTACATCATATATATATATATATATATATATATATATATATATATATATATATATATATATGGTGTAGATCGTATAAAGCAGAGGCCGTCAGAAAACATCCTTATTAATTAAACAATGTTGGCTATAATAAAATTATGTTCCTTTAATCCCATATAACCATAACCATATAGCAAACATATTCAGCAAAGGACGCCTGCAACCTACAACATGAGATCTCAAAACACCCCAGCAGCGACCAGAGTTCATACTTAAGTGTAAGCAACAAGTATTTAAGCATAAGACACAGAAGAATAGACCTACATAATCAGCCATGCCGAATTGCATGAAAGCGTTCACTTAACTCCTCCAGATGTTAAAGAACACTGAATGCCAATTTAGTCTAAAAGATGTCTATTTTCTATTATTATTCTATTATTATTAAAATACTGTGCTGCAATAACCCCATATAAATGATCCTCCGTTTTTCAATTTACACTATTATGGTTCAAAAGTTTGGGAGTTTAGATTTTTTTTTATGTTATTGAATTTAATTTAAGCTCACCAATGCTGTATTTAAATACAGAAAAGAGATTTATATTGTAAATTATTATTACAATTTAAAATTACTGTTTTCTATTTTAATATATTCAATATTTTATTGTCTATTTGTTCATTGTGATGCCAATAGCTGAATTTTCAGCATCATACTGGTCTTCGGTGTCACATGATCCTTCAGAAATCATTTTAATTCGCTGATTTGGTTAAGAAACATTTATTATTATTAATATTATTAAAGTCCCTGTAAATTAAACATGAGTTTGTCACACACAGACAAGTGTTATTAACCACCCAACCAAATCTGAATCATAAAAAAAAATCCGCCAAGTAAATAAATTAGCTTATTAAAATTGTGAAAAAAATAAACAGCTCTCAAACGCTGGGGGCGTGTCCGCTGTCGGCGCCGAAACCACGCCCACTCGCGGGAAAGCTGCCGACCGTAAGCACACAAGACAACGCTCACGTACAGCTCACGACGGCATCAGATGTCAGCGGGACGGGAGGATGAAGGCCGGGGCGGGAGACAGTCGGTTCGGCCCCATTCTGCAGCGGATTATCAGTGAATCCCAGTTGTCTTCGATGAAAGTTTGTAAAACTATCCGGTGTAAAGTCACTGCAGAGGCAGGTGTTGGTGGTGATCCTCAGCTCTCCATCAAGGTAGCTGTTTACAAAATTGAATCATTGTTTTTATTTTGTAAGCTGTTTTGTAAATTCTAGGCTGTAGTAACTAACGGTACTGACAGTAACTCGCGATCGAGCGTGCGAACTGATGCGAATGCGCTGTAGTTATGATAGTTTTGGGGGAGGGGCCATATACTCAGTGGCTCCAGTACGTCATCGAGCCACCGTTTTAACCCCGCCCAAAAAAAATCCTGAACACAGCAATGGTGAAAAACTGTTCACAATTTCATCAATATTAAATTATAAAATTATAATATTATAAATTATAATATTAATATAAAACTTCACAATTCAGTACTACACAGTTCACAGTCTTTGTAACGTGTTTTAGCAATACAGTTCTAACATTTGTAATGTGTTTAGAAACAAATCTCAGAATTGCCTTTACAGGGATTTAAATGTTGGAAATGGTTATGCTGCTTAATAATTTTGTGGTAATCATAATACATTAGCCTATTTTTTCAGGGTTCTTTGATGCATAGAAAGTTGAAAAAGGACAACATTTATTTGAAATAGAAATGTTTTGTAATCTTTTTGATCAATAGAGTGCAAAAGTGTATGGTACTATCGCAACGTAATCAAAACTGGCTGAATCCTCTCGCCGGTGTTACTGCTGCAGTTCGGCTGCTCTAATTCTAAACAACGACACCCTTACCTCAGTTTCCACGATTTCCCGACACAAAAATAATTGAGGAAAGCATAGGTGAGACTGATACGGCGGGATGAAAGTCCTTCTTTTAAAATAATATGCAGGAGTAGCTATATGTTCGTGTGTAGTAGACCGATGCATTTTGAACCAAAAGATGTTTAGGCTACATCTCATATCTTCAACCTGCTGACATGTTCCCTTCCAAATGTGCATTCTGCATAATAGATAAATGTCCCAACTTACCTGCCGCAGTCCAGTACTCGTCTTCTCATTAACAGTGTTTTTCTCTTACTGGTCATATTTCATACATGAATTTACTTTTTTTTTATGAATTTGACTAATAAACACCCTTACAAAAAATAGTAGTATAGTATAGTAAAAATGTAGTAACCATGTTTTTGATTACCACTTGTCTTACCACAATTTTACTTCAAATTACCATGCACTACAATATGTTTTTTTCTTTGTTTTATTTGTAGTAAAAGCAGTAGACTATTAAAATAAATGAATGAATGTGCGGTAACTGCCTCAGAGAAATTGTATAATACATTTAAACATTTAATTAATCCTAAACAGTAGGCTAATGCATTGACAGCGCGACTGTTTTGAATAATAATTTAGAATTTTGGCATAAATGTTTGAATTACATACACAAATGACACAATAATGACTAAAATATTTAATACAAATAAATAAATATGTTCATTCTGATCTTATTCGTCTGGTTTCGCACACACTGCAGTGTCGCGGTCACTATTTAGACTAGTACTGACACCATGTGGTGAAACAGTAATGTACGAGCATCAGTTTATGTTGGATTAAAAAAACTACAAGTTCCTTTGAGTTTAGAAAATCCTGTAGGCTACACAGTAATTATCAGTATCTCTTCTCCTGTCACTGAAAAAAAAATCATCATCCGGATGCTTTTTTTAAGAGGCGTTTGTTCAACTAGGTGTTAACAGCACATATAAAATATACATAACCGGAAGAATCGATACACTGCTTTATTCTTCCGGTATTCAATTCCGCTGTGATAAAGGTCTATTTTCTGTATAGCTACTACAACATGTGTGATGTAGTTTTTAACCAAGAATTCCAGTAAAACATGATTATTTTAAAAAATAAGCTGAAATAATGCTGATTAATGAGGACAGTAGGTCTGTCTTTAAAGGTTTATAACTTATCAATTTCCCTATGGAAAAAAAAAAAATTCTTCCGGAACCCAACTGTTGCAATCTATTGCATCCTTGCTGAATAAAAGTATATCTACTTAACTTAGTTCACTATACTATGAATAAACAATATGAGTTTTTGTACACACTTTCCTGTAAAGTACAGATTGCAATGTCGCTATGACAAATAAGATACTTCATCCTCAGCAAGGAAGTGTTTGTATAGTAAAAGTTCTATATTTGACCCATTAAATAATGCAATGCATGCCAATGAAAAGACTTTAGGTTATCTTCTTTATTTGAGCACAATTCTTCTTTGTACAGATTTGTGTTAAATTAAAAACTTTCAATTTAATGGCATACATAAATAAATATCAGTTTTAATGGATAGCAATCAAAGGTTTGTCAGTTCATACAATAAATGGCTTTCATTAGTCATCAAGTTATTACAGCGCCAAATTCTTGGAAAACCAACTAAATATTGATGAATAAATAGTCTACATCAAATTTTTACAATGATAAATTACATTGCAATAAATAAAAACATACTTTATTCTATCTAAGCATATTTAGAGGCTGCTGAGAGAGGTCAGTGGAGTCAGTGGTGTTCAGATTCCTCTCCCAATCCCATCTAAAAAAGAGAACAAATAGACTTTGTATTTAAAAATCACCATTCTTTCTGATCAGACAGTCTTAATGTTGTCAGTTTTATTATGTGAACTATACTCTTGCATCAGTGTATGTTCATCAGCGACTTACAGTTGAAGTTGAATTTTCTTGAGCTCCTGGAGTTTTTCCCTCACCCAGCCCTGCCTCCAGTGACTGCATCTAGGACCCTCAGTTGTGAAGAAACTGTTTGCCAAGAAAGGGATTTAGAAACTACATATTTTTGAAAAGGGACAATGGCAAGAATAGATATTCTTTGTCTGTCAGAGAACTTACATGACTGCATTGACACAAGGAGGATTACTCTTCTGAAGTTTGAATCCTGTTATAGGTGACGTGATTTCCTTGGTGGAGACGGTTGTGCAGCATTCAACAGGCTTGTTTTGTCCATCTAATGAATAGAGAAGTTTGATTAGATTTCTTCCTGTAAGTCAGACACCACACAGATGCATTTAAAAGTGTAGCATCCTAAATACTTACTCGTCCCCATGATCATCGCTGACATAATGATGGCAATGGCAACAAGACTCATCATCTTCTGGTTGAGCTGCATGTTGTGTTCTCTGCTGAGGTCTTCTGGCAATGCAAGATGCTCACTGACTTCTCACATTCACACCGGCTCCTCTTGTAGCATCAAAAAGAGGAACTCATTGTCAGATTCATCGCAGAAATTGCACACATCTTCCTGACGCCTTCTGGAGAAACACTCTCCCTCGTTTATGCTTACTCAGTGATTTTAGGAAGGATATTTGATGATGCAATCATTTGCTTAAGGAACGGATGAAAGGAAAGACCCAAGTCAGTGATGCAGTTATTTTTCGCAGAAAAGAACATTTGAGGATATACTTTGGTCATGTGAAATGCCTGACTTCATCGAGGGCAATGAATGTTGCAAGTTGTTTAGTCACCAAATGCAACAAGGAGGAAAAGGTGCTGTATCTTTGTATCAGTAAACTTAACAAATCTTTATTTATGCTTCATTGTCATCAAACAACTGAAATTGATGTCTGAGGTTCAAGAAGTATTCAGATGTCCAGTGGGGAGTATATGCAATTTCTCCTTTACAACCATGCCACTTCAGTTTTGTTTATGCTCTAAAAGATGTCATCAAAATGTAGACCAGTACCTATAGTATGACAAACTAAATCTATGAATATAGTAGCCTAACTATTAATGTCTCATCATAATGGTGTGACAACAGATTTTTCAGTAGCCTACATTTAAAAGTCATATAGGCCTACCATCAAATTTAGCCTTTTCATTTCACCTTTGCTGGACCATGTTGTAACAAAACGTCTGGTAATTTTAATGCAATGCCAAAGCTAATTCCAGATCTAAGTCTGCAATGTCTGTATTGTAGAAATCAGCAATATCAGATTCTACATGGCAAAACCACAAGCAGGGAGTTATTGTATTACTTATTGTATTCAGTGATCAATTTGAATCTTCAACAACTTCCTGTCACTCTCCATTTGCTATTGAAGTGTGATCTGGCAACCCATCTCAGATTTATTTATTTTTTATATATAAGATGTCGATCATGTTTATATGCAACCAGTGGTTAATTTAAAAATGACTAGAGATCATCGATATTTTTCACTGACCGTTTTCAGGCTCCTTGGACTCGGTCGGCAGATTTCAGTCGGCCTTGCCAGCGAATAGAACAAAAATGACCCTTTTCTCAGCAGTTTGTAGACAATCAATGTTTGTCTGATTAGATGAAAACGAGACTTAAAGGATTAGTTCACTTAAAAATGTACATTTCCTGATAATTTACTCACCCCCATCTCATCCAAGATGTTCATGTCTTTCTTTCTTCAGTCGAAAAGAAATGTAAGTTTTTTGAGGAAAACATTCCACAACATTTTTGTCCACATAATGGTTTTCAATTGCAACCAACGGGTTGAAGGTTCAAATCAATGCAGTTTCAAAGGGCTTCGAAGGGCTTCAGAGGGCTCTGCACGATCCCGGCCGAGGAATAGGGTCTTATCTAGTGAAACCATCAGTCATTTTCTAAAAAAAAATAACATTTATATACTTTTTAACCTCAAATGCGCAACTTCGGTGTTGTTCTTCTTCACGCCGCATGACGTTATCACGTCGGAAAGGTCATGTGTGGTGTAGGTGGAAGTACCGACCGAGTGCATCGGTCATCTCATGTTCTCCTCTAAATTTAAAATTGTCTGAAACTGTTGTTTTACCTTTATTTTTGTATAAAGGTAAGGCCGTTTGATTTAGTCTTTGCACGTTTGTTTTAACACTGGGTTGGTACTTCCACGTACATCCCAAGCGTGATGTGTGAAGCCCGACGTGATGGCGTCATACGTCATGCAAAAGCAGAAAACCGAAGTCGTGCATTTGAGGTTAAAAAGTATAAAAAATAAAAATAAAAATCTAGAAAATGACAGATGCTTTCGCTAGATAAGATATTTCTTGGCTGGGATCGTGTAGAGTCTCTGAAGCCCTTTGAAACTGCATTGATTTGGACCTTCAACCCGTTGGTTGCAGTTGAAAACCATTATGTGAAGAAAAATCCTGGAATGTTTTCCTCAAAAAAACTTAATTTCTTTTCTATTGAAGAAAGAAAGACATGAACATCTTGAATGAGATGGGGGTGAGTAAATTATCAGGAAATGTTCATATTGAAGTGAACTTATCCCTTAACAGCAGATACAAAAGTGAAGGAACGAGAGATCGTGTCAGCACGCCCACGTCAAATTCGTGACCATATGATGAAAATGATGTGGCGTTAAAGGCTTTTCTGACATCACGCTTTGTTTCATGATTTAATGCGTAAAAGCATTAATAATTATTAAAAATGTCAAAGAGATGACAAACACTACTTAAGGTTTATTTACCACTTTATTTGAGCACAATTCGTCTTTGGCTACATGTTATAAATAAAGATTGTATCAGAAACATAGACTGTAAGCAGTACATATGCTTTAATAAATGGCTTTCATTCATCAAATTCTTGGAAAGACAAATAAATATTGATGAATAAATACATCAATTCACTGATAAGTTACATCACAATAAATAACATTAAGCATACAGTATTTTAAACAAGGTAACTGTTTCAGCAAAATAATCTAAGCATCTCTTTTTAAGGGGAGGAGGTTGAGAGAGGTGTAGAGGCAGTGCTGTTCATTTTCTGCAGTCTGAGAAAAAGAGAACAAATAAGCATTATTATATTGAAAAATCAGCTTTTTCTGATAGGTCTACATTTGAATCAGTCTTTATGTTGTCATTTTTAATAGGCTACTACTGTTGCATTGTGTTTTTCAGTCTTACCCTTGAAGTTTTCTGAGATCCTGGAGCTTTTCCCTCACCCAGTTTTCGCTCCAGTGACTGCATCTCGGGCCCTCACTTGTGAAGAAACTGTGCCAAGACAGGTAGACAGATTTAGAAACAGCATTTATTTTTAGCAAGATGATTGCATACAAGACAAAATAGATATTCTTTATCTAACATATACTTACATGACTGCTTTGACACAAGGAAGATTTTTTCTCTGAAGTTTGAATCCTGTTATAGGTGACGTGATTTCCTTAGTGGAGACGATTGTGCAGCATTCAATAGGCCTGTTTTGTCCATCTAATGAATAGAGAAGTTTGATTAGATTTCTTCCCGTAAGTCAGACACCACACAGATGATATATGATACACTTAAATACTTACTCGTCCCCATGATCATAATTGACATAATGACAGCAATAGCAGCAAGACTCATCATCATCTTCTGGCTGAGCTGCATGTTGTGTTCTCTGCTAAGGTCCTGGGATGGGGTCTTTTGTCAATGCAAAGTTGGAGATGCTCAATGACACCTCGCTCACACCATCCCTTTTTATATCATCTGTCTGTCGCAATTTACGATTTATTTGCCATTTTTCTTTTTTTTCCCCTCATGAACACTTTCTGGAGAAACACCCTCCTGCGTTTATGCTTACTCTGTGGTTTTGGTCCGGATATTTGATGATGCAATTCTGTGCTTAAGGAATGGATGAATGGAAAGATCCCTCAGTCAGTGGAGACATTTTTTATTGCAGCTTTTGCTGATTTTTCTCCCCCCCACATGTACTATTCCATTGATTTTTTTAAACAAATAAATAAACACAAATAAGCAGTTTGTACTTATGCCTACAGGTACATTATAAGGGCATCCTATGGGCCTAGCAGATGCTTCCTGTGGCCGGAGGGCAGAGTCAGAGCAGAAAAGAGGAAGGATGTGAAGGCTCCTGGAGAACTCAGTGAGTAAGAGAGATTCACTCAAATCATGACTATAGGGGGGGATGTTCACCCTTGCACTTTCCATTCTGACCTCCAAAAACTAAGTCAAGACTCAAGAGTTATTGAAGGTACAAAGCCAGTGACTTTCCACTGGCTTAAACATTTTTAAACTCTCTTAATACCATATATGTGACCCTGGACCACAAAACCAGTCATAAGGGTCAATTTTTGGAAATTGAGATTTATACATAATCTAAAAGCTGAATAAATAAAAAAAAAATTTCATTGATGTATGGTTAGGATAGGACAATATTAAACTTGTCCAAATGAAGTCCTTAGCAATGCATATTACTACTAATAATACATTTTTTATATATTTACAGAAGGACATGTATAAAATATATTCAAATATATTCGATCATTTTGACCCATACTGTTATACACTACACAACGGTATACACTACCGTTCAAAGGTTTAGGGTCACAATGTTTTATTAAATTTTTTTTAATTCAGCAAAGATGCATTACATTCATTAAAAGTGACAGTAAAGACATGTATAATGTAATTTTGATGATCATCAAAGTATCCTAAAAAATTTAAATATATAAATAAAGTATTTATTGCTCAATAAACATTTCTTATTATTATCATTAAAAAACGGAGCCCTAAAGGGACATGGTGATGAAAAAAAAAAGAAAGAAAAAATTATATATATATATATATATATATATATATATATATATATATATATATATATATATATATACACTACATGTTAAACATATGCATATAGAGTGACTAATATTAGAGTGGCAAAAATATTTGGGAACCTATATGAACCTTGTTGCATTTGATAGCAAAATATAAAACCAAGAGCAATAATGTTAAAGTTTGTTCAGTTTTTAGTTTAAAAAAATGGATTTGAATGAAACCATTCAAAAGTTTGGGGTTGGTACGAATTTGTTTTTGAAAGAAAATCTCTAATGCTCACCAAAGCTGCATTTATTTGATAAAAAATACCTGTGATGTCATTTTTTAGCGGCCATTACTCCAGTTTCCAATGTCACATGATACTTCAGAAATCATTATAATAAGCTGATTTGCTGCTAAATAAACATTTCTTTTTATTATCGTTATTGTAAGCAATGTAGCCCTAAAGGAACATGGTGATCACTCACAAAACGATTGTGTTCCCCCGATAAACTTTGCATTCACTCGCAAAGAACTCAAAAATTTTGCAAGTGAACCCAAAGTTTCTTGAGTGAATGCAAAACATATATATATATATATATATATATATATATATATATATATATATATATATATATATATATATATATATATATATATATATAAATCTTACAGTTTTTTTTATTTATTTTTTTAATGAGGACATCACACCTCATGTCAAGCATCTCTGCCCTGTGCACTTGCTAGTCAGATCTTTTGACTGAAGACAAATACAGTGTGCAAATGACCCACTCCAGCATTGCAAAAGACTTCCTGTCACTCACTTGCTACACTTGTACTAGTCCTCACATGATCCAGACTCATGTCATCTCTTCATCTGAACTCATTAAAGACTTAGACTCAATTTCATGGTCACAGGTCTATTCTGCTCACTCTGTATACAAATACTTTTCAGTATTTATTTTCTTACTCAAGCAGTTATTTTCTTTTCTTTTTCTTTTCTTTTCTTTTTTATTATTTTTGTATTTCTTTATTGGCATCGATGGGTGAGAATCTTTAACAAAGCTTTAACGAAGCTTTCCGTTCCACAAAAGTTTCTTTATAAAGAAAAAAGGTTCTTATGATTTTTTTCAAATGTTCTTCACACTAAGACAATCAATTGTGAAAACACCCTTTTGGAACCTTTATTTTCAAGAGTGTAAAATCACTGTAATAAATGGCCTCTTGTGGCTTATTGCTTTAATGTATTGTAGATTTATTTAAGAAGTTTAAATGACTGAAAATTTTAACTTAAAGGGATATTTCACCCAAAAATGAAAATTACCCCATGATTTACTCACCCTCAAGCCATCCTAGGTGTATATGACAGCCAGCTTCCGCCAGACCGCTTTCCGTATTCAACTTAAAAAAGAAAGTGTAATGCCTCTCGCAGTTCAAAATGCTTGCGCTGTGTCCTATGTCATACGTTGCACGTCGCATCATTTACGCTTTTTGCGTACGTTGAATACGGAAGGCGGTCTGGCGGATGCTAGATATTTAACTTTATAATGTGTTAAATATTAATATTTTTCTTACACAAACAAATCACTTTGCTTCAGAAGGCCTTTATTAACTCCCCCCGGAGCTGTGTGGAGCACTTTTATAATGGATGTTTGCACTTTTTTTGGACTTCAAATTTTGGGCTCCCATTCACTGCCATTATAAAGCTTGGATTAGCCAGGACATTTATTTAAGTGCCCCAATTATGCTATTTTAAAGTTTCCTAATTTTGTTTTGGAGGTCTCTAACAACAGGTTTACATGCATCAAAGGTCAAAAAACTGTTTCATTTTCTCATAATATACATTGCCCATCACCACAATGTTCAATGATTCTCAAAGACCTGATGGATGAACCAGTCTCTCTAAATCCCTCTGTGAGCCTACTCTGCTCTGATTGGTCAGACGGCCCAGTCTGTTGTGATTGGTCTACCGCGTACAGCGCGTATTTCGGAAACAAACGCCCATTACCATAACTACTTCAGCTCCGTTCAGGAGGCTTCCTGTTCCTAAAGCTCAGCGATAGTACACACTGTAAAGACAGTAATGATGACGTTGATTTTACATCCCAGCGCGAGTCCGAATGGATGACGAAACATTGGGAGAACTAGTTATTCAACAGATAAAAACAGATAAACTGGGGCACATTGCTCAACTCTTGAGCAGGACGTTTCTCAGTGATGCTACTCAGTTTGAGGTACATTATGAGATGTTTCAACTGTAATTCCTCACCATCAGCATTAACAGTGCATACATTAGCCCAGCTGATGTAAACATTAATGTTTGCAAAACAAATCTTGCTCCATACTTTATCTTTACTCAAAGTAGTAAGAATGACAGACAATATGCATTAATAGACACAGTTTTAGGTAATAGTGCAGCCCACAGCTGATTTACAGTAGTAAGACAGTAATAACGTGAGTCAGCCGGTTGGCCAGAGACCTACACAGCGTCTTCTCGACATGATGCTATCCAGTATCCGCTGCAGTGTTCAAGGTTTCCCTGGTCTCTGTGCGGCGTGCACGCGCAATAAGTGGAGAGACGTTTGAGAGACAATAACTTTATATATACACTGCACTTTCAGATTTAAAACTTTGCAGGATGTTTTAATTCACTTAGAACTATGTTGCACCTTACATGAAAGGTAATTTTCAAAATCCATAATAGGGGCTCTTTAATATAACTCAGATTGTATTTGTCTGAAAGAAGAATGTCATATACACCTAGGACGGCTTGAGTTTCTGCACTTTTTCCAGTCACTGTCTTCATTCTCCATGTGCCGTCAGCGTGACAGTAATCCGGTCTCTTTAAAATAAGGAAACCACAAGATAATTTCCACTTCTGTGTACAAGCCATGAATTCATTCATTAAAAAAGAGGATGCGATACTTTTTATGTCTGCATTTTAAGATTTCATTGGGAAAATGGTAGACCGCTGTCAGAAAATCCTGGATGAAAATAGATTTTTCTGTTACCCACAGATACTATGAGCTCATGCCTTTTTGGTGTACAATGCACCAGTTCAGCTTCCCAAACCTATTCCTGCAGTTTCTCTACATAGTTTTCTATTTCTATTTTCTATCAGTAAATAGTTGTAAAAGGATAATATATTTCTTATGTATTGTAATTTAAATTAGAAATTTGTTTATATTCCATTTTTGGTAACACTTTAGTTTAGGGTCCAATTTTCACTATTAACTAGTTGCTTATTACTATGCATATTATCGGCTGTTTATTAGTACTTAAAAAGCACATATTAATGCCTTATTCCGCATGACCATTTTCTACATCTCTTAAAGGTGCACTATGTAACTTTTCCATCCACTATAGGTTGCCTATTCAAAACAAAGGCGTAGTTTGATGACGGCAAGTTTGAGCGCAAAATTTTGGGACATGTGGTCTTCACCTCACAGTCGGTGGAAAAGAATCGGGATAGGACTCGGGCAGAAATCATGTTCATGGATGCGATTATTAACGTTACTGTAGTATGAAGCAGAGCAGGACCTAGTGTTGTGGGAGCTGAGCAAGGCCGCTGGAGCGATTGTTAATAAGATGAACGCAACACACGCCTCGCGAGCAGCGGGACTTGTTGCACACTGCAGTAAGAGTAAAGCGTTTCTGCAAAATAAAACCAGAAACTGAGGGTAACACAGATATGACGCAATTGACAGGCGACTCCCTCACACGTCCTGGTTCCTTGGTTAAAAAAGCAATAGTTGGAAACATTAGGGATATTGTAAGTACTCAATTGAACAAAATATATAACACTGGCCTAATGGTTTTTGGATATTTTACTGAAAAAATGTTACATAGTGCACCTTTAATCCTACACAATACTTAAACTTAACAACTACCTTATTAACTATTAATAAGCAGTAATTAGGAGTTTATTGAGGCAAAAGTCATGGTTAATAGTTAATTAATAGTGAGAATTGAACCCTAAAAAAAGTGTGACCATATTTTTAAATTTATCAGAATGGGACCAGAGCAGTTACACTTTAGCAAGGATTTTTAAATTGATGATATAATTTTCTTCTTTTTTTTTGTGAAATGAGATATACTTTATTGTTCCCAATAGGGAAATTTGGTGTGGACTTAGTATTCAACATTTCTACATCACTTGTTAAAGGATTAGTTCACTTCAAAATGAAAATTTCCTGATATTTTACTCATTCAAGATGTTCATGTCTCTCTTTCTTTAGTCGAAAAGAAATTACGTTTTTTGAGGAAAACATTCCAGGATTTTTCTCCCCGTCACAGACTTCCATGGCAACCAAAATGTTGAAGGTCCAAATCAATGCAGTTTCAAAGCGCTTCGAAGGGCTTCAGAGGCTCTTTGCGATCCTAGACGAGGAATAGGGTCTTATCTAGCGAAACGATCGGTCATTTAAAAAAAATAAAATAAAATGAATATACTTTTTAACTCTCTTGCGCTGCTCTGCTGCGTGCCAATGATTGTGCAATCATGTCGAAAAGGTCACAGTAGACGTAGGCGGAAATACCGCTCCGTGTTTACAAAGCGCACATGTGAAGACTAATACAAACACTTTTAGCATAAAAAAAGTAAAACAACGGTGTCGGACAATTTTGAAGTTGAAGATGGAGTGTTTTTTGGTAAAGGGCATTTGTATTAGTCCTCAAACGTTCGCTTGGGGCGGTACTTCCGCCTACGTCTTGCATGACCTTTCCACCATGATTGCGCAATCCATGGGACATCGCAGAGCAGCGCAAGATGAGCAATTTAGGTTAATATATTCATTATAGTATAGTATATTCATAAAAAAAAAAAAAAAAAATGACCAATCGTTTCACTAGATAAGACCCTATTCCTTGTCTGGGATCGTGCACAGCCTCTGAAGCCCTTCGAAGGACTTCTGCATTGAAATTGCATTGATTTGGACCTTTTTGGTTGCCATGGAAGTCTGTGATGGGGAGAAAAATCCTGGTATGAAGAAAGAAAAAGAAAGAAAGACATGAACATCTTGGGTGAGATGGGGGTGAGTAAATTATCAGGAAATTTTCATTTTGAAGTGAACTAAAATCCCATACAATACAACACAATACAAACATATCCTTAAAAGCAATAATTTATCCTTATTAAACTATTTAATTGATGCAGGCACAAACAAGTTTTTGAACCTATTCAATTCACACCATTAGATTCTATAACATCTATCGGAACGTCTATGAGTTCACAGCAAGTATGAAGTACATGTGACGGATCACACAAAATTCTTCTAGCTTCTCTTCATGTATAACAAATTTATGTTTTGATTCTGAAATGTTCCGTCCGGTCTATCCACTAGCTGGACGCTACCGTGATACCAATATCTTATGGTGCGTTCAAGTCCTCCTGGGATGTTAGTATTTATGAGGTGAGAAGTCATGTTTACGACATCATGTGCGTTCAAGTCTCTTTGGTCGGAGCAAGATGGCAGTGTACCTTCTTTTGATGAATTTCACGAAAATACAGCAAGGTTTGTTAACTCTGCTTATAGGAAATGAAGAACAAAGAATGCTCATCAGGTGAGTTTTAATCTTTTACGTTTTTAATTAATCTATGAAGCCACTGTAAACGGTATCGTTATATATTAGGCAAATTGTTATATTACAATGCTAGCTTACTTTGTTGTAAATGACAAAGCCTGACAGTGTCACTGCTAAATACTCATTATATTCAACTACAGACGTTGCATCCATGTTTCTCACTGACACGCCCCCAACTCGTACAGATCGGGGCTTAAAGAAAATCCCGAACTTCCCACTTCCCACATGGCGTTCATGTGCGTTCAACTCGTAAATACGATCTTTAAGACATGACTTGAACGCACCATTATAACAGTAGCTCTAAAATTTGATTTAGCATATGATGGAAGTCTGTCATGTGACAGTCCTCTGTTTTCAGCCTTGTTGAAGACCATGTGCCTTCAGAGTCTCACATGAATTGATGCAACACTTTTGCTCAGCAGCACACAATGTTTCCGGCACACCAAATCAGGCCACTAGACTCTTCCGACCTAGAAAAAAAACAACCTACAAATGATTTATCTTTCTAAGTTCACTTGGTAGGGGTCGCTATTGTGTTTCTACCTGAGAACCGAAATATCTAGTGGATATTGTAGGGTTCTACTTGTAGTAAAAACATCTTACTTCTGGGGTGGCTTATAAAGCCTTATCAAGATTGATGTTTGAAATGTGCTTTAAAGTTTTGGGTCACAGTGACAGTTTGACCTCAAAGAAGTGTTAAAAGATGGGAAATGTGGTTTAAACAAAAGCTTCCACTTTCACCCCCACATCAACCCACATTTCTCGTGTCTCTTATATGCACAGTCACGATTCGAGGATTAGCAAAAACAAAACTTGTATGCAAAAGGATGCTACATACAGTCACTATTTTAGATATTTAACTGATTTGCTTTTATTTCCATCTTCCTTTTTTTGTTTCCCCTTTTCTCTCCCCATTTCTGTTTGGAAAACCCATTACAGAATATTCTCTGAAAATTATTATTATTAGATTATTATTTCATTGGAGTGTTTTTGTATGCGTGGTTGCTTTTGATTGCTTTTTACTCAAAGAGCAATGCTTGGTACTTGCACTTTTTGGTTTGTATACTTCCAACATTTTAATCGTAATGTAAAAGCTGAATAAAAGTGACATGTTTGCTTAAATATAAAAAGTCAAATAAAAGGGTGTACTAGAAACAGTTCGAAACAAAAAGGGGGACATTTCTCGTGAACCTTTCAGCCACAAAGATCTTACTCTATGTAGCCACTGTGATAACTGCAACATGATAAAGACCCTTTAGATTGTGGTTGGAGAAAAAGAGCAGGCCGCCATGACCTAGAAATTCAGGAAATGCAGTGAGCAGACTCAGAAGTAAAGATAAAGATAAAGTAAAGTTGCTATTAACACATTTGAAATGTTGATTGTGTTTGATGTCCTCCTTTACAGCTCTGATAGCTAATTAAATGCTTAAATATTTGTCTCGTGTATATTATTAGTTTGTTTGACTTTTTTGTTTTACATCCACTAAATAAGTATCGTGGGTAGTCATTTTCTAATTACATCCTGTGTGACACTTGAACTCTATGTGATGGTCAGTCTTTACCCTATCCACAATTCTGGTTAGTAGTTTTATTTGCTATTACTAGTGTTACTATTAGTATTACTATTAGTATTATTTAACCTATGACGTTAGAGTGGAGCCTGTCAGTGGATGGCAACGCCTTCAATGGGTCCTAGTAGAAGACAAGCTTAAATACACAGTGTCTTTTTTTGAGTGTCTGATAACCGAGATGACTGAATGGAAAATGTTGTGTTTCTCTTCAGTTCTGCTGCTGTGGCCTCAGATCTTCTCAACCACATTGCAAGGTGTGTTTGACACATTTTTACCAGGGGTTTGTCAGTCCTTGTGTCATCACTAGGTTCATTGCTAGTAATTAGGGGTGTAACGGTACACAAAACTTACGGTTCGGTACATACCTCAGTTTTGAAGTCACAGTTTGGTACGGGTGCGGTACAGCAGTTTTACAAAATTGCTTTTTATTTATTTTTATTAAACAGTGGTTTACTGAAAAAAATTGTGTCTGTCCTTAAATGAATTCAATTATAACTAAAAGTTTCTTAAATATAATGCTGTAAACTATATAGGGAGCCCTTACTTGCACATTACTATAATATTAAAGGTTAACAACAGAGCCCAAACTATTACCCTAAATTCAGTTGCTATTTATTTTCAGATATAATAATCAACACTCAAATAACACATTGTATGCAAACATGTAAACTTCACATAAGGCAGTTTTTGCATTAACTTCTAAATCTAATTATAAAATTATGTTTTTTCTCCAATTCGTTGTTGTAATATAATCATTTATTCACAGTGTCTGTCATTTTCATGACATATTTATTTAAACATACATTAAATAATCAAGACATCACTAACAGGTTAAGTAGAATATAATTAATATATATAGGCTAATATAGTGCATACATTTAGCGAAAAAGTTAGTTTCTCTAGTGAACTAACAGCTGTGGACACTAAATGTAAACTGGTAAATGTAGGCTAATGCTACGTGACATTGTTTACAAGCTGTTTTATTGACGTCTTTCCGTGGTTGAAACACTGATTGAGCGATTACACAACATGTGATACATTTCAGTAAGTTGTAATGTATCCTCAACATACCTTAAGATATTAATTCATGTTTATTCTTTAGGAAGAGATGATCGCGTTCACATGCGCGCCACCGCTTGAACTGACGAGCCTATACAGTGATCTGTCACATCACATTAAAGAGCGTCAAAACGGCATTTATCGTTTGAATTTCATGATAAAACGGTTGGTACGAATACGTGTACCGTTACACCCCTACTAGTAATACATTTTCATAAACTTATTTGAAAATACTGGAAAATTAATGTCCTTTTATCTCTAATAGATATTGATCTGGTTCCAGGCTGTCTAACTACTACAAATACTAGAGTTCCTCTGAAGTATCTGCATAGCTACACCATCCAGCACAAACCCTTGTTCCCTGTGAATGCTGTGAGGTAAGAATCCATTCAGATTTTGGCAGGGTTGGTAGGGCGATACTAACATTACTGTATTATCATTACTGAGCAGACAAATGAGGAATCGTTACAAACAAGTGATCCGTCAATGATTACAACATTCTAAACCATGTGTAGACACGGTGTAATATGGTACAGTGAGAATATGAAAGTTAAATTACTGCCACATATCTCTGTGTCTATCTCGGATAAATAGATGGATAGATTTTTTTGCTTCTCTAATAACTGCAATGCAAAGCATTTTTTGACTCCATGTTCTGTTTCATTCTGTAGATTTCTGACAATCAAAGGGATCACAATCTATGTAGCCACTGTGATAACTGCAACATGATAAAGACCCTTTAGATTGTGGTTGGAGAAAAAGAGCAGGCCGCCATGACCTAGAAATTCAGGAAATGCAGTGAGCAGACTCAGAAGTAAAGATAAAGATAAAGTAAAGTTGCTATTAACACATTTGAAATGTTGATTGTGTTTGATGTCCTCCTTTACAGCTCTGATAGCTAATTAAATGCTTAAATATTTGTCTCGTGTATATTATTAGTTTGTTTGACTTTTTTGTTTTACATCCACTAAATAAGTATCGTGGGTAGTCATTTTCTAATTACATCCTGTGTGACACTTGAACTCTATGTGATGGTCAGTCTTTACCCTATCCACAATTCTGGTTAGTAGTTTTATTTGCTATTACTAGTGTTACTATTAGTATTACTATTAGTATTATTTAACCTATGACGTTAGAGTGGAGCCTGTCAGTGGATGGCAACGCCTTCAATGGGTCCTAGTAGAAGACAAGCTTAAATACACAGTGTCTTTTTTTGAGTGTCTGATAACCGAGATGACTGAATGGAAAATGTTGTGTTTCTCTTCAGTTCTGCTGCTGTGGCCTCAGATCTTCTCAACCACATTGCAAGGTGTGTTTGACACATTTTTACCAGGGGTTTGTCAGTCCTTGTGTCATCACTAGGTTCATTGCTAGTAATTAGGGGTGTAACGGTACACAAAACTTACGGTTCGGTACATACCTCAGTTTTGAAGTCACAGTTTGGTACGGGTGCGGTACAGCAGTTTTACAAAATTGCTTTTTATTTATTTTTATTAAACAGTGGTTTACTGAAAAAAATTGTGTCTGTCCTTAAATGAATTCAATTATAACTAAAAGTTTCTTAAATATAATGCTGTAAACTATATAGGGAGCCCTTACTTGCACATTACTATAATATTAAAGGTTAACAACAGAGCCCAAACTATTACCCTAAATTCAGTTGCTATTTATTTTCAGATATAATAATCAACACTCAAATAACACATTGTATGCAAACATGTAAACTTCACATAAGGCAGTTTTTGCATTAACTTCTAAATCTAACTATAAAATTATGTTTTTTCTCCAATTCGTTGTTGTAATATAATCATTTATTCACAGTGTCTGTCATTTTCATGACATATTTATTTAAACATACATTAAATAATCAAGACATCACTAACAGGTTAAGTAGAATATAATTAATATATATAGGCTAATATAGTGCATACATTTAGCGAAAAAGTTAATTTCTCTAGTGAACTAACAGCTGTGGACACTAAATGTAAACTGGTAAATGTAGGCTAATGCTACGTGACATTGTTTACAAGCTGTTTTATTGACGTCTTTCCGTGGTTGAAACACTGATTGAGCGATTACACAACATGTGATACATTTCAGTAAGTTGTAATGTATCCTCAACATACCTTAAGATATTAATTCATGTTTATTCTTTAGGAAGAGATGATCGCGTTCACATGCGTGCCACCGCTTGAACTGACGAGCCTATACAGTGATCTGTCACATCACATTAAAGAGCGTCAAAACGGCATTTATCGTTTGAATTTCATGATAAAACGGTTGGTACGAATACGTGTACCGTTACACCCCTACTAGTAATACATTTTCATAAACTTATTTGAAAATACTGGA
This sequence comes from Rhinogobio ventralis, assembly GCA_039654625.1. Lineage (NCBI taxonomy): Eukaryota > Metazoa > Chordata > Actinopteri > Cypriniformes > Gobionidae > Rhinogobio > Rhinogobio ventralis. The sequence continues at coordinate 11,945,811 of CM077200.1, read as the reverse complement.
AAATTAATGTCCTTTTATCTCTAATAGATATTGATCTGGTTCCAGGCTGTCTAACTACTACAAATACTAGAGTTCCTCTGAAGTATCTGCATAGCTACACCATCCAGCACAAACCCTTGTTTCCTGTGAATGCTGTGAGGTAAGAATCCATTCAGATTTTGGCAGGGTTGGTAGGGCGATACTAACATTACTGTATTATCATTACTGAGCAGACAAATGAGGAATCGTTACAAACAAGTGATCCGCCAATGATTACAACATTCTAAACCATGTGTAGACACGGTGTAATATGGTACAGTGAGAATATGAAAGTTAAATTACTGCCACATATCTCTGTGTCTATCTCGGATAAATAGATGGATAGATTTTTTTGCTTCTCTAATAACTGCAATGCAAAGCATTTTTTGACTTCATGTTCTGTTTCATTCTGTAGATTTCTGACAATCAAAGGGATCACAATCTATGTAGCCACTGTGATAACTGCAACATGATAAAGACCCTTTAGATTGTGGTTGGAGAAAAAGAGCAGGCCGCCATGACCTAGAAATTCAGGAAATGCAGTGAGCAGACTCAGAAGTAAAGATAAAGATAAAGTAAAGTTGCTATTAACACATTTGAAATGTTGATTGTGTTTGATGTCCTCCTTTACAGCTCTGATAGCTAATTAAATGCTTAAATATTTGTCTCGTGTATATTATTAGTTTGTTTGACTTTTTTGTTTTACATCCACTAAATAAGTATCGTGGGTAGTCATTTTCTAATTACATCCTGTGTGACACTTGAACTCTATGTGATGGTCAGTCTTTACCCTATCCACAATTCTGGTTAGTAGTTTTATTTGCTATTACTAGTGTTACTATTAGTATTACTATTAGTATTATTTAACCTATGACGTTAGAGTGGAGCCTGTCAGTGGATGGCAACGCCTTCAATGGGTCCTAGTAGAAGACAAGCTTAAATACACAGTGTCTTTTTTTGAGTGTCTGATAACCGAGATGACTGAATGGAAAATGTTGTGTTTCTCTTCAGTTCTGCTGCTGTGGCCTCAGATCTTCTCAACCACATTGCAAGGTGTGTTTGACACATTTTTACCAGGGGTTTGTCAGTCCTTGTGTCATCACTAGGTTCATTGCTAGTAATTAGGGGTGTAACGGTACACAAAACTTACGGTTCGGTACATACCTCAGTTTTGAAGTCACAGTTTGGTACGGGTGAGGTACAGCAGTTTTACAAAATTGCTTTTTATTTATTTTTATTAAACAGTGGTTTACTGAAAAAAATTGTGTCTGTCCTTAAATGAATTCAATTATAACTAAAAGTTTCTTAAATATAATGCTGTAAACTATATAGGGAGCCCTTACTTGCACATTACTATAATATTAAAGGTTAACAACAGAGCCCAAACTATTACCCTAAATTCAGTTGCTATTTATTTTCAGATATAATAATCAACACTCAAATAACACATTGTATGCAAACATGTAAACTTCACATAAGGCAGTTTTTGCATTAACTTCTAAATCTAATTATAAAATTATGTTTTTTCTCCAATTCGTTGTTGTAATATAATCATTTATTCACAGTGTCTGTCATTTTCATGACATATTTATTTAAACATACATTAAATAATCAAGACATCACTAACAGGTTAAGTAGAATATAATTAATATATATAGGCTAATATAGTGCATACATTTAGCGAAAAAGTTAATTTCTCTAGTGAACTAACGTCTCGGTTACGACTGTAACCTTAGTTCCCTGAGTAGGGAACGAGACGCTGCGTCACCGCTTTGGGAACGTCTCTGCGTGATTGCGTCGTGAAGCACATGTGTAATCAGTCCAATGGAGAGACGGAACGTCATAGGCGGGTGACGTCATCGACCCGGAAGGTATAAAGCATACCGGCAAACAAACGCCGCTAGCTTCTGTGGTAGAGTGAAGCAAGACGCTTTTGCGGGCATGCGGGGAGTATGGCAGGGTGACGCAGCGTCTCGTTCCCTACTCAGGGAACTAAGGTTACAGTCGTAACCGAGACGTTCCCTTTCAAGGGAACTCGCGCTGCGTCACCGCTTTGGGAACGAGAATACCCACGTCCCCATAGGAGCCGGATGCCCGCCTGTGCATTGTCTAAAAGGCGAGCACCCGAGCCCCTGGAGTAATGTCAAGTTCGTAAAACCTCACGAAAGTGAGCGGCGAGGACCACCGTGCCGCATCACAGATGTCTTGCAGGGAGGCCCCTGCTAGGAATGCCCGAGAGGCAGCCATACCCCTAGTGAGTGTGCCCGGACAGCCAAAGGGGAAGGCTGCCCGACCACCTCATAAGCAAGTGAAATAGCCTCAACTATCCACTTGCTCATCCTCTGCTTAGAGACCGGACCCCCTCTCGAGGGTGGACCGTAACACACGAACAACTGTTCCGATTTTCTCCACAGGGCAGCTCTGTGGACATAAGCGTCTAGTGCGCGAACAGGGCAAAGCAGATTGGATCTTTCCTGGTCAGACGTCAGAAAGGGAGGTGGACAAAAGGCCATAAGTACTATGGGTCTCACAGTATTAGTGGGAACCTTAGGAACGTACCCCGGTCTGGGGTGCAGAAAAGCTTTAGCCATACCGGGAGCAAATTCCAAGCACGAGGGTGCCACAGAGAGGGCTTGTAAGTCCCCTATTCTTTTTAAAGAAGAGATAGCCAGCAGAAAGATGGTCTTTAAAGTGAGGAGTTTCTCAGAAATTTCTTCAATGGGCTCGAAGGGAGCCTGAGAAAGGCCCTGAAGGACAATAGATAAGTCCCAGGCCGGCACCCTGGTGCGTACTGCAGGCCTCAGTCTGATAGTGCCACGGAGGAAACGAGTAACTAGGGGGTGTCGCCCGAGCGTAACACCATCGAAAGGAGAGTGGTAAGCTGCTAAGGCCGCCACGTACACCTTCAAAGTGGAGGGAGCTAACCCAGCGGAGAATTTCTCCTGCAGGAACTCCAGCACCGCGCTCGCAGGGCAGTTAACTGGATCCCACAGGCGATCTCTACACCATAAGGTGAAGAGTCTCCATTTCAATGCGTACAGTTTCCTCGTGGAGGGAGCTCTAGAGTGTAGGATGGTCTCCACAACCTCGGTTGAGAGACCGGAGCTTAGGAGCTGGGCCCCCTCAGAGGCCAAGCCCACAGATTCCACAGCTCTGGGCGTGGGTGCAGGAAGGCACCGCCCGACTTAGAGAGCAGGTCCCTCCTGCACGGAATCTCCAGGGGAGAGCCGTTGAGGAGCGACACAATGTCCGAGAACCAAACCCGGGCTGGCCAGAACGGAGCTACTAGGAGCAGATGGGCACCGTCCCGACGAACTCTCTCTAGAACTCCCGGAAGCAGAGCGATCGGGGGGAAAGCGTACAGGGGCAGCCTCGGCCACTCCTGTACCATGGCGTCCAGTCCCAAGGGAGCTGGAGGAGTTAGAGAAAACCATAGACGACAATGAGTGTTGTCTTGAGTTGCGAAAAGGTCTACTTCGGCTCTGCCAAATTTTTGCCAGAGGAGCTCCACCACCTCGGTGTGGAGTCTCCACTCCCCGGGCCTCGGCCCCTGCCTCGACAGGATGTCTGCTTCCATATTCAGGCGCCCTGGGATATAGATTGCCCTGATTGAGAGCAATTTCCCCAGGGCCCACAGGAGGATTTGACGAGTCAGCTTGTACAAAGGGCGAGACCTCAAACCCCCCTGGTGATTTATATAGGAGACCACCGATGTGTTGTCTGTGCGAACTAGAACATGATGGCCCCTGAGATACGGCAGGAAATGTCTCAGAGCCTGGAACACAGCAAGCATTTCCAGGCAATTTATGTGCAACGCACGATGAGAGTCCTGCCACAGGCCCTGGGCCGAGCGACCACTCATGGTCGCCCCCCAACCCGTAAGGGAGGCATCCGTGGTCAGAGTGACCCGCTGGCACGGTACCCCCAGTAACGGGCCTTGGGCTAGAAACCGAGGGTCCTTCCACATGACTAAGGCGCGGAGGCATCGCAGCGTTACCTTGATCACGCGAAAGGGATTTCCCCTCGGGGAAAAACCCTTGGTCTTGAGCCACCACTGTAAAGGTCTCATGTACAACAGGCCACGAGGAATGACGTTGGACGCTGCTGCCATCAGGCCTAACAGTCTCTGATACTGTTTGACAGTGAGTGGCTGGTCTAGTTTCACCCCTTTCACAGCTGAGAGAATCGACCCTACGCGAGGCTCTGATAGACGGGCCTGCATCAGGATCGAATTCCAACACACACCCAGATACGTTATTTTCTGTACTGGAGAAAGAACGCTCTTCTTGAGGTTGAGCCTCAGCCCTAACCTCTTCATGTGTGCGAGAACAACATCTCGATGTTGAACCGCCAGACGTGCTGACTGAGCCAAAATCAGCCAGTCGTCGATATAATTGAGAATGCGGATCCCCTGCATACGCAAGGGGGCTAATGCCGCGTCTACACACTTGGTGAAGGTGCGGGGTGATAGGGCTAGACCGAAGGGAAGCACCCGATATTGGTACGCTTGTCCCCCGAAAGCGAACCTCAGGTACTTCCTGTGCTGCGGAAGGATGGAGATGTGGAAGTAAGCATCTTTGAGATCTATCGTGACAAACCAGTCCTCGGACCTGATTTGGGACACGATATGTTTGAGTGTAAGCATCTTGAACCTGAACTTTGCCACTGCGCGATTCAGAGAGCGCAGGTCCAAAATGGGGCGCAACCCCCCATCCTTCTTTGGCACTATAAAATAGCGACTGTAGAATCCCGACTCCCTGTCGGAGAGAGGGACCTTCTCTATGGCCCCCTTCCGTAGGAGGGTCTGGACTTCTTGAGTCATAACCAGAGCCTGCTCGGGGCCCACCAAAGTAGGTAGGACCCCCTTGAAACTGGGTGGACGACACCTGAACTGGATGGCGTACCCTGATCTTATTATCTGCAGGACCCAACGAGATATATTTGGCAGTTTTTCCCATTCTGGCAAAAAATCTACTAGGGGTACCAGTCCCTCGAGACTGGCCTCTGGTATACTGAGTGCTGGGAGCACAGCGCCCTGAAGCGGATGACCGGCAGGGAACGACTGACTCGACAGCGCCACCTCCTTGTCTGGAGGACGCGGGCCATCCTCGGATGACTCGCGAGGGCCTTCCACGCCCCGGCACTCGGGCGGGGTTAGTGGAGAGACCCTGTGAGGGTACCGGAAAAGGACGGGCACCGTATGCTGAGGTGAACACCGCCTGTTCCCGAAGGGGGAAACCCTCATTGCCCTGGGCCCACTGGCGTCAGGGCTTCTTAGACGCAGCCTTCCTAGAGATGAGAACAGTCCGCAGATCTGCTCTACCCCTAGAGGGCTGCGTCTGGGGGTGTCGCCCACCGCCCCAACCTTTCTGAGGGGGAGTACGAGTAGCGACACTCTGTTTCTGTTGCGCCCGGTGTACGGAGCTTGTACTGGGCAAGGTCGGAGTTTTAATGGCCGATGCCGACTGAGGAGAGAGATGGCTCGCAAGCGTCTCCTCCACCTTCGGCATCGAACCATACCCATGCTTCTTCAGCCCCTGGATGTTACTATACACGGACGTTTGGGGACTGAAGACACGAGAGGACATGGGCCGCTTCCACGTTCTCGACACCTCAGTGAGATCCGTGAAAAACGGTAAACTCCGACGTGGAGGCTGAGCAGAGCGGGTGGGGAGAAAGCGCTCGTCCAGACGGCTCTTGGACGAGACGCTCTCTTGATTCTCTTGTGGCCAGTCAATGTTTAGTTTGGCCACAGCTCTGCACAGCACCTCCATAGCTCCTCACCAGCAGGGGACTGAAGTGGCGAGTCTTCAACCGCCGCGTCAACGCTGCCAATATCGATCTCCTCAGAGCTCGATAAAAGCAGCGCTGAGGCTGCCCCCTGGGTGGGAGAAACCGCGGGGCGGGCTCCCGAACCCAGAGAGGCAGCACTGGATCTGCCAGGTGAGGGCAGAGAAAGGGCTGGGCCCGTCTCTAACCCTTCTGACAGATCCATCTGCGAACCCCACGACATAAGCTGCCGCTGTGCCTCAGCAACAGCGGGGCCTGTGCCGCGGGGAACGCGAACCGGGACACCCTCCTCAAAAAGTGCCCGGCGGGATCGCAGCACTCTCATAGGCAAAGCCTCACAATGCTCACAGCCGGCCCCCTCGAGAGCCGACTGGGCGTGCTGTTCACCCAAACAAACAACGCACATCAAGTGTGTATCCCCGCTCGTGATGTGACGAGGGCAGGGAGGAACACACTTTCTGTAACGCTGCTCGCTCGCCATAATGTCTCTCTAAATGTCAGTGTGTGTGCAAACTTGTAGGTTGAAAACAAGAAAAGTCTGAACTCAGACACAAACACAAAATCTGACAATGACAATGACACAGAGCGCTTGCTGAAAGCAACAGAAGCTAGCGGCGTTTGTTTGCCGGTATGCTTTATACCTTCCGGGTCGATGACGTCACCCGCCTATGACGTTCCGTCTCTCCATTGGACTGATTACACATGTGCTTCACGACGCAATCACGCAGAGGCGTTCCCAAAGCGGTGACGCAGCGCGAGTTCCCTCGAAAGGAAACAGCTGTGGACACTAAATGTAAACTGGTAAATGTAGGCTAATGCTACGTGACATTGTTTACAAGCTGTTTTATTGACGTCTTTCCGTGGTTGAAACACTGATTGAGCGATTACACAACATGTGATACATTTCAGTAAGTTGTAATGTATCCTCAACATACCTTAAGATATTAATTCATGTTTATTCTTTAGGAAGAGATGATCGCGTTCACACGCGCGCCACCGCTTGAACTGACGAGCCTATACAGTGATCTGTCACATCACATTAAAGAGCGTCAAAACGGCATTTATCGTTTGAATTTCATGATAAAACGGTTGGTACGAATACGTGTACCGTTACACCCCTACTAGTAATACATTTTCATAAACTTATTTGAAAATACTGGAAAATTAATGTCCTTTTATCTCTAATAGATATTGATCTGGTTCCAGGCTGTCTAACTACTACAAATACTAGAGTTCCTCTGAAGTATCTGCATAGCTACACCATCCAGCACAAACCCTTGTTCCCTGTGAATGCTGTGAGGTAAGAATCCATTCAGATTTTGGCAGGGTTGGTAGGGCGATACTAACATTACTGTATTATCATTACTGAGCAGACAAATGAGGAATCGTTACAAACAAGTGATCCGTCAATGATTACAACATTCTAAACCATGTGTAGACACGGTGTAATATGGTACAGTGAGAATATTAAAGTTAAATTACTGCCACATATCTCTGTGTCTATCTCGGATAAATAGATGGATAGATTTTTTTGCTTCTCTAATAACTGCAATGCAAAGCATTTTTTGACTCCATGTTCTGTTTCATTCTGTAGATTTCTGACAATCAAAGGGATCACAATCTGCTCGGATCCCTCCTCACCATGGGCCACGAAAGCAATGAAGTACCTGGATGCAAAGAAGAAACCTCAGTCAGCATCAAGTACAGCGGCTCCTAAGAAAATGTCAACCATAAATAAAAATCAGCTAAGAGGTAACATGATAAACAGACATTTTAATTAAAGTTATTTGAATTAAAATAATTTACCAATAAATGATCTGGTAATACAAGAACGGAGTGTCTATTTACACCAAGTGCAAATAGCGTGCCTTATAGTCAATAGAGCGTAAGGCTCAAGGATATAGGTTTTGACGCGATCGACCCGGGTTCGAATCCACCTTTTGCCGAGCTCGCTCTTTTCCCTTTTTCCATCACATATCACATCGGAAAGGCATTTACTTTCAATAAAAATTAAGAAAATGTTCTAAAAATGAAAATAAAGTGCCTAATGAAATTTAGTAATAAAAAAAGCATTTATTGGGTAGGGTTAGGGCTAGGTGTAGGGAGGGCTTTTATTGTCCCATTAACTCTTTCCCCGCCAGTGTTTTAAAAAAAAGTTGCCAGCCACCGCTAGGGTTTTTGACAATTTACACAAAAATGTAATAGCCCATAGAATTTTTTGTTTTATGAATATCTGAGCATGCAATATATCAAAAGAAAGAGCTGACCCTCTTCTTTTAAACGTTTTATTCTAGCATCTAGCTTTTTTATCAACACTTAAATATGGGTAAGTTTCATAAAAAAAGCAACATTTTGAACAAAAAGCTGAGAAAATCACGCTTTTGTCAAAGACTACATCCAGATCCGATTCTGTTCAAACACAGATGGAGTAGATCGAGTCCATCAACACCCCTAATGCTTGCACAGTCCTGTAGCTCGTCCTGGGTCGACATTTCATTCAGTAGTTTAGATAGTTTTGATTTATATGATGTTTAATGTTGATGATCACGTTATTTTACATATGCATCTGCTTACATACGATCGCTTGTTTTACAGCATCTTCCTCACATGTGTTGTTATCAGGAGATTCTGTACTCATTCAGAAGATGTGTAATAGCGCCCCCCTAGCGTCTAACAGTGAAAACACGAAAACACGGAAAATTCCGTGTTTGGCAGGGAAGCGTTTTCTCACAAATAACGGAAAATTTCATGTTTGGCGGGGAAAGAGTTAAGGCATCATCCATTTAATAATTTTAATAAATATAATAATTTACACTATGTTATTATTGCATCCTGTTAATGTACAACAATACTGAGGTGCAAATAGTATGTATCTTCTCAAAATAAAGTATAAACTCCATGTAATTACTATTTACACATATTGCAAAGAACTGCTACTTTTACATGGTAAATAGAATATATCACTATTTCCATTTAGTATGCTATTTCACTTAGTAAATAGCATCTATCGCTAAGAAAATATGTTATTTTCACTTAGTGTAAACAGCATCTATCACTATTTGCACTTGGTTTAAATAGCATCTATCGCTATTTGGACTTAGTGTAAATAGCATCTATTAAATGGCCGCTGCAATAGAAGAAATGTTTTCCATGAAAATTGACTCCAAGGTTCAAGAAAAATAAATGGTGCACTATTGTGATGTATTATAAGATTACTATTTTGTATTAATATGGGTTTAGTCTAAAGGAACCTGAATGGCTCCACTGCTTCGACAGTGCTGTTCATGATGGTGAGTGGGGGGAGTGCTGGGCTGTTCCTCCTGAAGTCCTATCTTCTCCACAGTTTTGAACGTGTTCAGCTCAAGGTTGTTATAACTGCACCAGACAGCCAGCTGTTCAACCTCCAGTCTGTAAGCTGACTCGTTACCATTTTGGATGAGGCCAATGACAGTGGTATTGTCTGCAAATTCCAGGAGGTTGACAGAGGGGTCTTTATTGGTGTACAGGGAGAAGAGCAGTGGGGAGAGAACACACCCCTGGTGATCCACTGACAGATTGAGGATGGCATGGAGAGCTGGGTCAGTTTGGCTGTGAGAAGATCAGTCATGATGGTATTGAAGGCCGAACTGAAGTCCACAAATAAGATCCTTGCATAACTAGTCCCAGGTCTGTCGAGATGTTGGAGGATATAATGCAGCCCCATGTTGACTGCATCATCCACAGACCTGTTTGCTCTGTAGGGAAATTGAAGAGGAACCAGCAAGGGTCCAGTGATGTCCTTCAGGTGGGCCAACACCAATCTTTCAAACAACTTCATGACCACAGACATGAGAGCGACAGTCATTAAGTCCAGTGATTTGGGTTTTTTGGGGAACCGGAATGATAGTTGAGCGTTTGAAGCAGCAGGGAACTTCACACTGCTCCAATGATCTGTTGAAGATCCGCGTGAAGACTGGGGACAGTTGGTCAGCGCAGGCTTTTAAACAAGCAGATGAGATGCCGTCTGGGCCTGAAGCTTTCCTAGTCTTCTGTTTTTTGAAGACTTGACTCACATCCTCCACACAGACCTTAAGCTCAGGTTGGATGACAGGAGGGGGGAGGAGAGGGGGTGCAGGAGGTGATGGTGAAATGTATGAAGTGCAGATCAGAGCGGGTGTGTGGTGTGAGACTGGGCTTTTCAAACCTGCAGTAGAATGCATTCAGATCCTCAGCCAGTTGTTGATTCTCCACAGATCAGGGGAATGGTGACTTGTAGTTGGTGATGTTCCTCAGGCCTGTCCAGACTGATGCCGGGTCTTTGGCTGAAAACATTTTTTTCAGCTTTTCAGAGTAGCTTCTTTTAGCAACTCTGTGCTCTTTTGTCAGTCTGTTTCTGTCCTGGTTATACAAGATTTTATCCCCACTTCTGTAAAGCATCCTATTTGGCATGACAAAGCTGTTTGAGTTTCCCAGTAAACCATGGTTTATCATTAGTGAATGATAAGAATGTCCTGGTAGGAATGCATGTATCCTCACAGAAACTGATGTATGATGTTATAGTATCTGTGAGCTCACCCAGATCTGTGGTAGCAGCTTCAAAAACAGTCCAATCAGTGCAATCAAAGCAGGCTTGTAAATCCTGCTCTGCTTCATTAGTCCATCTTTTTACAGTCCTTATTACAGGTTAAGCTGATTTCAGTTTCTGCCTGTAGGTCGGTATAAGATATACCAAACAGTGATCAACTGTATTTTGGCAGTTCACGGGAAAGATTTGCTTTGTTAAAATTCTCAAGAGTGATTAAAAGAGAGTCTGGGTACCTTTGTTCATGTTTCAGCTATATGTTCAGCCAACTGTTCAGCCTCGTTACCCCCGCAATGCGATCCGCTCGTAATAGCTGGAAGCCCGGCAGATGTAGTGCGTTGTCCGGTAGGACTTCACTCAGCCAGGTTTCAGTGAAGCACAGTGAAGCAGAGTTAAAAAAATCCTTGTTAGTGCGGGTGAGGAGAATAAGTTTGTCCGTTTTGTCAGGAAGGGATCGGAGATTTGCAAGATGAATACCAGGGAGTGCAGTGTGGAGGCCACGCTCGCGGAGTTTAACCAATGCGCCAGCTCTCTTCCCACATTTGCATCTGACCACGCATTTGAACAACACTGATGTCCCTCCAACAAGAATGTCCAGCAAAACGTGTCAAAAACTGTCAAAATGTTGTCTGGTGTGAGTTTCCTAATGTCCAGTAGTTCGTCTTTGGTGAAACTGATAGGAAAAGAATGACTAAAGGCAGAACAAACAAACAAAAACAACACAATAACTGGAGAGCTCCACACCGAGGCGGCCATCCACAGTGCTAATGCTAGAAGCTAATGCTAATGCAAACTTTGAGAAAGAAATTATTAATTAATTGCTTAGCTGGGTCTTCAGGCTATGCAGTCTGTTAGTTCTGAATCCGAGTCGTTCTTTCTTTTGTCATTTCACATTTAATCACGTCTGTTCCCTGGAAAGATTGGTACACCTCTTGTATCTTCAGGTTCGAGTTGTTAGTTCTGTCATTAGTGTCTGATTTGGGCTGTGACAGCCCCATATGCAATGCATGCAGTCCCGGAAACAGAATTGATTAGTTAATCTCTCGAGTTCACCAAGTCACAGCCCCATAGGCTGAATGCAGAAACAGAAAAGATCCTGCACCGACGGCATGTTGCACATGTGCGGTCAAAACAAAATGAACAAATCGCTCTCTGAGACAACTCGTTGTTCCCAAGTCATATTAAAGGTTCATTCAAAGTGGAACGAATCGTTCATGAATGACACATCACTATTCTTTTACCGTAAGTCGACTTGCGTAGGCCATCTGCCGGAAGCTAATTATTTTAGTTTTTAAAGTTTTAAATATGGTTATTTTTCCTCACACAAACGCACTGCTTCGCTTCAGAAGGGCTTTATTAACCTCCCGGAGCCATGTGGATTACTTTTATGATGATAGATGCACTTCTATGGTCTTCAAACAGAAACAGCCATTCACTGCCATTATAAAGCTTGGAAAAGCCAGGACATTTTTTTTGTATAACTCAGATTGTATTTGTCTGAAAGAAGAATGTCATATACACCTAGGATGACTTGAGGGTGAATAAATCATGGGCTAATTTTCATTTTTGGGTGAATTAAAGCTTGTATTATCATTTTGTCTGCATCCATTGCAAATCGCTCTATTTTCACTTCCTTTTTGGCCTAAGGTTTTCGGGGTCAGTACCTTAGGTTGTTTCGCGTTAAGTGTATAGTGTAAATGCAGATATCAGATATGGGTTACTTTTAAAAGATGATGTAAGCTGGTCGTCAAAAAAAAAAAAAAAACAGATAACAAAAGATAACAGTCAACAAATCGGAATTGGGCATCAAGACCTGCAGTGTAAATGTGGCCTAAGATGGTGAAACTGGTTGTCCAGTATGGTCTTTCTGGTAAAGCTGGTTGACCAAGGTGGTCTTGCATAGCATTTAGATGAACATGTAATTGTGCACACAAGTAATGATCTTTATAGCATTGGACTGACCTGCACATATGTGGTTCATTAATGCACATAAACAAACACTTGCATTAAAATGAGTGTGATGTCCTTGTGCTCTTGTGTTGGACTTTTAATTTTTAGTTTTGCTTTGTTCCTGTTTCCCCCTTAATTTTTTCCTGGTAACTTGTTATTCCTATTACTCCTATGTATAAGCCCTATGCTGTGTCCGGAATCACATACTGTATAGCAGGTCGTACTGTACATTAGGTTTGAAACTTACTTTAAGACTGTTAAAAAAAAAAATTCTATATAGTTTGAATGTGTGTAGTATGAATGAAATTCAGATGTACTATGTCCACCATGTTGTCATTGTCATGTGATCAATGGTGTCAGTTGCGTTGCTTCACCTCCATTCACAAATCCTTTCCCGTGGCCTCATGGGATAGTAAACTGTCGAACACACACTTCAGAATCTCGCCAGAAGTAGTAGGTCATCCAGAGGTTTTTCACCTACTGTTTTGCGAATACTATTTCCCCGGACATACTATTCTGTTTGCGTACTGTTTTTTGCGTAGCCTACTCTATAGTAGGAAAGTATTCGATTTTGGATGCAGAGCTATAGTGTCTCCTGTCCACTATGTTGGGTCTTGTCTTCACATCACTGCATGTTCAGTTTTTTGAGATTGTAAAACACTGCATTTGGACCCTGCTCTCCTTCATATCTGAGTTAACAGTTCGCTACACTGGGTACTTTCTCATTGCTAAAAAAACATTCAACCACAAGGATGTGATATGCACTCTGATACTGCAACATGGTAAAGTCCCCCAATTTGTGGTTTGAGAAAAGAAGCAGACCACCATGACCTAAAAAAAAAAATCAGCATCAACCAGAGTTAAAAGTAAAGCAAAGTGCAATTTGTCTAAGATGAATGATGCTGTTCTCATATTCAAAACACCTTTTTAAAATACAGATTGTGTTAGATATTCACTAATTACACAATAGCTGGGTTTCCAACCAAAAAATGAAGCGAATCTTTAAAGTTCGCCAAAAACGGAAAAAACAAACAAATGCAAAATTGGTGCTTTCCATTAAGTTGTTCGAGCGGATGACGGTGGTATTGATAACCTAGTAACAAACAGTAAATAAAACTCCCTCAGCTTAACCTTAACATGAAAAACTTTAATGTGGCTTAAGAAAGGGGTCCAGAATATGAACGCAATGCGTTTACACGTCAAGCATTCTTTCGTCATATCTAGGCTCATCTGCTTTTCTGCACATAGTATGCTTTATCACTAGTGTTGTTTACTGAGTTTTTAATATCCCTTTCTTAGTACATTAAGCCATGTTAAGCGTTTTAGAATGTCCCCCATCAGGGGAAACAGACGATTAGTCACATGGGCTAATGTTCGCTGTCAGAATTTATTCGGCAAATGCGTTTCCATCTCTTATTATTCGCATTAACTCTTTTTCGCAAAAGTCAACCTCAAGCAAGCGTAAAATCTTTTTCGCTAATTAAGGGATTTTTTGCGCAATTTGGTGTTTCCATCACTCGTTTCTGACACGATACTTCAAAATGCCCATAAAAACAGGGTGATGGGAACATAGCTATTGACAGCATCAGTTTACCTGACATTTTGTTATACCTTCAAGCAATTAAACGTAATGTGACCATATGTCTTAACTAATAAAAACCTTAACCGGTCTTCTGGGTAGTGGTTTGTTTAGTACTACCCCAGTTTTCTGCCTGTGGTGGAGTGAGGGAGCCATGTCAGTGGGTGGTTGTTCCGTGTGTCCCAGTTCAGGTCGGAGCTTAAATAGACTGCATCTTTCTTGAGGGTCACATCACAGGTGACGACCAAGCTAGAAAATGAAGTCGCATATGTTGGGTTTCTTTGCAGTTCTGCTGCTGTGGCTTCTGGTCTCGTCCTCAATGCAAGGTGGGTTTCACACGTTCTTACCAATATTCAGAAAGTATTTTGTGTTGCTACTGAATTCATTACTGCTAATGAACATGGTGATGATAATTGTATTTGTAAGGTATTTCATTTAGTGATAGTTTACATTTAAAATTAATGTCCTGCTTTTATCTCCAATAGTTGTTCCGGGTCCAGGCTGTCTAACTACTACAAATACTAGAGTTCCTCTGAAGTATCTGCATAGCTACACCATCCAGCACAAACCCTTGTTCCCTGTGAATGCTGTGAGGTAAGAATCCATTCCGATTTTTGCAGACTTATCTTGTATTATTAATACACAAACTAAAGGGAGAATGAAAGCTTTATTGTACCTGATATGTGACTGGAAATATGGTCATAATAGCCTGTTCTGTTTCATTTTGTAGATTTCTTACAATCAAAGGGATCACAATCTGCTCGGATCCCTCCTCACCATGGGCCATAAAAGCAATGAAGTACCTGGATGCAAAGAAGAAACCTCAGTCAGCATCAAGTACAGCTCGTCGATCTGTGACAGCGGCGCCTGTGCATACAGCAACCACAAATATGACTCGGTTATCGGCTCAGATTGAAACGCAGACCTTTGGATGAAAATTATTGCTATTACTGGCCAGTATCATTTTGCATTGTTTAAAGGTTTTCTCTTTTGGATAACATGCACTTTATTGTACATCACACACTTTGTAAGTTGTGATGTTTTTTTAAAAAATGTATCAATGTATAGGATACATTTTTTCTTACAAAAAAAGATTGTACTTTCATATTTTATATCTATTAATATCTATTTTTTTATTTCTCTAAAATGTTTTTGATGTAATTATGTATTTCTATGTGTAGAGGTAATGATGTCAAATAAATTAAAATATTTTGTGCCAGAGCGTTTAACTCTGTAGCTTTAAATATAAATATTTTAAGTGAAAGTATTTCTTTAGAAAATAGATGGACCAGTGTCTGTTCATTTAAAGTAAACTTAAATGATATTTTCTTTTAAGGTCATTAAAATGTCCATACTTTCTTACAAACATTTATTTGTTGTTGTTGTTTTTTTGTTTAGTTTTTTTACAGAGGCACTCTACAAAAAGATAAAAATCAAAACCATTCCTGTATGGTACAGTAGTTCAACTACTAGTGAGCAAAGATCTCAAGCGATGATAAAACAAATCTAGATGCTTCTTACTAAATTCTCACATTCACTGTAGGATGAACTGAATATGTGAAAATCACCCTATCAAGAACTATCAAGAAATGAACTTTTAGGGTAAATTTCAACAACATGCCTTAAATACACAATTAAAATACAGTTTCTATTTATATGTGTAATTTACCTTTAATGGTGTAATAAGTGTCTTTTTCAAAAGTGCAAATAGCCAACCTCTAGTCCCCCCACTATTGCAATTATTTTACCTTTAGTACAAATAGCACATTACTTTTATTCACACTTGTGTGAATAGCATTTATCACTGCTTTTAGAGTAAAAAAATGCTATTTTTGCTTGGTGCAAAACGTATCTACCACTATTTCCCTGAGAAACCACTTCCAATAGCGTCGTCCTTTTTTCACTGTAATTGTAATTGTCTGCTGCCTTAATTCTTAGTTTTAAATTTATCAGTCTAAATAAGGGGACAAAACTAATATGGAACGTCCTAACTGGTCTTATAGTACATAAGTAATTCATTAAATGGCACTTTTGTAGGTCATTGTTTTTCTATACTCCACTTCCCCATTCTGAAGAATAGCAAATGTCCTAATTTCTCTCCTGTGGTTAATTTGGTAAGTCATCATCTTACACCTCCTTGCGGTTTTCCAGCTGTGCTAAATGGCAAGGAGACAACTTTCTACCAACTGTCGGTTAACACACATAAAGCACAGAATGAAGTGAATGATGAGCATTATGGGATGTATAGTAGAGTTATTTGAGTTATTCAAGTTGAGCAACAGAAAAACACATCCAGAATAATGCTAAAGGCATTCCATACGAGACATCTAATACAGTCTCATGGCAATTTGTACAAATTTTACATTTTGGCAAATTGGTGGCTAATTCGTATGCATTTGTATGATCGTAAGGATCTGGGCTTACGGCCCAGTGGTGGTTAGGTTTAGGGGAAGGGTTGGGGTGCGCTTACCTTTTTCTCAAAAAATCTAACATTTTCTAACCCAGTCTCACGGCAGTTCGTGACATAGTCACGGAATGTATTGTTTCGTGTTCATGGACACGAATTTCTCTTTTTTTTTCTCGTGTCACTCAGCATTTCAATCTTTTGTGCCTGCACCACGTTTTTTTTTTTTTTCTGCCACTCGGGAGCACAGATGCTGTATTGTTTTTTCTTATTTATTATTCATTTTTTAAACTTTAATTTACATTACTCAACATTGAATCAGGAGATTTATCCTTGTTTCCCTTTCAGTCGGTCACGTTCAACGTACGTCGGACGTCACCGACGAATTGGGATCACTTCTGGGAGCCCCTATCAGCTTCGAGATATAGAGAACGGGCCAATGGCCATTGGCGTGCAAGATTTGCATCTCGCGCTCCGCCCCGCGCTGCGGGTATAAACAGGAGGCGAATGCAGCGCACTATTGTCATTCACTTCGGAGGCGAACACGGTGTTGACGAAGGAGACTGTTCCTGCTTCAGCAGAGAGAGAGAGAAAGAGAGAGAACGAGAAAAGACGCTTCTTTGAGTGCTGGGAGAGAAGGCACGATCAGCGGCGGCCGCGAGCTCACTGATACAGTGATAAACTGCTGTTTTTACAGCACTGTTGGTTTGGTGAGGGCGTTCCCAACGGTGAGTGCATACACAGGCTGCACTATTTTCCTGTGTTTTGCCGCGGTCGTTCCTGGGTGCTTCAGCACATTTAAAAGAGATTTCTTCTAAAAGAGCAGCACGGGTGTGACACTGCGTCTTTTTCAAGACGTCATTCCACCCGTGCGTTTCTGGATGCGGTTGTTTCCTGTCCTTTGACGGCCACGATCCCTCTCGCATAAGCATGTTGAGATTGCGTTCGTGGGTGATCCATGTTCTCTCAGGAGAACGGGATCACGTCGGCGCGTTGTTCGTCTCGCCTTCCTCGTCTCGCCTTCCTCGTGAGGGTTTGAGTGTTCAGCGCGCCGTGTGCCGTCTAGCTGCCGGCTGACAGCGCGGGTTGTCACGGCAACCCAGCGCGTCACTCGGCGCTTTAGATGCGCGGCCGAGACTTAACCTCAAACGGGGTTGAGTCCCTTCGCCTATTCCCCGATCTAGTTTCTTTTCTGGTGCACCAGAAAGGGGCTATTTCGGCTAATAAGCCTTGGTGACCTGAGGATTACAGTGGGGCTTCCCTGCCGAGTACATCGCCGTGGGCCCTCACTCCTCTATCGCATCGCAAGCATGCTGAGACTGTGTTCGTGGGTGGTTCATGTTCTCTCATGAGAGCATGACCACGTCGGCGCCTTGAGTGTTCAGCGCGCCGTGTGCCGTCTCGACGGCCACGGTCACGGTCTTACATGCCTGCTGGTAGCTTACAGGTGGGATTGCTGGTTCCAAAAAAAAAAAATAAAAAAAAAATAAAGGGGACCTAGCATTTCATCTGGGGCTCTAGCAGAGGACAGATGTCAATCGCTGCATCGGAGAGAGGGCTGTTATAAGCTGGAAATGAAGATGATGCTGAGTTTCCCACTATAATGGTGTGTGCTCATGCTGAATCAGATTCAGACTTGACAGCCATGCTTTCCTGGGTGGCTGAGGCGTAGTGCAACGCGTAAATCGCCTTGCCCGCCCCCTTGCCTTTTTCCCGGATGTGCATTGGAAAGCTTTGGCAGTGTGGAACTATTTGGTGCCAAAATATGGGGTGCCAATGGTGCCATAATCTGGATAAAGTTTTCCTCTCTCTCACTACCCTCATCGGTGAGGTAGCAGTGCCACTGGCAGGCCACCTCCACCCTGCGCTCTTAGTGCACGAGGGTAGTTCTGAGCTGAGGTTGAGCTGCGCACAGTGACTGATTTACATTTAAAGTCACAGCGCTGGCCCTTGGCCAGACGATGTCCACCATGGTCCAGAAACACCCTTGGGCTACCTTGCAGGGGTGTGAGACGTCGCCAGAGTACGCACTCTCGATGCTCACATCTCACAAGGTGACCCTTTTCGGCGACACTGTCGGTGACTGTGCAGCAGTCCTCCACAGTGCAAAGCAGATGGAACCCCTCAGTCTGCTCGCCATGGGCATCCCACTATGCCACCCGTCTTGGCTGCCAGTCAGCTGAGACGGGTGACCTGGACTTGGTTGAAGCTGCTCTTCCCCGGAGGAGGGCCGGGTGGAGAATCATTGCTAAATTTTGTTCCGCCACTGGTGTTACAGCCACTGGTACCCAAATTCTTAAGAGCAGTTCCAATACCTCTGGGTCTCGGGAGTTCAGGAATGGCAGCGTGTGACGCTATGAAGCCCCGCGGCTCTCATTCCCCTCCCCACAAGAGGGCGAGAATGGCAGTGTGCGACGCCGGGGAGCCTCGCCACTCTCATTCCCCTCTTCTCAGCGGTGTGAGGACGGCAGTGTGCGACGCTATGCCTCGCCACTCTTGTTCCCCGCTGAGGAAGGAGGTGAGGTAGGCAGTGTGTGACGCCACAAAGCCTTGCCACTCTCTGCCCCTCCTTCAGTCGCCAGCGGACCGCAGCGTATGGCTTGAGAACGCTACCATGCCTTCTCTCGTACCCTCTGTCCAACCGTGGGGGCAGGTAGGTGCTGCGTGCGCACTCAGACCCCACTTCAGGACGCTGTGCCTCTTGGGTCGGGTCCCTGCCCTCCACTTCGCTGCCCTACTGCGGGTACGTCTGTGGGGCGGGTGTGTTCATGGTACGGTTTCCGGAAGCCTAGCTAGCACTTCCGGGACGGTCCCGCTGACTCACCTGCACCACCAGGCTCGGCTATGCAATTCATTTCGCACGGCATTCTCCCAAGTTCTGGGCGTCCACTTCACTGTTGTGTGGAGCTGCGACGCCCATCTTGTGGAAAGAGATCGAAGTCCTACTGGCGAAGGACGCGATTGGAGCCGGTCCCTCCAGCCGACATGAAGTTGGGGTTCTATAACTCCTACTTCATTGTGCCCAAGAAAAGCAGTGGGTTATGACCAATCTTGGACCTGTGAGTCCTGAACCGGGCCCTTCACAAACTGCCCGTTCAGATGTTGACGCAGAAGCGCACTTTCAAGTACATCCGTCCCCAAGATTGGTTTGCAGCGATCGACCTGAAGGTCGTTCCCTTCAGGACTGTCCCTGTTGTGTGAATACAGAGACACGGTGATCAGTCACCTCAGCCTGTTGGGACTTCGGGTCAGCTGGGGAAAGAGCAAACTCTGCCCCGTGCAGAGGATCTCTTTTCTCGGTATGGAGCTGGACTTGGTCAATCTGACAGCGCGTCTCACAGAGGAGCGTGTCCAGTCGGTGTTGAACTGCTTGAATTCGTTCAAATGCAGGACAGCGGTACCACTGAAACATTTTCAGAGGCTCCTGGGGCATATGGCATCCGCAGCCGCTGTAACGCCGCTCGGATTGCTTCATAGGAGACCGCTTCAACGCTGGCTACACGACCGAGTCCTGAGATGGGCGTGGCACAGCGGATCCCTCCGTGTCCCCGTGACTCCGAGGTGCCGCCAAACCTTCAGCCTGTGGTCGGACCCTTCGTTTCTACGGGCAGGAGTTTCCCTAGAACAAGTGTCCAGGCATGTTGTTGTCTCCACGGATGCCTCATCCACCGGCTGGGGTGCCACGTACAACGGGCTTGCAGTTTCGGGTCTGTGGACGGGTCCTCAACTGCAATGGCATATCAATTGCCTCGAGTTGTTAGCAGTTCGTCTTGCGCTGGGCCGCTTCAAAACGCCGCTACTAGGCAAGCACGTTCTGGTCCGTACGGACAACACTGCGGCCGTTGCGTACGTCAACAAAGGACCTCCTGACTCAGAGACGGGGCACCCTATGGCACCCGCGTCCGGTGTCTGGTCCCTGGACGGGACGCGGAGGTTCTAGGTGGCCTACCACAGGCTGTGGTAGACACCATCACTTCCGCTAGAGCTCCCTCTACGAGGCGCCTCTATGCGTTGAAGTGGAACCTGTTCGTCGACTGGTGTTCTTCTCGCTGAGACGACCCCCGGAGATGTTCGGTTGGTTCTGTGCTTTCCTTCCTACAGGACGGGTTGAAGCGAAGGCTGTCTCCCTCCACCCTCAAAGTCTATGTTGCCGCTATCGCTGCTAATCATGACATGGTAGGTGGTAAGTCTCTAGGGAAGCACGATCTGATCGTCAGGTTCCTGAGGGGGGCGAGGAGACTAAATCCGCCTCGCCCTCCCTCTATACCCTCTTGGGACTTAATTCTGGTGATAACCGCACTGCAGAGGGCGCCCTTTGAGCCTTTGCAGTCAGCTGAGTTAAAAATCCTGTCTCTGAAGACAGTACTCCTGACTGCATTGGCCTCTATCAAGAGGGTAGGGGACCTGCAGGCATTTTCGGTCGACGAATCGTGCCTGGAATTCGGGCCCGGTAACTCTCATGTAATCCTGAGACCCCGGCCCGGATATATGCCCAAGGTTCCCACCACTCCCTTCCGGGACCAGGTGGTGAGCCTGCAAGCGCTGCCTTCGGAGGAGGCAGACCCAGCCCTAGCTTTTCTCTGTCTAGTCTGCGCTCTGCGGACTTACGTGGACAGAACGCAAAGCTTCAGGACCTCAGAACAGCTCTTCGTCTGTTATGGAGGCCAGCAGAAGGGAAAGGCTGTCTCCAAGCAGAGGATGGCCCACTGGATAGTGCCCTGCCCGCTCGGGTTAAGAGCACACTCCACTAGGGGTGTAGCTTCTTCCTGTGCGTTGGCTCGTGGCGCCTCGCTGACAGATATTGTAGAGCTGCGGGCTGGGCGACACCTAACACGTTCGCTAGATTTTATAGCCTCCGTGTAGAGCCGGTATCTTCCTGTGTGCTCGCTTCCCATAGTCAGTAACACCGAAGTGCCCGTTCTAAGTGTCGGCTTGCTGCGCCACTCCCTTCCCTTTGGAACGGATACGTGCGCTTATATGCTCCAGTCGAGTTCCCCAGAACGGCGAACCCTGTTGAGTCCTCCGCAACCCGCGGCAGTCGGTTGTGGCGGAGCGTCCGACGCCAGGTCTAACACTCGTATGCATTGGTGGAACTTGTGTTAGGCTGGGTTCCATATGTTGTGACCGCCACGGCGGTCCCATATGTGTATTCTTCCACGGTACGGCTCCCTACAGCGAGCCCGTGTCTTTCCCTCGGCAGAGCTCTCTGCCATCTCAGTTAGGTGTTGTCCCCCCGCCTGTTTGGCCGGGGCCACCCATGTGATTTCCGTATGTTGCACTGCCCACGGCCAGTCCATACGTGTATTCTCCACATGGTAACTCCCTTCGGGCATGATGTGGCTTCCGCAGCGTCCCTCTGGACACGCTTTCCCGGCGTTATCCAATAGTCTGCTGAAGTGGGTCTTGCGGAACAGCAGTGTGACTTCCCTGTGTGAATTCCCCGCCCGGAACAGACGGGGTCTGAGGGGCTCTCGCTGGGCGCTGGAAGTGGTAGTAACTGTGGCGTTTTCCAAAGGGATCCCAATTCGTCGGTGACGTCCGACGTACGTCGAACGTGACCGACTGAAAGGGAACGTCTCGGTTACGTATGGTAACCCTCGTTCCCTGAAGGAGGGAACGGAGACGTACGTCCCGTCGCCACAGTTGCTGTACCATCACTGCATGGCCGAGTCACTAGTTCGGCTCCTCAGTGAAAAACAATAGTGCGCTGCATTCGCCTCCTGTTTATACCCGCAGCGCGGGGCGGAGCGCGAGATGCAAATCTCGCACGCCAATGACCAATGGCCATTAGCTGATAGGGGCTCCCAGAAGTGATCCCAATTTGTCGGTGACGTCCGACGTCCGACGTACGTCTCCGTTCCCTCCTTCAGGGAACGAGGGTTACCATACGTAACCGAGACGTTTTATTGCTTTATATTAGTAACCATTGTAAACCATCGTCAGTGGTTCCTTCCAGTCAAAATATAGTAAATATTACATATAATTAACAAGACTGCAGGGTTAAGCCATCGCTTCTAAATGTTGCTGTTTCTTTTCTGAGAAATACTGTTTTTACATCGGTTTGGTGTGTCAAATCTAACAGTAAATTCTAAAATTTCAACCTTTACTGTCCTACCTGAGGCGGACCCGCACCAATTCTCTATTAATGATATCCTCATCTTTTTTTCAACACATAAACAATACAATGTTATGACCATCAGTTTGAATTGTTTCCAGCATTACCCAAGATCCTCAGTATCCATTGCAATGAAGACGGAGCCAGTCCGTTTTGTAATTGGGTGATTTCTTCAGTGATTTACATAAATTAAAGCCCGACCAATGGTTTCCTTATTATCAGCAAAAAATAAACTTGTGAAATTAGGCTTGCTAACTTCAACATAAGCTAACTCTAACAGTTAGTTATCTAAACAATGTCATTTTCTCTCGATCATCGTGGTTCACCCACAACGTCACTGTAATGTGTCAGTAATAACAATATCACTTGGCCTAACGCTACTGCACATAAAGACTGGATTGCATTTTCAAATATCATCACATCGTTCAAATTCATATGAAATTGCCACCTTATAAAATAGTTACATTTTCCCGTGAGGTGAAGACATCTTGGATAACTGATAACCTTGTCAGCCATAACATCTGCGTTTATTCATTTAGATGAAGCCCTTATACCACATGACTTACAAATGATAAACATTTAAGCCATTTTTTATAGACTGCCTTATTAATGAACAGTCAAAGATGGGTACAAACTAGATAATATGATATGATAGGTAAAGTGTTGTAGCCCACTATGATGCTCCATAATGGTTGAAATCAAAGGCACAATGCTTTCCATGTTTGTCATGTATAGGGTGTGAGAGAGCAAAACCTCACTGTGAGAACTCAGTATGTGGGTTAATGGTGGGGATGTTGAGCATCTGCCATAGCATGTTTGTTGTAAACCGAACTGTAGGAGGAAGAACCTGCTAATACATAGAGCTAGCATTGGTTTAGTTAGAGGGGTTTCCCCCTTCTTTAGGTTCCACGCATGTTATTTCCAAGATGTGCTTTAGCAATCATAGTCATAATTATGTGACACCAAATATGTTCTATTGATTGACCTATAATTTTAATCTAAAGACATAACAGACATAAATACATGTTCGACAGATGCTGTATGTATGTGCAGTGACACTGTACTTCCTGTGATGTGTAGATAAGCCCAAGAGCAGTTTCACATGTCAGGGTAGTTTGGTTTAGAGTGACGGTGAAAGTGTACCTGTGGCTTATTGACAGATGAGCTGTCTAACATATTTGCATATGGTTTGTCTTTCACAGGATTGAAAGATTGTTTCAGGCAAAAACTTTTTTTTTTTTTTAAGTAAAGCATGTAAAGAGTAAAAGGACAAACTAATAACCAATAAATCATGCACAATAAGACCAAGAACTAAAATTTTAATTTACTCTGCCGTTCAAAAGTTTGGCTCAGTAAGACTTTTTTATGAGATGTATATGTTTACTCAGCACAGATGCATTACATTCATCAATAGTTGTAGTAAAGACATTTATAATGAAAGATTTCTGTTTCAAATAAATGCTGTTTTTTAACTTTCAAAAGAATGTTCATTAAACTGAAAATGCATTAACTGGAAAAAAAATGGCCTAAACCTTATTTACAGTCACTTTGGATAAAAATGTCTGCCAATTGCATAAACGTTCTGTCACTCAGACCACTGAGAATTTATGTATCCCTGTGAGGACTTTTACTCCAGACTGTCGGTGAATAAATCCTCTCTGCGGCTAAAGTCACTACCCAGTCATGTCTTCCACTGAGCCCCCATACAACCACAAATTAAGCTAATGGTTAGGTAGGTGCTTTTTTGTCTTCTTCAGTAACATCAAAGTCCAGTCAGTGACGTCGATTTTCAAGATTGAAAGGTTATTTATTGGCATTTATAGTATCATGAAGAACCTTTAACATCCCTGGAACCTTATAAACCCTATAAAGGTTCTTTATAGTGGAAAAAATTTCTTTAGATTATTAAAATGTTCTTCAAACTAAAGGTGTGTTCACACTTGGCAGGTTTGGTCCGATTAAAACGAACTCTGGTGCAATTGCTCTGTTAGTGCAGTTCATTTGAATAAGCGTGAACGCTGAAAAGGTCTCGGTCCACTTCCAAATGAACTCTGGTGCTGTTCGACTGAAATATGAAAGCAACATGGACCAAAGACATCAAAACGAACCAAAAACAGGATGTGATATCTTCAGGAGTTTTTAGTTGGTCAAAATACCAGCATACGCAAGCACATACAAAGATCACATTTAGTCCAGCACACAGCATTGTTTTGGATGTTCGATAAGTTCCATTGCAAAATGAGAAAAGAAAAAAAAAATCTTAAAAATGACAGTGTGAAAGTTAAGCACACCAGGACTAAATGTATTATCTTCTTTTTTTGGTCCGGACCAAAAGAACCAAGAGAACCGAACTACAAGTGTGAACACACCCTAAAACAAAAATGGTTATTTTAAGAATGTTCACTGAAAGGTTCTTTGGGAAACCCAAATGGTTCTTCTATGGCATTGCTGTAAAAAACACCTTTTTGGTATCTTTATTTTTAAGAGTATAGAGAGATCAGTCTACTGGTGTGGTAACATTAGCAGTGTTTATGTCTATTGTCTTGTCAATGGTGTAGCATCATATGAAGCACAACTCAAGCAATAGTCACTTTCAAAAGAAGCAGCTTTCTGTTGGTCAGAGCGGCAAATTCATGTGACCAATTTGAACATGAGCAAAATCTCTGTGTGGGACATTTTCACCCTCGCGCAAAACTCCTGATAATGAAATGACTGGATTTCGCTGAGCACATGTAAATATGACTGCATATTAAAGCTTAACCAAAAGAAAAATAGTCCATTAAAACATACAAAACAATTTCCTTGACTGAGAAAATACATTAAATGCTAATGAAATGGGGATGAAGCATCAAAAGATAAATTCATGATGATTTCCAGTCCCAGGTTGGTCATCTTTTTCTTTTAATCACTCTGATCACTGGAATTATCACAGTCTGTGGGTAAATGAATTAGCTCAAAGTCATGTCTTCCACTGGGCACCCATGTTACCACAAGTATGTCTAGTAGGTAGGCGGTTTCCTCCTCTTTTAATAATACTATCGTAAGTTGGTCACTATCAGTTCGGCCAGTCGACATGAACAAGGCAATGCTGATTTTCACAGTTTGTGTTTTTGGGGTGATTTTAGGGTCCTTCAGTGTGTTTGCCGGTAAGTTTTATGACTTGTGCTAGGGTGTTAAATAAAGCAAGAGTAAAGTTAAAGCTAGTGCAAATGTGGTTTCGGAGCTTTACCTCTGTAGCTCTGACAGTCTGCCACATAGAACCGAGTGGTTTTGTGTACATGTTGCCTTGTGTGAGAATGAAAAAAAGATAACTTTGTAATGTTCAATCAACGTTAAGTATGAAATATGGATGTGACCGTAGCAAATAATTGTGTTACATGTTCAGATGGACCTCCAGCGAGTTGTTGCCTCAAGCTAGGACACATCAGAGTGCCTTTGGTGAAAGTTTTGAACTACAGAATACAAACTGAAGGACTGTGTCCCATAAACGCTGTTGTGTAAGTAAACTACGATGCAAGTACCTAATAGGACAAATCATTTGCAACAGTATAAGTAACTTTGCATCTACATGTGAACTACCAGTCATTAGAGCATTAGACTGTCTGCTTAATATCTGCTAACACTTTATTTTGATGCTCCCCCAACAGACATTCTACTAACTATAAATAACTTTGCAAGTAAAGGTCAACTTATTCTACTAACTCTAACCCTAACCTAACAGTCTACTAATACTCTCATTAGAGTTAGTTGACATAGTTGCAAAGTTACTTATAGTTGTATGTCTAAAGTGGACAATCAAAATCAAGTGTAAGCCAAACAAATAAATTACAGCCTCTCAGAAATCTTTTTAATATGAAGTTATCAATACTAGAAGTCCATTAAAAGAGAAAGAAAAGAGATAAATCAGCAAAGAACGAGCGCTAATAACAAAACATCCTTCTTTTCCAGGATCCAGACTATATCTGGGAAAAGACTCTGTTCTGATCCTAATGGTAACTGGACAATAAGGGTCATGGGGAAAGTGGATAAAGCCAAGAAGAAGCCCAGAGAGCAGGAACTTGTACCTGCAGAAGGAGCATCAGCGGAGGGAAGCAGAGAAAGGGCAGATCATGTGACAGCAACAGAGTTGCCATTGATTAGCAGGTGGAAAACAAAAGTCCATAAGGGTCCCAATGTAAAGCGATCAGGCGGTGTAAAAGGAAAGAACAATAAGTTGAAAGACAAAAAATTGGAAAATGGAAAATGTTGTGCTAAAACAAGATAGTTTTGTCTGTCATTTGTCTATGGAAGCTTGTTTCCGCCACTAAATAAAAACTGCTTACATCTGCTTGCTGGGACTTTTTATCTCACAATTCTGTTTTTTGTCCCTCAGAATTGCGTGATATAAACACTCAGTTGTGAGCTATAAAGTCAGAATTGCATGATATAAACTCAATTGTAAGAAAATTGTGAGTTTATATCATGCAATTGTAAGAAAAGAAGTCAGGATTGTGGGATATAAACTCGCAATAGAGTGGTCCAGGTATGATGTCAAAACCCGGAAGTCTAATTCGTTGCTAGTTCCTTTGAGGTTTTTCTATGGGGTTTTATAATGAGAGTTTGTGGTAAACAACTTGATGATACGTTGAGGTTTTGTTCTACAACGTACACACTGCACACACTCACACCCCAAGCTGTCTTATCTAGTTACCCTCTATGGGTGTATGTAATTTATATTGTAGAACAAAACGTCAAAATATAGTCAGGTTATGTTTACCACATGCTTGTGCTCAGTTTAGTTTCACACCATGGTATAGGGAAGAGGGATTTTAGATTGTTCTTGTGTATTAGATGTGCATAGGTTCATAGATATTATTTACTGTGAATGAAAGAGAAAAAAATGAAACCAAAAATGAAAGATGTATACAAAAATAGTTTTGTCCTTTCATATAAAAATTTTTTATGTTAATGTTTGCAGATGTGCTGTTTTGTTCATTTATATTTTGATGATAGACCCACTTATGTATCACCACATACAGCGCTATATATATGGGTATATAAAAAAGTTTTTGTTTTGTTTTTTGCATTTTGGTGTATTTAGCCCGTCCACACACAATGGCTCTTTATTTTTTTATCATAAAGTCTATACTAGTGCACTGACTGATAAAGGAAGAGCGTGCAATTCTTATGCTGCTCCAAAAAAAAACAAAAAAAACATTTCAGGTGACAAAAATTTTATTAGACATTATAAGGTTTTCTTTGTTGTGCGGAAGACAAATACGTTTTTTTTTTTAACTAAATGAGATGTGCACGATGCACTTCTGAAAGACCTCCCTCAACATAGACCCTTCACCCCAGCAGTGTAAAGCAACAGAACAAGATGAAATTTACTTTGTTTTCTGCTTTTCTTTTCTCTGTATGGTGGATGAGCGCTGTATGTGGTGAGATTTGACCATTTCAATTCTTAAGAAAATACTGTGGTTTGACCTAAGTAACTTTCACTCAACTGAAATTGAGCTGACATCTTTATGAGAGAGTGTTTGTGTGTGTACATCTTATACTGTGAAAGTAATGATTAGTTACCTGAATCCAGTGATGTGCTTCTCCAATAGGTGATGGTCGTGCACCAGACTGCTGTCTTATTGTGACAGACACCAGAATACTAGTTGAAAACATTGTGAGTTATAAAATACAAGAGTCATCAGCATTATGTGGTCCCACAGCTGTAAGGCAAGTTCAAAGTTCTAATAATCTATCACTATTTCACATTTTACTTTTTTTGGGGTGGGTGGATAATGAAATAATAAGCCCTAAAACGTGAAACATTCTTTTTTCCATGTTCAGATTCCACACCAAGAAAGGCAAAGTTATTTGTTCAGATCCAGAAAGCGACTGGGCTCAGAGAGCAATGAAGATAGTGGATGGGAGAACAACAACAAAACCTTTCAAAGAACCTACTGTAACTACAACACATAAAACACCAGGAACAGATACTGAGACCAGCATGAGTACAACTGTACTACCAACAGTGACGAGAATTGAAACATCTAGACCGGAGACGGAGATCAACAAACCAACCGCCCATGATCGTCCGACAAGTTGCTGTCTTGCTGTGACAAACACCAGAATACCAGCTAAAAACATTGTGGATTATGACATACAAGATACAGCACTATGTTCTATCAGAGCTATAAGGCAAGTTTAAAGTTAGTATAATATAACAATATGAAGTGTCACACAGATTCTGTAATAAATGAGTGTGTAATTAAGAACTATGCATGTATGGAACCTATGCATGTAAAAAAAAAAAAAAAAAAAGTACCTCTGCTTAAAGGTGCACTATGTAACATTATTTCAGTAAAATATCCAACAACCACTAGGCTAGTGTTATATATTTTGTTCAGTTGAGTACTTACAATTTCCCAAATGTTTCCAACTATTTGTAAATCGTGAGAAAATTGCTATTTTAACCAAGGAAGACGTGTGACGGAGTCGCCTGTCAAATGCATCATATCTGCGTTACCCTCGGTTTCCGGTTCTATTTTGCAGAAATGCTTTACTCTTACTGCAGTGTGTAACAAGTGTCATAGCAGCCGCCGAGCGAACGCACAGAGTAAAGTCATAACATCATTTTCAACACACTCAGATGTATCTAATATGATAAACAGAGCTGCGTTACCTCATACTCATGGACAGAAAATCGGAAATGGTGCCGGCGACTGTGGCATAATAAAAGTCCCGCTGCTCGCGAGCCGTGTGTTGCGTTCATCTTATTAACAATCGCTCCAGCGGCCTTGCTCAGCTCCCACAACACTCGGTCCTGCTCTGCTTCATACTACAGTAACGTTAATAATCGCATCCATGAACATGATTTCTGCCCGAGTCCTATCCCGATTCTTTTCCACTGGCTGTGAGGTGAAGACCACATGTCCCAAGATTTTGCGCTCAAACTTGGCGTCATCAAACTATGTCTTTGTTTTAAAGAGGCAACCTATAGCGGACGGAAAAGTAACATAGTGCACCTTTAATTACACACTTATTTATTACACTTTTATTATTTATATTATTATTTTCCATTCTTTTTTTCCTTGTTTTAATATTTCAACTATCATTATCTGTTATTCTTATTGTGCTCCCTAAAATGCAATATTAAAACAATTTATGTACACATTTGCATATTTACAGATTCATAACTGTGGAGAACAACACAATATGCTCTTCTCCAGTAGAAGAGTGGGTCCAGGATTACATACAGAGCTTAAACAAAAGAAAAACAACTGAAAAAACAGACAAGAATGAGTTTGCCAATAATTACTTTTGTTTAAAGAAGGAACAAGCTAAATACTTTTGTGTCAAACAGCCTTAAAACTTCTTCTGTTTGAAAAGTTTGGACAACTTTGTATGGCTTTTTATGTCTGTATACTGATAATCCCAGGATGACTGAATGACTTCTAAGTCTAATAAATGAATAAGGTGATGGTAGTGAAAAATCAGCACTTTGGTTTCACTCACAAACTTCATTTCTGTTTTGTCATGATTTTTATTCATGTTTTGTGCGGTGACTTCTATTTTGTGCTTTATTTTACTTTCTTTCTTAATATAAATGAAAGTATAAGTAATTTAACTAGTAAAACAATCGTATTAATTCATTATACGTATAATTCATATTACGTTATGGTTTTGTATATGTAGGCCTATGGACGGTTCGGAAGAGCATATTTGTTATTAAAGATGCAGTAAATACCTTTTTCTTTTAAAGCTGTATCCATGTATTTTGTGTTTATTGGAAAGAACAGTTGAGAAGAGAAATGAAGGGAGAGAATGTAAAAGGCATCAGGAAATTACTTCTAGACGGGGCTCACAAGGTTGTGAGGCTAGATATTTTACTTTATAACATGTTAAATATGGATATTTTTCTTACACAAACCCATCGATTTGCTTCAGAAGGCCTTTATTAACCTCCCGGAGCCGTGTGGATTACTTTTATAATGGATGAATGCACTTTGGGCTTCAAATTTTGGGCTGCCATTCACTGCCATTATAAAGCTTGGAAGAGCCAGGACATTTGTTAATATAACTTGATTGTATTCGTCTGAAAGAAGAATGCCATATACACCTAGGATGGCTTGAGGGTGGGTAATTTTCATTTTTGGGTGAACTATACCTTTAAGTAAGGCTCAATGCTAAGGATTTTTTTCCTCTTGGCTCAGTCGGCCGGTATTTACTTGCTCTGCCAAAATATAGGCCTATAATTAATTATTAGCGAAGCTACAAAAGTGATTTATTAAAGAACAGTGACTTTTCATTTTTATATATATATATTTTTTTTTTTACTTTATTTTATTTATTTATTTATTTTTTATGACAGACTGCAGCACGTTTATTAGGCCTGACATGACATGGATATGACACAGCTGATGTTCTCCCAACTGAAGTTCATAGACTTTTTAACTTATTTAAGATAAGGATATTCGCCTTGATGTTTAATAGTCTTGAAATACTTTGAAATTATAATATTTAGGCTACAGATGAAATTTTACGCTGCATCAGTGTAAGGTATGCACTTCTGCCTAAATTCTAGCATTATCACATTATTCAACACATTCTACATCATCTTTAAAATGTGTGTAGGCCTACTCCTCTGAGCGCGTAATACAGCCGTCCTGAATCTCTTGACTTACAGGATAGCCTCTCTACATGTACAACCATCTCTAGCTCTCTTAAATAGTTAAGGAGCTAATTAAGTATTAACAATTACGAACCTGTGTGAGAAAATACTTATTTTTAGGTCTAGGAATAAGAGTAAAATGACGTCATTCCAAAAATGCTGACACACCAAGACTAAACTTTATGCATTAGCCTATACGGCCCAGATCATATCAGTAGACAGGGTGTCACATGTTCACTGGATTTGTTGCTTTTCTCCGTATTCTCTTTATGCCTGCGTAAGCAGCCATTATTGTGGTTACAGTAGCCTGATGGAATTCAAATCCCAAACTTTTTTAGTGTAGCCTACTTCTGCCTTTACAGGTAACCAGATAACATTTTCATCTTTATATTGATACCAACAACATCATTTAGTGGGAAAGTTTACATAGCCTAATGAATGGCAAAATGCATTTCTTTTGTGAGCAGACTATCATCTTATTGTCTTATTGAGGACACTGCGGCCGATCGTGTAAAGTTAAGCGCAAGTAGGCCTATAGACAAGTAGAAACGGAATCTTAAAACCAAACGTATCGGTTGGGTGCGTTAAATATAATCCGATCGAAATAAGTGCTCAGAAACGCATATACTGTATAGGCCTACACGCACACATTTGATCACGGAAATCACGGAACTTCTGATATCAACAACATCAGTGCAACACATCTGAAGTTCGGTCATTAAAACAACCTAGCCTACATTTTGTTCGAAACGTCATATTTGTGCTTAGTTTTGTAGGCCTATAGAAAATTGCATGTAAAAATGAGTGAAGATGTTTGATTATCATGTAAACATTTAAATTCAAATAGAACTCTAATTGTTGCTAATATTGGCATTATTGGTGCACATGTAGGCAATCAGTGTGTTCCCATTCAGTCGGTCACTCTCGACGCCACGTCGGAGTACCGACGAATAGGAATCTCGCTAGCGAGAGCCAATCTACTTCGAGTGTAACTAAACGAGCCAATGCACATTGGCATGCAATGATTGCACCAGCTGCTCATGCCACTCCGTGTGGGTATAAATGAGGCACAGGTGCTTGCATCAAATTAGCTTTTTGCTTCGGAGCCGAGTGGTGGATGGTTTGTCCTGAAATCACTCTCTACAAAGCATGTGTTAACATTTTAACGAGTCAAGCTCTTCGGATGGATCTCTCCTCGTTTGGTGTTGGAGTGACGGCACTGCAGCGGGGTCGATTTTCTCTCTTTTTCTATTTTGTTTTATTGAGCAAAAACAAAAGGCTGTTCTCACAGCTGGTTCGGTGCGCTGTAAAGAGCGCTGAAAAGCCGTTTTCATGGCTGGTAAGAGATCGCCTTCTATGAGAGAGAGAGCGCGCATGACAGGCTGCACTTTTTCCCTGTCTGTGTCGCCGCGACTATTCCCCTGTGTGCTTCAGCACCGCGGAGTGCAGTTTCCCTAGAAGAGCTACACAGATAGAGCATGCGTCTTTTTAAAGATGACATTCTACCTGTGTGTTTCTGGTTGAGTGCCGGGCTGCAGCGCGG
Source organism: Rhinogobio ventralis (assembly GCA_039654625.1). NCBI lineage: Eukaryota > Metazoa > Chordata > Actinopteri > Cypriniformes > Gobionidae > Rhinogobio > Rhinogobio ventralis. Next base: position 11,913,204 of record CM077200.1, on the reverse strand, counting down.
GTTGTCACGGCAACCCAGCGCTCACTCGCCACTCTAGGTGCGCTGTCCCCTTGCCTATTTCCCGTTGTAGCGCCCTCCCTGGTGGCCAACAGGAGAGGTCTACTTCAGTGAAATCGCTGGGGTGACCTGAGGAGTGGAGGGCTTCTCCTTCGGGGAACCAACCCCCTAGGGCCCCTCCCCCTCTAGCGCACTGCAAGCTGTGCAGCTTCTGGATGGAACTGCTGGTCCTTCTTATGGAGGAACCTAGCATTTCATTTGGGGCTCCAGCTGAGGATCAGATGTCAATCGCTGCATCGGAGAGAGGGCTGTTGTGCTCTGGAAATGAGGATGATGCTGAGCCCACTGTAATGGTGTGTGCTTTGCTGAATCAGATTCAGAGTTAATAGCCATGCTTTCCCGGGATCTTTCCCGGATGTGCATGGAAAACTTGGCAGTATGGAACGCCAGGGGGGCCAAAACTGCATAAGTTTTCCTCTCTCACTACCCTCAACGGTGGGGTGGCTGTGCGCAGACCACCTCCGCCCTGCACTTTAATGCACGAGGGTAGTTCTGAGTCGGGGTTGAGCTGCGCATGTTGACTAACCGTGATCAAAGTCACGGCGCAGGCCCTCGGCCAGACGATGTCCACCTCGGTGGTCCAGAAACGCCCCCTGGTTTGCCTTGCTGAGGTGTGAGTGGTCGTCAAAGTGCGCTTTCTCGACGCTCCCATCTCACAAGGTAGCCTTTTCGGTGACACTGTTGAGAACTGGGCCCAGCAGTTCTTTGCAGTCGGTAGCAGGCTGAGGCAATCAAGAGCTTCCCCCGACGCACCACAAGAGTGCCTCGTGGGTTGCCCCTCAGTCTGCTCGTCGCCAAAGGCGTCGTCCCCTGCAAAAAAAAAAAAAAAAAACTTCGGCACAGCCTGCTCTACTGTGTCCGACGCAGGAAGGCGACGCCACCCGTCTCTGCTGCTGTTTAAGCAGTCGGTGAAACATCACCTCTGAGACGGGTGACCTGGAGATGGGCGGGGCTGCTCTTCCCCGGAGGAGGGCCGGGCAGAGAATCTTTTGAGTCAAAAATCTGTTCTGCCGCTGGTGTCACAACCAGTGGTACCCCAATTCTCAAAAAAAAAAAAAAAAAAAAGAGCAGTTCCTCTATCTCTGGGTCCCAAGGGGGTTCGGAGAGCTGTGGACGGTCCAACGCCGGACCACACTCATCCTCGTCCTTCGCCAGCGGGCAGCAGTGGACGGTTCGAGGACACAACCAAGCCTTCTCACGTACCCTCTGCCCACTCGTGGAATCAGGTAAGTGTTGCAATGCACACTCACACCCCGCTGCGGGCCGCCTCCACGAGACAGCCGCCCCAGCCCGGTACCTGCATTCCACCTCGCTGCCCCACGGTGGGTACGCCGGTGGTCCCTTTGGTCCCGCTTGCACGGTCTCGGCGAGCCTGGTTAGCGCTCCCCAGTCCGTCTCGCTGGCTCATTCGGACCATCAGGCTCGGCTATGCGATTCAGTTCGCCCGGCGCCCCCCCAGGTTCAAGGGCGTCCGCTTCACTTCGGTGAACGCCGCAGACGCCCATGTCCTGCGTGCGGAGATCGCAGTCCTACTGGCGAAGGACGCGATAGAGCCGGTCCCTCCAGCCGATATGAAGACAGGCTTCTACAGCCCGTACTTCATTGTACCCAAGAAGACCGGTGGGTTACGGCCAATCTTGGACCTGCGAGTCTTGAATCGGAGCCTTCACAAGCTACCGTTCAAGATGCTCACGCAGAAACGCATCTTCGAATGCATCCGTCCCCAAGATTGGTTTGCAGCGATCGACCTGAAGGACGCGTACTTTCATGTTTCGATTCTTCCTCGACACAGGCTGTTTCTGCGCTTTGCGTTCGAGGGTCGAGCATATCAGTACAAAGTCCTGCCCTTCGGGCTGTCCCTGTCCCCCCGTGTCTTCACGAAAGTCACGGAGGGGGCCCTTGTGCCCATGAGAGAACAGGGCGTTCGCATCCTCAACTATCTCGACGACTGGCTCATTCTAGCACAGTCCAGGGATCAGTTGTGCGAACACAGGGACCGGGTGCTCAGACACCTCAGCCAGTTGGGTTTTCGGGTCAACTGGGAGAAGAGCAAACTCGCCCCCGTGCAGAGGATCTCTTTTCTCGGTATGGAGTTAGATTCGGTCGGACGGACAGCGCGCCTCACAGAGGAGCGCGTCCAGTCGATGCTGAACTGCCTGAACACGTTTCAAGGCAGGATGGCGGTTCCACTGAAACAATTTCAGAGGCTCCTGGGGCATATGGCAGCCGCAGCGGCAGTAACACCGCTAGGCTTGCTTCATATGAGACCGCCTCAGCATTGGCTACACGGCCGAGTCCCGAGATGGGCGTGGCAACGCGGCACTCACCGGGTGAGCATCACACCGGCCTGCCGCCAATCCTTCAGCCCATGGTCAGACCCCTCGTTCCTTCGGGCCGGAGTGCCTCTGGAACAGGTGTCCAGGCATGTTGTGGTCTTCACGGATGCCTCTGCCATGGGCTGGGGAGCCACGTACAACGGGCATGCAGTGTCAGGGGTTTGGACGGGCCCGCACCTGCATTGGCACATCAACTGCCTCGAGTTGCTAGCAGTGCATCTCGCTCTGAGCCGCCTCAAAAGGCTGCTACGGGGCAAAGATGTACTGGTCCGCACGGACAACACCGCGACCGTTGCGTATATCAACCGACAAGGTGGTCTACGCTCCCGTCGCATGTCGCAACTCGCCCGCCATCTCCTCCTCTGGAGTCAGAAGTGTCTGAGGTCGCTTCGGGCCATTCATGTCCCTGGTGTGAACAACCGTGTGGCCGACGAGCTTTCACGAGCTGCGCTCCCAGGGGAATGGCGACTCCACCCCCAGGTGGTTCAGCTGATTTGGAGACAGTTCGGGGCGGCACAGGTCGACCTGTTTGCCTCCCCAGAAACGTCCCACTGCCAGTGGTTCTATTCGCTGACCGAGGGTACACTCGGCACGGATGCACTTGCGCACAGCTGGCCCCAGGGGCTGCGCAAATATGCGTTTCCCCCAGTGAGCCTACTTGCACAGACACTGTGCAAGGTCAGGGAGGACGAGGAGCAGGTCCTGTTGGTGGCGCCTTACTGGCCCAACCGGTCCTGGTTCCCAGAACTTATGCTCCTGGCGACAGCCCCTCCTTGGCCGATTCCTCTGAGGAAGGACCTTCTGACTCAGAGACGGGGCACCCTGTGGCACCCGCGTCCAGATCTGTGGAAGCTTCATGTCTGGCCCCTGGACGGGACGCGGAGGTTCTAGGTGACTTACCCCAAGAGGTAGTTAACACCATCACTTCGGCACGAGCACCGTCTACAAGACAGGCTTATGCTTTGAAGTGGAACCTGTTCGTCGAGTGGTGTTCTTCTCGCCGAGAAGACCCCCGAAGATGTTCGATCGCGTCTGTGCTTTCCTTCCTGCAACCAGGGTTGGAGCGTAGGCTGTCGCCCTCCACCCTCAAGGTCTATGTTGCTGCAATATCTGCCTATCACGACCACGTAGAAGGTAAGACAGTTGGGAAGCACGACCTGGTCGTCAGGTTCCTCAGGGGGGCGAGACGGTTAAATCCTCCTCGACCCCCCCTCCATACCCTCTTGGGATCTTGCTCTGGTGCTCCGAGCACTTCAGAATGCCCCATTTGAGCCCTTGCGGTCAGCAGAGCTTAAGATTCTGTCTATGAAGACTTTGCTGTTGGCCGCACTGGCCTCCATCAAGAGGGTAGGGGACCTGCAGGCATTTTCGGTCGACGAATCGTGCCTAGAGTTCGGGCCGGGTGACACCCACGTGGTATTGAGACCCCGGCCTGGCAATGTGCCCAAGGTTCCTACCACTCCCTTCAGGGACCAGGTGGTGAACCTGCAAGCGCTGCCCCTGGAGGAGGCAGACCCAGCCCTAGCTTTGCTCTGTCCCGTCCGCGCTCTGCGGATCTACGTGGATAGAACTCAAAGCTTCAGGACCTCAGATCAGCTCTTTGTCTGTCACGGAGAGGCCAGCAGAAGGGAAAGGCTGTCTCCAAGCAGAGGATGGCCCACTGGATAGTGGATGCCATCACCTTGGCTTACCAAGCACAAGGTGTGCCCTGTCCGCTCAGGATGCGAGCACACTCTACTAGAAGTGTTGCATCCTCCTGGGCGCTGGCACGTGGCGCCTCGCTGTCAGACATCTGTAGAGCTGCGGGCTGGGCGACACCCAACACGTTCGCTAGATTCTATAGTCTACGTGTAGAGCCAGTGTCCTCCTGTGTTCTCGCCTCAAACGGGTAGAAGCACTGAGAGGCCCTGGCTCTTGTCGGCTTGCTGCGCCCCGGCGCTTTATTCTCCAGAAGCAAACTCTGTCGAGTCCTCCATCTCCCTCGGTGCTGGACGTGGCGGAACGTCTGGCATCAGGCCCCTTGCCGCTGAATCCTTGAGAACCGGTACTGGGCTGGGGATATATGAGTGACCCTGCGGGGATCCCATATATTTTTCCACGGTCGCTCCTACGAGAAGCCCGTGTCTTTCTCTTGGGAGAGCCCTCCCCTTGGTGGGGCTGGAGCCCCCTCTCAGTTGCGGGCTATGGCTCAGCTTTGTACTCCACATAACTCCTTCGGTGTATGATGTGGGTTCCGCAGCGTTCCCTTCCACTAGGGCACGCTTCCCAGTGTTATCCAATAAGTCACTGAGCGGGTCATGCAGAACAGCAGTGATGGACTTCTCTGTGTGAGCCCCATCTCATCAGGTAAGAGAGCTTAGGAGGCTCATACAGGGCACTGGATGGGGGCAGAGGCCATGGCGCTTTGGTAGGGATTCCTATTCGTCGGTACTCCGACGTGGCGTCGAGAGTGACCGACTGAATGGGAACGTCTCGGTTACGTATGTAACCCTCGTTCCCTGAAGGAGGGAACGGAGACGCCACGTCCCGTCGCCATGTCCTCTGTACCCTGCTGGGGTGCCAGTTCACCTACTCGGCTCCTCAGCAAAAAACTAATTTGATGCAAGCACCTGTGCCTCATTTATACCCACACGGAGTGGCATGAGCAGCTGGTGCAATCATTGCATGCCAATGTGCATTGGCTCGTTTAGTTACACTCGAAGTAGATTGGCTCTCGCTAGCGAGATTCCTATTCGTCGGTACTCCGACGTGGCGTCTCCGTTCCCTCCTTCAGGGAACGAGGGTTACATACGTAACCGAGACGTTTTCTTCTCTCTCTCTCTCTCTCTCTCTCTCTTTACTTTCTCATTTAGGTCTGTTATAAGACAAAGACACCGCTTTTGAAAACTCGTATCCAATACATGCGCCCTTAAGTGATTATAACTGTTTTTTAAGGCAATAGTGCGATTAAATTTTAGCTCATGCAAACAGAATAGGCCTTATGCAGTTATGCTCACAGTCGCAGTATACAATAACAGTAAAATGAAGTGCTGAGGTTTTGAATATAGGCTACAGATATTACTTTCACTACCTGTTCTGAGCACGGATGACAGTTTGCAGAGACGAAAGAGACACAGCTAGCAGCTTACAATAATAACCCTATTCATAGAAAATTCCATGTAAACAGGAGTGAATGTTTGATCATCATGTAAACATTTTAATTGCACTAGAAATGCCAGTATTGTCATTGTCGGTGCACAGTATTGGGTAAGTTACTCTAAAAAAGTAAATCAACAGTACATCTTCAACAGTGTAATTCAATTACTTTACTAATTACTCTCTCTAAAATCTATTGCATTACTTATTACTAATTACTTTCTAAATCCAATATCAGCATTGACCAGTTGAACAATACAAGTATAGATATGAAACTGCTCTTTTAATTCTTTCAAATAAATAATATAAAATTGCATAAATAATTCTTGAACTGACCAAAGTATTTAAAGGGAGAAGGTTACATAAAAAAAAAATCAATTTTAAGATTAGACATCCTTTACAGAAAAAACACATGAATTTCACATGTAATGTGCAAAAAACACGTGGTCATTGTGGTCATGCCACTGTGAAATATGTGGATGGATCACATGTGCAACCTGTTTTGCACATGGGAAATGTGTGTTTTGGAAAAAAATTGTGTGAATCCCATGTAATTTCCCATGTGAAAGACAATATTAATATTAAATATTGATGTGAATCCACTATTGTTTTATGTAGAATTGTTCTGTTCTATACAGTATTTAATGCAATTACATCAGAAGTAACTGTAATTAAATCACAGAAAAATTAAGAGTAATCCCCAACTTTACTTTTTCAAGGAAAATGTCATTAAATTACAGTAATTCATTATTAGTAATGCATTACACCCAACATTGTTGGTGCACATGTAAATGCATTCAGAAAGAAAACTATTGAAGTCTTGAGGTATAGGGTTAGGTAACTACAAAAAATACTAATTTGTGTACTTGATATTTGATGGTTGGCAAAAATAAGGAAGTTCTGCATAATGCCAGTAAACCATTTAATCAATACGGTGACTAGTGGTCTCTTTTTTTGCATTTCAGTTTTTCTTAGCTGTGCATGCAGCATATGTCAAGACTTCCACCATTAGATGTCTGAAACAACAAGATGAAGTTCACTCTGATTACTGCTATTCTTCTGGGGTGGATACGTATTGGGAAATCAGGTGAGAGTTATTTAGCTCTACAGAGAAACATTGTGTTCTGGCCTCAATAACTCTTACTTTACTTAAGAAGTCAAACTGATTTTGTTCTTTATCTGGATGTGTACATACAGCATATGCATCTCTTGTGAATGCAATGTCACCTGCATACAATTACTGACTTTCTTCTCCAATAGGTGATGTTCATCTACAAAGCTGCATGTCTTTATGTGACAAACACCAGAATCCCAGTTGAAAACATTGTGAATTATGTCATAGAAGAGCCAGGATATGTTCTATGAGAGCTGTAAGGCAAGTTCAAAGTTTTTATAATCTATCACAATATACATTTTTACACTTCAGTAATACATGGGTAGATAATTAATGATGAGAGCTGATGGTGTTGTATTTTTTACATGTACAGGTTCCACACAAAGAAAAATAAATGTATTTGTTCAGATCCAGATGACAATTGGGCTGAGAAAGCAATGGCGGTAGTGGATAGGAGAAGGACACTGACAATGGAACCTTCCAAAGAACCTACAGCAAACTTGATCCCAACTACAACTACAATACAATGGCCAACCACTAAAGCTGGGTACACATGAAAAGATAATCAGAGCGATTTTAGGCCGATTTCTCCCCTTCTGACAATCCCAGGTAAAGTCCTGATTATCTTGATGGTTCTACAGATTATTTTAGCAGATTTTCCTGTGGTTTGAGGTGTGTCTGAGGTGTGTTTGAGGTGTGTCCCGATCTCGAATCGGAAATATTCAACATGTTGAATATTTACAATCAGAAATCCTGACGTGTGGGGGGAACCCCGAGGACACAAGCGCGCGCTCTGGAGATTATCACGTGAAACAATACCCAACCAGAAAGCAAGCTGATGGAAGACTCACCTCCAGCTCACGCTGTAACATGTAAAGTTCATTTTCAGTCTCCATGACTTCATCTAAACATCTTCCTCCCCCCAAATTTTCTGTAAAAAGCATTCCATACGCTATGAGCGCAATTTCTCACATTTTGAAACGCTTATAAGAGTTTAAGTGTTAAAAAAAAATGTGTGTCGGTAACATGACAGAGAGCACACAATCGATCAAATTGGGTGGTTTGTTTTATTGTTTAAAAAATATTGTTATAATTTAACATGGGTAAAATTTGTATAGGTCTTTGACAGACAGAATGTGTAGACCTATTTTGACAAAACAGTATTTTTGTGAAATATTGTAAGTGATAAGTCTTGGTTTCTATTTTTTATTTTTATTTTTTATTTTACAGTCACAAGCTCTATAACCATACTGCTTAACAGCAACAGCAACAACAACAAAATCATTTTATGAGTGAAGACAAAAAATATGAAAAATGTATATGAAATGAGTTTTTTTCCCTCTCCCCAATAGCTGCGGAACGTCCAGCAAGCTGCTGTCTTACTGTGACAAGCACCAGAATACCAGTAAAAGACATTTTGGATTATCACATACAAGATGGTTTGCCATGTCCCCTCAGAGCTGTAAGGCATGTCCAAAGTTAATATAATCTATCATAATATAAAGTTTTACACAGATTCAGATAATTAAACGATGAGAGCTAAAAAGTCAAGTATTTTCCCCATGTACAGGTACCGCACCACAAAACATATTATCATTTGTTCAGATCCAGAAGACAGCTGGGCTAAGTAAGCAATAAATGATGTGAATGAAAGGACACAGACACAGGAACCTTAAAAGACAACGCTATCTCACGACCAATTCGTATGTATTTGTACGAGGTGGCTAATTCGTTCGAATTCGTATGACCTCACTCGTATGAATTCATACGATTTGTCTCTACAGCAGTGATGGGTAGGTTTTAGGGGCAGGGTTAGGGGTAGGTCATTCGTACGAAATCATACAAATTGACCAACTCAAGCAAAAATGTCGTATGAGTGAGGTCGTACAAATTCTATGATACAAGTACAGCAAACTTGATCCTAACTATAACCAAAATACAAAGGACCACTGAGGGTAAGATAACAGGAGCAAACTCTTTTTGGATAACATTCAAACTACCTGGACTGCATGTTTTTTTTTGTTTTTTTTTATATGGTAAAAAATGCTTTTGATTACAGGTCTTTGACATAGAAAATATGTAGGCCTATCTACAAAACAATGTTTTTTATGAAATGTTGCAGAACCAAAAACTGCTTAACAGCAACAACAACAAAACTCAAACAAACATTTTAAATCAATTTATGACTAAAGGAAAGACATTAAAAATGTATACAAAATATATTCTCTAACAGGAGATGGTCCAGAAAGCTGCTGTAATAATATGACGCGCACCACAATACCAGTTAAATCCATTTTGAAATATCACATCAGGTAAGTTCAAAGTTATTTGCACAATATGAAGTTGTGATACCCAGAGGCAGTTATAAATTAGATAATTAAACCATGACAGCTTAAAAGTCACGTTTTTTTCTTCTTTTTATCCCTTCAATTTACAGGTCTCGCAGCAAGAAAGGGCTCCGCAAGTTCCAAGCAGCGGTTTGGGAAAGAAAACAAAAGAACCGCGTGGATTTTGTATAAAGCATGAGCAAGCTAAATACTTAAGTTGTTGTCCAACTTATTTTTATGGCTTTGTATGCCAGTATACTGATATTACCAGGATGACTGAACAAATCAATGTATCACGTGACTATATTGAAAAATCAACATGTTGGTTTTCCCTGTTTTACCTTTATCTTTATGTCCTATTTTGTGCATGACTTAATCTAAACTACATTAACTAACAACAAGTAATCTTGTTCATATTATGTTTTTGTATGCATGGTGCTATCAGCTACAGAATAAATGGTCAAATATTGTAGAGAATGCCTATGAATTAGATGTTTATAGCATCCAGTGCCTGAAAACTTTATATTGATGCAGCTTAAAGCTGAACTATTATACAATGCAGCAGTCAGATCACATCAAACCCTAAGCCTTTTCATAAAACTGTGCGAATATAGCATTGGAAGAATATCCTGCATTTGTTTCAGGACTCAAACAAGAGAGGAGGAAGTGTAGTGGGCAGTTTGGGGAGGGTGTCAATACTGTTGTGCATCTTTCAGTTTAGCCTATTTGTCTTTCTGTTCCAGACTCTGCTGAACATGTTTGATTTTTCTCACAGCCCTAAGACCCGCTTGAAAGAGACCCCCTTCCTAAATAAGAGAAGAACCCTTACAGTCCCATTTATAAGCCTAAAGTGTGTGAAAAATATTAAGTAATATTATGAAGACAGCATGTTTGTTAAATGAAATAACTAGCTTTTACTTCTCATTGTAATAAAGTACATTATTAAATTATTGTCTGTACAATATGTATTTGTTATTTATGCTGTGTATTAAAGGGATAGTTCACCCAAAAATGAAAATTCTGTCATACTCACCGTCAAGTTTCTTCTGCTGAACGCAAAAAATGATATTTTGAAGAATACGGTTAACGAAACAGTATATGGGCTCCATTGACTTCCATAGTATAGAAAAAAATGATGTGGTTGATGGGCCTTGTTCAGCAGAAGAAAGAAATTCATACAGATTTGGAACAACTTGAGGGTGAGACAGAATTTTCATTTTTGGGTGAACTATCCCTTTAAGTAATATTTTCTGACCCAATAGTACAATATTGCAGAAATACTAAATACTAATTGAAAGAATAGTGCCATACTCCTAGTGAGCATCCTAAGGATAACAGTGACAATGAGAAATAATAATAATAATTATTATTATTACATTTTATTTTAAAATAGTAGTAGTATTGTTATTATTTGTATTAACATCTATTTTAAAATAATAATAAATAAATGGTTATTAATATTATTATTATTACTCTTGTTTTTTATATCAAATTGTGCCCAAACCCCTTAGCACCCCCTTGTGTCCTAAGATCTCCAGTTGCAACCAAATGACCATGTTCAAGATAAGTTCAGTTCTATTAACTATAGCTTATTTTCCGTGTAAGAAAGCAAAGTAAGCTAATACTGCTATGTAGTATTTAAACATTTACATTTTTTTTAAAGGCATTTTACTTTAAAGGTATAGTGACTTGTAAGTATATATTTACTATTCACAAATTCACAAAAACATTTTTCAAAAGATATTCTTTTTTGTGCCAAAGAGAGAAAGAAAAAAAAAAGTCAAACAGGTTTGGAACGACATGAGAGTGAGTAATCGATGACAGAATTTTTACTTCTGGGTGAATTATTCATTTAATATATTAGTACGGTATCGCTTTTACTTCAATACTTTTCCACTACTGCTGAAAACCGGCTGCCCAGTTCCAGAACATATTAACAAGCATTCTGACCGTAACTATAAATATAATACAACTCTAATCTTTTCCAGTAACTCAGGTCAAGATCTTCAGATGTGTACATGGCACACGGGCTGGATCTTTGGTTTACTAGACCTTAGTATTTATTGCATGATAGGTGCAGCATTGCTGTCACTACTTCCTCTCAGTGCACATAGTGTGATGCTGTGGTCTGTCATCTCTCATCTGCACCAGAACTCTCTACAAATAGCTCAGAGGACATCGTACACCCGGTTTCATTTATGTGGAAATTCGCATGTGGTTATTCATTTAGGTTTACATCTTTACTTTAATATAAGACCAGAAAGGACCATTGTAGTAGATAGGGCAGTAGTAAACAAACTCATAAATGTTAACCTTATAAAATGCCAAACATTTGTATAATCACATTACCTACATGTGATCATTCTAAATGCCGTAAAGAGAAAAATGACATCTCAAAACTGCTTTGCACATGTCTCAGTTTTAGTGTAGGTGAGTGCTGGGTGGGAGCTGGTTTTGTTTTAAGGTCTTACTGAGACGTGGAATATCCCATTAAGGCTGAATAAAACGTTTGTGGTTTCACGATCACAACCCCTTTAAGTCCTCTGTAGTTTCCACATGCGTTTAACAGACCCACGTTTTATTTCAATTGCTCACAAAGTGCACAAAGCCTCAATTTTTAGATGCTTGCAAACTCATTTTAGCATTTTTTTTTATGTTGCTGTTAAATTTAACATCAAAGCTTTTTTTTCTGTCTTACCTGTTGCATATGACATATTGCTGTAAACACACCATGATACATGAGTCAAGCAAATTCTATTTAGAAAAGGTGGTTGTGAATGTAATCAGATCTAGCGCTATATAAAGTGAATTTACAAAAAAACACCATGATATTCTTTAAAGTATCACAATGGGAAAAAAGGACTTTCTCTGGAATACAGATACAAATTAGCATATGCTATACTTTTTTTTAACACAATTGTACTCTTTTAGCTCCGATTACTTGCATATACTTATTTGTGAAATTTACTAGCAATTTTCTGAGTTAAAATTATTTTTACACCAAGTTTTAGTGTAGATGAATATTGTAATCATTTACACATTCCATGTATATATTAAAGAAATATTCGCATGTTTATATATATTTATATGTATATATATATTTTCCTACTTTCCTGTAGCTCAAACAATAGAGCGTGGCGCTAGCAACGCCAAGGTCATGGGTTCGGTTCCCAGGGAGAGCAAGAACTGACAAAATGTAAAATGTGTACCTTGAACGCAATGTAAGTCGCTTTAGATAAAAGCGTCTGCCAAATGTAAATATAGATATACATATATATATATTTTTAAATATTTAGATGTATGTGTGTGTTTATATATACATAGTAATTATACACAGTACAAACACATATATTATGTAAACACAAACTTTTATTTTGGATGCAATTAATCGCAAATTAATGGATTGCCCAGCATTAATATATATATATATATATATATATATATATATATATATATATATACACCGATTAGGCATAACATTATAACAGGCATAACCTTCCTAATATTGTGTTGGTCCCCCTTTTGCTGCCAAAACAGCCCTGACCCATCGAGGCATGGACTCTACTAGACCCCGGAAGGCACCAAGATGTTAGCAGCAGATCCTTTAAGTCCTGTAAGTTGCGAAGTGGGGCCTTCATGGATCAGACTTGTTTGTTCAGCACATCCCACAGATGCTCGATTGGATTGAGATCTGGGGAATTTAGAGGCCAAGTCAACACCTCAAACTCGTTGTTGTGCTCTTCAAACCAATCCTGAACCATTTTTACTTTGTGGCAGGGCGCATTATCCTGCTGAAAGAGGCCACAGCCACCAGGGAATACCGTTTTCATGAAAGGGTGTACATGGTCTGCAACAAGCATTGTTGAGTGCTCAACAATGGTGGTACGTGTCAAAGTAACATCCACATGGATGGCAGCACCCAAGGTTTCCCAGCAGAACATTGCCAAAGCATCACACTGCCTTCAGCGGCTTGCCGTCTTCCCATAGTGCATCCTGGTGCCATGTGTTCCCCAGGACGCACATGCACCCGGCCATCCACGTGATGTAAAAGAAACCTCCACCTTCTTCCATTGCTCCCTGACTGGTTTGTGGCTGCCCCATACACAACAAACTGCGATGCACAGTGTATTCTGACACCTTTCTATCAGAACCAGCATTAACTTCTTGTGCAATTTGAGCTACAGTAGCTCATCTGTTCGATCGGACCACACGGGCCAGCCTTCGTTCCCCATGTGCATCAATGAGCCTTGGCCGCCCATGACCCTGTCGCCGGTTCACCACTGTTCCTTCCTTGGACCACTGTTGATAGATACTGACCACTGCAGAACAGGAACACCCCACAAGAGCTGCAGTTTTGGAGATCCTCTGACCCAGTCCTCTAGCCATCACAATTTGGCCCTTGTCAAACTCAAATCCTTACGCTTTCCCATTTTTCCTGCTTCTAACACATCAACTTTGAGGACAAAATGTTCACTTGCTGCCTAATATATCCCACCCATTAACAGGTGCCGTGATGAAGAGATAATCAGTGTTATTCACTTCACCTGTCAGGGGTCATAATGTTATGCCTGATCGGTGTATATATATATTATATTACTACATCAGCATTCTAACATGCCCCACTTTTTTAAAAGTCTATTTTTTTTATTTAAATACATAAAAGTAAACTATGTTTAAGTAAAAAACTCAAAATAAAAAATTAAATAATAGAAATAATACATTTTGAGCTATTACGTAGCTAAACCTATGTAAACCTAAGAAATATTTTTCCCTTATATTTTCAGTAGTTTTCTCCAGAGCGGCTGTATAGATAAATGAACTAAATGAATAACTTTTTTTACAACAGAAATAACCCATCACTGAACTTACTTAAGCTGGACTATGACACTGTTTTCTTCTAGATCTGCTGTACAGCCGAAACAAACTTTGTCGCATTATTTCCCTGTTATCACTGTAAAGCTGCTTTGAAACAACCTGTATTGTAAAAAGCGCTATATGAATAAATGTGAATTGACTTGACTATAAAACATGAAATCAACAAATTGTCACTCTGACCAAAACTCCAGGCCACACGATGAACTGTATTCAGTAATGTTGAAAGCTCATTGTGAATTCTGTAACCCCTTATTTTCCTCTGTGTGGTTGAGTGCATCTCTTTCTCTCACACTTTTGGTCTTCCACTCATCAGTCATCTTTTCCTGTCCCCGACTGAGGTGTCTGTGGGCCTAGGTGACGAAGAAAAGTGATCGCAGAGGGTGGTGAGCTTAGTGGGCTGAAAGACCTCCCTCAACATAGACCCTTCAGCTCAGCAAAAAGTTTCATAATTAGAGGTGAGCAACAGAACAAGATGAAGTTCACTCTGTTTTCTGCCTTTCTTTTCTCTATAGGATGGATAAGAGTTGGGGCGTCAGGTGAGATTTGACGATTTTAATTCCTGAACTCTTTGGTTAAATATTGTGGTTTGACCTCAGTAACTTTCACTTGACTGAAATGTAGAAGAACGACATTGCATCTTTATGAGAGAGTGTTTGTGTGTGTACATCTTATACTGTGAAAGTAATGATTAGTTACCTGAATCCAGTGATGTGCTTCTCCAATAGGTGATGGTCGTGCACCAGACTGCTGTCTTATTGTGACAGACACCAGAATACTAGTTGAAAACATTGTGAGTTATAAAATACAAGAGTCATCAGCATTATGTGGTCCCACAGCTGTAAGGCAAGTTCAAAGTTCTAATAATCTATCACTATTTCACATTTTACTTTTTTTGGGGTGGGTGGATAATGAAATAATAAGCCCTAAAACGTGAAACATTCTTTTTTCCATGTTCAGATTCCACACCAAGAAAGGCAAAGTTATTTGTTCAGATCCAGAAAGCGACTGGGCTCAGAGAGCAATGAAGATAGTCGATGGGAGAACGACAATAAAACCTTTCAAAGAACCTACTATGTGCAACACACGTACAACAAACACGATCCCAACTGTAACTACAACAAACAAAACACCAATAAAAGAGACTGAGACCAGCACGGGTACAACTGCACCACCAACAGTGACGAGAATCGAAACATCTAGAACGGAGACGGAGATCACCAAAAAACCAACCAACCAACCAACTTCAATTTCCAAAGAAAATCCAGAATCTTCTTTCAGTACTGCAACAGCATGTGGGACTGGTGGACCAACTTCGCCACCAGCAGAAACAAGACACGAAAAACCTGGAATAGGCATAGTTACACATCTGAACACATTTAAAACAACGGACAACACAGGAACAACTACACCCATGAGGACAAAACCATCAAAGTTAAAGATCAAAATTCTCCGCAAGAAAAGCAAGAAAAAACTTAAACAATTTCAGATGAATGCACACAAGAATAAATCTGGATAAAACTGTACAATTTGTATATATAGGCCTACACATACACATTACAGTAAGTTTGTACCTATGATGGATTGTGAGTTGAAGCACTACAGATATTATTTAGTCCATCTATTGGTGTTTTAGTTGTAGAAAATTATTTGATCATTTGGACCAGTTCATTTGTGTTATGTGTTTCTACTGAGTGTGTAATTTAAATTGTTTGTTAATAAATTAATTTAATGAATATTTGTAAATATAAATAAAATATAGACCCATTATTACAATAACCAAATGAGTATATCTTTCTAATGTGTTTTCATTATGCATGTTTTCTGTTTTTTTTAAGTTTTAAAATGTCCAAAGTATTCTTCACAAAAATAATGTTATAGACAAGTCTGTCACGTGAAGGTCAAAGTTGGATGATATGAATATGATGTGATGGAAATGAGGCCTTCATCATCTCAATATCTTCCTATATTGAGGAGTACAGTGTCATGTTATCACCACATGGTGGCAGACTACCCTTGAGAACCTTTTCTAGCTAACTGCAGCATTTAGCAAACCATGAGAATGCTCAATCAGTCAGTAAACTGTTTTACACCAGTAGAGTTGAACTCATTGTTCATGAACTACAGGATAAAGCTGATGTAAAACCTTGAAAACAGCTAATAATCAACTGAATTGTCTCAGGATACAATAACTCTTAACCACAAATTTATCTGTGTGAGTTTCTCTGTTAGAGGTAATGCAGCAGTTCCACATAAAGAAGGCAGTGCATTTCAAACTTAAACTTCAAACTATAATAGTCTAAAGAGAGAGCGTCTCATTGTCAGTCTCAGCAGGGTGATAACAATCCAGTTTTACCGCCGGCACTCTGGAAGGTTGGCAGACTCTTTTTTTTTGCATATATACTTCATCCCACTTGCTCCAGACAGACACAAACTGATCCAACTAAGGAAAAATAATGTAATTAGACCAACACAATAATGTTGATTTCAGACACAGGGTGCTGGGGTGTCTTATTTTGTTTCTTGATTTTCTCTCTGTTTGTACGGGCACGCTTGTTGGGTCACCAATCGTAAGACGGATAGAAATGAGATTCTTAATAAAGCTTGTGATTGGAATGAACGTTGCAGGAAATTACAATCAATACTTGGCTTCAGATACTCATCCGATATCGAGCCTTTTTTAAGATGAAAAAATGCATTGCAAAATGTAGGAAACACGGTTAAACAGAAAAACAGAGGAGAAGCCTGCTGTTATCAAACTTGAGGATACCTCTGATAAGCTGGAGAGCGCCTTTTATTTAGATCTTGAAACAAGAGGTAAACAAAACAATCGAACTGATTGAGATCAAATCTCGCAGGTGGCAAGATTCACAAACACCTGATTTGGGATCAGATAGCATTGAGCTTCTCTTTTTTTTCACTCTGTATATCTGGGGACATCATTATGACAGGAGGCCCAGCTGCATTTTGTACATAAAAAATAAGTTGTTTTTCTCCAATAACAACAATGCGGAAATTGACGATCGATATTGTTTAGATCACGGCTGTGAAAAATCTCACATAAATGTGTGAACATTTACAGCTTTCTTCTTCACATTCATGTGGGCAGACACACATTGACACATAGAGCGGTTTCCTCCTCAGATTTTTTATGGCTTGGCTGAGCCGAGGTCCTCATAAATCTACAGACGGGAAATAAATGCCAGCGTTCCCTTTGCCTGAGTTGGTCAGGCGAAAATGAATGGAATAAAACAGGGCTTAATAGCAAGGAGCAGGTAATTACCTTCTCTGGCCTGCTCGTCCATGAAATATGATAATATTGCACACTAATAAGACAGACCCAAACTCCCAGTGCCCATCCAGAGGCGTAGGGAAGGGTCACTGTGTTTTGCAAGTCTGTCATAAGGGGGTATTCTTTCTTTTTTTTTTTTTTTTGCAAAGTGTTTTTTACATCTGACAATATGTATAAGAAATTATGAGGCCCGAATTACTGATTCCATTAAAAATGTATTAGGACAGATCACATTCAAGTCAGCTCTACTGATTATATAGGCTGTAAAAAAAACAACAACAACAACAGCACACAACTATTTTCAGTTTTATACAGGATTGCCAAATGAGACTTTTTTTGTTCAAAATGATAATAATAATAATAATAATGTTATTATTATTATTAATAATAATAAACACTAGAACAATGTTATATATTTTGTTGACTTACATTATCCCAGATGTTTCCAAGAATGTTTAAATCCAGAGAAATAAGCAATTTTAACCAGGACACGGACCGTGTCCATGACATCATACCCGCCTTAACCTCTATTTTTTTTATTTTATAGAAACCATGGAAACACCAGACACTTCAATCTATAATATGTTTTATTAGACAAAGGGAAAACTGTTTGGATACATTTATAGACAAAAAAAATAATTTTACAGTAATACAGCATTTTCTCCGTCATACAATATGTTTTAAAATTAATTGCATGCCATTTAGCAACACAAGCCATCCAGCATTTATTAAAGGTGGGGTAAGTGCTTTCTGGTAACCGATGTTGATATTTCTCTTCTCCCCGTCATTAGTAGACATGCCCCTTACTGCTGATTGGCTATCAGTTTGTTATGGTACTTGACCCGAGTCACATTTCTAAAGCAGTTTTGAAATAACACTTACCCCACCTTTAATATGATACTCTAATATCGATCTAGCTTACTGCAGTGTGCAACAAGTGTCTCATAGCATCCACGGAGCGAACGCACAGAATAACGTTATAACATCCTTTTCAACACACTCAAATGTGTCTAATATGATAAACAGAGCTGCGTTACCCCACACTCGCTAGACCGGAAGAAGCGGAAGCGGCGACTGTGGCATAAGAAAAGTTCTGCTGCTGTTGAGCCGTGTGTCACGCTCGTCTCTCATTAGCCATCGCTTCAGCGGCCTCATTCAGCTCCCACAACACTTGCCTCTGCTCTGCTTCATACTACAATAATGTTAGTAATCTCATCCATTTACATGATTTCTGCCCGAGTACGGTCCTGATTTTTTTCCACCGGTTGTGAGGTGAAGACAAGAACTCCCAAGATTCCGCGCTCAATCTCGGCGTCATCAAGCTAAGCCTTTGTTTTGAATAGGTGACCTCTAGCGGAGAAAAACTACATATTGTGCCTTTAATTCAGCATCTATTTGTACAAGAATAAAGTTCAACTTAAGCCTACACTATAAATGAAGTGGGGTCTTCCTTTTTTTTATCAGTTTTATTTTGATAAAAATGACAAAATATAATATCTTGACTACATGCAAAAAGGGTTTTACTGTTATAAAAAGCATTAGTGCAGAGGTGGACAAAGTACACAACTCTATTACTTGAGTAAAAGTAAAAGTACTACTGTTCAAATATTACTCCGTTACAAGTGAAAGTTCTAAAAACAGATTTTTACATAAGTATTTGTTTTTAAAAGTACTTAAGTATTAAAAGTTTTTTTTATGTCAATGCATTATTTTATTATTGTTGCATTGTTGTATAAATGCACATTATGCCATCATGGTGGTTTAAGCCAGTCAGTGATGCTCCATCCGACATGCTAGCATACGACTACCTTAAACTCATTTCAATACTTGTATAAAAGTTACAAAGTTCTTTACAAAGCTGCTGTCACTTTAAGGCCGAATGCATGGACCCTATACTTTGATACACATCCGATATTCTCCCAACTGTTTACTCTTCTCTTTCTCCCAGACATTTACATTTTTGGACATTTTATAAGACATGCATCAAGTGTATGCCAACTAAACTAATCTTTAATCTTTTCAGAAAACTGAAACATACTTTCTAAGTATGGCCATGGGTGCACACACTTTGCTGAGGAACCGTCTTCTTCCATTTTGCTATGAACTGATCAGTGTTCAAAAAATGTTGGGAAACTTCACATGACCCTACAAGAGTGATTACTGATAGGCTGTCTTTCAAAACAACAACAAAAAAACTTTTAAAGAAGAAAAAAATTATGACTTTCAAAGCTGCTACAGAAGCGACTTTCGACTTTGAGGACCTTGATAGAAATGTAGTGGAGTAAAAAGTACGATATTTGTCTTTCAAATGTAGTGAAGTTAAAGTAATAAGTTTCCAGAAAAAATTATACTCAAAAAGTGTACTTAAGTACAGTACTCAAGTAAATTTACTTAGCTACTGTGCACTTCTGCATTAGTGGAACTAAAGGTGTGAGAATAAACACGAAACACACGTGATCGCTGTCATGCTGTAAATCCGGCCAATCGTGGAACAGCTGTGTCGTCATCAGAGCTCGCGCAGACGCTCTTGAGAAGCTGCGCAGAATGAACCAGCCGGCTGCTCTGGAATCACTCTCGCGGTACTTTGATGTCATATGTCACAGTCACGTGCGTCGGCACTGTCTCAAATCAGACAACATTTCTAAACGGCATGTACTGCTTCAAGTCAGCCACCGATCGGTCTGCATGAAGTCGAACAAGCCTAATGTGAATAGTATTTGTTTGGTCATGTGATCTCAAAAAGGTGGCAACTATGAGGTAGGACCACTCTTATGCAGAACAAAACAGCTTTTTTTATGCTGCTGCACACTTAAGTCAATGTTGTTTAAGGACACCATAAAATTAAAATGGACAATTCTTGTTTTGTTTTTCTTTTTTATAGAGTATGGAAGTATTTATTGTAAATGATTTATCTGTGCACATCATTATTTTTTAAATTCCTGTGCCCTCGTAACCTAAACCAAATTTTCTGAGAGTGTTGAGCATCATAGAATTCAATGTTACCAGAGATCTTTCATCTGGAGTCCGAGTCAAGTCTTAAGTCTTTTGTCACGAGTCCGAGTCAAGTCTCAAGTAATTTTATGTCTTACAAAAAAAAAATCTCAAACAAGTCACAACACAACGGAATCAAGTCACAACACAATGGAAACAAGTCACAACACAATGGAAACAAGTCACAACACAACGGAAACAAGCCACAACACAACGGAATCAAGCCACAACACAATGGAATCAAGTCACAACACAATGGAAACAAGCCACAACACAACGGAATCAAGTCACAACACAATGGAAACAAGTCACAACACAATGGAAACAAGCCACAACACAACGAAAAAGCCACAACACAACGGAAATGCTCCAGACCACTAGGGCGCTCTCGGAGTGCGGTAAAGTTAGTTTTCCTTGCCATTGCTCTATATTCGCCAGTTTTACAAAGATATAAACGATCAGTTTTAAGTGTGTATCCATTGTATATCGACATGAAATATAAATTCAAAATCACCTACATGCATTATAGCTGCATATTTACACTCGAAAAGCTTTTACTCGCTATCACAGCGCATGATGCCTAAGGGAATGTCTGCCAATTCCACCAAGTGGTTGAAACGTATAATTTGTATGAATTAAAATGACTTTTTTTTTTTAAATGTTCAAATTTCACTGGTGTGCATACTGAGTCAGTTTTACCAATACAACCAAGCTGTGGAATTTTAACATGTCTGTTTTTAAATGTTAAAAGTAATTTAATTAATACAAATTATGTTTCAACAACATGGTGGAATTGGCAGACGTTCCCTTGGGCATCAAGCGCCGTGGTAGCAGGTAAAAGCGTTCTCTAAGACTGGCGAGACTGGCGAATCTATAGAACAATGGCAAGGAAAATTTACTACCGCACTCCGAGAGCCCCCTTGTGGTCGGGAGCATTTCCGTTGTGTTGTGGCTTGTTTCCGTTGTGTTGTGGCTTGATTCTGTTGTGTTGTGGCTTGATTTCTTTGTGTTATGACTTGATTTGGCTGTGTTGTGAACTTATGTTTGTTTTTTAAATGTTGTTGTGTTGTGCACTACTGGGCCACCGTAGTTTTGTTTGTAATAAAGGTCCTAAGATGTAAGGGATACATCCAGCCTGTCACGTTATAATCCATTATAATGTAAAATAAAAAACAATTGTCCTGGCAACAAGACGAGTAGTCATTTTCAATACAGTCGCTGAATGGACACAAGATGGCGCCAGTCATGTTTGTTATACAGCGTTGTTATTGACGACAGACATTATTAGAAAATATCAAACCTCCGAACGTTTCTAGTTGTTTCGCGTGCTGTACGCGTGCTGATTGCGATACGTGCACTTTATATGCACTTTAAGTAATAAATGGATTAACATCTTTCTATCGCTCTCTCGACACATAAAGAGAGAAAAGCTGCGAAAAGATTGATAAAAGTAAAACGTAGTGCTAGGTTTAAAGGTTAGATTTTATTCATGTTTTAACAGGCTGGCAATCCAAAAAAGCCACCCAGCTACACCAGAGTAAAACAGCGAGCTGTGTGAGTTAATGTGACTAACCTTTGTGGATGCGATGTCTAATAAAATGACGTTCCGGTGTCTTTAATTGTTTTCCACACATTCTTTGCATCTAGCCGATCTGACATGGTAATACATCCAAATGTAAGAACATATGGCACGATGGATCCTGTCATGTTTCATGGGACTCTTATAACATTTCGGAGTTGACGAGCAATACACGGACATCCGTAATCATGTTCTATGACAAGGGTCAGATCTTCCATGTCACGTACATGTGAAGCAGATATTATAACATTCAAATAGAGCAAAACATTTTTCATTTACGATAGATAAGTACGGAGCCCCGCACATGACATGCAGGAAAAAATAGTAGGCTAAATCGTGTGCACGATTTACTAATTCGTTCCCGCGATTTGCTAAATCGCACAATTTCCTTTTTTTATTTCTTGCACGTCATGTGCGGGGCTCCGTAGATAGGATTTAGACTTGAAGTTGTTTTTAAAATATTCACGAGTCTTTTTTGTCGAGTCCCGAGTCAAGTCTGAAGTCTCATAAAATGCGACTCGAGTGCGACTCGAGTCCGAGTCACTAACTCGAGTGCCCATCTCATAATTATTCATGAGTCTGCGTGTCCTTATCCTATGAGAAGGCGACTCGCTTAATTATTTATGAGTCTGCATGTCCTTATCCTATGAGAAGATGCCTTGCTTAACACAGCAGCATGCGTTGATTGACAGTCGCTTCAAAGAGTGAGATCGCATTAAGTAAGTGAGCGATGCATTAATGGATCAAAAACGAGTGTTTGTTTTTGCTTTGTAAGAGTTTCTGCATCGCATAAGTTCTCTTCAGTAGATCCTGAGTCTTAGAAACGCGATTCATCCACACTGTGAGTGTAACCGCTCTTTATGGCCCATTAACCGATCAAATGGATCATAAAACGCTGCAAAATAAGTCTAAAATGTTATCAATGATGCATCAGCGTGTTCGTATATATATTTTCTATGCAGAGAACATGCAAATGGCTGTGCATATTTTTTGGGAAGCTTTGATGCTTTTACTGAGAGTGAAATAAAACTCAGAATCAGAAGCTGTTGCTGCGTTGTCAGTCAGTCTCCCCTCATCCCCCTCCACTCTGCAGCTTAACCACGCCCACTTTTATAGCATTTTTCAAAACTGTAGTGAGAACTGACGGCTGCTGAAACAGGGGGTTTCATGACCCTTTAATCAAAATAACTTCCCCTCCCCCGTGCAACGACATCTCTTCTCTGATGATGTGTTTTCTGGCATGAGGGCGGGTCAACCTGTCACTCACATGAGATCACAGCAATAGCAAACGACAATGATCCAATCAATTCCCGATGGACAAAATCAAGTCCCGCCCTACCTCTTTCTTATTGGAGAAGCTGTTTCACTCTGATATGAATCACATTAGGGAATAAAAGTGTACCGCAACTTCTGTTTCTTGTTTCTTTAGGTGTAGAACATTTTCTACATGTGCACCCAAAGTATATCAGTGCATTATCGTTTTGTACTGAAGGAAACATACTACAAAGAACATTATAACGTAAGATAACGTGTAAAGAGTAACCTATGTGTGTGTGTGTGTGAAATGTGTGTTACGAAAACAAAACAACTTGTGCAGAGCACAGGGTTTTAAGGCCTGATGGAGATGCACTCATGGGACAGAGCTTAATCTGAGAGACAGCGACAAGATTGATTTGTCTGACACAGGGAGATTACATTCAGTGACTCACCTGTATCAGACAAAGGCACAGGCAATCGAAGAGCAACTACGTGCCAGCCTGACCAGCCACGGAACCTCATAATTAGTATAATTACATTAAATATGATTTATTAATGACATTTTGTATTATTTATTATTCTTTAAATTTTGTGTATTGTTTTTATTACATTTTTCACATTTTATTTTACATTTTAGAATTTGAGTTGATGTGTATAGTTTATCATTATGTGCTATTATTATAAAATTGTCTTTAATCATATTGTAATTCTGTTTCTGTGCAGGCCTATTGCATTTTGGGATGTAGACGATGATCATCCGGGTATTACATGCATTCAGAAAATGTTCATACTGTGCCAGGTATACGAACGCAAAGACGGTATTTTTCCATGGCGGAAAAAAAAACTCACCGTTTTAAAACTTAAAACGGCAGAATCCTTTTACACGCATGCGCGAGTGCGAAAGAAAGAAAAAAGAGAAAAAATCCCCCACCTTTTTCCACTTTAAGACGCCAGCCAATTTGTTGTCATGGTGACGCCAGCCATTTTGTTGTCATGGTGAAGGCCAATTAAGATTTCTGGCTTCTCATCTAAAACTGGAACTGTAGGTGACGTAACTATCTCAAAGCAACACACAGCAATCATGACAACATTGACAGTTATAAGGACAAATGTCAAAAAGGTAAACAGAAAATTTCTCAGTTGTGTACAAGTCTCCACTGAGTGAGGACATAACAGATCAATGCTGATTTGATGCTGCCATAGTCTGTAAACATTTGAGGGCCTGATTTTGTGATATGACTTTAATCTATAAAATGGCTTATAAAATATGTTATCATTTTGAATTCGATTTCAATGAGCATAATTTAACACACACACACTCACACACACACACACACACACACATCCTTCGTGCTTCATCCTCTAGAAAAGTCCCTGAGATTCTGAGAGACACAAGGCCAGGCTGTGGCAGAAAACAATAAAAAAGGAAAAAGTACTGAGCAGTGACACAGGAAGCTTGTATAATATGGTGTCTGCTATTATAGGAGATATACATATTGGGGGAAAAAATAGCCAAGTGTAGATACAGCAAGTCAATATGTTGCACTTTTAATCTGAGAAAGATTCCTGTTTTAACTTGAGGTTTATTTCTTTCATTCGTATCTCCCTCTCCTCTAGCCAGTTTTCGTTCATGTTTGATTGTCCTTTGTGTATTAACCTTTGGGATGAGTAGTTTGTGTGTTTGTGCATGGGCATGTGTGCTGCATATCTTCACTTCCTCTGTTTAATTTGCCATCCTATGGTCAATAAGAGTGGCATCTTTGTAAGACAGGATTAAGAATGACCCCTAGTAATGGATTCTACCCTCTCCTAATCAATAGCCTGTCCATCTTGTTTTGTGAAAGTGTGGCTTTACACAGAGACACTTTATTCAGAATTTGCATATACTACAGTCATATTGTTATTTTCATTTTTAGATAGATAGATAGATAGATAGATAGATAGATTGTTGTACGTAGTTGCAGTCTGTAGAAGCACAGAAGTGTGTGTGTGTGTGTGTGTGTGGCTCAGATATTCCCTATAAGTTATGGGGACAAAATGTCCCCACACGGATGGCAATACCAGAAATCTCGGACCTTGTGGGGAAATATTTTGGTCCTCATGAGGCAAACAGCTTATAAATCATATATAATGATGTTTGAAAATGTAAAAATGCAGAAAGTGTTCTGTGATGGGTAGAGTATACAGTTTGTACAGTATAATAATCAATATGTCTATGGAAAGTCCTCATTATACAGTGATGCCAAATGTGCGTGCGTGTGTGTGCGCACATGTTCATATGAGCAGAACATTAGTGAGTACTATTTTCACCCAAGGAGATGAGGCGAGGGATATTTATTGCCAAAGTGAGCAAGAAACTCTCCACAAATGAGGCTTTCTGGGACTAAGGGCTGTCAGTCAAACACGAGCATGACAGGATCATGTCAGTAGACTACGAGCCAATTACAGTTCACAACTAAGATCAGAATGGACAGGGCTTGAGGCTTTTTTACAGCTTTTTTCTTTTTTAAATAAGGTTCGTCAGGTTACAGTATCTCACCTCTGAGTTTGATAGGAATGGACACAGGCCTGAGGTATGAAAGGTGTGTATAGTGTGCTTGCCTCTGAGGATCTGAAGAAGGTCATCTAAGCCATCAGCAGACAGAAAATCCACCTCTGTGTTTTCATACGCCACAAGTACCTTTCTCAAATCGATACTCAGACCTTTTCTTGGCCATTGATCTGAAAAGCTGTTTTTTTCTAATCCTGAGATTTCATTTTCTCTGCTTCTTTATATTTAATGTTTTTCTTTCTTTTTCTTTTCTGAACTCTTCCACCACACAGACCTTCAGATCACCGGTTGGTGTGAGATTCCCTAGATATTTATTTTTATTTTTGTCCTTAAGAGTAAGTCTTTTATCTGTTGGTGCAGCAGGAAGGTTATTGCTTCCCATATAGAGTTCAAAAGTTTGAGATCGGTTGATTTATTTTAAAATGAAATGTATGTGATGGCAGAAATACATTACAGCATCACATGTCCTTCAGAAATAAAAAAAAAATGCAGATTTTGTGCTCAAGAAACATTTCATATCAATGAATAAATGAATGAATGATGCATTTATATAGCGCTTTCATATGTACTACTGTACACCCAAAGCGCTTTACACTCATGTCAGGGGTCTCTCCTCAACCACCACCAGTGTGCAGCATCCACTTGGATGAGAAACTGCAGAGTCTGCAGAGACCGTGTCAATTAAACTCCACCCTGTAAATGCTGCATCGACACGACATCCTCATTAAATCCATCTCTGGCGTGATGACTCCCATCTTTTGAATAATCTTTTGAATATCTTTCGATCTAATCACCCCGACTGAGCCTGGTTTCTCCCCAGGTTTTTTTCTCCATTCTGGCCACTGAAGGAGTTTTGGTACCTTGCCACCGTCGCCTTTGTCTTTTGGCTTGCTCAGTTGGGGACACTAAAATTTCAACTATACTACTGATCTGCCCGCATTGACACTATATGATAATTGAAATTAGCTGGATGACATCACCGTTTTCTCCAGAGCGGCTGTGCAGCCGAATCAAATTTTGTTGCATTATTTTCCTGTTAACACTGTGAAGCTGCTTTGAAACAATCGGCATTGTAAAAAGCGCTATATAAATAAAGGTGACTTGACTTGGGTGATGCGACGGTTCACCACACACCAGCGATAGGTGGAGAGGAGAGAGGGTGATAGAGAGGAGTAAGAGGAGTATGACTGGTAAGGGCCAATGGAGGGAATTTGGCCAGGACACCGGGGTGTCCGTACGAGAAGTGCCATGGGATTTTTAATGACCACAGAGAGTCAGGACCTCGGTTTAACGTCTCATCCGAAGGACGGTGCTTGTTACAGTACAGTGTCCCCATCACTATACTGGGGCGTTAGGACCTACACAGACAACAGGTTGAGCACCCCCTGTTGGCCTCACTAACACCTCTACCAGCAGCAACCTAGTTTTCCCAGGAGGTCTCCCATCCAGGTACTGACCAGGCTCAGCCCTGCTTAACTTCAGTGGGAAACCAGTCTTGGGCTACATGGTGATATGGCTGCTGGCATTCAGCGTTGAAAACAGTTGTGCTGCTTAAAATTTTTGTGAAAAAAAATCAGAATTCTATGAGGAATAGAAAGCTCCAAAGAACCGCATTGATTTGAAATAGAATTGTCTTTATTGTCACTTCTGATCAATTTAAAGCTGCAGTCCATAAGTTTTGCCTCTTTGTCGCCATTTCTGTTTGAAACCTGCAATTGCAGATATTTGCGGAATTATCGTCTTTACGTGTATCGGCATCGGCTCCTCAGCGTGAATGAATCTAATCTTTTGAGGAGTATGTGTGGCTGTCATTCATTCACACAGTTGTGGATACTGTACTTCAGAATCACAGATTCTACGTATGACCAAAATAAGAATTTTCACAGGAAAATGTCATCTGAACATATGTAGTATATGAAGTATGTAACATATCTGCCACTTTTGTTCTGACAAACTGAGAAAAAAAGCATTACAATAAATCACACTGCCAATGGTGATTTAATCTAACAATCGTTTAGCTCATATCACATAAAACCATGCAAATGATTATTATTGTTATATTTTGTTCTCAAATTGTTCATGTTAACAACATTAGCATTGTGTGACCATGGTATTAAGTGTGTATTAACGTTACCTGTAGATTTCAATTTCTGTACAGTCTAATATTTTGCTTTTGACTACGGGTGAATCTCCAGTTGTCACTGATGATTGTCGTTTGGATCTTTCTGGATTACAATCCGCCATCAAAATGACAAAATGATCAATTTAATTATTCCAGCTGCTGTGAGAAAAGGATATAAATGATCCGCTGCCTGCAGCATCCTCGCATGCGATAGCCTACTAGCCGGATTCCTTCTATATGTCTACAGACATGACGTAATGACGCAAAGACAAACGAACGTCATGCTCGAATTTCCTGTGGAAAGCTACCAGTACCACTCAAATTATAGCACATTATTACAAGTTTACCATTGTGAATCTGGCTAAGGAGATAGTTTTGAACACTGGCTAGTTATGTACTTGCTCAAAAACAGATTTTGGATCATTTTTAACCAAAAAAGTTACAGACTGCAGCTTAAATGCATCCTTGCTGAATTTTTTTATTTTTATTGACCATAATCTTTTTAACGATAATGTGTGTTATTTATTTTTCTTTGAGTGATGATGAAACAACAACACAACAACAAAAAAACCCATTTGCTGTAAGTCCTTAGCTGTAAGTGTATAGTCGTTGAAACTGTGACAATGAATTGTAAAATTATTTTGGTCATTTAGTCTGTATTTTAAAAAGATTTGATGAAATTCTTAAAGTGTGGTATCTCAACTGTCTCAATGGTAGTCTGGACTCTTCACAGGGTGCAGAAACTTACAATCAATAAGTAGTTAAATTGTTGTGCGCCTGCCCCAGATTTCATGGTTCACAGCCACTGAAAGCCACAGCTGATCCAGAAATGATTACTTTAGATACCAACTTCACTCGCTCCACTTGTTCATCACTGGTAACTATTCATGCTATTCTTAATGGCATTCTCCATCTTCACCCATAGCCGTTTCACACAGAGGGATGCGGGTTCCCAAATAACAGGCTTAGGTTTTTAGACTAAATAGAAACCTAAATAAAGAAACTTTAAATGTATCTTTGTAACAATGATGCAAGAGAGAGCTAAGAAAAGAAAAACCCAGACAATTCAGAAGTTCATGTGTCCATCCAACCTTTGAAAGTGCTATAAAGATAAAATTTCTGTCTGTCTAGAAGAGTCTCAAGCATGGCATTGAAGTTAGTTCATATATAGAAGAGAATAAAAATGAAAGTGGGTTGGGGTGGGGTGGTGGGAGTGCAGTAAGCAGCTGTTTTGGTCTTTTGTTGTGATTGACGGATCTAAATGAACAAGCCCCACCTGAACTTACTTTTGCAACTCTATAAACTATGATGTACGTAAACCTATATTCAACACCAAAATGTCTTTGCTTTTATCCCCCACCTAACACACGCGACTTTTCAGGGTTAAATGAGGTCAGAATCAAAAGCCTGCATGCTGGAAAAGGGGCCCCTCTGTTGGGTCAGATTATGCTGTGAACCTCACTCACTCATGACGGACCGTGCGCTGTGTTTGGAAACACTGGCCGTAATTGTGCCCCGAAGTCACAGCATGAGCCCAGGGGTGGTCTTCAGATGATTTTCAGCAGATCTCTCTGTCAAGGTCTGAGGCCAGGTCAGAGCTTAGAGATGGCTGGTTAACCTACTGACCATGACAGGTTCCAAGAGGAATTGAAGAATGTGTTGGAACATTCTGGAATTTTCAACGGGCGTCAAGGGCGTTTCCAACTGCATGTCAAAGTGATTGCGTGCAGTGAGCCAGTGCGTTGAACTGCATGTAATGTTTGTTTACATGACAGCAATACCAATAAACCACATCACATTTCTCTGGTTTCCTCTTCATTCGCAATTCTAACTCTGCTGTGTCTGTTTCCTTTTGTCAGCCATGCCCTCAGATCGGCCCTCAACGGCTCCAGTTACTTGGGTAACGCATGCATGCTGCGCACAGAACAAGCGATGTGTGCATTTATCAGCACAAAAATAGGAGAGATTTGAAGGTTGGAATGATGGAGTGACAGTCGGAGTGGTAGCGGGAGAGAGAAAGATGAAAGGTGCAGATAAGACCCTCTGCTGGCCTCAGATCTGATTAAGGTCCACTGATGTGTGAGAGATTTACTCTCCCGTTCACCAAGGAAGTGTGTCCTAATGGGCTTCACCCGTCTTCTTCCTTATCACTGCCAACACCATTGCTACAGTTACCTACCTTTATCTGACTAACACAATTATGTTGCAGTCCTCTCATGGTGTCGTCAGTGAGAGTCATTTAGGTTTTTGTATAATACTGAAAATGCACAATTTTATGATTATTTCACTTGGTGAGAGTGGATATGCAAAGCCACGTAAGTAGGGTTGCACCAGCCATTGAAATACGATACATAAATAATCATTAAATAAATGTAGAATATTTAATAATCTTAATAATTTTAAGCAACTAAATAAATGTGTGTGTGTATATATATACAAAAAGACTGTTATTTAAATTTGAAGTCTGTCTCAGTGTGAATAAGTGGCGCAGTTTGTACAGTAGACTATACTTCTTTAAATAATAACAATAATAATACAATATTTTTAAACGAATATAACAATATCTCCATGTTTTAATTTAAACTGCAAACCTCTGTTGTGCATCACTTTGTTTGCAAACAAATGAAATAACTTGTTATGCATTAATTTCATTAACACTGTTTTTGATCATTTGTATGAAACCATAAACACAAAAAATCCAGAATAATTATACATCCATTTTGATTATTAAAATTGAATTAAAGGCACAATATGTAAGATTTTTGGATTCAAACATCCAAAAACCACTAAAACAATGTTATATATTTTGTTGTCTTGTGTACTTGCATTATCCCAAATGTTTCCAACAATCTTTAAATCCAGAGAACAATTAGTTCAAGTTCAGGAAAAGAGGAGGCTATTATTAACCTCACTTATCATAAAATATGCATAAACAACAAAGCAGCAGCCGACTGTGGCATATGAGCATAATAAAAACAGCAACGTAAAATGTCCCAGGCTCTTGGCCCCGTCCTGCTTCATACCACAGTAACGTTGATAAAACGTTAATACATTAGCTCACCCATGAATATTATTCCTGTCCCTTCGGATTGCTTTTCATCGGCTATAGAGGTGAATACGACAACTCCCATGATTCCATGCTCATTCACGGCGTCATCAAGCTACACCTTTGTTATTGTTTTGTAAAAGTGACCTCTAGCGGTGAAACTTACATACTGTGCCTTTAAGCAATTAAAAACCAGAAAAAAACATGTAAAACTGAATTTAGGAAGAATAAAACAGATTTCATAGGGCCCTACTAGGGCAATCGATCCCTGGTGTTTATTGACCTGGACACGTGACATTAACACCAATAAATGTATAACGCCAGTCGTTGCATATAGGCGTCTCTTCATCATCCATAGGTGAAGATGATAAGTTTGTTTTTGCCTAGTCTAGACTCTGTTAAGTGAAAGCATCTCTGTAATGGTGTTAAAGGTGTCTGAGCGTTGATGGATCGTAATGCATTCACTCATTCATTGGGTATGTGAGCGTCCTTTGACGTCTAGCTGCGGGGCTGCCTGTCGATGGAGCCTCCGGGGGGTTTTGTAACTACGTTACCCACGGTTATCCATCATGGTGTTAGAAGAGAGTGTTGGTAGCCATTAGCTTTAGCATCTTTATCTCTCTCTGTCTAGCACTCTAGCTGTAATGCGCGGGCCTAATTTGTTTAGCGTGCGCAGAGTGTCCATTAGGGATGGGGCTTGTGTGCCTGGGTGTCTAAGTCTGTGGAAATGGTGACAAATCGCACATGGATTTCCTCTCAATTTAATGCTGGCAGTGTACGGAAAGAACAAGATATATTTTTGGTGTAGAGAGGATAGTTTATCCCCCCAAAAATGAAAATTTTCTCATCATCTATGTTTTTCTCATGAATTTGTTTTTTCTTTCCTCTGTGGAATTCAAATGGAATTATTTAGCACAGTGAATGAGTTTACATGAACCGCAATATGCTGAAAACGATCCAAAATCGGACTGTTCCAAAAACCTGAAAGTATAAGTGTTACATGTCAAAACGTTAATGGATATATTGAATAAGAACGTAGGTTAAGGTGTATACATGAGAAGTTGTCAAAAATGTATGTGTGCTCTCTTTATTTAAACAGTTTATGACCGTTCCCAAATAAAAGAAAAGTTTAAGGAGTTTTCATGACCATGTTGTCAGGTTAAGTGATTCAGAGTAGTTAAGCAGGTTCCAGGGCGTACCTGGAATATCTTTCGGAGGCTGTCAAAAGATTAATTACAATTAATCTTACTCATTAAGATAAATTGACCATGAAAGATAACTATAACAATATTATATATAGCCTCCACACAAATATGATTACATTGTTTCTTATAAGTGCTGGCTGCATATGTTGTCTGTCGCTTTAAATGCGTGAGCTCTTTAAATTCGGGTGGATTCTGATTGGCTGTCAATGTTTTTATCCATCAGCTAAACAAATCATTCTGAAAGTGATATTGTTCTTCTTATCATTATAGCTGTGTTGTAGACTTCCCTATTCTCATAGAGTTAGAATGATTAATACAACTTTATAGTTATTAGTTATTGCTATAGTTAGCGTGCTTGGTATGAACAGCCCTTAATAGTTTGAGTTCCTTTTTAAGGAAAGAAAAAATGTCTTGTGGATGACACTTGTTGCAGAATATGTGAATGTATAGAAAGAGACCAGGTAGAGTTCTTACCTCATCTCAAAAGTTTCTCCAAAATTGCCCCCATAACTAATGAATTAAAAGACAAATAAACTCGGGTCTCTTATTAAATGAAACTTGAGAGGACAAACACTTGATATGTCTGTTTTTCAAGCCCTGCAATGTTTGTCTTTCGTTAAGAAATGAATAAGATTGGACATTATTTAGTCATATTAATGTTAATGCTAAAGGTTTGGTGTTCGTAATAAAGTTGGGCTTTGTTCTTGCTGCTCTGAGAAGAAACAACACTAAACATGATTACTGTTTATCTACATTGTGTTTACATTGAATCCTTTAACTTTTAAAGTGCAAAACGTCATGTATCAGCAGCAAAGCCCCTCCTTCAGCATGCATACAGTAGAATGATTGTATGGAGAGGGAAGAGGTTTCATATTCCATTGCGAGTCTGGGTCAAGAGTACTAGATCTTAGTCTGTCTCAGGATCTATTATGGATAGACTGGTTAACCTTTCATACCACTATATTGGTGCCTATACACTTCTAAAAAGAAAGTTAAATATTAGTTGTGGATCTCAAATACAATATAGACATTGAGATTAACTAACTCTGAAAGATGGCCAGATTTGAACACCATGCAGCTAAAGTAACTCAGCAATACCGTAATGCAGATAAAAAGTAATGCAGATAAAAAGGAATAACGCTCCCCCTATACCCCACTATACAGGAAATTACTGTGGTTTCCTACAAGATAACCCAGTAGCTGCCAAAAGTTAGTTTCAGATCTCTTTAGATAAATAACTAAGAAGCAAATATCCTGTTTCATTAGGCAATTCGGTACGAAACTAAAACCGCATTGTCCTGCAGCTTCCTGTGCGTATCTGTGGTGAATATTTTCTTAGAAGAAAAGCTGTCATGAGCTTTCTGGCTGGGTCTGTTTTTTGTCCATAGAGAACAGTACAGTGACATAGAGCTCAGAAATAGAGCTTATTCTAGAAAAAAGCCAACAGATAAAGCTTTAAAGGCTGGGGCTATCTCAGTGATTTTTATCTTCATGTCTTAAATAATCACAGACCTAACAACATTAGGTGCACAGAAAGAGAGAGAAAGAAAGAGTGTGAAATAGTGACTGGCAGCTAGAATGCACAAAGTTCTTCTTTTTCTCTTTCACTTTCTACTTGTTGGAATGGGATGAATGGCTGTCTGCTTTACAGTGTGGCAGGCGAAGTTCTGGGCTCAGGGAGGGATTCCTTAGGAGATGGGAGATGGGGGGAAGCTTGTAAGCTTGCATTGTTGTCCTGGGCTTTCCCACACTCTCACTTTTGTGTGTGCAGTCTCCTGCAATCTCAGACATGATGAATTACCTGCTGCACGCTGCATGCCATGTGGTTCAGTTGCACAGGAGTTACTTTCTCTACTATGGTTAAACCTCCTCCCCCAACCCTACGCTCATCTCTCAATTTGCTTCCTTCCGTTCATGAGCAGACTATCACTCTCCCTCCCTCCATTATGTTCCTCACGCTCAAACTATCTATCTTGGAACCAGAGGCACACGGCCCCACGCTGTTCAACTTTCTCTCTCTTTCTTTGCCCATTAGCCTCATCCAGCCCTCCCCTCATTGGCAGCCTGTGATGTCCAGAGGGTCTCTGGATCAGTGCCCCTCCTCCTCATAAAAAGCCTTTCTTTTCCTCTAAATGCAGGCACCAAACTGCTGGCCATTAAATGTTTGGTCCACCACAATAGAGACATTAACACACGAGTGAGTAGCTCTGAAAAGCCTGTGAGAGTGTTAGGTGAATTCAGCATGGCAGACGACCCTTTCAGCGAGCCCTGTAGTACCACAAGCCCAGTGGCTTCAGCTGAAGATTGAAACCTGGGCTGAACTGTTTTTGGGACAGGTGTAACTTCAGGGTCTAAAGATCCTAATATATGTGTGTGTGTGTGTGTTTGGAGTTGGTAAGTAATGTGGTAAGAAGTGTCTTACTGTATGTTCCTCAAGGCTGGAATTATTTAATCAAAAATGCAGTGAAACAATAACAAAATGGTCTAAAATGGTGATTTGTTATTGTCAGAGTTGAAAACAGTTGAGCTGCGTAATATTTTTTTGTAGATATTTTCAGGATTCTTTGATTGAATACAAAGTTCAAATAAACAGCATATGAACAACAAAATCTTCAATATTCTTTTGATCAATTAAATGCATCCTTGCTGAATAAAAGCATTAATTTCTGTCAAAAAATAAAAAATCTTACTGACCAATATTTTGAATGGTTGTGTGTGGGTGTAAATGTACATGTTATGAGTAAAGTAACAGGCAAAATACACCTGCATATCTTACTGTTTTCGAGGTCAATTGCTTTCTTTTGTGGTTCCATGTGCATGTGGCTTTTTTGTTGTGAGTTTCCTTCCAGCAATGAATCTGCACAACAGCACAACCTGCCAAATAGAACAATCTGTAGAATGAAGAGTTGGATTTGGCCCTCAATCCAAGCCATTATAACTGGCTGACCTTTGAGGGTGAAAGGGGGAGAGAGCAGGTGACCAGAGTTCAATGCTTTTAGAAATGGGCTAAAAAAAGGTAGAGAGTGAAGCATTTATTTTTGGATAAAAAGCTTTGATGTGGCTCAAAATAACACAGAACGGCAGAAATGCACAAATGGCACATTAATTAGTCTGAGAAGAAAGATTTTGTGTGTGTGTGTGTGTGTTGAACATAGCACTGACTGAAGCTAAATGTACACCGGGCAGTGATTCTATGAAGAACTCTTAACAGTAGCTCTCTATCCTCCTCTAATGGCCATTTGTTTTATGAAAGAGAAAAGAGGAATATTGCAGTATATTTTATATACTCTGCCTTGACTTCGACAGTTTCTCTTGAAGAGCAGAAGCTGACACTGCACTTTACTTTCAGAGACAATCTACAGCAACCATGTGGATTGTGAGTGCTTTAAAGACATCCCATACGCACACACATCCTTAGATGGGGGTTGGTGGTAGTTGAGGAGTCTGAGAGCCTTGTCATGTCATTGATAGTGTTGCCATGACGAAACAGAGTTTTGTTACTAGATGAATGAAGCCTGCTAAAAATCTTTTCTTATTTTACCCAATGGGGAAATTAGGTCATTGGCATGCAGCCTGTACGGGTTGTAAATTGCTGTCTTAATTGGACACTTAGAAAATCCCAGTTGGAGCAAAGAGCAAATGGATAAAGTAATGCTGGTTTCACTGGTCAGTGTTCAGCTATCCAGATCTGGCAAAGATGACAAATTATGCCTCGCAAATGTTTAATTGTACTGTAGTCCATGCAGCGAACCTTATTTATAAAATAATAGTTCTGGATCTAAAATCTTATTTGATGAGCCATGTTTAAGTCTATTGAAAAATAGCGAATAAATGGACAGACTCACTTCAGTTGAAGTCTACAATAATGTGCCCACAAGGGTGATTATTATTGTGATTATTGTAAATGTGTTCAAAGGAAGTTCACATAAAAAAAAGTTCTGTCGTCATTTACTCACCATCATGTCAGTTCAAACCTGTGGGAGTTCTTTCTTCTTCAGAACAGCAAGGCCCGGTTTCACAGACAGGGCTTAGACTAAGTCAGGATTAGGCCTTAGTTCTTTTAAGGCATTTAAGTAGCTTTTATAAACGTGCCTTCGAAAAAAATATTACTGATGTGTATCCTGAGACAAAACAATGGCACTGATATATTTTAAGATATGTCAGTGCAAGTTGTTTTCAGTTAAAACAGCTCAAACATGTATTTTAGTCTGGGACTAGCTCAAGCCTTGGCTGTGAAACTGAGATGGTTAGTATCTACATTCTTTAAAAAGAAGAAAAGTTTTGTTTTGCTGTCCATTGACAGGTTTGCTGTCCATTGTATGGACAAAAAACACTAAGACATTTCTCATAATATCTTTTATGTTTTACAGAAGATATATACAGAGGATATTTATTTGAAAATTTAGTGTCTTCAACTGAGCAAGCCAGAGGCGACAGTGGCAAGGAACCAAAACTCCATCAGGTGTCCTAATGGAGAAAAATAAACCTTGGGAGAAACCAGGCTCAGTCGGGGTGCCAGTTCTCCTCTGGCCAATTAACAAACAGTGAATGTTTATTATTTTGGCAGCCTTATAGGTCAGAAGTAATATTAGATTGGATTATTTGAAAGATCGGAGGCATCACGCCGGGTTTATTGAGGATGGCGTGTCGATTAAACAATTATTAAATAGGAATATTCGAAATATCGGAGTCATCACGCCGGAGATGGATCCATTGAGGATGCCATGTCGATGAGCAATTTCAGAGGGTAGACTAATTGACACGGTCTCTGCAGACACTTCAGGGATGCGTTGGTAATGTCTGGGCGCTGGTCCACCATCTAATCTGGATACGGGCTGGATCCGGCTGACTGCAGTAAACCTCGGGATAAACAGAGAGACTAACATTAGCGTAGATGCCATTCCTCTTATGATGTAACGAGTACATCAGGTGTTATGGGAAGTGTTCCCGGTTCCGGCTGACCTAGTTAAAGCAGCCTAACAATTTGAATAGAATACAAATTCAAAATGTTTTATGTGTATGCCATAGTAAAGAGATGCGTTTTTAGTCTAGATTTAAACTGACAGAGTGTGTCTGCTTCCCGAACAATGCTAGGAAGGCTGTTCCAGAGTTTGGGTGCTAAATAGGAAAAGGATTGACCGCCTGCAGTTGATTTTGATATTCTAGGTATTATCAACTGACCAGAGTTTTGAGACCGCAATAGACGTGATGGAGTATAATGCTTTAAGAGCTCGCTCAAGTACTGGGGAGCTAAACCGTTTAGTGATTTGTAAGTAATTAGCAAGATTTTAAAATGTATGCAATGTTTAATAGGGAGCCAGTGCAGTGTTGACAGAACCGGGCTAATATGGTCATACTTCCTGGTTCTAGTAAGAACTCGAGCTGCTGCGTTTTGGACCAGCTGCAGTTTATTTATTAAGTCGCACGAGTTTTCTAGCAATAGCCAACAATACATCGTATGGGTCAAAATTATCAACACGAAATAGGCATCATTTTAAAGCTTAGAAACATCTTAACCATTCTGATCAACTCTTAAGAAATGCTGAGTAGTCCCTATAAACCGGAGTGTACCGTCCGCCGGCGCCACCTAGCAACGAAAACATTAATAATCATATTTTTCAAAACTACTGCCTTGAATAGGTGTCAAAATAAATGGCATTTAAAAGTCTGAACTTTACAATGCATGTAGCCAATTCGATTAACTCCTAAGTAGTGCTAAATGTGATTTGCTGATAAATATAACAAATATTTTTTCATAATTTATTTAAAAAAAAAGAAATATGTAGATTTCATGTGGCATTTTTACTCATAACTTCATGAAACATGCACAGATCGCACATCATTATTTAAAGCAGATTCTCGCGATTAAAGTAAAAAAAAACAAAAAAAAAACAAAAAAATCAACATAATCCCTTGCGTCAATATTCGTCATGGAAAACGATTTTTAAAATGCCCATTAGGGGGTGTCAAGGGCTAAACAAAAAGGCTACCTTTGTTCCAAATGCTGTAACTTTTGATTACTTTATGCTATCACCACAAAATTCCATGATCCAGCACACATGTAGGAGAACTTCATAAAAAAAAAGAATTTTCCTCCTATCTTATTGCCTTCCTGAATTATTGCATGTCAAATAAGAAATATATGTAAAATTATAAAGTTAAATATATTTCTTTTATCAGCAGTTTCTCAGCATGAGCATGTCTTATTGTAATGTCATTTATATTTTATAAAATTTTAAAAAGTGTTCTATCAAACTCTCCTTGCTATAGTTTTGGAGTTATGAGTCTTTGCTTTTGTGTGTGTCACTC
This sequence comes from Rhinogobio ventralis, assembly GCA_039654625.1. Lineage (NCBI taxonomy): Eukaryota > Metazoa > Chordata > Actinopteri > Cypriniformes > Gobionidae > Rhinogobio > Rhinogobio ventralis. The sequence goes on along the minus strand of CM077200.1, from coordinate 11,875,011 downwards.
AGAAAAAAAAACAACTCTAAAAATGCCTTCAGGTCTTTAGAGGCGATTTTCTCAATATTTTGATTTTTTTGCACCCTCAAATTCCAGATTTTCAAATAGTCATTCTAACATTCATAGTGTATCCTAACAAACCATACATCAATAGAAAGCTTAATTAGTCACCTTTCAGATGATGTATAAATCTCAATTTGAAAAAATTGACCCTTATGACTGGTTTTGTGGTCCAGGGTCACAAATGATGACAGTTGCCGTTACTTTTGCTGTTATAAAAGCAGTAAGCCACTTGTTGCCATACTGTATGTTAGAGTCATTTTTACCACTGTTTTTACATGCCCAGCATGTCTGACTTAGGAAATTCTTGCTTGCTGCAAAATAAATCATTTTCTTAAGCAGCATTTTTGTTGAAAAGTTCCGTTAAATGAAACTTGTTGATTAAGATGTGTTTTTAAAAATATGAGTGAGTTACAAAGCATAACATTTTCACAAAATGTTGTAATTTACCCCCCAAAAAACTTTTTAGGATTAAGGATAGATGTAGTCTGTTCTCTGAATGCTTTGTAAACATGCCATAAAGCTTTATAAATATATAAAAATAATTCAAGAATTACATAAATCTTGCTTTCCATACTAATATGAGACGTTTTCTTTGTTCTACCTAACAATAGTTCATTGAATCAGTGGTGGCACACTAGTGATGAGAATTAACCAGTAAGATTTTAACTGAGTCGTTTATTTCAGAAATATTAATTATTATTCAAATATTAATCTCATTGGCATGCCATAACTGTTCCTCTGAGTCATGCTGAGTGTTTTTTTGTTTGGTTATGAGCTGTATGCGAGAGTGGTGCCAGTATGACGTCAGAACCCAGAAGACTAAAGGCCCTGATATACTTTTCGAACAAAATCAGGCCAAAACAAACTTCGTTTGGAGTTCGAAACAGCTTACTAAAGCTACCTTTCTGGAAAAGTTTGCTCCGGCTGGTAAACACCTTTGTACTACCATAAGTCCATGGCGATTACGTAATAGATAGGTGTGCGCTGAGGCTCCGCCTTCTTAAATTACACACACCCGTAAAGAAAATGCGAATTTTGAAGCAGTTATGTTCATTTTTGAAAATGCACATTTTTAATAAGTAACTAAGACAGCTTGGGGTGTGAGTGTGTGCAAAACGTCAAAGTATCATCAAGTTATGTTCACCACAGGCTTTATTTTACTCATAAATTGAAAAACCCCATAGGAAAATCTTGAAGGAACCAGCGGCGAATTAGACTTCCGGGATCTGACGTCACACCTGCACCACTCTATGGCACGTTCGCTTTTGTCACTCTGCCATGGCAACTTCGTCATGACTACAGTTTAACAAGCTGTGTCCAAAATCTCATCTAGTGCACTAATTTAGGGGGATGCCATTTGTAGAGGTGTCCGAAACCGAAAACTAGTGTAGAAGTATACTAGATACAACCAATGTACACTCAACGACTCATAAAGCGCAACCCATAATGCACTGTGAGGGTTGCGCTGAAAGAATTTCCACGTCTCGGCAGTGATAGCATCCACAACAGAAAGCAAAAACTATGCAAAACGGGCAGCCCTTCCGGCATACTTAAGTTGTATCCTAAATGACACACTATACACTACCCACTTTTTCTATGTACTCAACTGTGTAGTGTATGAATTTTATCCGGTTATTTTGTCATTCAACATCGGAGTCTGATAGTCCCCTTAAGGAAAGCTGCAACAGTGCATGAAGTGTCCAACGTTCCACACGTTTTTCAGTTAATTAAGTGCATTATAATTATATAAATAATTATATATTTTGAAATTTTCAGTGCGAACTCGCACTATTTATACTGCAAAACAACATAGGATAGTAAGTTCACAAATTGGGATGCACCTTCAGTGCATTCACTCCTTAAAGTGGACTATAGGCTAGTATACTTATGTGGAGTGTATATAGTGAATGAGGGTATGGGAGTGATTTTGGATACAGCCACAAGCATTAAAGAGAAAACTGATCATAGAAGAAGAGTGCTTATACTTGATATAGTCCTTTAGCAATGCTAATATAATAACTCCATAACATGTGCAGCTGCAACTGCAAAAAAATTTGCGTTCATGTACTTGCCTAGAGTATATTTTGGACTTAAAGGTGCAGTGTGTAATATTTATGAGGATCTGTTGACAGAAATGCAATATAATATACATAACACAACAGTAGTGTATAAAGAATGAGCCAATTCTATCTACATATACCACAGGTCCCCTTACAGTGAAGTCGCCATTTTGAGCAGACAAACTGCTCTACAGTGCGCTAGCTGTCTCAGACGACATATTTGTCCTGTGTCAGCCACCGTAGCTTCTTTATGTGCTTCGAAAGGGAGGGGTGAGTGGTGGGTTGTTGTAATTCGCAACCTCACCACTAGATGCCTAAAATTTACACAGTGCACCTTTAAGCCGCGATCACACTAGACTTTAAGCAAGCAAAATTTCGTCAGACACGGCAACGAGTGACGTCACTCTTTGAAGATTCTTTTTTATAAACATGAATTCATCATATAACAAATAGTAATACATTCAAAGGGTAAAAAATATACAATCTACTTGACTTTAATGCAAAAATATCATTCTTTTAATTCAGCCAAGAGGTCATGCCGTGACGCATCAATCTTCTACTGGTCACACATCCTCACGTGATGTGAATTCGCAGCTCAGAGTTCACCAAGCTTGAACTTTGGAATATAGCGAAATGCGAAACTTTCGCATGAGCTTGCATTTCCAGTCTGATGCATTCGCATGCGTTTGAATGGAAGTCAATGGAACGAAAAGTGCAGTGTGACCGCCCCTTTAGTCTGTACGCTGAATGCTTTTTTGAACATTAGTCCCGTATTCTTCTTAAAGATAGACCTATACAGTATATAAGCTAAGTGCAATTTTATAGCAATAGCTAATAATATGAGAATCACTTAAAGGCCCACTGAAGTGCCTTGAAACGCACAGTGTTTTTCGATGTGGTGACATAATTTCCTCTGAAACAGGAAGACAGGGCGGGCAGCCCCCTCCCCTTTTTTAAAATAGCCGTTTCGCTTATATCACAGCTCGGCCAGAGCCGTTGAGCAAAGCCGCATTTGACAGCTTATGACAGCCACAATCGAATAGATTCCCCCTTTAGGTTTAAGATGAAACTGTTACTAAAGCAAAACAGTGGTGATAATAATGCTGACGATGTGTAGTTTGAAAAGTGCAGTTTGTGTAGATGTGTTGTTTTGAAATTTATGTTGGTGCATGCATCACTTTCACGCATCAGTGCTGTTTAACCGTTTCTCCTCCTAATCGTCTCCATATTGCTATAATGTAGCATTCTGCGTAGAAATTAAAATGGGTCCGATTTATGGTCTGCGCCGACTTATGATCCACTCTGTGCTATTGTGTCTCTGGACTGGAGCTACAGCGGTTCACATGAAACTTAATTCGTCTCAAAGGAAAGCATACACTGTCTGAATCGTTTCCTATCCCATAGTGCACTATGTGCCATTCAAAATAGTAATAGTGTGAACAAGTGACCGATTTCAGCCGCAGCTTCAGCGTCTACTTGTAGTGCAGGGGGCGGGACCCTTCAGATTCTAGAAAGCATTTGATTGGACAGAAAATCTAATGAGAAGCTGCAGTGCAAAGTGATGTCATCAAAATCATTGATCCATATTGGCGGCAGTAAGAGACTGTAAGTTTTGAATGCTTATATCTTTTCATTAGCTTATAGATAACCTTAAGGCTAACATATTCATACTAAAAGCCACCAAAAAAAAAATATTTCAGTGGGATTTTTAATTATTGCATGTTTGTTTAATTCCGTCCAAATACGAGACGTTTTCTCTTACCCGCCTAATATAGCTTACTTAAAAACTATCAAACAAAGTGTCGCTACAAGTAAAATTACCTTAATTAAGCAGTTTAAAGCCACTCTAAAATGAACTTTGGCAGCTGTCATCATCTGCGCTTCCTTCAGTTTCTGTGTGGCGGTTGAGATCTTTATCGAGCTCGCGCCTTTAAAAGCACCCGCGCGCCTCCCGCTGTCCTCCGTTTCCCTGGCAGCCCGGGATGATTGACACGCCGAGGCTAGTCCCGGACCCTCCCTCTCCTCTCTTCTCCTCTGCTCTCCTCTCCTCACTTCAGCTCTGCTCGCGAGCCTCAGTAACTTTCTACAGCGAGAGGGATGCAGCGCGCGCTCGGCGCAGCCTGAAAATGGCAACCCTTTGGATTTATCCGTCCCTTCTTTTCTTTCTCTTTTCCTCCCTCACGCCGAGTCAAGCCTTACGGAATTACCCAGAGAATGAAGGTAAGAGGACTTTGTGTTTAACAAGTAAAGGATAGAGTTAATTAATGGCTGAGGTTTGCGGGAGACACAGTTTACCGAAGTGCGTTCTGGATGATGTGGTTCCTATAAATCTTGCATAAGGTGAATGAAGGAAGCAAAGAAAAAATAGCAAGTGCATGCGTTTTTACGTAGGGTTTAGTAAAATGTTAGTGTACAACATGCCTGTCAAGTAGAACTCGCTCCTGAAGTGTTCCCGGTGGATTGCAGCTGGACGTTTATATTATATTTTACACTATGCATGTGCCAGTGATTAATGAAAATGATGGCACATGATCACTAGTGTAACTTTTAAGAATTATTATTAATGCACATCTTTGCTATAGTTTGTTGTATGGAGTATATTAAAATCATTTTGGAACATTTTTAAATATTTAAAAATAAGCAGTAAACTATGGTTCCTCTTATACTGGAAAGTCACTGAAAAAGTGCAGCATATATATATATATATATATATATATATATATATATATATATATATATATATATATATATATATAATTAATGGTTATGGTGTTATAAAGTTATTTAATGTTATATTAAAATATTAAAGTTATTTGAAAACATATCAACTTCCTATGGATTTAAATACAAATGAATTAAAAAATAATTAAGAACTTGACGTGAGTCGACTCCAGAATTTATGCATGTGTTGTGAGCAATGTGCCGTATGGCAAGCAGGATAGAGAGAACTGAAAGTCTCTATACGCCTGCTCATTTATCAATGACCATAAGGTGATTTGTTAATGGTGTGTGCATCTTTTCTATATAGCAGTTTCAATGCACACAAGAAAAGTCTGTTCCACAATCTGTTAAATAAATAAAAAAAATCCTAAAATAGCATACAAGTACCAGTTTCCTGCAACAAGAATGAAAACACACAGAACTGGCCAATTTAGCACTTTGAAAATTGAAAATAACTACTGAAAATAAATGTAGAATGGTAATTTATGGTTATATTAGGTTATACTATAATAATTTTTTTTTTATCTATGTGTGCCAGAGCTGTGAGTTGCAGCAAATATTTCAATATGGTTAGTTGTCAATTGAGAACTGCTTGTGTGTGTGTGTGTGTGCCAATCAGACCTTATGAACAAGCTTCTTTTTTGGCACAGCTTAGCCCTTAAATATCAAATGTTGGAATTTAAGTTCAGGAAAATGCATCCTAGATAGACAATGAAGATAATGATTCCATCGAGATGGAGAGCTTTTGCAGTAGTTTCCTATCCCGAGCAGAAGAGTGCAATAACTTTTTCTGGGTCCTTTCAGTAAATTCAGTCAATTGAGAGAAAAAAAATCAGCTTTTTGAATCTCGGAAGCATTTAGATTGCACCAATGCCAACCCTCAAAACCTGAGGAAAATGCCTTTTGTTGGAGGAAAATACATTTGAGTGGATGATGAAACTGTGTTTAACAGTGGAAATAGGAGACAAATCATTGTGTGCCTAATAGAAGGACTAAATAGTGCTTTTCTAGTGGTCGGTGTCTCTGTGGCAGTCCGGTGACTGGGAACCGCTTTCACTCTCTCTCTCCCTTTTTCTCTCCCAGCAGGGCTTGTTCTTCTAGCCTCTTTCTTCTTTATAATGTTTTCTGCTTTCTCCTGAACCTTCCCCTCTGTTATTGGCCTAATTGGCTGACTTTAGTCGACTGCCCTATGTCATGTTTTCGCAGTAGCATGTGTGTTTTTGTGTGTGTGAGCGTTGTGCGTAACCGCTCATCGAGTGGCTTCCAGCAGCAAAGCACAGTCTCTTCTGCTTTGTCTCTGCTATGCTCCACCGTGCACTATGTGACTGTAAAAAACGTCTTCTCATCTGGAGGACGCCCGCTGTGCTTGCTCTCCGAGCCGTAAGACTGACCAGCGTTTGTTATTTTAAGCCGCAGTGGGAGAGCGGGTGCCGTGTTACACTGGAGCAATGTGAACACAATGACACGGCAGTCATTTGCCACATATGGACCAAAATGTGGAAGTCATCTAAGAAGGAATGTGTGAGGTCAGGGGACAGTGAAGTAGCTAATGTGAACACCAGAGGGCGCCCTGTAGCACTAGAATTCTTTTGTGAAGCAGTGTTTTGCGGTGGATCCTAGCACAATTTTGTGAATTTAGAAGAAAAAAAAAATTGGGCCGTGAACGAAAACAATCTGTTTTGATTTCACTATATTGGACAGGGTTGAGATTTTGATCCCTTTTCAGATCATAACGCTATTATGCCGAGACATCACAGGCGTTTTTTGCAGTTTGAACAAGACCTGGACACTGATTCAAATTATTCAAACCTAAATTTACAATAAAATGAAGAAGAGCTCTAACAGCAGAGGGTTCATACCACCTGCTTGAGAAAAGATTAAATTGAGTCTGATCCGGGTTGGCGAGCTTAATTCGGTTTAATGGCTTAAAAAGAACATTTAATCTTTTTGCAGAACCCCTGGAAAGGTCATCGATTTTATGTTTTTTTTGCTTTTCTTCTTTTGCTCTGGATTAGTATTCTACATCTGCCATGGGCCGTTTTTACTGCTCTGATACTCCTCTCTCCTTCCTCCCTTCTAGCGAGTTTGGGTGACCTGTCCCTGTTGCATGCTTTCATTTACTGGGCAGCAGGATTAGTGGTTCAGCTTCCCCCCAGGGGAACAGGGTCTGTTTGTGAAGGAGCCTCTGTTCTCTGCTTTTTCTCCAGGTTTAAACAGTCTGGATTAGAGTGCCCCCATGGCCAAATGCCTCGGCTAAAACAAGCAAGAGAGAGACACACAAAAAATCAAGGATTCACGCTCTTATGATATATTTGTTTTGCTTACTGCAAGTCAAGATATTCTGAAATGTTATGAATTTAAGATCTATCTATCTATCTAGAGCTGTTGGATATATATAGCTAGATAGACATCCATCTTATTTCTCTGAGGTTGCTTTTGCTGAACATTTAGGGGACATAATGGAGTTCTCAGTATTTTTTCTTTTACTTTTTCTCAAATTTCTCTGGAGAAATAAAAATAAACAAACAAAAAAGATATTTGTTGCTATAATATATATAACAATAATATTCATGTGGATAGCATATCTCAGATAATCTGGTTTTGGATAAAACATTTTTTTTTAAAGTTAGTATTGAAATCTGTGAATTTAGATTGCATCTGGTCACATCTGGTTCCAAACAGGACATTCTTTTTTGGTGCATACAGTGAACAGAACATCTATGGGCTCAGGTGTTCTTTTGGGTCCATACATTCTTCAAGTTCAAAATATTATCTTTTATGTTCTACAGGACAAAGAAAGTCATGTTTGGAATGACATTACTGACATAATTTATTAAAATTTTTCAATTTTAAATTCTTTGAGATCTTTTCGAAATACTGTTGACTAGATATGTTTGAGATTAGAGTCTTTCTCATAGGAGACTATAGATCCATTTATTGATTATGCTTGTTTAACTATGTAATTGGAACGGGAATCATAATATATATTATTCTATGATTAATCACATCAGTGTAATTGGATTGCTTTTATCACCATCATTATTTTGTTCACGACCTTGAGCTGATGATTCACCTCTATTACTGGGATTACTGATGGCTTTGCGCTGTGGGTCACACACCAATGTGCAATCATAAAAAAAAGACCTTTGAGGGCCTCTTAATTTCCCACCATACACACTATTATCATCAGAAATGACCAAAGGCTGAGGACAAATGATTTTCTGGACACACAATGGCTCAAGCCAGATAATGGATTGCCAATAGTATTAGCAATGAAATTAAAATCAGTGAAAAAAGGGTAGGGGTAGACGTATAGCTATTGATTTTAGGGCATCATCAGCCTTGAATTTTGCACAACGGCCTGCAAACAGCATGAATTGCCAGACTGCAGAATATAAAGAGATCATTTTACGTGATCAGTTATTTGTTTTGGTTGAGCTTGGGTCGTTGTTTGGGGTTCTGTCTATTGTTTTTGAAAGGAACCCTTCCTGTGACGTGCTGGGTTGGTGACCTATATTCACTGGGATGCCCTCTGTTCTGTGGGCACAAAGCATTGGCCTGTCAGCTACAACTACTTGTGTCTCCAGCAAATGAGCTGAACTGTCCCCCCTTTTTAGCTCTCTCGCTCTTTCCTTTCTGTTTCTACAAATTAACGCCTCTGACACTCATGTTCAGCTACCGGTTCTCTCACTGGAAGCTCATTAGCAGGCTAGTCAACACAATGGAGCCCGACTCTAAACGTCACGCTGTGCGCTCCGCTCTCCCTACGGTCTTGCTGGGTCCCAGTCTTGACCTTTTATTGTTTTAATTGAATTCATCTGCCTGCCTTTGGCCTTGGATTCTCTCTTTTTTTGTGCGGTTTGGAGAGGCGATTGTGCTCGGAAAATCGCCGTCTTACCGCAGCACTAAACAAACAGCAGGGTTTTTCAATTTGCTCGGCTCTGTGTTATTGACCGGGTGAAATCTCTCACTGCCTCCGTCCCGTCTGTTTTCTGTTTGTTGGAGCTGATGGTGGGCTGTTTGCTCAGCTCGTCTGTGCGGGCTCCTCCTGTATGATGGGTCAAACAATGGCTGGATTTACATTTTGATGCAATGCGACCTTGCCACCGACTTCTCCCTGCTCACCCAAGGAGCATCTTTTTTCAAAAGCCAAAACCAACATCCTGCTCCGGACGGCCTGCTTCCTGGGTCACTCTGATATCATATGCTGTCTTTGTGACCTGATCCAGTCTTATGCGGTTCTTGAGACGGCACTTTAGACGGTCAACACACAGTGATAAAAGAGGTGTAATTTAAGTAATGCGCCTCTTAACTGGAAAATAATACAGCCTGGTCATGTTATAAAGATGGGGCAGCATTTTTTTGTAGGGAAAATAGTTAAAGTGATACGATAATGTACCACAAAACTATTGGTGGTCACAAGTAAGTGCACTGAAAATGGATGGAATGAGGTTTGTGAGAGATGATGGTGAAAATTAATTCTCGTTTTCCTTTTCGGATTTAGGTTTTAATGTCATACGACCCACTTCTACAACCACAATGTGACAGAACTACTGTATCATTGGTCAAGAACTGAAAAATGTCATTTTGGTAATAATGTTTCTAAAGTGAAGTAATTTATTTTAATATTTAATTAAATAATTTAATTCAGCAGTTAAAAAAATAAAAAAATAAAAAAATAATAATAATATATATATATATATATATATATATATATATATATATATATATATATATATATATATATATATATATATATATATATATATATATATATATATTTAAAATAATTTGTAATTAATTATTATCATTATTTAATTATGTTTTTATGTATTTTACAATTTGGGCTACATCTGTTAAAGGGATAGTTCACCCAAAAATGAAAATTCTGTCATCAATTACTCACCCTCAAGTTGTTCTAAACCTGTATGAACACAATCTTCTACTGAACACAAAAGAAGATATTTTAAAGAATGTCGGTAACAGGTAACAGTTGATGGATCCCATTGACTTTTATAGTATTTTTTTTTCCATACTATGGAAGTCAATGGGGTCCATCAATTGTTTGGTTACCCATATTCTTCAAAATGTCCTCTTTTTGTTCAGCAGAAGAAAGAAATGTATACAGGTTTGGAAGAACTTGGAAATTAAACATTTATCTGAACTATTTACCTCATGCATTCATCACAAATCAGGGATACTCGGATTTGTGAATGGAATCAAACCTTTTCCATCTAGCAGCCAGGTCATAATGGGAATTTTTGTGGTCTTTTTGTTCAGTCCGTGTAGAGCCTGATGGCCACTGGGAAATGGCAGAGGAAAATGAGAATGAAAGAGATGAAAAGGAGAGGAAAAGAGTGGTCATTGTCTGAGGGCTTCATTCTCCATGCACTCTCCAGGCCGGGGCTGATGTTGGCAGCACAATAGCGGGATGACCTGGCAGCTGATGGGGGGGAAAAAAAAAGGCAGAATGGAGATGTGTTTGTGGGAAGGATTTGTATGCCAATGAGCTTTAGCCTGGACTGACTGAAAGTCTCTCTCTTTCTCTCTCAGTCACTCACACTCTTTTCTTTTTCAGCTTTCTCTCACTCGTTCCCTCCTGTGGCCAATTTGGTGCCGAGGGACTTGAGGATGCTGTCATTCAAAAATCTTGTCTTCTAAAGCTTTGTGTTCCCGTGACTCCAAGCTTTGTCCTCCTGTGTGATTGTCAGAGTGCATGTGTGTGTGCGTAAGCGAGTGTATTCAGTTTTCCTTCTCTCCTGTCCTCAGTTTTGTGTGTGTCAGTGCTTGTCTTGGTTTGCGGTGCTCTAAATAAATTCTACAATACTTTCATGGGTCAAACAGACATAACTTTTCTTTACAATTTACACAATATTCCCTCAGTATTTAATGAAAACAGATTGAGCAAATGCTATTTAAAATAAGAACATTTACAAATCTGTATCTGACATAGATTTTGGTGTCGATTTTTTGGAATACAGCTAATATAGCTACAAGAATGTCATGTCATGCAAATTTTACTCACAAAATTTCATTTTATAATTCTAAAGCACTTTTTACACATTGTTCTGCAGAGCCCCTAAAGGGACATGGTGGTGGACAAAAATGAGATGGAGGGAAAAATTCAATGCTTTGGCGTTCTCTCGCAAATGTTTTACGTTCCGCTGAGAAACCTTGCGTTTGCTCACAAAACCTTTTGAGCTCTTTGCGCACGAACACAAAGTTTCTTGGCGGAACGCAAAACATTTGTGAGAGAACGCAAAAACGTTGACTTATTATTTTTCCTTCCATCTCATCTCAAATATATTGTTCCAAACCATCTTTGCATAATATAGAGAACTACATTGTATATAATTATGCACCAATTTTACTTTTATTTTATATATACAATATGATTCAAAACTTTGGGATCTAATTTTTTTTTTTAAAGAAATGAATACATTTACTCAGGAAGAATGCATTAAATTGATCAAAGGTGGCAACAAAATATTTATATTTCAAGTAAATTCTAAACTCTCTATTCACCAAAGAATCTTGAAACAAATGTATCATGGTTTCCACAAAAATATTAAGCAGCACAACTGTCAACACTGATAATAATAATAAAAAATTGTTTCTTGAGTATATTAGAATATCACACTATCACAAATTTTATATGCTGTTAATTTAGTTTAATATATACAAAATATAAGTAGAATAGAAAATATAAGTGTTAAGTACTTATGAAAACTGTAATAGAAAATGAAGCATTGATATTATCTTTAATCAGGCAGATTAAAACGCTAACAGTGGTCAATACTGATATAGTCACTGATATATCAGGCATCTCTATCTAATATGCTTTTATATACCTCGGTCCAAGCCAGCTGTGAGTTTGGAAGAGGAAGCAGTCTTTTCCATATGCTTTTCTGACGACTTTGGCTCATTAGGAATGCAGCCCATGTTGCTGGTAGCTGCTCGCAGGTACACTGATTTGGCCCTCAGCAGTGATTATGTGCTCACTAATGTGCCATTGGCTGCCGAGTGACCCAGCGTGGAGAGGGCTAACCCAAACGCACCGACTCCAGCATTCCTTAATATCTTACTGGAGCAAGATGCACAAATCTTCAATTTCCCCCTTGCTGTACCCCTGTACCTCCCTGTTACCACGACAACACCCTGGCCCCTGTCACTGAGAGTGGAACGAAAGACCTTAAGCACCATTGATGGCCTCATTCAGATGGAGAAATCCATCAGAGAGGATGAAAGGTGTGTGTGTGCATGTGTGTGCACTTTTGTATTTCATCTGTATATAAACTTTGTTTTGAGGCCTAATGTATTCTATAGGTAGGCTGTTGCAGTACATCTTTTGATCTTGATATCGATTCTGTTTTTCAATAAGCAATCTATATATTCAATACCTGTGACAAAGCGTGTGTTTTTTGGCTGCCGTCCTCATTGTGAAGTCAGACGGCTCTGCCCAAGGTATTGGAAGAGATGGCAGGGCGTTTGATTGCTGGAAATTAGATTAAAGCAGCTCTTCCGCCGGGATTAGAAAGCGAAAGAGGATGGAAGTGGAGATCACAGCCAGAGGAACACTGAGCTCTCTCCACTCAAAGCATCTGGAATCACCTCTGGCCTGGACTCAAGCACTTCAACAGCAGGCGAGAGCATCATAGGGGATCTGGATAAAGAGAGAGAACGAGAATAATAAAAAGAACAGGCTTGGTGTTGGCTCAATTTCTGGTTGCTTGCGGATATGGCCAGTGATTGAGCGAGTGGTATTGAGTTTGCAGTGATGCCAGATGACAGCCAGAGAATTTTGTAGAAAGCATGAAGATTACAGAGGAATTCAAAGCCCTTGAATAATATTTATTTATATTAAAATAAATTTAAAAGATGTGCTTATCAAGGCTGCATTTGATCAAAAATACAGTAAAAACTGTAATGTTATGAAATGTTACCATTTAAATGTACTGTTTTTCTATTTCTGTGAGGGCAAAGCTGAATTTTCAGCATCATTACTCCAGTCTTCTGTGTCACGTGATCCTTCAGAAATCATTCTAATATGCTGATTTGGTGTTCAAGAAACATTTCTTTTATTATCAATGTTGAAAACAGTTGTACTTCCAAATTTTTGGGGATTTTTTTTCCCGGGATTATTTGATGAATAGAAAGTTCAAAATAACAGCGTTCATTTGAAATAGAAATACTTTATTTATCTCTTACTTTTTTGTCACTTTCAGACCAGCGTTTCGGCATGGGAGGCGGGCACGTTAACAAGGATGCTAAAGGCCGCAGCCTCTAACACCAGTTGCAAGCACACCTCTTAAAGGTCCACTGTATAATATTTAGGAGAATCTATTGTCAGAAATGCAATGTAATATACATAAATATATTTTCAGTGGTGTATATAGACCTCAAATAATAAACCGTTATGTTTTTATTACCTTGGAATGAGCCATTATCTATCTATATACACCGTGGGTCCCCTTACAGTGAAGTCGCCATTTTCCGCCACCATGTTTCTACAGTAGCCCTAAATAGACTTCTCTACAGAGCGCTTGCTACGCTCTGCTGTCTCAGACGACGACATCTGTAGCTTCTCTATGTGCTTCGAAAGGGAGGGGTGAGCAGTGGACGGTTGCAATTCACAACCTCACTGCTAGATGCCGCTAAAATTTATACACTGAACCTTTAAGGCCTGGGGAGTGAGGTTTACTCTTACAGCAAGTACTACCTGGCATCCATTACACTCACCCCCCTTAAACCTCACTCCCATCTGGGTAATGGCAACAATGTAACCCCCTGGATTCGAACAGCGTTTTTGTATTGGGAGGCGGGTGCGCTAACAAGGATCCTAGCCTCTAGCGGCAGTTGCTAGTGCTTGTTAAAAATGTATCCTAGCTGAATTAAAGGCACAATATGTGATTTTCGCCGCTAGAGGTCGCTTATTCAAAACAAAGGCATCGATTGATGACGCCTTGATTTCGTATCATGGGAGTTGTTGTCTTCACTTCTACAGTCGGTGGAAAAGAATGCGATAGGACTCAGAAATCATATTCATGGATGAGCTAATGTATTAAAGATTTATTAATGTTACTGTAGTATGAAGCAGGGTGGGGCTGAAAGCCTTTGGAGTGGAACGAGGCCGCTAGAGCGATTGCTAATGAGAGACAAGCATTTCACACGGCTCGAGAGTAGTGGAGCTTTTATTGTGCCGCAGACGACCACTTCCGCTACTTCTGATCATGCGTATGTGGGGTAACGCAGCGCTGTTTTATCATATTAGATACATTTGAGTGTGTTGAAAGATCGATTATAATGCTACTCTGTGCGTTCGCTCGGTGGCTGCTATGAGACACTTGTTGCACACTGCAACAAGCTAGATTGATATTAGGCATGGTAATCAAGAAAACGATTTAAACAATAAGACTAACTGTTGAGCTATATAGCCTAACAATGATTCGTTTCTGTCAATGAATGTATCCAAACAGTTGCTCACCTTTCTAATAAAACATATAATATATTAAAGCGTCTTTGGTGTTTCCATGGTTTCTACAAAATAAAACCAGAAATCGAGGGTAATGCAGGTATGATGGCATTGATAGGTGACGCACAGACATGGTCCGTGTCCTGATTAAAATTGCTTGTTTCTCTGGATTGAAACATTTAGAATAACACAAGTACACAATAATCTTAAAAATCTTACCTACTGTGCCTTTTAAATAAAAAAAAATAAAAAAACCCTTACTGACTTCAAACATTTGAACAATAGTTTTTTATGTATAATATTATAATTGAATGAGACATACATAAATGTGCTGAAGTTAAATTCATTTAAATATTTGAAAAGAAAAAGAAAAACTAAAAAACTGTATTAGCCATTTGTGACAAGCTAATATTCAATTCATGCAATTTAATCGCTGCTGGTGTTAAAAGCCCATCGTCCAATGTCGATAATCTCAAAATGCCCAAATGTCAGCCTGGCCTCTAAGACTCATTTTATGTATATCAGACAAAAACAAACATTTTCCTCTCCCTATGATTCCTGTAGAGATTCACTAATGCAAGCGACTAAAAGTGCAACAGATCAATAGATTATGATAAAAGTGTTGTATTTAATGATTTATCACAATAAAATCCTGGAGTGGACTCGATCTCGTCTCTGGGGCGTCCTGTTCCAGTAACATGGTTCCGTAGTCTTTCTGCTTTTCTTCCCCATGTGAAAACGCTGCCCACCGATGATAATCGATAAATGAGCATGCCTGTTTGAAACCAAACCCTGTGAAGAGCCCATGCAGTCTGCTCCGGGCAGACAACAGCAGTGATCATGGGAAAATGATTCACATGTTGTGTCGAGAGAAAACTTTATGTCGACAGATGTATCAGACCCATCATACGCAACAAGGCAATGATAATGTGAGATGAGGCTGTGTTTTATTTGTCATAAGTGTGAGATGAGGTGAGATTTGAATCTTACTGAGTGTTTTGCTGGGTTTAATCTAGTATTGACATTGATGGTGTTGTGTGTCCAGTTTTATTTGATGATGAATATGAGCTGGGCTGGAACACAAATGAGAAGTCCAAGTCAAGTTAGAGTTACATGTGTGGAATGAATTCACTCCAGAAACAGAGAAACAGAACGAGAAAAGAAGAGTGAGAAGGAATCTAAGAGAGAAAGAGAAAAGAAATTTATCTGAGAGTATATGTATGTCTGTCTGTCTATATTTAAAGATCTATCTATGTAAATCAAGATAATCTGAAATGGTTTCGCTCTATCTCTGTCTATTGCTCTATCTATCGCTCTATCTATCAATTGTTCTATAGATCGTTCTATCTACCGATCGCTCTATCTATATCTATCGCTCTATCTATCGATCTATCGCTCTACTATATCGCTCTCTATCTATCTATATATCGATCACTATCTATATCTATCGCTTCATCACTCTATCTATCGCTCTATTTATCGATCGCTCTAACTATCACTTTATCTATCCCTCTATTTATCGATCGCTCTAACTAACACTTTATCTATCCCTCTATTTATTGATCGATCGCTCTACTATATCGCTCTCTATCTATCTATCTATCTATTTATCTATCTATATTTATCGCTCTATCAGTCGCTCTATCTATCACTCTATCTATCTATCTATTGATCACTATCTATCTATCTATCTATCTATCTATTGATCACTCTATCTATCTATCTATCGATCACTCTATCTATATTTATCGCTCTATCGGTCGCTCTATCAATCAATCAATCTATCTATCTATCTATCTATCTATCTATCTATCTATCTATCTATCTATCGATCACTCTATCTATATTTACCGCTCTATCGGTCACTCTATCTATCACTCTATCTATCAATTGCTCTATCTATATCTATCGCTCTGTCACTCTATCGCTTATCACTTTATTTATCGCTCTATCTATATCTAACGTTCTATCTATTTCTATCGCATCACTATCGATCGCTCATCTACCGCTCCATCATTCTATCCTTTGTTTTATCGAATGCTCTATCTATTGCTCTATTGCTCTATATATCGACATGACTACAACAGCAAAACTTTGTCAATGCAAAATTGTACCTTTACTTTTCTAGAATGACTATCTTTGAGTTTCTTTGAATTTTAATTCATGCTAATTCCACTTCATTACATTCCATTTTGGGTTGTGTTTGTGAAGCCTTGGAGCAGAAGTGCGAGGTGTGGTGTTTAGTTAAATAAAGGTCTGTTTTTTGTTTCACCCCTCAGGCTTTATCAGCAGTAATTTTAGTAATTGATTATAACAGTCATCAACCTGTGTTATCTGCATTATTGCTGCCTTCCTCTTTCCCCCTCTGCCATTTCAGAATTTTTTATCCTGCTTTAAAGCATCCAGATTAGTGGTTCTCATCCACATGGCAGTTGTTTTGGGTCAGATTCCGCCCTCTATTAGCCGCTGTGCTATTAAAGACATCAGTAATCAGTAGGTTTAACCAAACAGAGACCACAGAAAGGCTTTGTGCTTTTAAAGAGCGACCTTTCCTTAGCGAAAAGGGTACCTGTTCACTGAGCAAATGGCCTCAGCAAATACTCTGACACACTTTCGCTGGAACTTTATTTATTTACAAATGTCACCGTCACCGGGGCGTAATGTGTTGCATCAGGCGAAGGGCTCTTTAGAAAAGCGCTCCTCATCAATCCAGAGGATTTAGATGTGGGTTGGAGAGAGGAGGAGGGGAGATGAATATGGCTTATGGAGTGATTCAGTGAAGAACACTCTTTTTTATTTTAGACTTTAGGCTATATATAATTTAATTTTTTTACTTTTAATACTTTATTTTTTAATAGTTAACTCAAACAACTATTAAACAAAAAATGTGCATTATGTCTTTATTTTTTTTACACTAAACCCAGTTTTGTGTAACACTTATTTTTAAATGTTCGTTTTCCACCCGTCTTTGGCCCTTAGAACTAATTAAGCTATTTTGCTACTGTAACTTAAGAATATTTATGTAAATGTACTTTTTTTATGATCAGATAACCTCTTTGCATGTGAAATGAGTAATTGACATTCCCAGCTCGCTGTAGTTGTTTGGACATCTTATGTGTGCTGTGCAGTATGTGAGGTAGAGCAGAGCCCTCTCACCGCTTAAGGATTACAGTCAGTCTGCAGGAAAATATTTATGAAACATGACTCTATTAATCTTACACCAACACTGCACTGTCACTATAAATCAAACACACATCCCACTTCACTTCATACACAACAGCTAAGGATATACCTTGGTCATATTCTCATTCTTTGTACCTTTTATTTGACCGAATCCAGTTAAAACATTGACTTTCAAGAGGGTGAAAGACAAACAAGGCCATTAAACCACTTAAGATCTGCATGCCAATAACTTGCATGTGTGCTGATATGTCAAACACGCTGTGCTCAGCATTTCTTTATGCGAATATACTGAAGTATTGACTGGAAGAAGTCTGTCTGTCTGTCTGTCTGTCATTGTTTCTATCTATCTATCTATCTATCTATCTATCTATCTATCTATCTATCTATCTATCTATCTATCTATCTGTCTGTCTATCTGTCTGTCTGTCTGTCTGTCTGTCTGTCTGTCTGTTGTTATTATATATACATATTATTTAAAGGTGCAGCGTGTCAATTTTAGCGGCATCTAGTGGTGAAGTTGTGAATTGCAATGACCCACCGCTCACCCCTCCCTTTCGAAGCACATAGTGAAGCTACAGTGGTCGACACAGGACAAAAATGTCATCGTCGGAGAGAGCAGAGAGTGACTAGCGCTCTGTAGAGAAGTTTGTCCGTTTAGCGCTTCTGTAGAAACATGGCGGCGCAAAATGGTAACTTCACTGTAAGGGGACCCGCGGTGTATGAAGATTGAAATGGCTAATAAGGTAATAAAAACATAACGTTACATTATGTAAAGTCTTTATACACCACTGAAAACATAATTATGTATATAATATTGCATTTCTGTCAATATGCCCTCCAATACTACACACTGCACCTTTAAATGTATAATATAAATATATGAAATTTGAATGGTCATGTTTTATATTCTGATTTTGTTCATTTCAGTTCTGTGACGTCACTGTGATTAAATCTAGTCAGTGTTTTGATAATTTTGTCTTTTAATTCATGAAATGTAGAATTGAAATGTACTGTAAAACATTGTTTGCAAGCTCTTTATCAGATTAGCCATATTTATGTATTTTCCTCAGTGTGAAAACGCAACATCAGAGATGATTAAAAATGAAAAGCCTTTGAAGCCAAAACCTGATTTTCCCTGGAATGTAGATCATAGCAGAAAAACAGTTTGCCACCCTCCGTCTGTAAGGGAGAGAGACTAGCATAAGAAATTAAATAGCCTCTTAGATGGTTTGTTGACCCATTCCCCTTGGCATATACACACATACTCATACATACTCCAGAAATGAAAATGAAAACCATCAATACAGCGATCGAGGGCAAACGTTGTTTTGCTGGTAATGCCGTGTAAGACATGAATGTGTTTTTATTGATATATCTGATTTACAAAACAGTCTTTTCCTCGTAATGGGTTCCCAGCATTGGGTTTCGCCGCTGGATGAACGAGAGCATTGTGGGAGTGATTTAAACTGCGGGGCTAGACTCTCGTCCCTCAGGCTACGGACCTGATTGTCTGCAACTGCTCTGTGATTTACTTGCCAAATATGCAATCTCATCTAACCAGCTTGTTTTGCTCACAATATGTCACGAGGTTGAGTGAACTTTAACAAATCATTACTTTTTTCTCTCTCCCCCGTGTGCTCTTTTTCCTTCTCTACTTCTTTCTTTCTCTCTAGTTACATTGCTGGACACTATGTCTGCTCTGGGAGACCTTGGCTGGGAGGCCTACCCAGCTGAAGGGGTGAGTAACACAACCAATCAAAATCAAGACACAAACACACAAGCCCCCACAAACCTCTCTAATCAATACTGACTCTTGCAACCAGCCAAAATTATGGTGCGTTTTGTCTCGGCGCTTGTTTTACACAAAATGTTTTGAACCGTGCAGGGACGACTTTTTTTTAAATTAAAATGAATCTGTGCTCTTGGGCTCCGACACACTTTCGAACCCCTCTAGCATATTTTTCCTATTTGAACCCCTCTTGCATAATTTTCCTTTTTTTATTAAAACATGCTTTTTTTCCTTGAGCAGAACTCTAAGTTATTAAGCCACGTTTGTACTGTACATTATAAGGTTATGATGTCATCTTAAACATAACATCACTGATTTAACTATTGATTTTTTCTTCTTGACAAAATGGAGTGCTGCAGGGATGAAGGATTTTTGTATGGAAGCTTGTTCCCACCACTGAATAAAAAATAAAAAAGGTAATTGCGACTTTTTATATCACAATTCTGACTTTTTATCTCAGAATTGTGTGATGTAAAGTCGCAATTGCGTGTTATAAAGTCAGAATTGCGAGATATAAACTGGTAATTTTTTTTTTTTTTCTCACAATTGCGAGTTTATATCTCACAATTCTGACTTTATAACACGCAATTGTTATAACACGAGTTATAAAGTCAGAATTGTGAGATATAAACTCAATTCTGAGAAAAAAGTTCAGTCTTTTTTTCCTCAGAATTGGACTTTGTAACTCACAATTGCGAGTTTATATCTCAGAATTCTGAGAAAAGAAGTCAGAATTGCAAGATATAAACTCAAAAAAACTCAATTGTGAGATAAAAAGCCGCAATTATCTTTTAAAATGTTTTAGTCTGTGGTGGAAACAAGCTTCCATATGTTTGTAAGCCAGTCCAGAAGTAATAATCACACTGGTTCCTTCGAAAAAAGCCAGTAGGATTTTTTCATTGGCTTTTAGATTATTATATAAAATGAGCTCTAATTCGTTAAGATAATCTTCAGCGCAACGATTTGAACTGTAGAGGGACAACTTTTTAAAAAATATATTTTTCCCCCCTGCTAACAAATAGGTAAACATACCATTGCATCTTAAATGTGCTGGAATTGCATATGGTTAGACCCTACGCATGTGTATGCATAGAGTGGATACAGCATACTTTGATCCTATGGGAAAAGAAGGCTGTAAAGCTTGTTCTTATAAATAGGAGCCACTGTTTTTTGCACATGCAAATTGTAGGATGTGGTGTCAAGGTCATCTGTGAAGTCTAGTGAGCTTATACCCATTTTCAGCCAAGAGGCATTCATGTTCGGCTTAACACCAACTTACCCGGTCGCTTACTTCCAATTTATTTGAGGAAGACATCAAGATTAAGAGTCTCTAAAGCAGGAACACAATCCCCTGTGCAAGAGAACAGAAGAAGGAGCTGTTCTGTCTTTTTTGATGCACCCAAAGTGGTCTAAAAATAATCGAGTTTGCAAAAACCATGGTGAGCTTAAAAGAAAATCAATTTTGGGGATTTCACAGCTGCCTTTTAAATGATTTAATAGAGACGTCAGGAACTAGATCAGATTGCCCGTGCCCCACACGCGTATCTACGAGACGTGTCATGTAGCAGCTAAATCTGGAGATGAACAGAAATTACAAATTATTTTAGTGCGACAGACATGTACTCCTTCTTAAACTGAGAAATATTAGACTTGCATAACAGAGTGTTGTGTTGCATAACAGGCTGATATGTTGTCAATAGCCCAAACCCACCACCTCTCCCTAAGAGAGCATGTGAATACTGAATGACATTTCAAATCAGTCGTGGAAGACAAAGCAAACGCTGCAGAGCAAGATCCTCAAAACAGATTCATCCTGTAAACCAAACTAGATTTTTCATGTTTAATAGTCACAGTATTTCATTCAGGTCTCACACATTATATAGAGAAGATTCGTTTGTGTAAACGGCTTGGAGTGTTTGGATTTCTGTAGTGTGAGTGAGCATATCACCAGCCCCTTAGCAGATGAATGGAGTGTCTACAGGGGACTGTTTCTCTAAGACTGCATTCCAATTTGCATACTATCTGTCCTACATAGTATGCAGTATTGGAATTAGTGTGTTCTAGGGATGTATGATGTATCTGGACAATATCACTTATCGGCCAATTTTAGTGTTTTCTTTAACCCTTAAACGCATACCTCGGGTCTTTAGTGACCCAGTTCGTTATTCACTACCCTCCTCCTCATTCATTTTTCAAAGTTAGACATCAACCTTCTTAGTATTCTTCAATCAATTCAATATAAACAATATTACAAGTAAATAACATTAAAAAAGTTTTGCCTGTTTTCCCATTCCCATTCGCTAACGACCCAAGGTGTGTAACAGTGTAATAGCGAGTTCACACTGCCCGATTTTAGCCGATTTTGACTCGCAGACATGTTTGAGATCACGAATATGAGCCAGATGCTGAATATTTCAGGAGAGTATTATATTATTGCGACCGATAGAGATCCATTTGTGTTAGATATAGATCCGGGTCGCTAAAGACCCGAATATGTAATAATGATTGGCGAAACATTCATGCATTTAAGGGTTAACTGTGAATGCTCGTTTCTGACTTTTTTACATTGTAGATTACATTTGCTATCGTCTAACGCTAATATAATTAAATGGATTTTGCAAAATCACAACTAAGATCCACAAATGCTAGTAAAAAAAGCTTTAGCAGAACTAATCTATAACCCATATCTTTTACTGTACATTATTAACAACACTCTAAAAAATGCTTGATTGTTTCAACCCATGTTTGGGTCAAATATGGACAAAGCCAACCGTTGGTTTAAATTTTTAAATTTCAATTTTTAAACCCAACAGTTGGGTTTGACCATATTTGACTCAAACATGGGTTGAAACAACCCAACATTTTTAGAGTAAAGTTATGATGGCATCTTAAGCATCACATCACTGATTTGACTGTTGATTTTCTGTAAAGCTGCTTTGAAACAATATGTATTGTGGAAAACGCTATACAAATAATCTTGAAATGAATTGAATGTTTCTGAAATTTTAGTTTTAGACAAAATAGTGCTGCAGGGACAATGTATTTTTGTAGGCCAAACTGGAAGCTAGCAACACCCTGTTTCCATCGACAAAAAGGATTACAGTAAAAAAGCTCAACAAACGTTTATGATTCTTTCACGTTTTGTTCATCAAGATATTCTTCATAAATTACATTCCCTTTCAGTCGGTCAGTTCCGACGTACGTCTCCGTTCCCTCCTTCAGGGAACGAGGGTTACATACGTAACCGAGACGTTTTATGAATTTTAAAGCCTAAATAAATTGAAGTCGCAGGACTTCAACATCACCACCACTAGGCTTTCAGCAACTATTTCAATCTTTATTTAAAATCTACATGTTGGGAATTCTTAGTTAGAATAGTTCATTTAGTGAGTATAGACAACCTCTTTGGTCCCATTTATCCACTTGTTAGCAACCGCCTTTTTCAAGACAGTTTAGTGTGCAGTATTACTGGTGTATTTATGTTTTAGATTAAAAAGTGAAAAAACCTTGAGCTTGTGGTAACCACAGGCCTTATTTCATTTACTTTGGAACAGAAAGGATTTTAGGACTCATTACTGCAGCACTCTATAATATAGATTTTTAACATCAGCCCTTTAGCTATTCATTTGAACTCATTTATGAGACAACGCTTCCCTGCCATTGACACAAATTTCCAGCTTTCCTTGTGTTTTTAAACTGTTATATGGTAGGGGGCGCTATGACACATCTTCTAAACGAGTACAGAATCTCTGAATCAAAACACAGGAAAAAAAGAAGAAGAAATAAGCGGTACTGTAAGCAGATGCAAAATAACGCGATCTTTAACATTAAACAGCATATAAATCAAAACTGCCTAATGTTAATGAAACAAAAATGTCGACCCAGGACGAGCTATAGGACTTGATGACTCGATCTACTCCATCTATGTTTTGATAATCGTTCTGAATCTGATCCAGATGTAGTCTTTGACAATAACGTGATTTCCTTAGCTTTTTGCTCAAAGTGTTGCCTTTTTTATGAAGCTTACCCACGTTCAAGTGTTGATAAAGAACAATGCATTAAGCTAAAATATATCTTTTTTTTTTTTAGGCAATGGGTCTGTTTTTCTTTTTATATATTGCATGTTCAGATATTTATACAACAAAATACTCTGGGGGACATTTTGTGAAAATGATCAAAAAAGCTGGTGGTGGCTGTCAATTTTTTTCAACACTGGCACGGAAAAACACCTTATTAAATTAATCTAAATGCTACATGAAAACAGCCTGTGCGAACGGAAACTTTGTGGATATCTCAATGCTGTCTTATTGTGTATTCAAAGGTATGTGCTTTCCCATCAGTAGACATCAACAGCTTTTAAATGGATAGTATTTCCCTTTTTTTCCCAGCAAACCACTAACTACATTTAACCATACATGATCAGTTTAAGAATCCAAATTTAGAGATTTTTGTTGCTGGAATGAGTGATTACTCCTACATACAGTACTGTGAGAGTCTCTTCCAATTAGCCCGTTTCCACATTACGTCTGTTAAACTCTTCAGAGAACATTCCCCCCTCTCCTTGTACTGTTTACCTTAGATTCAGTGATAGTAGGAGTATCTTTGTTTTGCTGGCATTGCAGTTATTTAATGGGAGTGAACTGTAAGGCTAAATCAGGTCTCGCAGCTGCGGCTTGCGTTTTATACTTGGGGATTATCGCGGCGACCCGTGACCCACTGAACCTGCCAATGGTGCGCTGTCGTGGAGCGGCTCACAGGAAAGCCGACGTGTTCCCAAAGCAGCCGCTTCACCTCCGCTGGATATTTACCTTACTGACTCAATCGGCTGCCACTTGACCCTCGCAGGTCAAGACTAATACAGCTTTCCCTGTCCCAGATGTGGAAGGTTTGTTTTGGATTGCCTCTCAAATAGCCATAGTCGTTTAGGTTATGTGTGCATGTGTGTTACTAAAATAGAAGGGAGCAATTTACCTAGAGTGATGGAAAACAGGTAGCCCTAATAACATGTCCTCCAAAAGGGGCCTTCTCCCCCCAAAAAACAGACGTTCTTTTAGGGATTTAAAGTCAATTGCATTTAAGTATCTTAAACTACCAGATGATTGTGGGCCTGCAATTAAGTTAAGCCAATGAAGGGCTAAGCAGTCCCCCTGATCTGACATACTTGCCTGGCTTCAAAGCGGTCAGAGCCTGTGAAGGGTGACTGGGGAATGGAGTTAAGGTATTTCAGAAGAGGCTCTAGGGGAAGCGGCCAGCTGGAGCTGCTAATTAACAAGACGCCCACGTCACACTTATGACCGTTGATTGAGAGTGGCTAAGCTTTACCTCCTGTCCAAATAACCTGTTCTTTTCTTAACAGTTGTGAGTGTGTGTTAAACTAGCTGTACGTAGGCGGATTTATGAACGTTTCGGTGTATGCTTTTGCTAGAGGTTAGATAGTTTAGTTCACAAATATCAACTGCACATGGCCAATTTCCTTTGGACGGCTGTGCCCTATCATGGCAATGTGTAACTAAATTGTATATGTGCGTCTGGAGATCTGGGGTGTGTAACTCAACCCTTTAGACTTTTGTGCAACCACCCATCTGTGGTAAAATACTTCATGAATTCAGACAATACATTTCCAAAGAAACTTTCCGTAGCAGTTGGGCTGAGACAGACTCTTGAAAATAAATAAACAGAAAGACATAAACCAGCCTTTATCCCTACATAAATATTCCTTCAAATGTCGTAATTATTGCACTCGAAGGGAAAGAACGTACCTAAGACGTTTAGTGGCTGTCACTTTGATCTGTAATGTCCACCCATTCCCACCAGTCAGCATATGGCTCAGTTTAAAGCCAAACTGCTCAAACAATTGACCCTGAGCCTCGATCATTTTTTTTTTTAAGCTCTAAGCTAATGGCAATGTGTCATAAACGTTCTCATTGTCGCTATGACATCATGCCATGGCTGGCAAGTGATCTGCACTCCAGACTGTGCTGACGCATGGTATAAAATACTTAAAATGCTTGAATGTGGAAAATGGCTCTTTTGGAGACATTCTGATGTACTCCTTGACCATTTGCTTAAATATGCACCCATATTCACTGCCAATCAGTTTAAGGGTTGTTAAAGGATTAGTTCACCCAAAAATGAAAATGCTGTCATCATTTACTCACCCTTGTGTCATTCCAAACCCATTTGACTTCGTTGTTTTCCTTGGAACACAAAAGGAGATATTTTATGTACTTGTTGCTCTTTCCCATTATTGAGGACTGGAGCATTTTTTAAACTTCATAAAGGAAACAAAAGCACCATAAAGGTTTCAAATGATTTGCATGCTGTCTCAAGTCTCATGATAGCTTTGTATGATGAACAGATTAAAAGTTGTTATTTACTCCAGTGATCTGTTAACTGTGGTAACTGGATTATTGGGTCAAATCATTCTGATTGGTTTTGTATGAGACTATTCATTGAAAAGATCAGAATCAAAGATTTTGTTGATGAGTCCAACCCCAGCAAGCAATTTTGTGTTTAAAGGATATCTAATAGCCATTCAAACACAGCCCTGACTTCTAGGCTAAAACAAGGCAAAATTTGGGCTGTCAGTGAAAATTTAATAGACGTCTAACCATAGCCCAAGAATAGAATAGTCATCTAGAACATGAACATGTCAAAGAAATGAAACCAAACACCTTGTTATCACTGACTTTGCTTACATAATGGAATATCATACATCTCGCAAGTGTGGGTAAATATAAAGCAAAAACGACATGTAACCAAATTCAAGGTTATTTTGGCTAGAAGTGGGTTAATCATAGATGGACTATATCAGGTCTATAGTTAACCGAGATGGTGAAATGATGGCTATTACTTGCTGGGACATAGCTACTTTCTGTTTCTCAGACATTAAGCCATTGTATGGCTTTAGGAAAAATGGAATATAGAGCACAAGTCATTATTGATCACTTTTATGATACTTGTATGGTGTTTTTGCATCCTTTTTGGGGCTTAAAAGCTCCAGTGTCCATTCGGTGTAAATGGAAAAATCTGTGAGTAACGTACTCTCATTGTGTGTTCCACGGAAGAAAAATGTCAAACCGGTTTGAAACAGCATAAGGGTGAGTAAAAGATGACAGGGTTTTTATTTTTGGGTGAACTAATCCTTCAAAAGAACACAGAGCTCTTTAAAAGCCATAACTTTCTGTGTCTTCTTGCAGTGGATTGCTCCCATCATGCACTGCTCAAGAAATCTTGAGCGGAAATGATGATGAATGCCCTGGAGTGGCAACTCAAGTGGTCAAGCAATGATTCCTGAATGCTTAGTATTTGAAGTCTAGTACGTTACACGCTGATTGATCAGAAGCTCGAATGAATCACTAAAATCACTTAGGACTGAGCCGGTGGTCCTCCAGCTCATCTCCGCTGCAAATTATACAGAGAAGGAATAGAATTTATTGAAGCAAATCAGAATCTTTTTTTGAGAATCAGCCGTTCAAGAAATTGCCCACCCCTCTAAGACTCCCTGGATGGTTTATTTTCTCTCCCTTTAAGTAGTGAAATGTTACTTATGCATGAAGTGTTCCAAATGAAGGAACCAAGTGGAAGCAGATGGCAAGAGATGATGGGAGACGAGTCCCTTACACACTCTATCGCTGCCTATACAACTGGAGACATACACACTCACACAAACTAACTGAGGCATACTATGTGTTTTATAAGTGTACATGCAATAGAAATAATACATAACAAATATTTGCATAGTATACATGCAATATTTAAAGCCAGAGTTCAGGGCTGGAAAACTTGCACCCTCACATATACAGTGTGATACCAAGCTGAATTGAAGCTTCTAAAAAATAATGGGTTTTTGAAAAAAGAAAAAGAAAAAGCATTTTACACATTTTTGCAACCATAACAGTTGTTCTGTCTTTTGCAGTGGGAGGAAATCAGTGTGATGGATGAGAGGAACACCCCCATGCGCTCCTACCAGGTGTGTAATGTGATGGAGGCTAATCAGAACAACTGGCTACGCACGCGCCACATCCCACGAGATGGAGCGCAGCGCGTCTACATCGAGATTAAGTTCACCCTGCGTGACTGCAACAGTCTGCCTGGAGTCCCTGGCACCTGCAAAGAAACTTTCAATATGTACTACTACGAGTCCAACAACCCCAACCTGTGGTTCATCAAGGAGAGCCAGTACATAAAGATCGACACTATCGCAGCCGACGAGAGCTTCACACAGACAGACGTGGGCGATCGCGTCATGAAACTAAACACAGAAGTGAGGGACATCAGTAACTTGAGCAAGAAGGGTTTCTACCTGGCTTTCCAAGATGTTGGAGCCTGCATCGCTTTGGTGTCCCTGAGGGTCTTCTACAAGAAGTGTCCTCTTGCCGTTCTGAACTTGGCCCAGTTTCCCGACACGGTGACAGGGGGAGATTCGGCTTTGGTGGAGGTTAGGGGATCTTGTGTGAATGACTCTGAGGAGTTTGAGGCGCCGAGGATGTACTGCAGTGGAGATGGTGGATGGCTGGTGCCCATTGGACGCTGTGTCTGCAAGCCAGGCTTTGAAGAGAACAAAGACTACTGTCAGCGTGAGTTTTCTATGCAGCTTTTTGTGTTCCTGTGTTGCCACCTTTAGATATACAGTGGTAATAAAAAGTATTTAGACACTTCTGTACTCTAAAGTTACACTTTAAAATGTAGGGATGCACATGGTAAATTGGGACACTTTTCCCAGTTATCTCAATAGCAGTTCCCCTATTGTTTGGTTATCGGCCAGTACTAAGTTTTATTCTTTATTGGTTGATATTGGATATATTTAATTGTGCATGCATGCTCATTCCTACTATTTTACATTTAGAATACCTTTGCCATCATCTAAATCTCAAAATTAACACTAATAATTTAATAAAACTGTTAAATGTAATCTTAAATGTAGCAAATCTCAAAATGAGTATCTGTTTTTTTCATACTGTAGATTATAATGTTGTGATGCCTTAATTCACTTAGTATTCACTAGCATTTAAAACAAATTAATTATTTTTTAAGGGTTGATTTTATTATTATTTTAATTGAGTATTATTAAAATGTTTCATTTATTTAGACAAAATAGTACAAATTCTAATATCAGCTAACAGCTATCAGCCATAACATGATAATAATTTTCAGCTTATCAGTATTGGCCAACATTTTTATATTAGTGCATCCCTATTAATATGTTTGAATGTCATTGCATTCCATACACATATCAATCTGACTGGCATCAGCAAATGATGCTAGGCCAAACAGAACTAACCTTTCTCTTCTTTTTCATATACTTTTAAATGCATTCTAGGCCATTTTTATTGGATGTTTGTAGTCATCAAATGTGTGGAATCTTTCATTTAAATTAAAGGTACTTTTTTTTGTATTTTCTTACAAAATGCAATGCCATTCATGTATTTTAAGTTTGGCTGCCGTGTCCAAATACTTTGAGGCCACTGTATAACACTGTATAACGATTTTCTGACTTTATTAGGGGATTTATTGGTTAATATGGCATGTTCTGTAGTGATGAAAAATGAAAATATCCACAATCTGTTTGTTTAGCAGTTGCAGTCCCTTTGTTTGCTTCTGAAGTGAGCGTGTATGTGTGTATTTATGAGAAAATGCAAATAAGATTGCAATGAAAGTAGCTGAGGGCTTCAGTGACTTATTCAGATTCACTCTATGCCTTGTTTCCCTGTGTTGGGGAAGGTAGTATTGCTCCAGGATACAAATTATTGAGACATAGCATTCCAAAGACTATCTGTTTTGTTTACTTGCCCTGCAAATCCATAGGCCTCCAGCAGGCAGTCTTGCTTTTATTCAAGAGTGTGTGGGTGGGTGTGTGTGTTCGTTAGATGAGTTTGTAGAAGTTTTCTCCAAAGAAGTCTAAGCCAGCTGTTGAATTAAATTATTTTCAAGTCTGCTTATTTTTTGCCTCATTTAAAGGGTAGTGTAATACTAGCTCAGATTTTTTTTATTCATTGGGTTAAAATTTTAACTATAAGGTACGAGTGGCCATGTGTCTAAAGGGTATTCAGCACAATTATATTTGCAATAACTTAGTTTTTTTTTAACAAATACTACATAAATACCATTTTACTAAGTAAGTTCATTATTCAAATGCTATATGATACATTTTGGTAAATTTTAGAACAGTTCATTTTTTATTTATTTATTTTTTGATCCACTGGGATCAAACTAGCTTTACGTTATTCTTTTGCTGTTTTGATTTCTGCATAGCCTGCGAACACGTCGAAACATAAAGAAGTAAATATCTAGCAACCTACATAACTCTTGCAGTTTCAAACCTCTTGTTGATTGAATTTGCAGCTCTTCTGCAAACTCCTACTGATCTTTATTTATTTGCATGTAGCATCATTATGCAGTGTACTTTCTTTTATCGACTTTGAGAGCTCAGACGGCTTTGGAAAGTTAAGTGGAACTGAGTAAAACATGATGGGCACCTGTGAGTGTAATTGTGGGGCTGTTGTTCTCTTTCTTTGTGCGTTTGGCTGCTTCCCATCTAATGGTTGCTGAGGGGCTTCATGTTGTTTGCTAATAGGCAGGCTAGAGCAACACAGAGGGACCTGCTGAGGAGCTAATGACAACACCTTCATAATGAAACGTTAACAGACTTCATACTGCTCGCAAGCAGATATCATCTCCATTTTTCTGTGTTAAATACATTTTTTTTTCTGCTTTTTTTTCTCCGTTGCTATGGATTTTGTTTTAGTTAGCTTAGCTTATGCTAATTTAATGGTGCCAATATCTACTTCCTGATATTTGTGAATGACAGTAGTATGGCATTTTGTTGTTACATGACCGCTTGTTTAATTTTGTAAGTAGCATCCTGTTAAAATAACAGAATTGAATTTATTTTTCTGTAAAAATATCCAATAATATCTTTTGGAATTCAATCAAGAGGATTAATCAAGATATTGATATTTGAATTGTTTATATTGCATCCATATCATTCATCACTCTAGAAATGGATGGTCAAATTGAGAACATTGCATTCTAGGATAAAGCATCCTACATAGTTTTTCTCTGTTGGTTATTGCAGAAATACTAATATGGTATTCCATTTCAATGCCCTAAAATTTCACAAAGTGCATTAAACGCAAAAATACTGTTTTGAAACTAAGGATGTGCCTGAAGTCAAATTCCAAATTCAGAAAGGCTTGGAAAATGAATAACGCATTCTACGGAGCCTCTAAAGGGACATGGTTAGTTTTGCTGCGGTAGTCGGTTACAGAACATCAGATTTCACTTATTAGGCGAAGAGAGTAGGGAGAGATGATGGAACAGGTTTTGGTGCGCAACAGACCCTGTGATCGTGAAGTCCAAGACCGTCATTTTAGGTTTCAGAAGGGTGCTTGCGAGCACCCTCTTCTTCCTGGCAGTAAAAGCGGCGTTATATCGCAAAAATGCAGACTCGTTGGAAGACCGAAGTGTTTATGGTGCCATTTGGGGCAAAGTAAGTAGTAAGTAGCAGCTCCCTGATGCCCACAAATTGTATACAATATAATTACCCAACTATATAATTGTGAGAAATCGCAAAAGCATTAAAATATATATTTTTCCTTTACCATGTCCCTTTAGGGGCTCCATAGAATCTCCATGTTATCTCCGGCTTTGGGCACTATTTGAAACCTCCCCTCCTTCTCATGCAGCAGGTCATAGAATGGTCACTCTTTGCAAAATAATCTTATCAGAATGTGCCAGTATAATGAATTGCTTTCTGCTGGTCAATTAACCTTATTCAAGACAAAGCTAGCTGTATCTTTCCGGTCGAATCATTCAATCAATCATGCGATAGGTCAGTGGAAAAGAGAAATAAGAACTCACTGAAGGCCTTGCTAACAGTGCGCAAGACTCAATAAATAGAGATTGACCGACTATTTCTCAGTGTGGTGGTCCGCAGGCCGGCATGACGAAATGGCTAATCATGGAGGTCTATTGGCAGCGCAAGGCCAGAGGTCGCCTAATATATGGCCTTATCCTTCATCTCAGGCAGTGAACTGTAGCTAGATGTGTGTGCGTATGTGTAAGCACAGGCTTTTTTTTATTTTCACCATAGTAACTGCATTACACATCAGGCCGGCAGATGGCTTCTCATATTTAGTACATGAGTTATCCCTGTAAGCTCTGATTATATTGAGGATTTGTGAATGATCCTCCGTCTGCTGACATGCTCTCTAGAAATGGTTTCTACTAGTAGTACAATAGCTGCCTTGGAGACCACACAGTTGTTTAATCGACAGGTAGACAACTCACAGATATTGGAAAGCTTAGCATGGGATTAGGAATCATGGATCTATTGCTTTGTGCCATAGGCCACTTTGGGTTAGCGTGGAGTCTTATCGTTGTGGTGGGAGATACAGCATAATTAGAAACTCGAATCATTTTCTGGAAAAAAAATTTTTTTAAAGGTGCACTATGTAACATTTTTGCAGTAAAATATCCAAAAACCACTAGACCAGTGTTATATATTTTGTTCAGTTGAGTACTTACAATATCACAAATGTTTCCTACTATTTGTAAATTTTGAGAAAATTGCTATTTTAACCAAGGAACCGGGACGTGTGAGGGAGTCACCTGTCAAATGCGTCATATCTGCGTCACCCTCGGTTTCTGGTTTTATTTTGTAGAAACGCTTTACTCTTACTGCAGTGTGTAACAAGTGTCATAGCAGCCGCCGAGCGAACGCACACAGAGTAACGCCATAACATCATTTTCAACACACTCAAATGTATATAATATGATAAACAGAGCTGCGTTACCTCATACTCCGGAAAAACCGAAAATGGCGCAGGCGACTGTGGCATAATAAAAGTCCTGCTGCTCGCGAGGCGTGTGTTGCGTTCATCTTATTAACAATCGCTCCAGCGGCCTTGCTCAGCTCCTGCAACACTCGGTCCTGCTCTGCTTCATACTACAGTAACGTTAATAATCGCATCCATGAACATGATTTCTGCCCGAGTCCTATCCCGATTCTTTTCCACCGGCTGTGAGGTGAAGACCACATGTCCCAAGATTCTGCGCTCAAACTTGGCGTCATCAAACTACGCCTTTGTTTTAAATAGGCGACCTATAGCAGACGGAAAAGTAACATAGTGCACCTTTAAAGCTTTAGTTCACTGAGGCCTTGTCCATACTAATGTTTTTGTTTGAAAACACATCTTTTTCTCCAGTTTGGCCTTCCATCCACACTGAGACTGCATTTTTTTCCTGCAAAAATTTAGCTGTTTTGGCGTTATAGTTGTGGACTGAGAAAACTGAGGTATTTGAAAATGATGATGCATTTTTAGTGACGCATATTGAACCGAAAGATATGTATGTTTATACCGCTATTGTGCCTGTTATGTGCTATTCACTTTCACACTGTTGCTAAAGATGTGTTACTTTACACACTCTTCATATCACAGTCCTGCAAATATAAAAAAAAAAAAAATTACTAGCAATTGCTGTCCTGTGGCAAAACATGAGAGCAGTTGCGTTTTAGACCAAACATATAATGGTGAATTAGTGCGACCTGGACGCCAGTCAATGGTGAGATACTGTATTTTGTTAAATAAAATGATCCTGCCAGAAGAACTTTATTATGTCTGTTCCGTCTGTATCATCTCAGTGAGCTTTTATGAGGTTTTACTCATGCACAGTAAGGTGAATTGTGCATTTTCTGACGTTTCAGTGTGGATGAGAAACTTTTAGAAAATGCTTGAAAACAAGCGTTTTGGCACGAAAAGGCCACTTTCAAATGTATCCAGATAAATGTAG
Source organism: Rhinogobio ventralis (assembly GCA_039654625.1). Taxonomy (NCBI): domain Eukaryota; kingdom Metazoa; phylum Chordata; class Actinopteri; order Cypriniformes; family Gobionidae; genus Rhinogobio; species Rhinogobio ventralis. Next base: position 11,841,938 of record CM077200.1, on the reverse strand, counting down.
ACGTTGCCTTAAAATTCAGTCATTATTTACTCATCCTCATGTTGTTTTGCATAAGTTTGACAGAAATAACTGATAAAGTTTCATTCAAGCACAAAAAAGTAATCTTGGTAACACTTTATATATATTTATATATCTAAAAATATATATACTTTTATATATACTTATATATAATTTTATTCATCAAGAATGCATTAAATTGATCTAAAGTGACAGTAAAGACATGTATAATGTTTCAAAACATTTCTATTTCAAGTAAATTCTTTGAATAAATTCATGATTTCCACTAAAATTATTAAGCAGCACATTTTAACATATTTTAGCATATTATAATAACTTCTGTAGGATCATGTGACACTGAAGACTGAAGTAATGTCAAAAAATTACATTTTAAAATATATTAAAATAGAAAACATTTATTTTCAATTGTAATTCCAGTTTTTACTGTTTTGGTCAAATAAATGCAGCCTAAGTGAGCATAATAAATTTCATTAAAAAACGTTAAAAAAGAGACTAATATGTACTAATATATGTGAAAATTCCCTCCGCATTAGCTCTCAAATCTCATTTGTTTGTGTGTTTTCAAATATCACAGAGACGCATCTCAAGTTTGAATATGCAGGAATTTAAATTCGATTATTAGCAAACAATGACTTACATTTCAGTCTTTTTGCTTTTATGATGCTTTTTTTCTTGCACTTGAAAGCCCTTTGTCACTGTTCATTTTCGTTGTATGGAAAAGAGTAGTATGAGCATTCTGCTAAACATCTCCTTTTTTTGTGCCACAGAAGAAAGAAACTCATACAGGTTTGGAATGCCGTTGAGAGTGTGCGTAAATTATGACAGAGTCTTCATTTTTGGGTGAACTAAGCAATTAGGTATGTGGGCAAGGATATTTAGAGTATTTAGAGAGCAGTGGGAGTGAAAGGATTGCAGTGTGAAATCCAGGGGTATTCATAGTTTGTTGGTTGTGGACCAAGGTGAAATGTGTATTCACCTAAACAGCAAGCTTTCTGATTGTTTTCGAGGACTTGAGTGCTGGCTAAATTTGGAAAAATTGTGTGACTAATGCCCACATGGGCAGTTGTGTTACCTCTTCTGTACCGTTAGTAACTGAAAATGCTTTGAGCTGCTAATATTCTCAATGAGTCAGTGAAAGCGAAAGGTTTTGGTTTCTCACACTTTCTCCTGTGTTTATGCCCAGGAGAGCTGAATCCACTCTCTCCTCTGAGCCAGCGCTCAGCAAACAAAAGGTCAGAGCCCTTGGAAAAGCGTGTCAGCTGTGCTGAATAGCCTCCGCGGTGAAACTGTCAGCAGGCTAATGTATTAAAATGAGGCTTTTTTGCTTGTCTTCTTTATGCAAGGAAGGTGCTAATGGACTCATTAGCCTGGCCCGCTCTGCCTCTGAAATGGCAGCCAGTTCTAATTACTGACATTTTCCATAGTGCTGTTTTTGTAATATCCGTGTTTTTCTTCAGCTGTTCCGTGGTTGAGTTTCGGTAATGGTCACCCCTCCTTCCCGACGCAGGCTCTAGCGACGCTCAGAGACCACTCAGGAGATGAGACTGCTGGTCCCTGTTTAAATATTCATTAGGACTCATGGATCCAACTGTCTCTGAGAAACGTGAATAAAAAAGGGCTAAGTGCTTTCATTTAAAAAAGGCAACAAATAATGGAAAATGATGACATTCAATTAGGCTTGGCTACATGCTGCCAGTCAACGCTTCTCATTTGGAAATCAGCAAGGAAGTCCATTTGAATGCTGATTAGCGTATGTTTGTTCAAGACTGCGTTTTTTGACAGCCGTGCATAAATGTGTTTTAAAAAGTGCAAGCGTGTGTTAGGTTGAGCCGTGTTGTCCTCTGTCCCGGGGCAGCGAGGCAGGGTAGAGCGCTTGTACATTTCCATAGAGACCTCTGGATGTAGCACATTCCCTCTATGGTTTTCTCAGATGACGCATACGTATTAATATCCTTGTAGCCATTTTAAAAGTTTTTCATGCACTTTTTTTGGGTATAATGACATTTATCAGAAATATGGCATGTCTGTGTACGTGAGTAGATTGTGATATAGGGCACTGCTACACTTTCAGCAGCCGCTATATCGAGCAGAACTACATCAAATTATACTGCCTCCTTTAGTTCCGGATGATTAAATAAAGGTTTTATTATAATTGTTTAAATCACTTATACTTAACGTATTGAAATTCATGGGTGAACTATCCCTTTAAATAGATGCTATGAGAATTCGTCAGCAGATTTACCAGAGATGTAAGACAGCAGGTCGTTTACAAAGGCCAGCTTAACACACCTTGAATGCTGTTTTTATTATTGATTCCTTAATGCATATTTAATGCTGGATCGGATGTGGAATTTAGTGATTTGAATCGGCTGAAATATACTGAGATGCACTTAATGAGTTTACTGTAAATCTATCATCAATCTTACCAAAACGGCCCATATCCTGAAGCTCAGATGAGTTCTTGTCAACCAAGGCAGTGTTCTTTCTTAGTGGTTCAACCTGTGTCCCTTTTTTACGTACGTGGCATTGTAAAATGGGCTCTGGTCCATAACCTTCGCACCTTGTAGGTAATTAACATGCTCGGGCTGTGTCTTTAGTCTCATGAGAGCTCTCATTAGCACAGTCCTCTTTCAGTGGGCTTCATTCACAGCGTTGGGGGTCATTCACAGCGATCTGATAAGAGCCGCCTGTTCTCAGGTCGGTTATTGTGTTGCTGCTGCATGCTCTTATCAGCTGGATGAAAAAGGCTGTTACTCTCTTGGTTTGAAGTGTTTAGGATGGGTAGACAGGGCTTATTTCTGTTGAGCTCTTATTGCCTACATGAATAGAAAAGTGGCCATTTGTCTCTGCATTATGTCATGTTGAACGTAATCTCATAGAGCCAGACTTCTGAATATCAACAAAGTCTGGGCCATATATCAGTACTGTACTGGCCATCGGCTGATTTTAATTGAAAATTTATTTGTATTAGTTGATATTGAATATCTAATTGTGCATTCTCATTTTTTCCCCTATTTTTAGATTACCTTTGCTGTCATCTAATAATTTACTAACACTATTAAAGGTGCTGTATGTAAGTTTTTGACTGTACTAAAACATAAAAATACCATAATGTTTCTGCAGATATTTAGGAAACATGCTGAGTTCACATACTCGTTTCTCCGAAAAACAATGCCACAGCTAGTTATTTTACTTTGAAATGTGCGTTCCGTGTTGGAATGTCTGTTTTTGTTTTGGTCTGTGCGATAACGCAATGTTGCCAATTTATCCAATAGTATTTCGACAGCACAGGCTGCCAGTTGGCATATTGCTGCCATGGAAGCCAGCAAACAAACTGGGTCAGAGACCACAGATTCTACCCGAACTAAAAAGCCTCTGCAGCCATCTAAAAATCTCTGAGCGGAAGCACATTAAAACACAGATAAATCAACTCATCAACTTACAGTGTGTAAGTCTCCTCGCCTTCCATTGTCAATTGCGCTCATTTCTGTTACGTGTCCTTAAACTGGGAACCCGCGTGAGCGTCGAGTCTGAGGAGGAGGGGCCGGGGCAAACAATATTTTGAATTTGGACTGCAGTACCCATTTCAACCACTAGCTGTCATTCTTACATAAAGCACTTTTAAATGTAATCTTAGCAACATGAATATTCATTTTTCATACTGCACATTATAATGTTATGATGCCTAAATTCTCTTCTAGCATTTAAAATGATTGATTTTAGTTTTTAGTGTTTTATTTTTAATTTATCTAATTTATTTTGTCAAAATGGTATAGACTTTTAAGATCAGTTGTTTATCGATGACCAGCCATAACAACAACAACAACAAAAAAACTGTTGGCCTATCAGTAATGGCCAGAATTTTAATCTAATTTAATCTAATTATCACAGAACAAAATAATAGAAAATGAAACATTGTGATGCTAAAGGAGTACAAAATATCTAAGATTCTGTGCTAATTCTAGGTCATTAATTAAATTAGCAAAAATGTAAAACTCAAGCTTCAATTCAATGAAGTTCCAGCTGAAAGTTTTTCAGCAAGACTGTGTTGTACTGAATCAAACCTTTCCACCCAGATTCCCAGAAATTGCATAAAACCAACCAGTCAGATTGAGGCTTGGTGTTTTGAAAAAGCTCTTGCATCAGATGATTGGTGAAACTACTTTGCAGAAAACCACAATGAGATGTTTTTAGCTGGGTAGATATATTTATAATGAATGTTTTGGGCTGTTCCTGTGTACAATTTTTAGATTCTGTCAATGTCACTTGTGTTTGTTTCTATTTTGACACGAGGCTGTGTATTTATAAGATACAGTCAGTGTGTTATGCAGACTTCCATGTTACCCAAAGACTGATGTCGGATAGTGTCTCACTGATTAAACAGAATAACTGACTTGTACAAGTCCCTGTGCGCTGTGTAGATTTCATCCATACTTTCTTTCTCTCTAAGTAACCCTACACGTCCATGGCAAAAAATAACCTGATGTGTACTGTCACAGGGATTATATCATTATGAAATTGAGATTTGCTGTCAAAACACACCACTGGATACCTATCCTCAATTGCACTCATTGCACACTGTTTTGGTTCTGTCTCTTCCTCTCTTTCTTTTTTCTATCATGTCTTTGAGTTGATGTTTTTTTTTTTCCCTCCGTCTCTCTACCTGACCCCTGGAGGCCTGAAGCAGGCCATTCATGCTGTCTGCGTCTGCCACAACCAATTACAGTTCCAGCAGAGACCAGAGCAGCCCAGACACCTGTCATCTTCCACTCCTCTGTCCAGGAACCCAATATACTTTCTCTCTCCACTGACTACCTCTAACTCCTCTATGACGTTGGCTTAGACTCTTTCATTCCTTCTCTTCAGTTGGCATATTTAATTCCTCTCTGTTCCATTCTTATGCCCTTCAGTAAGTCCTGGTGTCTTGCACTCTTTTGGAAACTACATCATGATTTATTTCTCGTGCATTATCCAGGTAAAGTAATGGTATCAACGTGATACTTAAAAACGGGTGAACAGGTTAGACCGGTGAACAGGTCATATTGTGATATCAGGATCAAATCGCTATCTTTGTTTTTGATATGATGATTAAATGTGAAACATGACAAATAGAGCAATTCTGTATTCAGGTCATGTCAGAATAATCACATTTACAATATGTTTTATCTATCAGTGGGGAAACTCCATTTTATTCAGATTTTTTGAGTTATGTTAGTGTCAATTAAAAAAAAAAAATCATTGACAATCATTTGAAATGTGTGTTATACAATTTGACTACACAATCTAGTTTGTGGGCATAACTTTGTACTGTACAACCCAGGCTCATTGGAAGAACGTTTCTGCAAAAATGTGACACTTTCAAAGTGAAATGCCCAGTGAGTGGCACTAAAAGCAAGTTCAGTTTTATCTGAAACAGATGAATGTGAATCTGGCAATGTTTTATTACTTTGGATGTTGTACATATCACGACAGTTCTGAATTGAAATGTCCGGTAAGTGGTGCTAAAAGGTTAATTCTATATCGCGTTTGAAAATAACGTACCACCTACACTAAACCCTAACAATTCCTGACTCCGTGAGTGCTAACAGAAGCAAACGCGATCTAAAAACACACTTGCTAAAGCAATCATGCCATTTTTGTTTGCTTCTACAAGTCTTTGAGCTCTTATATCATGACACGTGTAATGTTGTACCATGTGAACTACCGAGCAAGTCTGCTATGGAGCTGGTTTTGTGATGCAAATGTCAAAATGTATTAGTTTACAAATGATGCAGTATGGTAAAAGTGTTTAGAGGTCATAACATAGTATTGTACAAGGAACTGGGAGAAAATAAGTATTTATTAATCGATAATTTGCCCCTGTAGTCATAATTTTGTGTGAAAAGGAATAAAAGTTGTTGCTGTTTTACTGCCTCTATAGTGTTCATCTCAAATGGAAACTGCAGTGATTTGTATGTATTGGTACGTTTTTTGAGTTTTGTAAAAATATAGGTAGAGGCACGTCTTTTCAATGAGCCTGTGTTGAAAAAATAGCTATAAAACTAGTCATGTAACTGGTTTGTACATCCTTTGCACACTGAATTTATTTCAGTAGTGCTAAAAAACCTTGAGTTTTTTGAAAAAGAGAGAGAAATACTAAATTCCTCAGTGCGTCCATTCATTTATTCAGATCAAAACCACTTGAAGATGTGTCACTTCATATTTACGGGGTGACTTAGAGGCAGCATGCACTGTAAAAAAAACAAAACAAAAAAAATAAGACAACAAAAAAAGGACATGTACTTCATGGGGTAACATCTAAAATACTGTAACTAGCAAACAAAATTATGTATTTTGACTGAATCAACCTGATTGCATTAAGGTTATATTGTATAATGCTCCTCTGAGGAGATCTCTGGGGTATGTAGTGTCCGAACATTTCTGGCTGGGTGCAGCAGCAGACACTGGGTCAGTTTGCTGCAGATTTTCTAGATCTTTCTGTGCTTTCATCGAAGTGACAGCAGAAAACAGATTTTGGCCGCTGGTGAAAGTGCGTCCTGGCTGATTGCCTGTGGGTCCCTCTTAGAAGCGATTAAGACCAGGCTGATTTGATTTCACAGTAGGGAAAGTGGGTCATGGCTCTCAGTATTGAAAAAGCTGGTGAAGCTGGTCAACCAGCATCTTATTTGATAAAGTTGGTTAACTGAGGAACTGTTGAGGAGACCAGTATCCAAAGACATGCTGTGTAACCACCAATGTTGTTCTTTTCAAAAGGGAGGACAGACTAAGACAAAGATAAATTCTTCAGCCTTTCCTCTTTTTTGTGTCTCTGCTCTCTTTAGTGTATTTTTGATCCCAAAAAGTATTTGGACAGTGTCTGGATGTCAAACATTAGTGGATTATGTCCATTAATGTGATGAACGACACCTGCGGTTACTCTGCTTGGAGATCTGTGTGAACTGTGTGACTTCATACATCCACTAAAAATAGTCATAGTTAGTTCTGAGAAATAAGATAGGTCTAGCATCATTTGGTTGCCAATTATGTTAATTCAGTGACACTCATGCAAATGTATACTTTGTAACCATAGCTAACTGTCAAAATATTTTTGAGCAGAGGGTCCACAGGTCTGAGACTACATTGACTGAAGGAAAAAATTGACGCAAACTGAATAAAACATATTTAAGATTCTGCAGTATTTACTGTTTATATATGTAATAATATCATAAATACAAAATTAATATTTTAAATATAACATAACATGACAAACATATATTTTACTCAATTTTATTAGTAACGTAGTCTATTATATTACACATTTAATGTATTCTGACAACTTATTAATATTAAGTTTTTGTTTTTTTTTCACCCTTTTTCACTACTGAACCTGAATAGGATTATTTTGTACCATAAAAAAGAGGCAAAATATAACATTGATTTTCATTGGAAGTTCGTGGTATGAAATATCCAACAAATTGGCCATCATTTATTTTAAATTATTTTAAAAGGCCGTCATTTATTTTAAAATGTTTTATGGATTTTCCCCCCTGCAAAGTATTACCAAAGTTCTGTAACTGTCTTAAAAGTAATACATAGGTCTGTCAAATCTTTGTCTCAGATATGTCCTCAATGAAGTTTTGATTGAATCTCTCAGAGGGGAATGACTCTTTGTAGCTCATAAGAAAAACAGACTTCATATTTTAAAAGAGAGCTCTATGTGATATATGAACTCATGGTGATATATGAACATGTTAGAAGTTAAAACAGATGTTATGAAAGGTTTTTCTTTAGTCCTGCAAAACGCATTTTAATCTTTTGGGGGGCACTTTTAATCGTCTTTTGGCAGATCATGTTCAAATAACCCCTCTTCCTCTCACCAGTGTGTCCTGTCATATATCAGTGGAGGTGTGTGTGTGTGTGTTAAACCTGTATGTGTGGCAGTGTGAAGCAGCAGTCAGTCAAGACCCACCTGATCCCTGTTAAGTTCATCTGAAACAGCGGAGGATCTTTGAAGGTCAAGTGCTCCCTGAGCAGCTACATTATTTCTGAGCTCTCTCTCGTTCTTTCTTTCTTTCCTGAGGTAGAGGGTCAGTCAGAAGTCTGAGACCTCTCGCTGAAAGAGAGCTCTTGAAGCTCTGTGTGCATAGGGGCAATTTTACCTCATGCCAGATGTTTTGTAAGGGGGACTGATGGGTGATGTGTAACGACTCCTTGAATAACAATCTGGGGGCCGTTGCCAGCCCCCCTTTGCTCACATCTTCACAAAGCTTCAGTGTTACTCACTTCTGGCCTCAAATACACAGCTGCACCTCATTTTCAGACTACATCACCCTCTCTTCCTCCTCCTCCTCCTCCTCTTACTCTCTCAGACTCTGAGCAAGTGAAATGAGTAACATTTATTCCCCAGTATTTCAAGTCTAGGGGAAAAACAAGGCCAAAGAATGCGCGTAGCAGTAAATGGAAGTACAGTTGGAAAATCTAAGGTCCAAATATAGATTGCCTTTTCCCCCATGGGACGATGCAGCCGTAATAGCTGTGCAGAACACCACGGTTACATTCATAGCTCAATACATATTTTTGCTGTAATTGGGGACATCAGAGCTCATCTTTGCTTCGATGGTGTATTATTAAGGATTGTTATGATCCAGTGATACACACACACACATACACACACCAGCACCAAAATGCAAATGATTTTTTAAGGTCAACATAAATCACTGGTCGTTTTAATTTCGTAATCTGATGTATTTTCAAGTGAAACGGGAAAACAATGCAGAGCAGGACTTTTGTTCTTTGGTAATTGATTGGATTGTGAAAGTTGACGTTACTTATCATATATATATATATATATATATATATATATATATATATATATATATACACACATACAGACAGTATATATACAATATATATATATATCCAATGAAAGAGTACTTCCTTCTTCCTCTGAAATAACTTTCCTTTTCAGGTGATTTTGTCTTATTTTTCATCTCCTCCACCGGTAAGCAATGCCAACTTTCACAATCCAATCAATTAACCATAATTTATTTTAAATTATCTTAAAAGGCCATAATTTATTTTAAATTGTGTTATGGACTTCCCCCCCTGCAAAGTATTACCAAAATTCTATATTGCCAAAAGTTTTGGGACGCCTGCCTTTACATGCACATGAACTTTAATGACATCCCATTCTTAATCCGTAGGGTTTAATATGGAGTTGGCTCACCCTTTGCAGCTATAACAGCTTTAACTCTTCTGGGAAGGCTTTCCACAAGGCTTAGGAGTGTGTTTATGGGAATTTTTGACCATTCTTCTAGAAGCGCATTTGTGAGGTCAGGCACTGATGTTGGATGAGAAGGCCTGGCTCACAGTCTCCGCTCTAATTCATCCCAAAGCTGTTCTATCAGGGTGAGTTCAGGACTCTGTGCAGGCCAGTCAAGTTCCTCCACACCAAACTCGCTTATCCATGTCTTTATGTTGGAACAGGAAGGGGCCATCCCCAAACTGTTCCCACAAAGTTTTGAGCATGAAATTGTCCAAAATGTCTTGGTATGCTGAAGCATTAAGAGTTCCTTTCACTGGAACTAAGGGGCCAAGCCCAACCCCTAAAAAACAACCCCTTGTCCATTGGATTGCCAGACAGAGAAGCGTGATTCGTCACTCTAGAGAACACGTCTCCTCTGCTCTTAGAGTCCAGTGGCGGCGTGCTTTACACCACTGCATCCGGCGCTTTGCATTTGGTGATGTAAGGCTTGGATGCAGCTGCTCGGCCATGGAAACCCATTGCATGAAGCTCTCTATGCACTGTTCTTGAGCTAATCTGAAGGCCACACGAAGTTTGGAGGTCTGTAGCTATTGACTCTGCAGAAAGTTGGCGACCTCTGCGCACTGTGTGCCTCAGCATGCGCTGACCCGGCTCTGTGATTTTAAGTGGTCTACAACCTTGTGGCTGAGTTGCTCCCAATTGCTTCCACTTTGTTATAATACCACTAACAGAATTGAATTCCTGAGAGCGACACATTCTTTCACAAATGTTTGTAGAAGCAGTCTGCATGCCTAGGTGCTTGATTTTATACACCTTTGGCCATGGAAGTGATTGGAACCAATACTTTTGGCAATATAGTGTATATTCTTTTTAAAATGGACATCCTATGTAACTTTATAGTAACTTCATATATATATATATATGAAGTTACTATGAAGTTACATAGGATGTCCATATATAGGATGTCCATTTTAAAATGAATATATATGTTCATATAGATTTACAGCCTATTAAAGCCTATTTACAGGATAAAGAAATGACAGTAACAGTTTACTTTGTTCATGCAGAACATTCATCTTATCTGGTAACACTGAGTTTGTGTTTTTTTGTGCTTTTGTTTTTCTTTAATATCATTTTAATGTAGGGATTTAAACTGTCCTTTTGCTTAGTAACTTTTTTTCATATAATGTACAGCACAGATATACTCATTACTTATTTATTATTGTAAAACCATGTTTTTTGCCGTATTGATTACCATTTGTAATTTACCACAAACATACCATAGTTAAACTATGAATTTGAAGCAAAACAATGGTTAATTTGTGATTACCATGGAATAACTACAATAACCCTGTTTTATTTATTTATTTATTATTATTATTTTGGTTATAGTTTTTTTTTATATATTCACTGTTTTCATAGCACTCGGCTGACATGTTTGTTTGAAGGACAGCATTGGGCAGGATGTGGAATAGTGTGGTTTGTCAATAAAATAAAAAAAAATTGAGCTTTTTATCCGATTAATCAATTAATCAAAAAAATAATCAACCAACTAATCGATTATCAAAATAATTGTTAGTAGCAGCCTTAGTGGGATTGCAGAAGAGAAGAGATGAGCTGAGAGGGACAGAGGTGAAAAAGAATGGGAATATTGGAAAGTCGGAGTTAAACATAAATTGGGTTGCATGTTAGGAGGCAGCTGCCTTATTCCTGCAGGAAATAGAGAATTGACTCCTCTGATCCGTGGCGATAAATTCCAGATGTATTTGAATGTTGTCAGACCGACGGCCGTGTCTGCGTTGACCTCTGTGCTGACAACACCAATCACAGCCCTGAGAATTGGCGGCCGCTGTACGAACGAGGCCCGCTGTGGTGCTATGTTATCAATAATGCAAAGGCTCCGGTGCTTTTGCCTGCAGTCTGTTTCTCTCATAACCCAATTTGCACCTTAGATCCTTACTTTGCCTTCCTGGTGGCTTCAGCCTTTTGTCCTTTGTGAAGTGTGGTTGCTCTCAGCCTGCTCAGACATTGTCGCTCTGGCACTTAAGGACGCAGAGTATCGCAAAAGAAAAGCTTACTTTAAGCCATACAGGCCAGGTTTTTCATCTTCCATCATCTTCTGTGCTTTTGAGTCTCTGACACTGCTGACGTGTCTGTTGTTAAATAGATTGTACTATAGTTCTATTATCAGACCAACATCACATACATGTAACATGCTTGCACATTTTTGTGTGTTTCCTTAAAATGTGGTCATGGAAGAAACAGAGCATGTGATATAAGATATGTGCATGTGTGATGTATTGGAGAGTGCAAGGTGATAAGTATCGCTGAATTGATTAGCCTGTCAGAGGAGGTAAAGATCTGCACCTGCTTCATCAAGCAACGCTTCACTCCCACAGATTTATAACAGCCACCCACCCTCTCTTCCTGCCACCACACCACAGGAAAACCGACTCAGCAACCCTTCCGGAAGCAACGATTTCCATGACCATTTACTGTATGAGCAGTATATAGCAGTATAAGGAATATTTTTGTGTATTTCCGTGCTGTGTTTGGCTGGTCACCTATTCTCGCAGGGCCAGACTTTTGCACAAAGTCACTTTTCATCTTGTTCTAGGCCAGAACAATCAGCTTCCTATAATTTGCGTTAAATCACCTAATTTTTATGTGATATTTAGAGGCCGTTAATTCTGAATTCAGTGATCACCTTAATAGACTGGTTTGACATAAATAGCCACCTTTCTGTAAGTGATTGCATGGAAAACACATTAGCTGTAAACACATGTACATTTTGCCAGTACCAAAGTAATAGAATTCAAACGTTTTTTTGTTTTTTTTTGGAAATAAAAAATTCAACAAGCCCAAATTTATTTGATCAAAAATACAGTAAAAACAGAAAAAATAAATAAATTCTATTTTAATATATTTTAAAATGTAATTTATTCCAGTTATGGCAAAGCTGAATTTTCATCATTTTATTATTATCAATGTTGAAAACAGAAATATTTAATATTTTTATGGAAACCATGTTAAAAAAAATCCTATTATTCTTTGATGAATACAAAGTTAGAAAGAGAGAAACATTTTTTCAATGTTGAAAACAATTGTGCTGCTATTTTTGTGATAACCTTAATGCATTATTTCAAGATTCTGTGATGAATAGAATGTTCAAAAGAACATAATTTATTCAAAATAGACATTTGTAACATTATAATATCACTTTGTATCAATTTAATGCATCCATGCTGAAGAAAATTATTAATTTATTCCAAAAAACAAACAAAGAACAACAACAAAAAAATCTTTTGATCAGTAGTGTATGTAACAATTATTTCACAGAGTTTAAACAAAACTCTGAACACATTTGATACTGGTAATTTTGCTTGTTTTGCCACCAATTTCACAAATTTTTCATAAATCATCCTTCAAAAAAGTAATTATAGCAGGCCGGTGGCACATACATGACTGTCCATGCAGACTGATTCTTGGGAGTTGCTTTTAGGCACTCTGATAGGAGTTTGCGGTCTTTGTGTGCAGTATGCATCATATGTCCTATGCTAGAATACATATGCTGGTCAACCAGGTCTACCAGCAGCAATAACCAGATTAACAATTTTATTACTTATCTCACTCTAAAAAATGCTGGGTTGTTTCCACCCATGGGTAAAATATGGACAAACCCAGCTATTGGGTTTAAAAATGAAATTTAAAATTTTTAACCAATGGTTGGGTTTGTCCATATTTGACCCAACCGTGGGTTGAAACAACCAGTGCTAAATCCAATTAGACCATCTTCAAGATGGTCCAAACTGGTGTAAGCTGTTATTTTTTCAAGGAAAATCATGTTATCTGTTGAACAGTCTTCTCACAACCCAATTCATTCTTACTAAGGTATAAATCACTAAATAATGTGACATTTGGGGCCTCTGTGATGAAATTGAGCTTTGCATGATGGACAAGTTCCAATGTTAGAATACGAGAGATTTGCTATTGATCCCTGTGGGGAGATTCAGTTTTATGCCCTGAATGGGGAAAAAAAGTGGAAACAAAATCAATCCACAAAACCGTTGTGAAATATCACCAAGCCAGCAGCTGTAAGCATCTAATGTCCTAAATCTGATGCACCCTTTTACTTCATTAGCACAACAATAGGCTACCAGTTGTAATATCAAAGGGTGTTTTCTATCAGTACTCACTAATAAGTGATTTGAGATCTCTGTAAAACGACCACCGCGGGGGCTAGTATTAGCAGTTATTAGCGTGCGGCATTTGAGAGGCGGTGAGCTAATCAGTGGTAATCGTAGCAGAGCAGTGTCTGTGTTCGCTGTTGCGATCTGTGGTCATACTGTGAGCAGAGCATGTTAGCTGTGGTGTTGAACAGCTTCATTACACCGAGCTGCGAGTTGGACATTGCTGTGCTAATTATAGAGAGAGCAGTTTTCTGTGCCTGCCTTTGATCATGTTGTCGGCCGACGCATGCTGTTATTCTGCTACTCTACACATGGGTTTTGCATCACCATTTTATTGTTTTTAATAAACAGGGACATTTAGAAAGGATTACTTGAAATGGTATGGAGACGTTAAGACAGATGTTACGTCATTTCACAGCACTTGGCTGTTGCCTGGCATTTTTCACCTCACTTCTCACTGCTTTCTCACTAGCATAGTGGATGCATACAGTTGAATAATGGTGAGGTGGGAGCGCGGCACAAAAAGACTAAGTGCCCTACAGCCCGTCAGCACATCGTTTTGGTCTTCAAGCTACCTCCAGCCCCGTTTTATTTTAAGTTCATCTCTCTCAATAATTCATAACCTCCGTCCCAAGTCTCGCAGCCCCTTTATCAGCTGCACCATGCTGTTCATTCTACCCTCCCTCCATCCTGTAGACAACTATTTATTTATATAGCTACTGAGCTACAGTGATCACAGTGGTTGGATTAGGCTTGGAACTTTTCTTCGGATGAGATGTTAAACCGAGGTCAAAGTGCCATATAAATGTAACAAATTATTATTATTTATTATTATTCGTTGTTTCTGCGATATCTAATGATCATCAAGGCTGCATTTATTTGATTAAAAATATGGTAAAAACAGTATTATTCTGAAATTCTTATATATATATTTGAATATATTTTAAAATGTAATTTATTTCTGTGACCGCAAAGCTTAATTTTTAGAATCATTACTGTAGTCTTCAGTGTCGCATGATCATTCAGAAGTCATTTTAATATGCTGATTTAGGAACATGTTTTATTATTATCAGTGTTAAAAAACAGCAATATTTAATATTTTTATGGAAACCATTTTAAATAATTTTCCTATTATTCTTTGATGAATAGAAAGTTAGAAAGAGAGTTTCGTCACTGTTGGGCAGAAACCTTGTATCTCCAGATTTTTTTTTTTTTATAAATCATTTCTGTTGGTCATAATTTACATCTGTCTGTGATTTTTGCAAATATTTAAACCATGAAAAGTATTAAAAAGAGGTCGTAACTCCATTGGATGCTCAAATTGTCAGTAAAACCTCATAACTCCACACGCCTCTATTGTGAATGAAGTGCCACATGCAGTTTGAACCATCTCTGCTTGTTTGCAGTGCAAGGGTAAATAAGGACGGGTTCTTTGAAAAAGTACAGTGTTATCAAGAAACACTATATATACACTCACCTAAAGGATTATTAGGAACACCTGTTCAATTTCTCATTAATGCAATTATCTAATCAACCAATCACATGGCAGTTGCTTCAATGCATTTAGGGGTGTGGTCCTGGTCAAGACAATCTCCTGAACTCCAAACTGAATGTCAGAATGGGAAAGAAAGGTGATTTAAGCCATTTTGAGCGTGGCATGGTTGTTGGTGCCAGACGGGCCGGTCTGAGTATTTCACAATCTGCTCAGTTACTGGGATTTTCACGCACAACCATTTCTAGAGTTTACAAAGAATGGTGTGAAAAGGGAAAAACATCCAGTATGCGGCAGTCCTGTGGGCGAAAATGCCTTGTTGATGCTAGAGGTCAGAGGAGAATGGGCCGACTGATTCAAGCTGATAGAAGAGCAACTTTGACTGAAATAACCACTCGTTACAACCGAGGTATGCAGCAAAGCATTTGTGAAGCCACAACACGCACAACCTTGAGGCGGATGGGCTACAACAGCAGAAGACCCCACCGGGTACCACTCATCTCCACTACAAATAGGAAAAAGAGGCTACAATTTGCACGAGCTCACCAAAATTGGACAGTTGAAGACTGGAAAAATGTTGCCTGGTCTGATGAGTCTCGATTTCTGTTGAGACATTCAGATGGTAGAGTCAGAATTTGGCGTAAACAGAATGAGAACATGGATCCATCATGCCTTGTTACCACTGTGCAGGCTGGTGGTGGTGGTGTAATGGTGTGGGGGATGTTTTCTTGGCACACTTTAGGCCCCTTAGTGCCAATTGGGCATCGTTTAAATGCCACAGCCTACCTGAGTATTGTTTTTGACCATGTCCATCCCTTTATGACCACCATGTACCCATCCTCTGATGGCTACTTACAGCAGGATAATGCACCATGTCACAAAGCTCGAATCATTTCAAATTGGTTTCTTGAACATGACAATGAGTTCACTGTACTAAAATGGCCCCCACAGTCACCAGATCTCAACCCAATAGAGCATCTTTGGGATGTGGTGGAACGGGAGCTTCGTGCCCTGGATGTGCATCCCACAAATCTCCATCAACTGCAAGATGCTATCCTATCAATATGGGCCAACATTTCTAAAGAATGCTTTCAGCACCTTGTTGAATCAATGCCACGTAGAATTAAGGCAGTTCTGAAGGCGAAAGGGAGTCAAACACAGTATTAGTATGGTGTTTTAACGGACACATCTGTTAAAGTTTCCACCCAACAGCGACAATTGATTTGAAATATAAATCTTTTGTAACATTATAAATGTTTTACTGTCACTTTTGATCAATTGATTGCCTCCTTGCTTTCTATATCATCTATATCTCATATATCTATCTACAGTATATCTACATCTACCATATCTATATATAGAGGCCAACATTTGCTTTGAAGCATTAGCTCCTGCTCAATAAATCATGGTAAGATCATTAGATGTGCAAGGACTATTTACAGTGGTTTTAATGACTTGGTGTCAGAGGGGTAGCTGAATGAACTTCACACCTGGTAACAACAGTCTTCAGACAGGAAGCCTTTTATATTAATGTCTGTACAAATAAATAGGCTACTCTGAAGGATCACCAGTGCCCACTAATGCAGTATCATTGGATCACTTGGATGGATTTTAAGTGTTCTTGGCATTTAAGTAAAGAAGAGACGGGTGTTTTTAGGCTTGACTTCTCCACTTGTAGATCATTCTATATTTTGTTGCTGATTGGGCTAGAAAACATATACCATGATTGGCAAGACTGCTTTACATCATTTACATGTGATATGAACTGTTATGTGTAGTTAATTGGTCAAAAATAGTCACAAACTGTAATGAATCAGGGTTACAAATTACCCCATTTTGAATAAACATCTGACTGGATTTTTATGGGGAAGGTTTCTAGAGGTTAGCCTATTTTAGTTTTGTTTAGGTGCTAAGTTTATATAAAAAGTTCTTATTAGGTTAGGCCCATTAGGTTTGGTACAATAGGAGTTTTTATGATGGATATAAACAACCTTTTTTTAAACTTTACTGCCATTTTAAGTAGTATTTAATGCCATTTTTTCAAGCACTTAATCTTGAATCATAATTTCTGCCTGAAGTGAGATGATTCAGGGTCATTTAATCGCATTTAAATGTATTCTGTGAAGGATTTTTATAGAAATCCAACATTATTCAATTGCTTCATATGAGGTTAACACGGCACAAAACATTATTTAAACAATCAAACAATGTACAATGTGATCTTAGTGTATGAGTTTCCTCGAAAGCAACTCTAAATTGGTTACAGCTGATCTTTACCTTGTTTACTTGAAGATATGGATAGAAAGTTTTGTCTATTCACCTGTCCTTCATTATACACTTTGCTGAATAGCCAGTTTTATCTCTGCAATATAGTTACAATGCAAACAGGCTAGACATGACAAAGGTGTCAACTTTCTTTTCTGGAATCGTAATCTCTCATAAAGAATCCTGGAAAGCTTCCTGGAGAGTTCCATGAGTCAAATCAGTCCAGGACAATAGAAAGCAGCAGGCCGCCATGGAGGGCGAGACCCGGATATTACTGAGCTTATCAACGAGGAAGAGCTCATCAGGGTTCATTTGTACTCTCAAAGAAACGGACACTAAAATCCCTATCAGCCAGACTCAAAAGGAGCGAGCTTTTCCTATTAATTCTGACAGAGAGAGCATATGCTTCATCTGAATCAGTATGCAGTTTTCAATCTGAAATCCATAACCTCCCATCTGAAGATGAAAGAAACAATGGCCCGCAGACAATCTGCCAGCTTTCGAGCTGGAGTTTGGTGGTGTGTGAATGAGTGAATAGGGATGAGATATTGTGTCGGGTCAGACCTGTTATCAGTGTTTTATAGTGTATTCTCTCACACAACGTATGCATGTGTGTGTTTCTGTGTGTCCGTCGAAAAGAGGAAGCATCAATTGCCATGTGGACCTGGGGGTCAGATGAACGGAGCCAGGGTGTAATTTGCAGAAACCTGATACCTTCTAATGACAGCAGCCACACATTAATTTTACTCTGGATCTTGTGATTTCAGTTTCATCGACTTTTCTAACTGAGAATGAAAATAAAAGCGATGAAATGATAAGTGAGGAAAAGGAAGGCCTAGGTTCTCCTACTTACATTTACTTCGGTAAACACCCTAGTTCCCAAATGCTTTTCTTTTGGAAATGATTTATCATTAAAAGGGATAATTCATACAAATATGTAAAAAAAAAAAGTTCCTTCTTATGTCGTTCCAAACTCGTATGACTTTCTTTCCTTCTTTCTTTCTTAATTTGGTCCATATGATATAAGTCTTTATAATACAAGTCTTCTGAAGCCACAGAATATTGTGTGAGGAACAGAAAGTTATTATTATTATTTTATTGATTAGTATTATGATTAATTATTATTGAATAATAATCATTGATTTCATTGTATTTTGTATTTTATATTAAATAGATATGTAAAAACATAACTATGCATGCAAGTATAAAAATATATTAAATGTTTACTTCTCACAGAAAAACATTTACTTTACTTTACTACTTTATTTATCTTATTTGAGTTTCTTTACTTTGTTATATATAAAAGTGCATACTGTTTGGGACATTGAATGATACTTTAAAACATTTGATCAGACCAAATGGATGTGTTTCTCCTGGTTCCCGCTGAGCAGAGAATAGAATTAGGCTAGTTCTTTAGAACCAGAAGCACAGTTTAGTTTGACTCTACTCTCCCAGTGAGAGATGTGAGGTTTGGAGAGCAAGGGGTTGTTTGTATTTCTTCATGTCAGATATTTCACGCACAGAAGAGCTCAGAAGGAGGTTTCAGAGTGGTTGCAGAAAGCTGGGCCTGTTGTTTTATAGGCCTTTACTTAACTGGTGCTGAGTTTATCCTATAAATGGCACAGAGCGGGTAGTCTTGGCATTCCTCCATCTGAGAAAACGTACTTGGACTGAAAAGTACTAAAACTTACATGGCAGTAAGGATGTGCAAAACTGCATACATCTGTCACCGTGTGTGCATATTGCTGTAGCAGTGGTCCCGTTTACAAAACTGTATAACAGCTAATGCGCAGTTCAATGTTGGCATGCTTGTTTTAAGCACAGGAAGTAAAATATATAGACTGTCCTTACCTGGCACACTGCGTTTTTTCCCCCAGAAAAGACTACATTTGTGTTTGATTTGCTTTTTGTGCTAGTTGCAGAAGACTGAGTTTCACGACATATTATGTGCATGTTTACTTTAGTAAGGAAGCATCTAGTTGGGAGATAGATGTAAATGTAAATGTAGAGAGAGAAAGAGAACGGTCTCCAGACAGCAGGCACAGGGCTGTAGCACCTGCCGCAGCAACGTGAGTCCCAGCCTGCAGCGTTAAATATTTACTGCTCATTCTCACACATGACAACACAGATCACACAGCGAGCTCCCATCACTCTCTCTGCATCCCTCACTCCTGAATCATCCCTATCCTTGCTCTTCTTTTATCACTCTTTTTCTCTAGTAAGCTATTTTGGCAACACTTTACAATAAGGTCTCATTTGTTAACATTAATTAATGTATTAACTAATATGAACTAACTATGCTGCAACAAGCCTTTCAATTTAACGGTTTATTTTTCTTCGTTTGGCATTCAACCTCAATGACTAATAAAATATGTGTTGGTTGTATTTTTCATTTATTTATTTAGAAGAAGAAGAAATTAAAACAATATAAAAATAATATATTATTAGACGTGATCTTTTTAGACTATTACAATTTTTTTTTGCATTGTGAATTTATGACATTATTTTCATGGCTTCAATGGTTTCAAACACATTTTCCACCCAATTCATGATTACAATTTTTTTATATTATTATTATTATCTTCCATTATTATTATTAATAATAATACATATTAAAATATATTAATACATTATATATTAATAATAACTGGCAGTACATTAAAAATCTCATGTGGTAAATCAAGCAAAAATTATATATATAATATAATAATAATATATATATATATATATATATATATATATATATATATATATATATATATATATATATATATATTATATATAATTTATTATATATAATTATTTTTTTTATTTTTTTTGACGTTAGCATTGTGACATTATTTTAATGGCACACACAGTTTTCCACATATTAATTCCAGCAATGAGAATAAGATTTCACATTATTTTTATTTATTTATTTATTTTTTACAAGAAATGCAGGTATGCAAACATTTCGCAGAGCCTGAGGAAAATCTGTACTTGAGGGCAAATTTGGCACTAAATTTCATTGCTGACACTCATACATTTTGGCTCTTGTTGTGCATGGTCCTTATGACTCTATGCTCCTAGTATTCTTAGACGTTACAGCAGAACCAGCACATGCGGCTGTCCAGCACGCAAACTCTTGATTCCTCGTCCTCTCTCTCATTTCTTTAGGCTCCGTTCCTGAACACATGCTGCGTCCAGCTATACACACATGAGCAGAAACACAGCTGGGATCGATTTAGGATTTGTTGTGTGTTTGGGTGATTATAGTGTCTGTAGGCATGCATGAAATTAGTGAGTGATTAGTGTGGCTCACTGCTGAGTATCTGGACCCAAGCTTTACTGGGACAACAGAAAGGCTGAGACGCCCAGCTGGGATTTACCTCACTGAATTCCTTTCTCCTTCTCTGGAGCTTTTTTCTTTCATCCTCCATATTTCCCTCTCGCTGTCTTTTTTGAGCGCTGTCCCATCTCCTTTCAAACAGTTGGATGCTCCTTCTATGTTTCCAGAGCACTTTGCAGAGAGTGTTTGGGGGAAAGGGGGATGAAACAGCAGGCCTTACTCAAAGCTTGTGCTTTTTTTTTTTCTCTCTTCCTAGCACGTTTAGCATTCGCATCAACATTTATGGGTAGTTTTGAGGATGGAAATGTCTTCAAAGATGGTGTGTATGTGTGTATGTGTTTGCCTCCTGCTGTGGCTGTCTGTCAGACTGTGACCCTGACCCCTCCAGAGCTCCTGCACTAATATTTATTTAATTTCAAATGGCCAGCACAATGCCGAGAGGTCAAAGAGGAATAACAATCACAAACTGGCAGACGGAGACCAAAGCTTGAGCCCTGACTTCCTGTCTCTCCGTCTACATATCTGAAGATATCTCTTTTTTTTTCCTTCTTTTTTTTTCAAGACATACTGCTTATCTGTTTGACTGATTGAAGTCTGGGCAGCTGGTCATGTTTTTGTATTAGTGAAACTGTTTTGGACTTTAAGCATTTTATAATACTCACTACACTTAGTGTTGTACATGTGCATGTTTACACACTATCCCATGTGCAGTGCATAACAGTACCTACAATAATTTTTGGTGGCCCTGTTGTGTGGCAGTTTTCCAGGTTAACTCATTTAGTAACTAGCTTTGTTCAAGCCAAAAATATTATTTATAATGACTGAATCAACCGGACTACATAGTGTTTTTATGTAATGAAATGGCTCATATTTAAAGGTGCTGTATGTAAGTTTTTGACTGTACTAAAGCATAAAAATACCACAATATGTTTGCAGATATTTAGGAAACATGCTGAGTTCACATACTCGTTTCTCTGAAAAACAATGCTACAGCCAGTTATTCTACATTGAAATGTGCGTTCCGTGTCGGAATGTCTGTTTTTGTTTTGGTCTGTGCGATACTGCACGTTGCCAGTTTAACCAATAGTATTTCGACACCACAGGTTGCCAGTTGGCGGAAAACACAGCGTATTGCAGCCATGGAAGCCAGCGAACAAACTGGGTCAGAGATCACAGATTCTACCCGAACTAAAAAGCCTCGGCATCCATCTAAAAATCTCTGAGCGGAAGCATATTAAAATGTGGATAAATCAATTAATCAACTTACAGTGTGTAAGTCTCCTCGCCTTCCATTGTCAATTGTGCTCATTCCTGTTGCGTTTCCTTAAACTGGCAACCCGCGTGAGTGTCGAGTCTGAGGAGGGGGTGGGGCAAACAATATTTTGAATTTGGACTGCAGTACCCATTTCAACCACTAGCTGTCATTTTTACTTATAGCACCTTTAAAGTATTATTTTAGTTTATAATATAAAATAATTAATAAAAATCTTTTTTTTGGACATATTTTTATTACATTATTTAAATGGAAAATAAACAATATCCTATCAAATTATCATCACAAATTCTCATTATTTTAACAAATAACAAATTATTTTATCATTATTATTATTATTATTATTATTATTCCAGCAATCAGAATAAGATTTTTTTCCCATTACAGTAGGTTACTGGGAATTAATGGAGGGGTTTCAAATCTGATTAATTGTTATGAAAATAATGTCAGAAATGGTGAAGATCTTTTGATTTTGGAATGAAATGAAATTTCTTGAAGATAAGAATAATGCTATAATAAGTACATGATTCTGCAAAATCAACAAAACTAGAATGAATCATGAAAAAGTTAATGTTTCTAAATACACATGTTCGAGAACAATTTGTACCATGGTGCCATAAGTCAAAGCAGCAATGCCTCATCCCACACTGCTGTCCCAGTGATTGATGGGAAATGAAGTTTTGTGGTGGATTGGCCAAAATTAGTGAGCCAGGAGGAACATGGTGTTGCCCTTCACTGATCTAAATAATCGGAAAGGGTTTACTCAGTTTTGGAAAGGTGCTCTGCTAAAATGGGGCAATGAAATCTCACTAAGACTTTTTTTTTTTACATGCGCGCCTCTGCATCCAGTACGCTTGTGTGCATGTTTGCTTGTTCATGTGTGAGAGTGTGAAGACTTGTGCATGTTTTGTCTATTACAATGTCACTCAAAGCTTGACCTGGGGAGTCTGGGATATTTCCATTCAGTCGCCTGGCTCACAGATGCTCAGTTTGGACATTTTGGGGGATAATCACCAGATTCATTCCTATGACAGAATTGGAGGTAAGGGGGGCAAAGGTCACAGAGAACTGTTGTGTGAATTTGTGAGTAAGAAACAGCGATCTCCATTCAAAATTCAGCTAAATATAATTCATTCATTCAGTAGTTGTTGTTGGTATTGCATTTTTAAATGTACTATTTGAGTTAGGAATCACTGATATATAACCTAATAATAAGGTTCTGGAGAAACCCATTAAATCTCTATAAAAATATTTGGTCACACTTTAGTTTGGGGAAAATATAGTCACTATTAACTATGACTTGTGCCTCAATAAACTCATAATTCACTGCTTATTAATGGTTAGTAAGGTAGTTGTTAAGTTTAGGTATGGGTAGGATTAAGGGGTGTGGAATATGGTCATGCAGAATAAGGCATTAATATGTGCTTTAAAAGTACTAATAAACAGTAAAAATGATATGCAAACTAATAAGCAACTAGTTAATAGTGAGAATTGGTCCCCAAAATAAAGTGTTACCAAATATTTTTAGTGCAATAAAATTAATGTATCATAATGTTGTTGTGTTTTTTTGTAATGTAAAAACTTTTATAGCTGGATTGAGGCATTGCAAGGAAACATTATCTAACATTAACTAGCCTTATATATATAGCGCTTTTCACAATATAGATAGTTTCAAAGCAGCTTTACAGTGATAATAGGAAATTAATAGAAGAGAGATTGTTTTGGCTGTACATCAGCTCTATTACAAAGTTATTGTCCAGCTAAAGTAAATTTTGGATTGATTCATTTCTGTTATAAATAACCATTACTTACACGACACCATTTTAAACCAAAATAGAAAACTCTCAATGCGGCTAGAAAATGCAAAACCTTGAAACAGGTTTTGAAATAGTTTTGAAACGATACTGTTATCATCTTCATGTAAACTTAAAAAAAAACGCGCATTTGTGAGAAAATGGGATGAAATGCATAAATTACTTCAGTACATGCTAGTGGGTGGTCACTGTTGCACTTTACAAATGGTCTTATCTGAGAATGGGCTTTTATACATTTGCTTTTCTGTTCGCTCTCCTTTGCTACAGCTGATTGTTTTAGGTCTTCACTCTTTTACACCCCCACTCTTTTTTTCTTTTACCAGCAATCTTTCCATTGGCAGAGATAATTATTCAGTGACCCGTTTAGCTCAGAAAACAGCAGCCGACGAGATAAATGCATTTTGTTGAAGCAACTCCCGGGTGAATAACTGCCCCGTGCATGATTGTGGTCCGCCTGTAGCTATTACAGAGAAAAGCCCTTAGTTCAGCTCATCTGGAGCTCTGCTTGGCCTGGAATAGGGACATGTTGATTTTCTATTGATGCACTGCAGCGTTCAGGTTTAGCATGAAGAGGAGAGAGAAGAGTTTAAAGATGATTTTCAAAGAGTCTGTCCTCCCCTGGATGACACAAAATCAATGTCGTAGATCAGGCCGCCAGCCCACTGCCCATCAGGTGAATGAAAATGGTGAGAGAGGAAGAATCTCTGGGTTTCTGTGAAGCCGTCAGCAGAGTTTCATGTTGAATTATGCTCCTCTCCATTAAAGTATCCTGTTTAGTGTATTTTAGTGCTATTTTACTATCGGCAATACCCGACTGTTTTGTGTGTGTGTGTGTGTGTGTGTAGTTCAGGGAGCCTATACCCTACGTAATGGGGACAAAATGTCGACCACAAAGATGGCAAATTGGCAATATCTGAAATCCTCGTCTTTGTGGGGACATTTTTTGGGGGGACCCATGAGGAAAACAGCTTTTTTAAAAATGTGAAAATGCAAAAATTTTCTGTGACGGGTAGGTTTAGAGTTAGTGGATATAATATACAGTTTGTACAGTATAAAAATCATTATGTCTATGGAATGTCCCCATAAAACATGAAAACACAATGTGTGTGTGTGTTGGGTCAGGATTCACAAGGTTACAAATGCACATACACACACATTCTAAATGTACATTCACAGAACTTTTTTTCTGAAAAAAAAAGTCTGAATCTTTGACAAACATTAATAAAGTAATATGAAGCAAAATCACAGGAAAAAAAAGCAAGAAAAAAAAAAGCGAATGTATTAGAAATCATACTTGGGGCATATATTAGTTAAATATTTATTAAATATTAGTTAAATATTTTATTATAAATATAATTTATATATTTAAAATATAAATTATTATTTATTATTAATTTCCATAATGCCATATAAAACAACATATAATCAGTGGTATAAACGCATGTGTGTATGCGCATATTTATAGGGAGTAATATACGTTTTTTTTAAAGCTGCAGTCCATAACTTTTTGCGCTCTAGCGGTTAATAAACAGAACTGCATGCGTCTTGCGGAAGAACATTGCAACCGGAGCTACTTCTCTGTTTATGTTTATGGCGAGTCACGCAGGGACTGTGCTCCTCCGCAGCGGTTCCTACCAGACCGGTCTGAAATAGTCCCAGTATAAGCACTTATTGTAAGTGTACCATAGTGATTCAGGGTAAGAAAAATGACACGGTTTGGAAAATGGATTCACGTTGTACATTCTCATTATATAATTTTTGTAAATCTTGAACACAAAAAAGGTTACGGACATTTATATGTTTATATTTATATAAAGACCACTTGATTATGACTGTGTGTGTGGCCCCCTCATCTGAGGTTAGATGAGTTATGGTGTCTGAGCTGTCCTCTTCTCAGCTGATTGGCAGACTGCCGTCTCTCTCCCTCCGAGAGAAGCTGAAGGAGGGAAATAGGGAGAGGGAATGAGTAGGAGAGCGAGGAGGAGCGGCGTGGGGATTTGGTTTGCTTCAGTGCTTATTAGGATTTAGCCCTGATTTGGGCTCTTACGAAGGCACTCAGGTTGCATTTAGCCAAGCTGTAAATGTCTCCATTTGGCCTCCAGAGCTTTAGCTCAGTGCTCGCAAACCAGGCAAAACATTTCAGGTCACAGTTTTCTTTTATGTAACCCCTAAGGAGAGCTTATAACCCTGGTGAGGTAACAGCTGTAGACAATATACAGCTCAGAAGTTTCCAGAAGGCACAATAAGAGCTGATAAGAGCCCGAATGATTTTAGAAATTAATTGAGAGTGTGACTAGGCATACATGCTGTTAAATAAAGGAAGAGGAGGGTTTTTATTTATTATTTAATTTAACCTTTTTATTTATTTATGTATTTATGTATTTATTTATTTATTTATTTATTTTATTTTATTTTATTTTGCAACACCTTGTAACATCCAATCAGATTTCAGAGCCATTTATGGATCCCTATTAAAAGAATAGTTCACCAAGAATAGTCATAATTTACTCACCCTCTTGTTGTGCCAAACCTGTATGACTTTCTTTCTTCTGTGGAGCACAAAATAAGTTTTTTTGATTTCCCTATTGCTTGAACTATCACATTAATAAGTGTTTATAAAACAGATAGTTATGTTTCTGAATTCTGATTGGATGAGCTGTGTTTGAAGGTTGTAAAATCTAAGCACACACTAGCTGACTTTTGATGAACTATCCCTTTAGTGGACTTGCAGTTTTTCATGGCCCAATACAGAGCAGCACCCTAAAAGCCAAGGTGTGTGAACTGCTAATTGTGTTTGTTCTAGGTTGTTAGGTTCTATGTTCCTGCACAGGAACTGCAGCTAATTATGTTGTCACTACAGCGGTCCACCACATGCACGGTATTGTTCCGAAACGTTAACGCCACATCTGTCATAGGCATCAGAAGCCGAGAGGAAAACAAAGAGATTTGGTTTTACATCTCACTCCCCTATGCCACCCTCATTCCTGCAGAGATATCCGTCTGCTCCTTTGTCTGCCAGATACACTCTACTCTCTCATGACAAATGAGGCCTGTCATTGTTTAGAGCCCTTCAGGAACAGCTCCTTATGTCAATGTCCAACTCTAATACGTTCGGGGAATGGTTTTATGAAATCATAAACAGTAAATGGAGATGCAGGTAGAGGCCCGGCAGTGAAGGCGACTGCCAGCGAATGACAAAAAGAGTTCCTGGAAATCTAACACTAGCCGGCATTGAAATTGAATCTCTTTATCTCTCCGACGTTTATTAGAGACAGGAACAATTGTCTGCCATGTTTTTCATATCCTGAGATTTGAATGTGATTTGCGCCGAGCCTGGCTGATACAGTCCTGTTGTTTCTTCTTAAATAACATTAGCACCTGTGTTGCATTGCCTTTTGAAAGATATCAGTGAATAAGCCGTCTTTTCATTAGAGCTCAGAGGTTATGTGCTTAAGTGCATTTTGCGGCATGATCAGATAGTTGTAATGGCCTGACCCTTGTTTCCTCTGTATATGGTATAGTAAAATGGAAGGAGGAAATGGTTGTGTTTATGTGCTGGATGTCCTCGACCCCTACAGTGGCCCCTCAGGCTTTAAGACAAGTCAAATCCTATTATCTTCCACCCTGTGTCTATTGAATCTTTCCGTATTGAAATTCAATAGAGAGGCCGTGCGTAATCCCATAGAAACATTCTGCTTAAGGGAGGGGATTATTAAATGAGAGAGTTATCTTAAAAATGACATTGCCCTGATGACCACAGTGGTCTCTCTCTCCAGGCTATGAGGAGATATTCAGAGTGGCATTTTATATAAATTAGTATGCAGTGTGTATGCTATGCAGTATGCACAATATAAAAATGCAAGTAAAGGGTGGTTGACTATAACGTGCCAGATTGTGCAGTATATAATAGTGGTGTAATGGTACTCTGTAAAAAAAATCCAACCACCCAGCCGTTCTCCAGCACACACAGCACACACTTGCACCACATCTGACAACGCATCTATAATATGGCTTGTTGAAAAAAAACAATGCATAAAACACAGACAGAGCTCCTCTAATGTATGGCTGCATCCAAAATCGATACTTCCCTACTATATAGTAGGTGTAAAACAGTATGTGACAAGAGATGTCCGAATTCACAGTATACTCATAAAAGAGTAGGCAAAAAGTATCCGGATGACCTACTACTTCCGGTGAGATTCTGAAGTGTGCATACGATGAACACTTTACTATCCCATGAGTCCACGGGAGAGGATTTGTGAATGGAGGTGACGCGACTGACTCTGGTAGGTCATGTGATAATGACAACATGGCGAATGTAGTACATCCAGATTACACTCATACTACACACACTCATACTACTGCATATACAAAGTACTTTTTTAGTGGTTTAGTGGTACTTTTTTATTCAAAATAAGTACCTGTTCAAAAGAGTATGCGATTTCGGATGCAGCCTATGTTTCTGTCATGGATACGCTCCGCATGCGTTTCACGTGAGAGTAGCTGTCCAATCCAATCAGCTGTTAGTAAATCTATTGTTGACATCACAGTTCTTCAGGTGCTGGTGTGTCCAGTTCAGAAGGAGAAAAGCCGCTGATAGAATCACTGCCTGCATCATATAAATCTCCTATCTGGGAACATTCTGGCTTCCCAATACGTTCAAAAAAACGTGGGCAAAACACTCACTCTTTGTAAACTTTGTTTGATGCAAGTGCTGTGTGCTCTAATATGACCAGTCATTTACGGCATCACCACCCGGGTGTTGATAGAGCGAGCGCAGGTGAGACTGAAACAGCACGTGTTTAAACAGATCTCAGTGCTAATTCAGACAGACACAAAACAATAACGAAAGCGCTAGGCAGGGCTTGACAATAAGGACTACCTGATGGCTCAGGGCCAGCCTGAAAGACGCTCAGGACAGTTGACGGGACCAGTGCTGCATCGTCACAAAAGTTTAGCATTAGCGTGTGTTTTTAAACCTTGCCAATTAAATCATTCAAGGGAAAGAAGATGAGAAAGAGAACTTGCACGCACTGTGTGAGAAGTTTTATGTGCGCACACATCCAAATTGTGTGCTCGGAAAGTTACATGAATCCTAAATTGTCTGCTTGACTAATTCACGCAAGTTTTGTCGAGTTTTGCCGAGTATCCTAGTAAATATAGTCGTATGTCTTAAATGAAGGATCACTATATTAGATTCGTGCATTATGTCTTAATTAAAGTGACAGCAGCCTAATATTCCTGCTGTCTGTGTTTTTAATGTTAATCAAACAACAAAAGACAAAGAAATCACTCACTGCTCTTGACTGAATAACTTTTGTAACTTTAATAAGGATTAATCTTTATTTAATATATACAGTGAAGATTATATGCAGTGTTATTTTACATTTGATTACTTTATTCAATTTCTGTACCTGAAAACTACTTTTAGACCTACCTGAAAAACCTAAAAAGCACTGTTTATTTTAGTTGTATCTTTGCTCTATTGTATTTTTTGTGTTATTGCTTATTTGATTGTTTGTTCTTATGTTCTTTGTTTTTATTTGGCAATAGTCCTTTTTTCCCCTGAACATAGCACATACAAAACCATACTGAAACCATGAGAGCTGTTACAACCCTAGTATACAACCATTGCACATTATGAATGAACCAGAAGAAATATCAATGCGGTTTTTAACATCGCTTTAACATTTTTTTTACATTTTAATATCTTGACTCCTTAATTGGACTGCCAATAGTTAATTTTAGCAGAAACTTGTATTAACATTGGATTAATTAGGCACTACTCAATAAATGTAATATCCGATATTGGAATATTGGAAAATGTTACTACTATAGTATTTATTAATATTTTGAATTAGATTAGATTTTTTTATTGAATTATATAATTATTTTAATAAGTCTTAGTAATTTTGTTATGTGCTTTTGTCATTTTTATTATTATTTTTTTTTTTCTATTTAGCTTTAATTCATTTTGTATTCAGTTTTAGTTTTAGTGATTTTAGTACTTCAGCTTAAAAGTTGCAACATTTCTAATTTTCAATTTAAGTTTTCCATCTAATATTTATATTTGATCTTTTTTTCAGCTTTACATCAATTAACAACAATTATGTTTAATACTTTTAGATGATAATAGCCACACTGCTAAAACAAAATGTTTATTCTACAGACTAGTAAATAGAGACAAAATAGTGTCAAATATTTCACAAGTATAGCAGATTTTAGATGTGATGATTCGATTACATCGAATTTGTCATTTCCAGTGTGGGTGTGTAGAGAAAGGCTTATCTTAAGCCCTGTATAGAGTGTCTTCTTCCATTTTCTTTCCCCGTGTGTTTGTGGGCAATCAGATGGACCCTCACCCTCCACCATGAGAGTGATGTGCACGTCCTGATATCATATGATGCAGTAACACCAGCTCTTAGAGCTCCGTCTGTGAGTCTCCACACAGCCTTATCACACACGGACCAGGAAGCAACTCACTGCTGGCGATTACCTACCTTTTGTCTGTGTGTGGCTGTGTATGTGTGTGTGTACTCCAGTAATGATGTCATCCTCCAGGATGTAATTCACAGTTATCTAGGAGTGTGTGATTTCTATTTCTCTGCCTGAGGTAGCGAGAGACACCGAGACACCTCTGCTGGTATATTCTCTCTCGCACACACTTGTTTAGCCCGGGGACCAGGTATTGCTCTCTCAGGATGTGATTGTATTTCATATGAATTTCACACTTGTTGGGGAAAAAAAACCTAGCATATCCTAGACTGTTGTGGAAAGAGTTTGACTGAAACATCCATATTCTACAGAGGTTTTAGACACGTTTGCTTAGCTAGCCATTGGATTGCTGCTGCTTTTTTCCACGTTTCCCTTTCAGCATCAATTCTCTTGTTATAAAAAGCAGTGAATTAGCAGCTACGTCC
Organism: Rhinogobio ventralis; assembly: GCA_039654625.1. Classification (NCBI taxonomy): domain Eukaryota; kingdom Metazoa; phylum Chordata; class Actinopteri; order Cypriniformes; family Gobionidae; genus Rhinogobio; species Rhinogobio ventralis. The sequence continues at coordinate 11,811,394 of CM077200.1, read as the reverse complement.
AATTCTACATTATTTGATACAGGGTACATGTCATACATAGTTAATCTCAGGTAAACTCATGAGAGTTTAGCGATTCGTTTAGCGGGACAAATTGGGGAAAGCAGAAGCCTAAGAAATTGGCTGAGATGTGCATTCTCTTGTCTTCCCCATGCAAATAACATTGTCTTTATTAATGCTGATGCGAGGTAGCTTTTGTGAACACCGTTATTGAGGAAGCGTGGGTCGTGCTAGGCACCAGAGCACTGTTTACTTACTGTCATTCCTTTAAAAAGACAAACGCCGACTGATACATTATGTATGAGCACTGCGACGGCTCTGGGGTTTGTAATTTTCTGTCTTGCGAATTTGTTCTCTACCCGAACAAAGGCCAGTAATTGAAAAACGCACACCTCTGCTTTGACGTCTGATTGGATAAAGAGGGATGTTGTTGAAATCTGTTCTGCCTGTTTACTGCTGTGATAGCCAATTAGCACGGGGAAAATTTGTTTAGATTATAATCAGTGATACATCGATGCGATGTGACAGCGTTGCAGTCGGCTAACCCAAACGGGTCATACTTCATCAGGGGTGTACGTTGGTTGTCAGGTCCAGTTTGGCTTCTATATAAGAGATGGAGGAAGTGAATCAGGATATGTAGATGAAAAGTGAACTCATAAATGGAGAATTATATATTTTGTACTGCTGAGATCAGACATTTCATGTTCATCAAATGGATGCATACTTAACATAAATCCTGCTTTATTTCTTTTCCTTCTCTCGTATTTTCTCTTCCCCCCCCCCCAAGCATTATTATAACACAGCATGCAATTATCGAACATCATAAAATGCTCTCGCCGTAAAATATTTGAGCAATGCCGTAATCAAATTCCACGGATGACCGCTGCTCGGTAAATTAAAATGACGATTAAGTTTGTCTCATAAACAACTCTGTCTCACGAGTGGATCGTTTTCATCAGCTCTCACCTCCCCAAAGCATCGCGTTTTCTCTGCTCTTATGTTCAGGAATCATATCTAAAAGCTATTGATTGCCATAAACAAAGAGCGGGAGTCAGATGGGTATGAATTTTTAATGGGGCAAACCTCCTGGAGATATCCGAGATGTAGATTTCTGTAGCATTCGCTTCCCCTTTTCTTTTGATTTACTATCCGAGTTAGAGCGCATGCTGTTGGGAGGAGCGGGAACAGCGCTTCACGTTTTCTCATACTTACCGCTGCAGTCAGAATACTTAAATATTGAAAAATCTCTCTGTTGTGATGCATGACGACTGGGCTGTCTTATACAAGAAGCATAGACGTGGATTTGGCGGTCCCAAGTGTACCACCTCAATTCTTGAAATGTTTGTAAGGTAGTGAGTCCATACTAATGCATCTACTGCATACATCTCAAGTGATACAGGTTGTAATTTTCATTATAATTCAAGTTTCATATCAAGTATGTATAAATTCTAACTTGTTTAACTGATAAGAACAATGCAAGGAACATTCATTTGTGCCTCATCATTAGTGTTGTAGTGTTGACTACAGGAGATTTAGGCAGTGGTTCAGGTTTTTTTTCATGGTATCACAATGTTGATGGCTGTTTGGGTCTTTCTTCATGTAGAGATGTTCAGCCTCTCAAAGGATCTCCTCTCAAACTCTGGCCCACTAGATATGGACACACACACACACACACGTCTGGTTCACTATCTTTGTGGGAACTCTCCATAGACGTAGTGGTTTTTATACTGTAAAAAATGTATATTCTATCCCCCTACACTAACACTAACCCTACCCCTAAACCTACACTGTGAACCCTAACACTCAAAATAATTAATTGGTTTGAGTTGGACAAACTTAAATTAAACAAATTAGTTCAGTCAAATTAACTTTTATGAGTATTTAGCACTTTCTTTTTCTTTTAACTTCACAGAACTGATATAGTAATAAACTGAACTGTTTCATTGTTTTGGTTTTTATGAGTTTTTATTGAGTTTTAATTTAGATTAACTTAAATTTAACTGAAACTGGGCTAGGATTTCTATTTCCCAGAATGCTTTGCCCATGGCACTCGAAAGGGAGAGTAAATGCTAAAATAAAGTGTTATATAATGTTTTTTGTGCAAGATTAATGTTAAGTGGGAGATTTAGTAGTGATTAATGTTTTGTTATGCTAATGTAGAATAGTTTCTTTTAATGTGTGTTTTTGGAGAGTTACCATCATGGTGACAAGTGGTGCATGTGGCTTGGTTTAAGAGCAAGTATGTTAAATGCTTTATATTGCTGCACTCATTCAGCAAGTGCTATACCATGCTATTGTTAACATGTTTGCAAATTAGCAAGTTAGCATTTTCTGAATTTATATTTATATTGTTATATGAGGCAACTGATTAGTTTTGCCAACTTATTCGGGTTTACAGTGTACCCATCACAGAAAACGTTCTGCATTTTTACCTTTTCAAAAAAAAACTATGATTTATAAGCTTGTTTCCTCATGTGGACCTCAATTTAGGTCCCCATGGTGACACAAGTCCCCATGAGTCAGGTTATCCAGCCAGGATAAAAATACATTAACACACATACACACACACTTTTTCTCTCTAACACGAGTTCACTGCAAGTAAAAAAAAAAAAAGCTAAAAAGAAGTTTTTCCTAGTGCTTGATTGTTTTACTTATTTTAATATTATAAATGTATTATTAATTCATTATTTTTAAAGCACTGCAGGGCATTATAAATTGTATAAAACTCTCTAGTAGACAAGTATTGGATAGTCAGCCATTCTGACCCTTTCTCTTTCCTGACATGGAAATTATGCTGTTGGGAAGATTTTTACTCAAACAGTGCTTATGTCTTTAATTCTGTCATTGCTATTCAAATAAACACAAGGCTTCCCTGAGCCTTATGACTCCAATATGAGCAATTTCCAATGTTTCACTCTTTGCTTGAAATTATTTGTATTTAATAGAATTTGGGTTTGGCTGAATGAACGAATTATGACTATTCAATCTTCAGCCCAGTCATATTGTTTTCACCGCTTGAGTTCAGCACATACAACTGAAATGGTTGTGGTAAAACTGAGCCTTTGAAAGTCATCTAAACTAATGCTGGAGGTCATAGACTTCTTCTCTCAGAAACACTTTGAAAAACTTTCAAAGATTGTTACGCGGAAGGGAATTTCCTGTGGCCGTAAGGGCCTATGTGTGTTTGGCCAGGCTGCCTGGGAGTTCTGATATACCGCTGTGGACCAGTGCCAGGAAAGAACAGCCAGGCAACCCTCATCAGCAGGCCAAAACTCTCCAGTATAGCGGCACAGTGCCCAGCCTTCACCCCAGACATTACGCTTCTGATTAGGCTTTCTAAGAGCAGAGCCCTACTCATCTCTTTTTCTCTCTCTCTCCTTCTCTTTCCAGCCACTACGGCCCAACAAAAGGCCCAACACACTCAAGACTAACACACTCTTGAACCTAATTTGAATCTATTTGTTTGGACTATTTAGGAGGCCATGAAATGTCCCATTTGGCTGACTTTTCATTTGAATAAGAACAATGAAATGGGATGGTGTGGTGTAGTGGTTAAGACTCCAGGGGTGGTATTTGGAAGGTTGCTGATTCAATCCCTTCTTCCCCTGCCTATTTAGTTGTAGTCTAATAAAATGAATATGTTTTTGTAGCTCAGCAGGTAAAGCATGGTGCTATCAATGCTATGGTTTTGTAGTGCTTTGCTAATAAGTTTAGCCACCAGTGCATCATCTCAATTAACATTTTCAGTGACAAGTATTGATTCAAGTTACTGAGATCAGAGTTCTAGAAGGCATGTGTTCATCTAAAAAAAAAAAAAAAAACGGTTTGAGCCATAGCTTAGCAGTTAGCACCAGTGTCACTGTTTTAATTAAACTTTGTACTCAATCATGTGGTGAAATTATAGACATCTTTCTGGTGGTGTATGCAGAACTTCTTCTGTCATTTCATCCGCATAAACAGTTATGGGTAGATTACTTATAAATTGCAGTCCATTGCAGATTAAATTTCATGATGGAAACTAGTTAGTAATGTAATCTGAATACTTTTTGATTACTTTTAGATTACTTTTGACCTTACTTGTATCCTTAACTTGTTTATTACATAGATTTTAAGAGGATATGTAATACAAATATATATATAAAAATACAAAGATACATTTTTTGTGATGACTTTTGAACATACATTAACGAGTTTGTTTGCCTATATAATCTTAAGATATTTGGTTACATTTATTTGGCTTGCTGTCCACTGATGAGGGGCTCGATGAAGCAGCTTCAATTCGACCTCTGATATACCCCCACAGTGACTAAATATAGGATATGATTATGTAGGGCAAGGTACCAAAGATAAAGGTGGAGTTTGGGGAGGTGGTGGGATGCTGGAACACCTGAGACTGAGGAGAGGTAAGCAGCTGCTTATATACTCTGGCTGTTGGCTGTTGATTGGAAGATTAGATGGGCTCACTCCTCCCTAAATTACGTTTAGGAACTTCACTAAGCAATAGGCTGTTTTAGAAGGATTAGTGAGAATCAATAAATTATGAATAATTTACTGCCATTTTGTGAATATTAAGTAATCATGTAATCAATAAACATAGCTGTACTCTGATAATGAATATTTTAAAATGTAATGTAGTCTAATTACAAGTATATCATTTTGATCATGTAGTCCAGATTACATATAATCAGTTACTACACAGCACTGCGCATAAACCCTGCCCCTTTTTTACTAAGACTATATGCTCGCATTCAGATCTGCCTCCGCCCAATCAGCAACCTGATGGGTACACTCAAGTGCCCGTTCAACTTTTTTTTCTCGATAATCCATTTTAATCTGAAGTCATAATACAGAAGAAAAGATTGCTAAAAGGTTGCTACTTCCGTTTCATCGTGACTTTTAAAAAGTAGTTAGCTATATTACTACTAACTAACATACTGTTGTGTTCATGCATGAATTGTATCAGGACTACTATTTTGTGTAAGGAAATGTTGTAAGGAAGTGTTGTGTAATGACATAATGTTTGAAGAATGGAAGTGATGAGTAAAACAAGATGGATGAAGTTCGCTACTGTCTCCTGCCATAAATTTATGGTGGAAATATACATTTTTAAATGTATAACTGGGGAATAATGTGTTTTAAAATATATTTTAATTGGTTATATAATTAGATATATTGTGTAATCAGAGCAGTATAAGGGGCCGTTTACACGACAGTGTTTTCAACTAAAAATGGACAACTTTTTATGCGTTTTGGCCGTTCATTTACACGCCAACGGCGTTGTGGGGGCCTGAAAACACAAGTCCCCCCCAATAATTAGAAATGGCCAAATTGCCCCCCCCCATATTTGAAATTCTTGCACTGCTCTGCTGCACTCCATTATGCAGCGCTCTGTATGTTAAAATGACTTTAAAAGTGGTTTAAAAGTAACATTTTTAGTCTGGTCTGCCTGTAAATCAAAGTAGGCGGGGTTTACTTTCTCTTTTGGCTCGTTCAGTCTTCACAAAGAGAAGCGCGTATCACTTAATGCTATTGCAGGGACTCTATTCTTTCCGGTGAAATCACAAAACAAAATGCGCACAAACGTGTCCATGCTCTTAATATACAATCATTGAACATCTTTGATTTTAATGAAGAAAAAAAACTATATGAGGGCGGATTAGAACCTGTAACCTTCGACACGGTTTACAAAAACTCTAGACCAGACCAAATGTTAACAGCGGATCTATGTATTTATTCACTAACGGGAAGAATATCGAGAGTAACGATATATTTGACGCAAATGAATGCAAATATTATTTGCAAATAGTCCCAAAATGATTATTTCCCAACTAGAATTAGACCTAGAATTTAGTTCACTGTTCTGTTTCTTTATGCTTTATAAAAAAAATTGGTCCCCCATGGTTACGGCCTTGGTGAACGGGGATCGTTTTGATAGTTTTTGATAATTTTTGATGTTTTTAGTACATCAATGTCGTGTAAACATACCCTAAATCTGCCACAAAATGAAATTAACTCTAAGTAGAGACAACGATTCAACAGTCCAATCAATTCTCGATAGACAAAATCCCAGCCAACTTTTTTTTATGTCATGAATAGAGAAGAAATGCTGATCACAGTTTTCATTTCATGCTGACTTTAAGTAATTTTGCTTTTCAAGTAAATGCATCTAGATGAAAACTGGATATCAGAAAAACAAACATAAGAAAATATATTTTTGCAGTGTAGTTACTCTCCAACACTATTTAGCACAAATGCTTTGATATGTTGAGCTGCTCATGCAGGATGTGCACGTGTCAAATGTAAAAAGTTAACCTGTTGACTCTCATGATCAATCAAAGAAACAGTGGACACTTGTGAAAGTTACACTTTGTATTTCTATTCATTTTTTTTTTTTCAGAGGAAAAGCAAGACAGCAGCGAATGATGTGAGAATGTATAGGAACTGAGATGGATATTGGATCATGGAGGTGCAGGGTTAGCCTGCCGCTCTTTGCAGGGTGTGGATTTATGGGTGAGCAGGGGAGCTGCAGGCCTTGATTAAATCTGTGACCTTCACCACTCACACAGGCAATCAAGGCGAGGATAAATTCATCATTGCATTGATCCATCAATTGAATTGCGTTTCCGACACTAGCGATGGCTTGACCTCGGCGGCCGGCAGGATTGTCTAATTTGCTCGCGGTGCAGATTGCTAACGCTCTTGCCTTAACTGCACCATGAATTTACGCCTCTACCCCTGAGACGCGCCATCACGAACCACCTCCCTCCCACCAACATCCCCTCGACGAGTGGCAAGCAGCAAAGCAATCAAATAAATATGCCCTTTCCAATTCATTAACATTCACATGGGCCTCCAAATTTACATACATTAGAATATGCAGAAGCCCTTTGTGGTGTTTTTTTATTGGCACCTTGAGCTAGAGTGAGGCTAACACTATGCTAAAGGCCTACTCGCCACCTTCTTCTACTCTTCTTCGCACTCCATCTTTCAAGCCTGTGTTTGTGTAAACACTTTGCATTTGTAATTGAGTAAAAGGCTGAATTCCTCCTCACGTATCTCAACGGCTTCTTAGAGGGGCCGAGAAATTGGGTCATCCATTGGGGCTCTGAGTCAAACAAATGAATGTGAGAGGCAGATGTGAAAAAGATGGAAAAGAGACAGAGCAAGATAAATAGAGAAGAGAAAGCGAGCTGTTTTCCCCCTCAGAAATGGCCACATTTTGAGAGGAGAATCAGGTTTTTCGGTTTGTAAACATAATCATGATGTACTCTGAGGCAGGGAAATGTTGGAATTTGAATCCAGGTCTCAAGGATGTGTTTTGGTTTTGTCAAGTCCTTTAGGGACTGCTACAAGAAACTATTTGTAATTCCTGCACTCGGGCTCGTTTTTCTGCAATGGTTATTTAAGTCCGTGTTGACTGACCCATTTTTACAGAACACGGGATGTTGTAACAGCTCCAAAAAGAAGAAAGGAATGTCTATTTACAGCTGAAGTGTGTACTTGTGCCACTAGCAAACAGAATTACAAAAACAATAATTGTTTTATCAATTTATATTTAATATAACAGGTTTACCAATGGTTGTATGCCACTTGTAAGACAAACAATTAGTTCCGCTCCAAATTCATCCTATTAGCTTCTGATGACTGCTGGTTTTACATGTTTTTTATGCTGGTCAAAGCTTGTCATTTGTGGACATTAGAGCTGAATCTGGAATACCACCTTACTCAATCTTGTAGATCATCTTTAAAAACTAGTCTACCGTAAGCTGGTATTTTGTTTTGTTTTGTTTTGTTTTGTTTTGTTAAGCTGGTATGACTTGTTTTGTTTTTTGGGTTATTTCATTTTGTTTTGTTTTTGCTTTGTATTGTTTCATTTTGTGTTTTGTTTTATTTTTTTAAGCTGTTTTGTTTTGTTTTGTTTTGTTTTGTTTTGTTTTGTTTTGTTTTGTTTTGTTTTGTTTTGTTTTGTTTTGTTTTGTTTTGTTTTGTTTTGCGTTTTGCTTTGCTTTGCTTTGCTTTGTTTTGTTTTGTTTTGTTTTATTAAGTTGGTATGACTTGTTTTGTTTTTTGGTTTGTTTCATTTTTTTTTTTTGCTTTGCTTTGCTTTGTTTTGCTTTGTATTGTTTCATTTTGTGTTTTGTTTTATTTTTTTAAGCTGGTATGACGTGTTTTGTTTTGCTTTGTTTTGTATTGTTTCATTTTGTGTTTTGTTTTATTTTTTAAGCTGGTATGACATGTTTTGCTTTGTTTTGCTTTGCTTTGCTTTGTTTCGCTTTGCTTTGTATTGTTTCATTTTGTGTTTTGTTTTATTTTTTAATCTGTTTTTTTTTTCCCCGATTTGTTTAATTTTGTAATTAATAGGAGTGCTCTGTAAAGCTGTATGTCTAACCTTTGAGTCTTCTTGTTTCTGTTTTGCAGCCTGCAGGTCAGGCACCTACAAGGCCTCTTCCATGGATGCCTACTGCACCAAGTGTCCTCCTCACAGTTTCTCCCATGAGGAGGAAGCCTCAGAGTGTTCCTGCGAGAAGGGATTTTACAGAGCTGACATGGACCCGCGGTCAATGGCCTGCACCCGTGAGTGATCCAGTACTACAGCCATAAATCTATGTTAGGTAGATCATGCATGAATGTTGATAGGCAGAGAAATCCATGGATGGATGAACTAATGGAAAGAGGGATGAATGGATAGGTGGAGGTAATTATGAATGCATGAATGTACAGTATAAGTGTATGGATAAATAGATTGATGTGTGGATGGACGAACTGATGGAAAAAGGGGTAAATGGATAGGTGGATGCATGGATGGATAAAATGATGGAAAGTTGGTTGAATGGATAGCTCTAATTATGCATGCATGGATGGATGGACAGATGGATTGATAAATGGATGGATGGAGGACAGATAGTTTATAAGAGGAGGCTGTTTTCCTTATTCATTCTTATAGACTGGACACAGTACATTTTCACCTTCATCACTGTCTCATCATCATACATCACGTCAGATTGGACGTTTAGCTCTGCCTTTACAAGGCTGGTGAGGTCACCTTATATAGACCGAGAGAGTGAGTCATTACCTATATATATCTGTGTGTGTGTGCTCGGGGTTGAGGGGTGGAAGAAAGAAAGAGAGAAATGAAAAAGAAAGAAAGGAAAGAGAAAGAGAAAGAACGAACCCCATAAGACAGATCCTAATTAAAGGACTCATTCATCTGATAAGGCAAATCATGCATGCAGCTAAACATATGGATCTACTTAATGACCTTCAGTTGTAGTACATCACACACACACTTACACACAAACTCACCTCCAACCCCAAACACACACACACACACACACACTGCTTACTTAATGTAAGGATAAAATAAATTAGGGCAACAGCAGCAAAATTAGACTGTTTACTGTATATGAAAATCATGTGCCAGGAAATAAAAATTATGTGCTAATGTGATTACTAAGAAACCAGCTGTAAATCACACACATGAATCTCATTCACATCCTAGTTTATGATAATTTTTTTTTTTTACCTCAAATAAGATTGATTAACCTTTTTTTTTTTAATTGAAAATGACCAAAGACATAACATAACATAGTAAGAAAAAAGAAACAGAAATATACAAAAACAAAGCCAAACATATGAACAAACATAGAATGTGTAGTGCAAAAGATATTTCACAGCCTTTCAGTATATGACAATAATAAATTATATTAATAATGTTAATAGTAATAATGATACACAGTTCTATTATATATTGTATTCAGATACAATAAATACACATTTCTTATGATATTGATTGCTTTATACCTGTGGCATTTTCAGAAGATTTGGTTAGAGAGTTTAATGAAAAGAAGAATAAGAGTTAATAATAGTAATAATAATTAAACAGGAGAGACAGAGAGAAAAAAAAGATTTGATTAACATCTTAGTGCTTCAATCCAGCATTTTTATGCAAAATCCAGTTTGAAAACAGTCATAATGCCTTATGCTCACCAAGGCTACATTTAATCAAAAATACAGTAAAAATGGTAATACAATTTAAAATAACTGTTCTATTTTAATATATTTTAAAATATATTTCATTCCTGTGATGGCAGCCATTACTCCAGTCTTCAGTCACATGATCCTTCAGAAATCATTGAAATTTGGTGTTCAAAAAACATGTATTATTATTAATGTTGACAACATTAAATTGTTGCTGCTTAAAGGTGCAGTGTGTAATATTTATGAGGATCTATTGGCAGAAATGTTTTCAGTGGTGTATAAAGACCTTAAATAATGAACCGTTATGTTTTTATTACCTTAGAATGAGCCATTTCTATTTACATACACTGCGGGTCCCCTTACAGTGAAGTCGCCATTTTGCGCCACCATGTTTCTACAGTAGCCCTAAACGGACAAACTTCTCTACAGAGCGCTAGCTACTCTTTGCTGTCTCAGACGACGACTTCTTTGTCCTGTGTCGGCCACCGTAGCTTCTCTATGTGCTTCAAAAGAGAGGGATGTGCGGTTGCAATTCAGGTTTTTTTGATTGACAGAGAGTTCAGCATGTATTTGAAACATAAATCTTTTTTGTTTATTGTAATAAAGTTGAACTGAACTTAATCAGACTCTTTTTTAACTCTTAAAAACACAGTGACTGGGGATAAACTTTAGGCTGTGCAACATATAGACTTCATCCACTGGTGACTGCAAACACACACATACATACACTGATCTGTGTCCCAGAGGAACCCTCCCTTTCCACCTGCCTGTAGATCTGGTGAAATGTCATCACCACAGACATTTTAACTCCTCCACCCTGATCCCTCGTTTTCTTCTACTTCATTTACTCTCTCTATCCGGAAACTCTCTTACAGACTCTTTAAACCCTTTGAGCAGTGAAAGCAGCCTTCACTTTCTAAGAAAAGAGATGAACGGGTTTGATTACTGGGGCTTTGCAAAAACAATGTATGTCCTTGTGGAATATGTGCATTGGCGGATGTTCCTATCTTACTCTCTTTTCTTTTGGCTTTATTTTCCTGTTTTCATCTTACACACTCGTATGAGAACCTATTTCAATGAGCAGACACCCTGCTGAACGGAGTAGTGTTAAAAAACTTTTAGTTGTGCGTAGTTGCAGGTTTAGCAGACTGTTGAAGAAAATACCCCATGGCAGCACTATCCAGCCCCCTACAACCTGCTCAGACCCTCCTCTCATTATCATGCCCTCCTTCGATGGCCTCGGATGAATGCTATCTCTAATGCACTGCAGCAAGGCAATATGGGAAGCATTCAGCGTTAAAGCTCCAGCAAAACAGCACCGGAGAACCCCTAGGTTTTTCTTCATATTTATTTGCTCCTTGTTGTCTCAGTTGGTGCTTGCTTTAAAGAGAGTGTGGCACAGTATGGGTTTTCCTATTTCTTGTTGGCAAAAATGTAAAGATGAGTGCAGGAGAAGTTGCTCAAGTGTAAGGGCTGTTTTAAAAAAATTGCTTGCTAGATTTGGCATTGACAGGGTTTGTCATTATTTTTATATTTTTAATTGTTAATATAATGAAAATAATATTTAAATGGAAGTACACACAAATTAAATATTTAAAATTATAGGGATTTATCTCTTCGTTTCTATGGAGAAATTAAATTATATTGATAGTAATTGATTTATATTTTATATTTGTAATTTTTATTTATTATAATAAATATAATTATATTTAAATAAAATATATGCACACATTAAATGTTTAAGATTATAGGGATTTATATGTCAATTTCTATTGAGAAATGGAATGATATTGATTTTAACTGAATAATAGTCATTAATTTGTTTATAGATAGATAGATGACAGATAGATAGATAGATAGATAGATAGATTTTTATTTTTTTTATTAATTATAATATATTAATATTTAAATATAAAATATATGCACAAATAAGATGTTTTCAATTATAGAGATTTATCTACCAATCTAGAAATTAAATGTTTTTTTTTTTTTTTTTTTTTTTTTTTACTTTTGGAACACAACTGCTCAATAGGAAAGTTAACTTTGTTTTGTAAATGCATAAATGCAATTTACATAAGACTTGTGATCTGCCACTCTAGCACATGGAACAAACACTGGGCCAAATATTATGTCAGTATTAGCTATATTACCAAGGGACAAATTAATCCTGAGCTCACGCACAATGAATCTCATTTACATCATTTCTAAGCTTTGGTTTTATGATGAACGGATTTGCCGGTGTGTAGGTCTCAGCCAGTTAACTTGCGCTAAACAAACACTCTTGTTTTTGAAGGATATTGAGTATTGAGATATTGCGCATGTGGCATTGACTAACCTCACACACAAACAAGTGGCTTTCGCACACATGCTACTGCAGCAAATTTATTCATCGCACAGACCGATTTTTTTGTAGCAGGTGCAACATATATTTTGCACTGTACAGCCCTGGAATCTGAGCCAAAATACCCTTTCATCATAAATCAACACTATTGGGTATTTAGGTATCAGAAGTGGTTTATCAACTTTTAAATGTTGATGAGACCATAATTTACTAGAAACACTTGTTTTATTGTTTTATTAAGAAACACTAAGTTCTAGAATTCCCTGAATTAAACTGAATTAAAGCCATTTTTTTTCTTTTTCTCTCCCAGGGCCTCCATCTGCACCTGAGAACCCCATCTCCACCCTAAACGACACCTCTGTGACACTAGAGTGGAGTCCATCAAGAGACAGCGGCGGGCGAGGAGACGTCACATACAGCGTCCACTGCAGGAAATGTGCCGGCGACGGCAAGACATGCAGCCCCTGCAGCAACAACGTCCATTTCGTACCTAGACAGTTTGGTCTTTCAATCCCTAAAGTGTTGATCACGGATCTGCTGTCCAACACCAACTACACCTTCAGCATAGAGGCGGTGAATGGAGTGTCCGATCTGAGCCCGACCCCTAAGCAACAAGTCACTGTCAACATCACCACCAGTCAGACAGGTAGATCTCTGTTCCATTGTATATTTTTAAATGTTGCTTGGTATATATTTTTGTTGCATTGTGCTTGGTAGCCCCACCCACAGTGAAATCTGATTGGTTCAAAATTTAGCATCAAATATGTTCTGATTGTCTGAAATTGTCACTTTGTTCAGCATTTTGCCTCCAGTGAGGACTGATAAATGATTCAACGCTCAAACGTTGTGTTGTGTCGGACCTGGTTTGGATGCGATGTTACACTTTGAATGCCAAAGCCGGTGCAATGCTATTCGTTGATGAACAGAAAACCAACATGCCTCAGGCAATAGTTTTTTCTGTGAAGAGGTCCTCATTAGATTTTCGTAAAACAAAGCACACTCCAAATATGATTTTTGTAGTCAATGTGTGTGAGTCTATTTTTCAAGAGAGGTAAACAAGATCTCTTTTTTTCTGTTTTTCCCCCTTTCTTATTCAAAATGTTATGCATCCCAAACCTTTAGGCAGACAGTGAAGGTTATCTTTTTTATTCAATGAGATGTCTCAAAACTCTCCAGTGTTTGACAGCCCTTGCGTCTGGTGTGTGTATTTGCGTTTGTGAGCCAGTCTTTGTGATGCATCATATTGTGCCGTATTTTCCCTGCTCTCCTCAAGGACCCAGAATTGAATAACAGCCATAGTAACGGTTCAGTACAGCCAGAGGGTTGTTGTTCGACCAGATTCCCGTTTGCAGATTCCCACCTCTCTCTTGCACACAACCTCTGTGGAAGTTCATAAGTTCATAGGATTCTAAATGCTCTAAATAATACATGTCATCGAATATGTTGTCTGCAGTCAGGACTCATTCTCTGGTGCTAAAATGTGGTGAAGACACAACTGCCCTCGTAACTTCCTGTCTCACACCCCTGACGGGCCGACAAGGGTCATCAGGGCAGGTGTGTTCTCATTAAATGTGTGTTTGTGAATGTGTATATGGTGGTATTGGGCTTGTGTAAGGCTCGGCTGTGGTATTAAATATGTATGAAGCTGGTCGGGCTGTAGAGGGAGGCTCTTGAGCAGAACGGGCACATGCTGAGAGAGAAGTGCTTAGTGTCAGAACAGGGTCAAAGATCACAATGATTTATACATTCATCCACGTCAAACCGTGACCCAACCCTAATCTGAATATTGTATAGTTTAGAGCAGTTTAGGAATGAACTCTGCGCATAAAATTTCACATTTAATGGCACCCTCTTAAGAATAAAACTTCCACAAAAAGGATCTTTTTTGCATGTAGGCTGATGCAATGGAAGAAACTTTTTTAAATGCCACAAGCAAGGTTTTTTCATTTATTTATTTTATAATTTGTTACTTTCTAGTTCTTTAGACAACTAAGTACTGTAGTTTCTATGTACTAGTATTTTAAATAACTATACTACAAAGAACCTTAAGCAAGTCAAGAACCCTATATAAAGAATCAGAAATAAATGATCATAAAAAAATCTCTTTTTTACCTTTACTTATAGTGTGCAGCTGTAAAATAAATAAATTAAAAAAAAATAGAAAAGATATTTAAGATTAATAATCAAATGGCCAGAGTGGGAAATTGGTACCTGGTACCAACCTAGTCGCTTTTATGTATTTATTCTATGGAGATCAATACAATCGTAAAGTCATGGTTCTCAAATTAATTGGCAATTAATTAATTATTAAATATTTCCATAATTATAATAAGTGTTCATTATTTCTACATTATATAACAATAATAAGTACTAAATATTTTAGAAATTAAAAGTATATACACTACCTTTCAACAGTTTGAACAGTTAAAATAAAACCCAATAAATTATTGTGCAATATTATTACAATTTAACAACTGTTTTCTATCTTAATATATTTTCAAATGTATGCAATAATGGAATATTTTTTTTGTCCCCATGAGGAAAACAGCTTATAAATCAGATTTATAAGTAAAAATGCTGAAAGTTTTCTGTGATGGGTAGGTTTAGGGTTCCCACAGTATAAAAATCATTGGGCCCTATTTTAATGATCTAAGTGCATGGTCTAAAGCACACAGCACAAGTGCACGTAGGGCGCGTCCGAATCCACTTTTGCTAGTTTAATGATGGAAAAAATGGTCAGCGCGCCCGGCACATGGTCTATAAGGGTTGTCCTATATTCTCTTAATGAGTAGTGGGTGTGTTTTGGGCATATCGTGCAATAAATCGCCATTACTGCAAATAAGCAGGCTAATTCTGATACATGCAATGACTATTCATTGTGAAATGCAGGCATTTTTTTATTTATGTACACAATAATAATCTTTTACATTTTAATCCTTTATTTTTCATATTTAAAAATGTTGTGTGCTGCTGCGTGTGTCCTGTGTGTGTAATAAGCAGAGTGTATGCACGTTGTGCACCCGTCTATAGGTGCATATTACTAACGCGCTCTTTAAATAACTGCGCTATTGACTTTAGACCAGGTTTTTGTTGGTCAATGGGGCAGTCTATTTCAGTTGCCTCAAAATAGCAACGCGCCACCAATGCGCCTGAACACACCTCGTTTTCAGACCAGCATGCCCATGAATGCACAAATAAGCGCAAATGCTTTTGCTATTTAAACAACGTGGCGCAGGACGTGAAAATGATAACTGCATCAGGCTGAAACTGGCAAAAAACACTTGCATCGCACCTGCCGCCGCATTGCAAACATGAACACACAACACGTGTGTATGTGTGTGTGTACAGTTGTATGTCTGGTGTAATTTTGAAGGATGTTCACAGATCTCAGAGCACAGAAAAGGTGAAGGACACCAGGAGAATTTACCTCTAACCATCTGACCAAATATCAGACCCGCTGTCTCTGATGCCCTCTCCCCCCCTCTTCTCATTCTCTTTCTCTGTCCATCCTGCTGTAGTGAGAGATGAAAGGACAGGAGAGAGAGACAGAGAAGGTGTTAGACTGTGTATCAGGAGTGTAATTACCTGCTGTTGTGTGGCTCCCCTTTGTCTCTCTTTAGACAAAGATTTCCCAGCACTTGTGTGTATGTGTGTAAAGCACTCTCGAGTGTGTAAGAGGACCTTGAGCTCTCAGTGGTTTTGTTTTGTAGCAATAGAAGTGTAACTGGAATTAAACCATGTGGGTCAGAAAGCTGCGATTGAACTGAGGTGGTCTTGAGTACTTAATGACAGAGCATTTTACCATTTTTGTATGCACATCATCTCATTATGGCTCTTCTCTCTCTCTCATTGTCTCTCTGTCTCACTCTGTTTGCAGTAAATGTGATCCTGAAAGAGAGAAAGAGTAAAGACAGCATCACACTGGCCTGGCAGGGACCCGACAGACCAAACGGAGTCATAGTGGAATATGAAGTCATCTACTATGAGAAGGTACAACTCATCTCCTCTCCTCTTCTTCTCTCCTCTTTTATTTCCATCAGCTTTACTCTAACAAGCTGACTTCTCATCCTCATACACAGATTACACACATGCTTCTTTGACCTCCATTAAATGCTGTAACGATTGCAGTTGTCCAGGCAGCCCTGGCATGTGTAATTGAGGGCTAAAGCACCATCATACCTTTGGGAATGAAAGCAATCAGTAGACCCTGTACGCCACAGCCGACTGCTCACATATACACATAGCTCTTTAATTATAAAGGGAGAATGAAACCAGGGCTGACGTCACCGATCAAAGAGAATAGCTTCAGAGTAACACACCTGTATACAAAGACACACACATCCAGACTAAAGGAGAACATGCACAGTTATTAATTCAAGGCTTTGTGGGATAGAGATATAATCCAGAAATGAATACCAATATATATATTTTTGTTTTTGTTTTTGTTTTTTTTCTTTTTTTCTTTTATATATATTTTTATTTAAAAAAAATGTTTTGTTTAATTGTTTTTTTATTTGTTTTGTTTTATTTCTTGTATTTTATTTTATATTATTTTATTATTATTATTTTTTTTTCCTTTTCTTTTGTTTTGTTTGGGTTCGTTTTTCATTAATTCATTTATTCATTAATTAATTCATTTATTTTATAGAGACAATATCTTCACGCATACACAGATACACACACATCCAAACTAAAGGAGAACATGCACGTTGTTAATAAGTAATGAAATCAAGGCTGAGTGATAGTGCATCCAAAAATCAATGCCTTTTTTTTAAATTTCAATATTTTATTTATTTCTAATATTTTATGTAATACATAAAATAAAATATGAAATACATTTTCACTTCTATCCCTAACAAATTAAATATATCATCTCTTCTAGCTATTCTTAACCATTCAAAGCATACTGTCTGTTGACTTGCAAAAGTTTTTTTTTTTTACATCAATCCTGCACAGATGCAATCGTTTGACCCAGTCTAGTCTGGCACACATGCTGGTTGCTGTGTGATTATGGGATGTCAGCTCAGAATAAATGCCAGGATGGGTGTCTGGCATTGGAGATCGTGTGGTTCATGCTGTGTTTGTTGGAACTGGAATGGTCCCACGCTCTCACACACAAACCTGCTCTGCCCATGTTCATTCTGGGCGTGGTGGACAGGGACCAAGTCTTTCCCAGAACCCATTTGGTTACGGGATGCTCTTTAATTTTTGGAAAAGATTTATTCGTTTTGAAGGGATGTTTTGGCTGCAATGCTGATCTGATTCAGTGACTGGTAGCTGATTTCTCAGAAATATCCATTTCAATATCAAATTCTAGGTTTAGATTATCAATTTATAAGATCATATTGCAAGATATTTTTAGATTTGCACAGCCTTTTTTTAGACTTGAATAACTTTAATGCAAGTAGCTTAAGAAAAACACATCAGCCAAATGTAAATTAAATGATTATCCAGACTGCAGACTGTAAGACAAAGTCAGTCAATCATATCCAAACTAGTGATTTCAGCCATGTTTGTGTACAATATGCATGTGAAATGTTAGCTGGCAGTTTAGGTAATTACTATAAAATTAATCAACACACTGAATTCATAGACTCACATTCACACACCACTGCAGATGTCTGACTTATGTAACTATAATCACACCAATAATCATGTCAAACAGTGTAAATTAAAGCCCTGGCCTGCTCTGTTAGCACCCCAGCATCTGCCTCTCTAAAATGACTCAAAATATGACGCCTGTTGGCTACAGTGTTAACATGCTGCTGAAATAATATCCTCTTATGTTCTATACTACTGCACAGACTCGAAATTCAACACTGCCACCCTGCCGTTTACTTTAAAAAGCTTTAACAACAATTACAGGTTGAATTGTTAACATTGTAGCATAGCATCACAGTAATATTTAACAGAAGGCTTGTTGAAACTTTTATAATTTCATATTAATTATTAAACATGTTCATCAAGTTTAAACAGTTTTTCAAGATTAGACTACAGTTAAAAATTTGGGGTCAGTAAGATTTCTTTTGTTCTGCTAGGATGCATTGAATTGACATTGTTACAAAATATGTATTTCAATAATTAGCACAACTGTTTTCAACATTGATAAAGTACCAAATCATCATTAGAATGATTTCTGAAGGATCATGTGACTGAAGACTGGGGTAATGATGCTGAAAAATTCAGCTTTGCCATCACAGGAATGTATTACATTTTAAAATATATTAAAATAGAAAACAGTTATTTTAAATCGAATATTTTTGATCAAATAAATGCAGCCTTGGTGAGCATAATAACATTTTCTTTCAAAAACATTCATACTGACCTCAAACTTTTGAACGGTGGTGTAAATTTTAGTAACATTTTCCAAATGACCATTACATTTCGACAGGAACACTGTGCAAGTCTAAATGTACCATCATTTTCTGTCCTCTATCTTTAAATCCAACCAAACAAAACAATTTCACTGTGAGTGAATGTGAACGTTGTTGTGTTTTTCTGTTCCAGAACCAAAGAGACCAGAACTACACAGTTCTGAAAACCAAAGCCCACATGATGACAGTGGAGGGCCTGAAGCCGGGCACCACCTATGTGTTCAGAGTGAGGGCACGCACTGACGGAGGCTACGGCAGCTACGGTGGAGAGATAGAGCTGGAGACCAGTCACGAAGGTAATGTTTTTAGTCTTTTCTTAACGTTTTCATTTTTCTCCTTCCTTTCTGGGACTTATTGTCTTTCTTTGATCCACTCTGTTGATAGTTCATTAGTGGCATACCGCAAATCTTTGGGGAGCCCACCGCAAACCAGCACTAATAGCATGATGTTATGTTGGAAAATGTAGCTCCTTGTTTTTTTATAATATCTTTATTATGCCTTTTCTTTATTTTGTCAGTGCAATAGTTTTAGTTATTTCTAGACACTGACATCATTAAAGTTTGCTTACATAGTTCCATTAAAAAGTTATTTGATCTAAAACAGAAAAACGGTGAAATACTATTACAATTTAAAATTACCATTTTATATATATATATATATATATATATATATATATATATATATATATATATATATATATACTATATATATTATATATTATACTATTTTTTTATATTTTTTTAATTTCACAGTTAGAAATGTAGAAACAACATAAAAACAGTATATTTTAAATATTTGTTGTTATGGCATCTTTTTATTAATGAAGGCAGGTATCACTTATATTAATACAGATACTGATGTCTCTTTGAAATATATATATTTTTTAAAACATTAATGATAGGCATTCAACATTACATCTATCACTAGCTATCAATTTCAACATTTATTAGGCTTTAAAAAATAACTTACAAAAAAATTTAAAATAACAGCTTTTAATTTAAGTGAATTTAAAACAATTTTCACATAAATCCATTATAATAAATGTCATATTTGCCTGTGGCCTTCATATATAATCAATATACAAACATTTTATAAAGTTATCACATAAGTAAAACACTTTCAAAGTCTTAACTGCATACATTATAAATTAAATATAGATTAATCCTTATTAAATCCTTAAATTGTTCTTTGATTAACATTGATGACAGACAGCATTAGTCGCTGCTGTCACTTTAAGACCTGCCGCTGCCGAACATGACGAGGATCTGAAAGTGTCTTAAAGTAACAGCTGCTGTTGTTTGTGTCATTAATGCTATTTAAACAACAAAATACAAAGAGAAAATCACTTTTGTAGCTTTAACAAAGATTCATATTTACTTAATACAGTGAAGACTATGCAGTGTTATTTTACATTTGATGATTCAATTTCTGTGTCTGAATGCTGTTAGACTTGCCTGAAAAACATAAGCACTGTTTATTTCATTTGTATCTTTGTTCTATTGTACTTATCTATGCTTGTCTATGTCATTTGTTTATTATTTTACTTTATTATTATTTACAAAATCACCCCAATTATTTGAATTTATTAATTATTTCCAAATATAGCTATTCAAGTCATCTGGTGAAATTATTTTCATATTGCAATATACATTGCAGAAAAACAAAATATTGCAATGTCAGTTTTTTTTTCCAATATCGTGCAGCCCTAATATATTTGTATAAAATGTAATTTATTCCTGTGTTAGAAAAGCTGAATTTTCAGCAGCCGCTAATCCAGTTTTCAGTGATGATCCTTGGTGCTGATTTGGTGCTCAAACATAATTTCCAATGTAGAAAACTCATAATGGCATCCCACACCCATACACCAGTGTCTTTCTATATACTCTTTCCATTGTTGAGCAGATGCTGGGGTTTCAGGGCACTTCTCTGGGTTTAATATGGTGAACTGATATGTGACTTATTTACCAAACCTCCTGCTTATGCTCCCTGGGAGGTGAGCATGTGTGTGTCGCCCGTGTCTCATGAGGACAAACGAAGCTGTGTTGAGCTGACCTGTGTTCCTTTGATGGAGATCAAAGAATGGTGGCACATTTGAAAAGGCTCTGGGGCATACGGTAAACACAGAGACCTTGTGTATATGCGCCTCATTTAAAGCACGTTACGGCCCAGCGAGCGTCTCTGGAAGCATATCACAGAGCTCAGCAGACCTGATCTGCCAAGCTGAAAGTTAACAGAGTCCAGTATAATTGCTCTTTTAATTATATAAGAAATGCTTAAGCCTTCGGCTCATGGTGACATTCATAAACCGCTTACGCCGTGTGCATCGGTTCATACGATACACATCAGAGCAGAACATACAGTACTGTAAGAAGCATATGCATTGAGTCTGATAATACAGAAACATATTTCCCTAAAATCCCTTTATGTAATCATTGGCTAGCAGCTAGCAAGGTTATTATTATAGTTTTAAATTTGTAATTATTACAGAGTTATATAATAATATATGTAGTAGGCTAAATTAATAGGCTAAATTAATCTACATTTAACAGCATTATTCATATCTGGTGGCATTTTCATGTTTAATGCAGTTTGGTTGTAAAAATCAAAATCGTATCCAAAATAAAAGTTTGTGTTTACGTAATATATGTGTGTGTACTGTGTATAATTTGAATACACACAGATACATGTATATATTTAAGAAATATTTGCATGTGTATATACTGTATATATATATTTATATAATTTATATTATATATAAATATATTTTATATATTAATATAACAAATCTTTCTTAAATATATACGTGTGTGTGTGTGTGTGTGTGTGTGTGTGTGTGTGTGTGTGTATTTATACATACATAATAATTATACACAGTACACACACATATATTATGTAAACACAAACTTTTATTTTGGATACGATTAATCACGATCAATCCATTTGACAGCTTATACATTATACAACACACACGCATATATATATATATATATATATATATATATATATATATATATATATATATACACACACCTGCGTGTGACTTGAATCCTGCTTTCCTCTTTTCCTAATCCTGTTCCTTCTGTTCTCCACATCCTTTCCTTTCTGTTCTCTATGTCCTTTCCTGTCATGTCTCCCACTGTCCCTGTCAAAAAATAAAAATCTTGGTACGATCATATAGCTGTGAGAATTTAAATTTTAGCATATTGCTTAGCTGATTTCGTGCATCTGTTCCTGTCTCAGTGAGTTGCGATCTCCTTCTGTATGTGGTGCATAACAGAGATTGTTGAATGAAGTTGAGTGGAATTCTAAATCAATTCCTGTTGCTGGAGATATTCATTTTCCTGAAAGAGGTGGTTACTCATGCGTTGCCGGGCTTGATAAATGATGTATTTGTTTTGAGTAATGAGTCGATTGCGGCAGCATAAAATCCATATACTCGCCGTGAAACTTTCAAACCGGGCCTGTTATTCCCTCTGTTAACATACCTATTTGGATGCCATGCGTAAATTAGAAAATTGACTCCCGTCTTCGCCTACATATTTAGTGGCCAAATGCAGCTGGTTCTGTTTTTCTGTTTTTTGGGGGGGGTTTTTAGAGGGAAGAAAAGCAAAGTTTGACATGAAAGCTAAATATTTAACCCTATTTGGGGTATAAGAGACCACATAGTTAAAAATGACATTTTCAAAGGTTCTCCATGAAAGATGTTACATTACTTGCAAGCCTAGTTAAAACAAACCTGTGGTAAAAACAGCAGGTTAAAGTTACAGTATTGTCATTTTACAGTTTTTTTTTTTTTTAGCTGATCACATGTCTGAGTAGCTTTCTTGTGGGTTTTGATTAGGCCAGAGGAACTCATTGAGCTCTCTGAGACCAAACGGAAATAGAATCAATCTCAGCAGAACATGAGGGTTAACATTGACACAAATGTGTCTCTTCTTCTCTTTCTCCCTCTACAGATATGCTGGCCATCGGGGACCCTAACCAGTCCACAATCCTTGCTGTGTCCATAGCCGGTGGCATTGTGCTCCTTATCTTCCTGGTGGCGTGTTTTGTAGTGAGCGGACGGTAAGAATGGACTTCCTTTTAACATCATCTGACCTTTTCTTGAGTCGTTCTGTCCTTCTGAACCGCCTTTGAGGAAGAAGTACTGGTCCCGAGGGCTGATATTACAGAGCAAAATAAAATGCTTCTGTTCGTTAGATCTGAGAGCTGCTGTCAAATGGCGATTTTACAAGAAATTGAACCTTGAATTAGAAAATGAAGTGTGGATTCTTCCATGGCAAAGCTTTTAAAAGAGCTAGAACAGGCACTCTGTGAGGTGTGTCTTATAGGCTCCTAAAAACCAAGAAGAAAGCGTTTGAAATTGAAGTCTGAGGAGACATTTTGCACAGCATCTCTGCTATTCAAACAATAGCTGAAGCGGAAAAGACGGTGCAGTCAGTTGGATGAGACGTACTGAGCCTATAAATTAATGCTGATAATAAATATACTCTGACTGAATTAAATAGTGGTTTCTTTCTCGAACAAAGCTCGCCCGAAGTCTCTAAAAACATTAGTATTGATCTGAGGTGATTGCCTATCATGCTGAGTGCCCTATTCAGTATTGACTAGAAATGAGCCATGTTTGCCTGCTGAGAGCATGTAGAAATGCACATAATGAATTCCTCAAATAATTAATCTCAAACCACTCAGCTATAAAACAAAACAATAAATATGTAAGACTGGAATATGTGAGTCCTTATCATAGGGAAGAGGAAGTGGTGTACTGGAGCGGTTCTTGCCAGGTTCTACCCACAAGCCAATGCAGCTTCATGCATTATGCATTTGAGCTCTCTCATGCCTCAGTCTGGGGTGAAAGCTGGAAAAACAGAATACATTGAAGGTGTCGATTGGTGCTCCTCAGATAAAGAAACAGCAAGTTGAGTGTTCAAGACTGTGAACTCCAAGAAGACACATGAAGGACACATACTGTAGAAGAGGAAGACCAAGGTGGTGGTGGACAGAAAAGGAGAAGGATGATCAATTAGTGAAGACGACTGTAGTCTCATGTTTTTTGTTTTTTTTTTCCAATTAGAAGACACAACTTCTCTGAGAAGAGTTTAGCGTGCTGACAGTTTTGTTGTCTGTTGGTGTGCTGTTGTGTCTCTAAATTCCTCTCCTTTGAAGCACTGTAAGAAATTCAGCGCCTTGAGCAATACGTTTCAGGACAATTACTGTCAGATATCAAATTGTCTGCTTTGAGCAATGTTTCTGTCAATGCTTATCCGTAGGCCTTGATAGTTTTGTAAATTTTTCAAGGTAAACATAGCTCAACTTGAGTGGTATACATGACCATAAGCCAGCCTAACTAAACAGAGCTTACATAAGAAGAATTACCCCTGGTTTCACAGACAAGGCTTAAGCTAGTCCCAGACTAAAATGCATGTTTGAGCTGTTTTAACTGAACGAATCTTGCACTGAAATATCTTAAAATATGTCAGTGGCATTGTTTTGTCTCAAAATGCACATCAGTAATGTTTTTTCTAGAGCATGTTTATAAAAGCTTGTCCTAATTGAACTAAAGCCTAATCCTAGTTTATTATAAGCCCTGTCTGTGAAACCGGGCCTTAGAGAACTAGTCATTTAAACATACTGTAGTAATATCGATGCGTTTACATGCACCCTCATAATGCAATTATAATGGGATTTTGGCAATATTGAGATAAACAACTTAATCGCATTATTACCGCTCTGACCAAAGTGTGCATGTGCGCGGATGTACACGGTGTGTACTGTGTGTTCACTTCATGAATGAACTCAATGACATTATTCAGAAGTTTCTCTTCAACTCGCGAACACAACTCGCTGCACAGTCTCTGCTCCGTATCTTCATCCAGACGGTGTGAAAAACGCGGCGGCAGGCAAACCCGGCATTGCGATGTTCATGACAGGGCCGCATAATATCCAGTATGTTCATAAAAATGTATTTTGAATTTGATGTGAGTAGATTAAAACAATGGCCGGTAACATGCATACTGTATGCCTATCTGAGTGTGGTATAACCATACTTATTAGCGAATAATCAGAATAGTGAAAATTGCATGTAAACTGGAGTGAAGAGTTCTGCTCATGTCATGTAAACATCTTACTGCGATTAAGACCGTACTCTGATTATTAGAAATAATCGCATTATTGGTGCACATGTAAACGTATTCTATGTTAAAAATGCTAGATTTGCTCTGCTGTAGCAGATACGCAGTCTTTCCCACAAATTTGAGGCCCCCAAATGTTTGTGTTTTTTTTGTTTTTTTTATTATTATTCCACTGTGCAGGTTTGCTGGAAGATTATTTCTTTGGCAACAGGCCTCAGGCGTAAGTCTCCACTCTAACACAACTCTCTGACATACTATAGAAAGATTATGCAAACGGTACTGTTCTCTAGAGAGAAATCTGAGAGGTCTCAGTAACCCCTGCAGGCCAGCTGTATGTCATTGAGGAGAACCATTGGCTTACTTTCAAACACTGAGAATAGTTTCAATTCATGCTGCTCAGAATTTCAAGGCGAGATATCAAACAACAATCACCTTTCCACAACTCATGTCTTGCTCTATTGCAAATCCCACTTGAGTCCATTTTGTTTCCTCTTACCATTAGGCCTTTATAGCTGCCAATATCCATCTTTTTTGTAAGAATCACATTGCAATGAAAGAAAGAATGAACGAACATTAATGAACTAACAAACAAACAAATGAGCGAACAAACAGTAACAGAGAGTTTGATTAGACCTTCAGTATTCAGCTGTATTATCTCTATTCCCCATACTCCTCTTCTCTCTCTGTCTCTTTCTCTTTTTCTGTCTGTAAGAACATGAGCAGTATTTTGCTAAGGCTACAGCACCGTTAGCATATTTTTGTACGGTTGATGATTTCACCTGGCTCACAGGGATAATGCATAATTTAGAGATTTTAACATCAGCATTGCCTGCTTCACCGCTATAATACTTGCACATTAGTTGCAGCCTACAAGAAAGTCTGAGGCTGGGATTTATGCTTTATTATAATAATTTGAAATACAGCTAATTAGCGTCATTCCCCTACTTGAATGAAAACAGGCTAGCATGATTAGCATATCATAAAAATGCATGTTTCTAATCGGCCATACACTCAAATAGAAATAAAGTTTTAGTTGGAGCCATTAGCACACAAGCTATTCTTTTCTCATCTCTTCGGTCTCTTTACTTTTTGTGTGAATAAAATAGTAACTGGGATCAAAATAAGTAAATAAATAAAGAATGCTATTTTAATTTGCTTGTTGCAGTGCACAAGGGACTTAAATTGGCCAAAAGAATACAGAATATCGGTGGTCTTATATATGGACAACAGGAAAAACTGCCATGTGGCACAGCAGGCAGATGGTGTTCAGTCATCAAATTTGTACAATTATTATTATTTTTTTTTAGCTCTGTTACCCTAAAAAACTATTACAACACAGCAGGTGGGTGCTAACGCTTGGGAAACTCCTGCAAATTTATCTCTTGGACTTATCGAACATCACTGTTGCTCTCATCATTGCCAGACAATTATTTTTGTTTTATGAGAAAGTTGGAAAATCTATTTTACTCCCACGTCTAACTCACTCTATCCTTTAGGATTATCTCTTTTAAGCCGTATCCTCAGTGGAGCGCCTAATTATTTGGCGTGCATGCCACACATGCCGATATTTGTCATTTTAATTACATTTTTATATTTTCTGCTGCACCGAAATCAAACAAGCACATTATTTTTTGAGTAACTATCAATAGCTGCTGTATTTTTTTAATATTGAATAAATTAATTATGTGAATGGCTCTATTATGGTGAACTATTTAAATGTTTAAAATCATATAATGAATGTTAGTGGCCTACAAAGAATATGAATATTGTTTATCACACTTTTGGAATAAATTAATCGTGATTTACCTCAAATAAAGCATTGCTACAAGGGCTTCAGTAACTGTAAAACTTTGCATGATGCTGCTAAAAACTATATTTGCACGTCCAGTTAAATGTGCATGTCCGTTCTAGAGAAAACAAATTGGGATTTTAATTTCTAAAGCTGCCATATTTACATTAATTTGTATACAAATACATTGCCTGCTCCTTAAAAAAAAATGTCTCTTGACTCTTTTGTCAGATACAGTCTGCTTATCATCATATCAAGGTGAAATTGAGATTCTACAAGAGATCTTTCTCTTAAATCCTTGATGATGCAAGTATGGCACAGATGTATTTGTCTGTGTAATAACAGATGAAGTGCACAGGAAGATTTTCAAGCCGATCTAATCAGAGAGAAGAAGCTCTTTGTCAATGAGATGTTATCTTCGAAGCATCTGCTAAACGCCTTGGGTTATTCTTAAAACTTAATGATGACAGGAAAGTGTGCTCCATACACTCAGCCACTTTCATGCCAGTAGAACGTTTCTCCCAAGAACCTAAAGCTGAGAGCACTTTAGGCTCTCAAACATGTTTTCGATAATTTTCTTCTGTTGAACAGGTTGTTACGCTGCCATGTTCATAATGGACTTCTGCATAAAATGTTCGGTTTTACCTCTAGCGTGCTCGTATAGTAACATCGAAGTGACATCTTTGATTGGCCAAATGGCACCAATGTAATAAACGTTTGGCTCTTTGTTTTTCTACCCCGGTACAAATGCATCTGTGCCGCTAACAGACTCACCAAAGCGCCTCTCCATGCCTGCAATTGTAGCACAACAGACATAATGATATTTTAGAGCCAAAACTGCTTATAAACTGAAGAGCTGTCCCATTTTAAAAGCTGGAACCTCGATGCATTCTCATTTACACACACACATGTGCAAACACATACACACACATACTTCTCACGTTCATCCAGAGGTGTAATGGTTCTCCCATCCTCTTAACGTGATGGACTGGCCTCTCACCGCAATATACTCGCTGTGTGTAAAAGCACTCTTTGGCAGCAGCGTCGGCCCTATAATTGTTTCTATAGGATGGACGGCACTATAGCTCAGTTCATTTTGAGCGGTGCAATTTGAGTAGCGACTGAAATATCGCACAGTCAGCATAAAAGAGAAGTAAACACTGAGATAATGAAAGCAAAGCAAGCTGCTGCCTGTCAAGCACAATTATACAGGACGGGAATCTTAAACATTTTGCTAGGAAAGAGGTGACAGGCATGTTTGTGTGGCTGGAGCTTTAATTCTTTGAGGAAAAGAGTGTACATTTCCAAGTACTGTAGTACTTTCCACAAAAAGCTTTTCTGAGACCAACAAATAGTTATTGCATTCGAAGGTTTTACCATTAGAAATATGATTGGTTATGACTGGTTTTCAGAGCCAGTAATAATAATAATAATAATAATAATAATAATAATAATAATAATGCTTTTGATAAGACTTTTTAAAGAAAGTCGGTGTAGGTTATAACATTAGAAATACACTACTACTACTACTACTGCTACTACTACTACTACTACTAATAATAATAATAATAATAATTGAATGTATTATTATAGTAGTAGTAGTTTTTATATTATTATTATTAGTAGTAATAGTAGTAGTAGTAGTAGTATTATACAGATTTATATAGTGCTTTTATCTATTTTATGTTTTTTTTTTTATTTATTTTTTTTCAAAAGAAAGTCAGGTTTAGTTTAGGACATTAAACATATTATTATTATTGTTATTATTATACAGTTTTATATAGTACTTTTTTCTATTTTATTAGACAGTATTATTATTATTATTAATTTTTATTTTTTTAAGAATTAAGATTGCTTGACATAATGTATCATTCGTATTTATAATTCTTAATTAAAAGTCAACCAAAATGAAACGTTTATCATGAAACTTGCTGCCACGTTTAGTCTCATTTAGACCATCGTTTTTCACAAAAAACAAAGGCATACACTTTATGCCCTTTCATTTTATTTGGGCCGATTAGCAAATGAGAGTTTTATTACGTTCACAGGCCCTGCATAGATTAGGGCGACACTAGTAATCATGTCAGAGGTCAGACTCCTTAATTAATTGGATTCTGACTGCTGTACTGAATCAAACTAATAAAAAGCGACTCTCAAAAACAGGATCATTATCACCGTAATTTTCTCTCCTGCATTCTCAATTACCATAATGAATCGCTCACAAATGAGATAATGCTCCACACCTATCAGAAACACATCCTGGAATTTAGCACATATCTCCATTTAATCTCTTCACTTCACTAATAATGACTTTGGCTGGAGTAAATCTTTTTTTAAAACAGCAAGCACAGGCCTTGGAGGTCTGCCAGGTCTCCTCCAGCAGAGAAAGGAGCCAAGCGCAAGTAGCTTAAAGAAATGAGGGATCAAGAGACAAGGGACGAGCATTTTGTTTCACATCCATTCGGGCTATCGGTTATTGCGTGATAATGTAATGACCGCATGGTGCAGCGTCGATGGCTCCTGTGAGCTGGAGCCGTGGGTGTTGCCGATTGCCATTAATCTGAAGAGCCACTCTGCGTGATGAAAGCATTAGGGAGGCATTTCTCTGTCCGTCTCCATCTTATTAGCGCTGTGGCAAACACACCGAATGATTAGAAATCGCCTGATCTTTGAAAAAAGCCGTTGTTTATGCTAATCAGCCTTCTGATGGCCACTGCGGGCCAAAACGTTCCCTCACCAAAATCATGGAGCATTTTAGAGCGTCTTTGTGCATCTTTCAGCTTCACTGGCATTTTTTTAGACTAATTTTGTACAGACACTGTGTAGTGTAGATGTAAATTCTCTTTTGTTCTGCATTGTGTGCGACATAGATGTTCTAAAGCCCAGAAACAAATCCGATCCGTGTTTCTCTCCCTTTCTCTTTATTGGCAGTAGTGAACAAAGGATTCAGAACAAAGTGCTGTCATTTGTTGAATGTCTTCATTACCGAATGTTGACAAGATCATTCACGTAAATTTTCTTTTTTGTTCATCAGTAATAGAGGCCCTTCAAAGTCGCTTACTTTGATTCTAACTTCAAACACGGTTACTGTCGTCTAATCTGAATCATACCAAAATCGCTTTGGATGGCGTCAGATGTTAACAACATATAAACGCAACTTATAATGCAGCAATCTTCGGAATAAAAGTTCTTTAGTGTTCTTTTCAGTACCTTAGGTTCAACTCTTCTTTTAAAGCATCGTTTTTCTCTGTACATTTGAGTTATATGGGCTGTATAGATCTTTAGAGATGAGAAAAAGAAGGTTATTGATGTGAAATTGTAGTTTCTTTAGATCAGCATATTCACCCATTATTTCCTTACCTTCATGTCGTTCCAAACCTGTATTTCTTTCTTCTGTGTAACACAAAAGAAGAGATTTTGAAAAATTTCTTCTTTTTTGTTTCAAAGCAACACTGGACCCACTGACTTCCATTGTTTGGGAAAAATCAAACATTCTTGAAAAATGAAATATCTTTTGTGTTTTGGAAAACAAAGTCACCTTTTTAAGCAACACAGAACCTAAAATGCTTAAGAAATGATTTAAAGAACCTATAATATCCCATCAAGGACGTTTTGAATCTCTAAAGGGCTATATAGCCCATGTAACTTAATCACTGTAAACTTAAAATGTATGCTTCATAAGAAGAGTTGAACCTAAGGTGCTGCAAAGAACCATCAAAGAATCTTTATTGTGACAACGTCAAGTGTTAAAGGGTTAGTTCACCCAAAAATGAAAATTATCCCATAATTTACTCACCCTCGAGCCATCCTAGGTGTATATGACTTTCTTCTTTCAGCCACAATCAGAGTTATAGTAAAAAATATCCTGGCTCTTCCAAGCTTTATAATGGGAGTGAATGGTGCCATTTTTTTGAAGCCCAAAAAAGCACACCCATCCATCATAAAAGTAATCTACACGGCTCCAGGGGGTTAATAAAGGCCTTCTGAAGTGAAGCAATGCGTTTTTGTAAGAAAAATATCCACACTTATAACTTTATAAACTGTAGTCACTAGCTTCCGGTAACATCTGTCCACGCGTTCACGAGAGAGTCAAGTTCCGGCATAGGACGTAGGCTGTAGGTGTAGCGTAAGCTTAGGTGAGAGGAGACGCCTCTCGCAGTTCAAACAAAAAGACAGGGCAACAAACTCAAACTCCTCCGACATTTCTCTTTAAAATTCTCGTTTTAGACTTCTAATGGGCCTTTTAGACAGGATGCGGAATGCGCTGCGCTGGCCGCTGGGTTCAGCATAGCCCTTCAGATACAACGCGATTTTCGCTATGCTGGCCAGAGCAAAGTAGGCTGAGTTTTCAAAACTTTTAGCGGGCGTTCACGTCTAGTCATTTGATTGTTGTTCCACCAGCAGCAAAAATGTATCTGTCCCGTGCTAAGAAGCGAACGATAGCACTAGCCCTGCTAGTAAGAAGAAGAAGAAGAAAGAGAGCAGCAAGAAAGAAGAGGCTGTGGGTGCATGAAACCCTCAGGTCCAGAGAAAAGTTCGGGGAATTCGGGCTTGCAAAAGAGCTTAAAAATAAAGTTAAAAATATTAATATTTTTCTTAAAAAACACACTGCTTAGCTTCAGAAGACCTTCATCAACCCCCTGGAGCCGTGTGGATTACTTTTATGATGGATGGATATTCTTTTTTGGGCTTAAAAAAAATTGGCACCATTCCCTCCCATTATCAAGCCTGGAAGATATTTAATATATCTCTGATTGTGTTTGGCTGAAAGAAGAAAGTCATATACACCTAGAATGGCTTGAAGGCTGAGTAAATTATGGTATAATTTTCATTTTTGGGTGAACTAAACCTTTGAAACGTTATTGTATAACTCAA
Source organism: Rhinogobio ventralis (assembly GCA_039654625.1). Lineage (NCBI taxonomy): Eukaryota > Metazoa > Chordata > Actinopteri > Cypriniformes > Gobionidae > Rhinogobio > Rhinogobio ventralis. The sequence continues at coordinate 11,779,909 of CM077200.1, read as the reverse complement.
ATTAGTCTACAGCAGTCGTGTTTCTGAAATCATGACAGCATTTTCATTTTGGGTTAACTACCTAACTAACTATTTAAAGTGCCAGAGCTGTATGTTTTTCTGTGGAACTGCTGTGAAAACCTCCTTTGGAACCTTCATTTCATTGTGAAATTTAAAAAAAAACTTGTGGTCTCAGGCTGTAAAAGTTTCACTTCAAATTCATTTTTAAGAGTGTTCAATTAAAAAATTGCCAAAAAATTGCTGAAACCTTTTCAGAATTCAAGCGTAGCTGCATGAATTAGCTGTAGACATTTTGCAGACCTGCAAAGGTCACTTTGTCTCCTACGCTTATTTAGTTCTCACATTAATAAAAATCCAGACATCACCTTGACCATAGCTGTTTTGTGTCATCAGCATGAGCGGTTATCTCAAGGTCACATGCTTATTGTCAAATGCAAGGCTAAGGTTGGTCACCTCCCATTTTAATGCTGTAGAAAACACAAGGTAATCAAACAAGCAATTAAGCATTATGGGAGGAAATAACTTCATGCTGTGCCCTTTGCAGGCTCCTTTCAGGTTTTACAGCTCTTCCCCAGTCCAGACGCGCGCCAAACAGGAAGTCAACATTTAAGACCGCCTGCCATTCATCACTCTGAGATGAGGAGAATGTTTTAAGGGTGGAACGGAACAGTAGAGAAGGTCAGCGTAGAGGTCAGATGTGTGTATTTTGCGGAAGCCTACAATAAACATCCATGTTCGTTTAAATAAAAATCAAGTTTAAAAAGGAAGTTTTCATTTCAAGTTTACAATAAACTGACGGATTTTTTAAAGGGTCATAAATTTGACGAAACAGTCACTGATTACTCTTTAGCGAATGGCATACTTGATGCCGGCTCTCTTGCTCCCATTTCTAAGGCGGTCCATTTTGTGTTTGTAAAATGAGACGCCGGATGAATTAAACCAGATGAGGTGATCGTAATTCAACACACTGCTGGAGCGCGAGGGTAAGGGCAGCGGCAGTCATGGGAATATCTGAACCATTTTTTTTCCCACCTAATTGCAAGTCAGTTAGAAACAGTTGGCAAGGACATGTGGCTAGGGAGGCTTTAATGGAGATGAATGGAATGCCAGCAGGGATAGAGGAGAACCCTGACCCGTCCTCTTATTTCTGTAGTCCGCTTGCACCAAACCGTCTCGATCAGAGCCGTTGAAAAACAGAGTTGCGTCATGCTTTGATCTCGCCGCCACACAGTCACGTGGTTCATGGAGCTCTCAATAGTTCCAAACAACTCCGTGCTGTCAATCTCTTTAAATGTGTTTAAGCAGTATAGACAGCAGTTTCACTATATTTGCAGCAAAATTTTTAGGCCTCAGCAGTCTAATCAGCTAAATGTTTAGTATTTGACAACTGTTTTGTGATAGAAATTTCAACAACAGACAGTGATATCAAGTGATGCAATATATAACTTTTTATGAAATTTTGAGTTTTGAATTGAACATATCCTATCATGATTCATGTAAGTCATAACTGAACGTGACATACGTATAAGGGTATGAATACGAATGTGTGCATATTTTCCTCATTCTTCCCTTGGGTCATTTTGACCCGAAACTAATTTTTTTATTTTTTTATTTTTTAAACTGAGTGTTCATCGGAGTGGTCCAAGACCCTAGGACTTTTGTCGCATTTGAACACACACACACAATTGACTGGATTCGAGGAGTTTTGTGCTTGAAATTTACAAAAGTAACATATCCTTCCCTCGCGGGTCAATTTGACCTCCTTAGGCATTGGAATGCGACCTGAAAATGCTCAAAATTCAAAAAATGCTAAAACTTTACCAAAAAAACTGACCCAGCGGAACAGCTCATTTGCTCCATATTGAGCTATAAGGCCATCTATTGGCAAGAGTCATGAAATATCATATTTTTTTTCCACAAGAGGTCGGCAAAGACACCTAATGTGAGATATTTTGAGCTGAATTAAAAGGGTTATGCATGAAATTGTGAGTCATTTTGAATTTAAGATGAAAGAATGTGAAGAATGCGCATAAATTATAATTTATTTATTATTTATTGATAAAATCTAGAAATTCTTCAAATGAAATTAAATAAGCTTTCTGAAAAAAAAAAAAAAAAAAAAAGAATTTTAGGGCTTCGGGTCATTTTGACCCGCAAGGGAAGGATTTGTCACAAAGTGCGAAAAAGGGATGAGGGTTTTAAAATAAAATACAAATATTATTTGCCAATAGTTTAAATTGATTACTTAATAACTACAATCACACCTAGAAGGTCTTTCTTTATGCCCACACCCCTGTCTGACGGTCGCTGAATGCAAGCAAATATTGAATTTAACCCAGTTTAAAATAGTGTTACATAAAACAAGGCCACCAATTGCATTCAACGAAACTCTTTATTATATAATATATCCAGTGATGCGCTAGATGCGTTATTCCTTGAATGGGCAGTCTTCAAAGAAACTCATATCAAAGAAAGATATCAGAAAGACTAACAACTGTTAAAATATGACAACTAGCATCTGGTTATGGTAGCTATTGAAATGTTGCTCATGTTATCCAACTGCAATTATAGTCTAACTCTTTATTATTTAACGGTAAACATTAACGACAATGCGCTACATAAAATAACACTCCTGGCTAGTTTCCTGAGAGGTCAAGTAATGTGTTAAAGTATCAAAAATTGCAATTTTGTCAACTTACCTGCGTGTGCTTGCGAAACACTGAAATGAATGGGGTTCAATGCTGGAACTATTGGTTGTCTGGAACTATTGGTTGCTCCACGATTTGCGTTACTTCCACATTCCTTTTTTTTTTTTTTTTTTGTGCGCACTTTACTGTGCAGGCTTGAATTTACATTTCCGTCAGCCTGAGGCCTATTCATTTCACCTTTGGTGTGAAAGGGCGTTTACCTTTGGCAAAAATAGAACTTTTTTTGTTGTAATTAAAAAAACAAACATTCGATGCAACTGTGTCCTAAGACCGCTACCGACTGGCGGGGAAATCCGCGTCTCCCCTCCCGGGCATGTAAGTTCTCGTCCGGGCTAACCGGCAAGGCTTACACGGCCTGTGGAGAAGCCGCGTCATCTCTGCATGCCATGGCGCTCCTGCAGGTCTACCAGGCCAAAGCGCTCATGGAATTGCACGAGGGTAGGGGTTATGCAGGAACTGCGTACCGCGACGGACCTCGCCCTCAGGGCGACAGAAGTCACCGCACGCTCCCTGGGTCGGGCGATGTCCACACTTGTGGTCCAGGAACGCCACCTGTGGCTGAACCTGGCAGATATGCGTGAGACCGACAAAGTGCGGTTCCTCAACGCCCCTGTCTGTCAGGCCGGCCTCTTCGGCGACGCGATCGAGAGATTAAAAAGCGATTAAAGACGGAGGCGATTAAAAATATCCTGCCCCGGCGACCTGCTGCTGCTTCCACCCAGTCGCCGGCTGCAGCGCCCCCACCTGCTCGTCGCCGAGGGCGTCCCCCGGCGTCTGCCTCCGCCCCTGCCAAGCCAAAGCAGCAGCCTCCACCGGCAAAGCAGGGCGCCAGGCGCAAGGGGGCCGCCCAACCCGTCCAGGGCCCCGCTGTCTCTGCAGGCAAGCGCAAGGGTAAGCGGCCCTGAGACGGGCAGCCCAGGGAGAAGAGGAGCTGTTCTCGGGGAGGTGGTGTCCGCACCCCTCCTCCCCCCGGAGGAGGACCGGGGGGAGAATGTCCATCACACTGGTATCAACATCCTGCCGCTGGCTCTCCGGAGTCCAGCGGTGCCCACATTCTCAATAAAAGAGCAGTTTCCTCCCTCCCTGGGCCCCAAGAGGGTCAGGTTGGCAGTGCGCGACGCCCCCGGGCCTTGCCACTCCTTTCCTCCCCTCTCCCCCTCGCCAGGGGGCAGCAGTGTGGGCACCGAGAACGCCCCCGGGCCTTCTCACCCACACTCTGCCCCACCCTGGAGTACTCAAGCAACACTCCGGGCCTCCCGAGTCGGGCCTGGGTACTCCATCTCGCTGCCTCACCCCGGGCACGTCTGTGGTGCCGTTGGTCCCGCTTGTTCGGTCTCTGGGGGCCTGGTTAGGTCTCCCCAGGCCGTCTCGCTGGCTCATCCGTACCGTCAGACTCGGCTATGCGATTCAATTCGCCCGCCGGCCTCCCAAGTTCACGGGCATCCTCTTCACCTCAGTGCGGAGTTGCGATGCCCATGTCTTGCGGTCCCAGATCGATGTCCTGCTGGCGAAGGACGCGGTCGAGCCGGTTCCTCCGGCCGATATGAGGGCGGGGTTTTACAGCCCCTACTTCATTGTGCCCAAGAAAGGGGGTGGGTTAAGACCAATCCTGGACCTGCGTGTCCTGAATCGGGCCCTGCACAAGCTCCCGTTCAGAATGCTAACGCAGAAACGCATTTTCGAATGCATCCGTCCCCAGGATTGGTTTGCAGCGATCGACCTGAAGGACGCGTACTTTCATGTCTCCATTCTCCCTCTACACAGACCGTTCCTTCGCTTTGCGTTCGAAAACACGTTCTGGTCCGTACGGACAGCACTGCGGCCGTTGCGTACATCAACCGTCAGGGTGGTCTACGCGCCCGTTGCATGCTCCGGCTCGCCCGCCATCTCCTCCTGTGGAGTCAGAAGCGCCTGAGGTCGCTTCGGGCCATTCACATCCCAGGTGCGCTGAACCAGACAGCCGACGAGCTCTCTCGTCAGCCGACACCTCCGGGAGAGTGGCGACTCCACCCCCGGAGCGTCCAGCTGATATGGGACCTCTTCGGAGCCGCGCAGGTAGACCTGTTCGCCTCTCCGGACTCGACCCATTGCCAGTTGTATTACTCCCTGTCCGGGGGCACCCTCGGTACAGATGCACTGGCGCACAGCTGGCCCCGGGACCTACGCAAGTATGCGTTTCCCCCAGTGAGCCTTCTCGCACAGACACTGTGCAAGGTCAGGGAGGACGAGGAGCAGGTCTTGTTAGTTGCGCCCTACTGGCCCAACCGGACCTGGTTCTCCGAACTCTCACTCCTCACGACAGCCCCTCCCTGGCCGATCCCCCTGAGGAAGGACCTGCTTTCTCAGGGGCGGGGCACTCTATGGCACCCGCTTCCAGACCTCTGGAGACTCCATGTCTGGTCCCTGGACGGGACGCGGAGGTTCTAGGTGGTCTGCCACAGGCAGTGGCAGACACCATCGCTTCAGCTAGAGCCCCCTCTACAAGGCACCTCTATGCGCTGAAGTGGAACCTGTTCGTTGAATGGTGTTCTTCCCGCCGGGAAGACCCCCGAAGGTGTTCGATTAATGTCGTGCTTTCTTTCCTACAAGATGGGTTGGAGAGAAGGCTGTCTCCCTCCACCCTCAAAGTGTACGTCGCCGCAATAGCGGCGTATCACGATGTAGTTGAAGGTAAGTCCTTAGGTAAGCACGACTTAATCGTCAGGTTCCTCAGAGGTGCGAGGAGACTAAATCCTCCTCGGCCAACCTTGGTACCCTCTTGGGACCTAGCCCTGGTGCTCAGAGCGCTCCAGGGCCCTCCCTTCGAGCCTTTACAGTCAGTCGAGCTAACATCCTGTCCATGAAGACAGTGCTCCTGATTGCATTGGCCTCAATCAAGAGGGTAGGGGACCTGCATGCACTTTCGGTCAACGAATCGTGCCTAGAATTCGGGCCGGCCAACTCTCACGTTGTCCTGAGACCCCGGCCTGGATACGTGCCCAAGGTTCCCACCACTCCCTTCCGGGACCAGGTGGTGAACCTGCAAGCGCTGCCTTCGGAGGAGGCAGACCCAGCCCTAGCTTTGCTCTGTCCCGTCCGCGCTCTTCGCGCCTACGTGGACCGAACTCAAAGCTTTAGAACCTCAGAACAGCTCTTCGTCTGTTACGGAGGCCAGCAGAAGGGAAAGGCTGTCTCCAAGCAGAGGTTAGCCCACTGGATAGTGGATGCTATCGTCTTGGCTTACCAGTCCCAAGACGTGCCTTGCCCGCTCGGGGTGCGAGCTCACTCCACTAGGAGTGTAGCCTCCTCCTGGGCGCTGGCTCAAGGCGCCTCGCTGACAGACATATGTAGAGCTGCGGGCTGGGCGACACCTAACACGTTCGCTAGATTTTATAGCCTCCGTGTAGAGCCGGTATCTTCCCGCGTCCTCGCCCCCAGTGGCCAGTAGCGCTAAGTACCCGTTCTAGTGTCGGCTTGCATACGCCACTCCCGCCTCCGGGCCGGATACGTGCGTCTATTGTCTCCAGTTGTGTTCCCTGGAAACGGCTAACCCTGTCGAGCTCCTCCGTCACCCCTTCGGTGTCAGACGTTGCGGCCGTCTGACATCAGGCCTACACCCGTATGCTTGTGGAACGTGTGTGTTAGGCTGGGTTCCATATGTAGCGGTTCCCTAACGGCAACCCCATATGTGTATTCTCCACGGTACCAGCTACCCTACTCGGCTAGCCCCGTGTCTTTCCCTTGACAGAGCCCGCTCTGTCGTCTCTGGTGGTGTTCTTTCCCCCCTGGGACCAGGTTGGATCCACCCCAGAGACTGCCATAGGTAGCACTACCCTGCTAGGTTAGTCCTTATGAGTAATTCCACCTCTCCTTCCACTGAAGGACGTGGCTTCGCAGCGTACCATCTCTTGAGACGGGCACGCTTTCCCAGCGTTACCCAATAGTCACGCTGAGTGGGTCTTGCAGGAACAGCAGTGACTGGCCTCCCTGACTGGAGCCCTGACTTCCGCACCAACCTAGGTGTTGTCCAGCGAGCTCGGTCAGGGCGCTGGAAGGGCCAGCATCTCTGGCGTGTTAGTAGGGATCCCAATTCGTCGGTCAGTTCCGACGTACGTCGAACATGACCGACTGAAAGGGAACGTCTCGGTTACGTATGTAACCCTCGTTCCCTGAAGGAGGGAACGGAGACGTACGTCCCGTCGCCAGGTGCTGTGCTTCAGCTGTAGGCCGAGCCACTTAGCCGGCTCCTCAGTTGTAAAGCGATATGCGGTACTTCCACTTCCGTATTTATACCCGCGCTGCGGGGCGGAGCGTGGGACGCGTCTACCGCATGCCAATCCTCATTGGCTCGTTTTTAAACACTCGAAGTAGATTGGTCTCTGAAAATAGATCCCAATTCGTCGGTCAGTTCCGACGTACGTCTCCGTTCCCTCCTTCAGGGAACGAGGGTTACATACGTAACCGAGACGTTTTCAACGGCTCTGGTCTCGATCAACTCTTCTGAATATCAAGAAAGCCTTCATGTCATCTGAAATATGTCTCATTATGCAGCTTGTTTATCATTGTTTGTCTAAAGTTTGAATTTCGAAAAGGTTTTGTCAAGGTTGAGAAGTTCCTTTGCATCTTTCCAGCCTTTGAACTTCCATTAGATTCACATTTCAATTTGAGACTGTTTGGTTTCAAAGCCTTCCCTTTACATCCATATTTACTCAGTTTAAAGG